>JARQOC010000004.1:107174964-108374964 GCA_033576535.1 Allobates femoralis
ATCTCGATAAAAAGGGCTCAAAATAATAACATAGACCATTGCTCACATGGCTGCAGCTACAGAAAGCAACAGCTAGTGGCTATCTAATATCAACACGAACGTATATATATATATATACATATATATATACCGTATATATATATATATATATATATGTGTTGATATTAGATAGCCACCAGCTGTTACTTTGTAATTACTGTGATTGAACAAAATATATTATAGGTATACCTGTATAGATATATCTATATCTCACTGTTTTTATTTCTCTTCAACTCTACCCACAAATGTTTCGTTTGGTCGAGGTGTGGGGACTGTGGGGGCCAAACCAGCACCTCTACTTTATTGCCATTGATCCATTTCTTCACTGACCTCGACGTATGCTTTGGATCATTGTCCTCTTGGAACACAGTGTCATCCTTTTCATAGCTACGGTACTTGAGAGTACAAAGTAACTTGTTTTGTAGGATACTCACATATAGCATTGAAACCACCATTGAGCCTGGTCAAGTATTCAACGTCTTTGGTTGTGAAACAACAACATATCTTTAGGCTTCCTCCACCGAACTGGACACTTCCTTCAATATCTTGATCCATTTACAAGAGTCACCAACAGTGCAGGTTTTCAGGGTTTCTTTAGCAATGCGCAGGTGTTAGAATCATCACTTGTGCAGGTGAATTTATGACCTGTGAAATCCTAAGGAAATCCTGAAAACATGACCTGTGTGGTGGTCTATGAGGACTGGAGTTGGCCTTCCCTGCTATAATCCCTTTTTCCTTTATTTCTTTAAGACCTATTTGCACCCATCAAAGCCTAGTCTGTTGACTTTCGTCTTATCACTCCAAGTAGTCTTCTACTGTCCACTTTTCATACTTTTTTTTGTAAACTTGCGTCGACACTTCTTATGATGATATTGAAGTAGAAACGTCTTCACTTTTTTTCAGGCCACCGTTACAGACTTGTGTAATCTACATCACATGTTGCTTTCATGTACATCTGTGATCTCACTATTATGAAGCAAACGAGCCACCTTCACTGCCGTGTATGTTGCACCAGCACTGATAGATCTTGTGATGAGCCAACTTGTTGACTCCAATATTTTACCTGAACATCCACCTCTTGGCTTTTTAATGGATGGATGGACTTCATTTTTATTCTTCAAACTGTTATGTCCCCCACATGCTGCATTTTGGCAATTATCTTGGCCGGGAGACTGCTATTGATGAACTGGATACTGCTGTTTCTCTTCTTCATGGCTGCTGCTCTATTCTAACCAGAGACCTTCCACTTCAGAATCAACCTACTAAAACTCTAAACTATTACTGAATATGAGAACAGGTTCTACATAATAGTATACAGGAAGAAAAAGATTTGTCCACAATCAGGAGCAAAACAGTAACAAGACAGTGACATGACAAGAATCTGCATAACTAGTTATGTGCTAAATATATGTAAGTCAAAATTATGTATGAGATAGCCAAGATGATTGTCTATAAAATGAACGTAGTCTCACCCTTAAAGTTGTAGTGGATTGTGAGATAAGGAGCCTGAAATTCAGAAGTTCAAAACATTGATATCCTTTAGCTTGTCATTGTAAGAAGACACCAATATTGGAGCTTATTGTTTTCCTGGTTTGCCTCAACCACACAGCTGCAGTTTTGATGCGTTTTATCACAGTGGTTAATGTGAGTCTTACCATTATGAACTGGATTCTTCACATCTGGCTATAATATAGACATCTCACTAAGGCCCTAGTCCTTTGATTTAATTCACCATTGAATAGTAAATGTATCTATGGTTAATCACCTTAATTTTCTGGTATATTAGTTCGCCAGCCTCTAGTACATCTGTGATGGACTGACATACTATAGAGTGAGAGGCCATATTAGAAGTATTTAATCTTGGTATTGTCTACCTCAGGGGTGGGGAACCATTTGGAAACTTCTACCATCCTTCGGGGGCCTTACAAAATTATCAACTTGAAAATTACCCGCTATATTTAATTTAACAAATAACTCACCCCTACTGTAGTGACTGGAGCTGCTTCTCTTTGGCATGGGTGATATTGGTCATGTATCTCCAAGTGTGCTAGAGCCCTAGACATCACAGAAGAGCCTGGCGCATATACCTCACTGGGGAGGCCAAGGCTGAGGCACAGAGATCACTGGAGAGCTGGATTTAAAGGGCAGACAGTCAGCAAAACGCGTCTACCAGCCTGGGCACTGCAGTCCCCAGGAATCTGCCCAGGGGCTGTAAAAAAGTCATTGAAGGCCGCATTTGGCCCTGGGGCCTGAAGTTCCCCACCCCTGGTCTACCTCATGATTCTATCATTCTAATCTGAATCTTTCTTTTAAGTATGCCTATTGTTCTAAGTGACTTTTAAACTTATGCTGTTATATGTTTGTGTGACTATTACCCTGCATATTACTAAGTTTCTCGACTCTATATTTCAGTTGCATGTGAGCTAATGGGTACAGATTGTCTGCTATGGTGGCTGCTTATCACAGTGCACACAGATATATAGAAATCCTGCTTTCTGTGTCTGTTCAGATGCTGCATGAAGATCATTACACAGTAGTACTGAGCAGTGCAGCAGTGATTCCAGCTCTGGGGTGAGGTAACACTTACTTGAAAGCCAGAACTAATTAGCATCAGCCTCACCATAACTGTGTGTCTCTTTGCCTCCCTCTGTCACTCTGCTCCTTCATTTCCCTCTCCATAAATGTTAGAAGGCAATTGTAACCTGATTCTTCATTGAGCTGCCAGTCTGCCTTGACTTAAGCTGTGTGATCGATGTTTTCATGATCAGGGAAAGAGAGGTGTCTTATACATGGGGAAGTCTGGGGGAACAGCTATTCTCCTTGTGGAGGGTATTCTGCCAGCCGGCAGTGAGGAGACATAAAGTCGCAATGCTCCTCTGGGAAATTGCATATGCAAATTGTCACTTCAGTGAGGAAGTGAAAAACTCTAAAGGTACCTTTACACACCACCACAAGAAGGCAGCAACTGCCGAGCACTGGGGACAATTGTGCCTGTTGCCATGAAATTGCTACGAAATGGCGGCGTGTAATTAGGGCAGTTCCTCCCGGTGTCCTGCAGTTCTTTCAAATACCTGTTGCTGAGCCGTGCTCAAAAACAGGAAGGCACAATTGCTATGGTGGTGGCGTGTAAATGCGGCACAGGCAAGGTATTTGCGTGGCCTACGAATTCCCAGGGGCGTGCCACGGCGTCATGGATACCACGCCCCATCAGCGATCATTGGTGAAGGCTCCTGCGTTACGATTGATTGTCCCTTCACAGGGCGCCATATTTAAAGAGCTATCCATTCACAGTCCACAATTACAATGGCGTCATATATTAGCCAGCCTTCCTGCGCAGGCTGCCCAATCATGACGCTATTGCGCTGCCCAATCAACGCCTGTGCATCATGGAACACACAACTCTGTCACGCCTATGTACGTACGGCGCCAAATATGTACGCCCATATTCCTTTGTGGTAGCAGCGTGTGAAGTAGTGAAGGTATTCCACAGGAAGTAAGCACCCGTCGGCACTTCCGGGGAACAAAGATACCTTCAGTGGAGAACGTAATGGCGGCGTGTATATGCGGCATCAGCGATCGGCATCCACCGTTAAAAACGTGCGCATGCACGTGCGGTGGATACCTGTTGCTAGCCACAGTGGCGGCGTGTAAAGGTACCTTAATGCCACTTAATAAAAGTAGGTGTACTAGTGTTTGTCTACTTCCTCACTGAAGTGACAATTTTCATATACATGGAGAAAAAACACATTTGATAAAAGACATTGCAAAGTTTTTTTTTATTCACTTGTTCCATTAAATTATGCAAAGTTTGCAGAAGTGACCATTACACTTATCTGCTGTGGTTTACAACTATAGAGAAAACCCAAGAGGAAGTTGCCCTCATTAACAAGCTAACCTCCATAAAATCTGTTACTAGTTTATTACGACATCAAATTCCATCTCTTCCTGAACATATTTCCATTTATGATCCGGACACGGAAACAATGTGCCTGTTCACCATTCATAAGATCAAAGTCCTATATCATGTGATGTAAAGCACCAAGCCGGGACACATGACTCCTTTCATCCATGATTCCATATTGTTCATGCATTTTACAATCTAGCAATAGTTTAAAGGTGAAGAAACGATTACATGATAATCCACTTCCCTGTTCAGCAATACAGAATGTTTCCACGGCTAATATTTACCATTTCATGCTTTTCTCTCCCTCTGGTGACCTTCACTCCCACATCTCCGGCCTATTCCTGTACCCATCTGTCAGAGATTTCCACTTTACAGTAGTGCACATTAATCATAGCCTGGCCTTTCCGCACCCTCAATTCATTGCTGTTTTCCTTTTTAACCCTTCCGGTGGGGCGAGGGTTAAAGAAAGAACCTGACCTGGTAACAAAGCCACATCCGTCAAGGGAGTAAAGCCGAGTTTTTCTACGCTTGGAAAGATCTATTCATCAATGTTCTCCAAAAATATGTGGTTTTCTGGCTGCGCGGTTACTGCCCGATCAATCTCCTCCGACCGATCAATAAAACTCACTTTTGTAATCTTATTTTTTTTCCCTTCTTCCTTGGATATTGTTGTGCTGTGATTTGCTACAATGTTCGTAGATAAGAAAGCCGACTTCTAACGCAACCGCCGCTCTTTGAGTTTCAAGAAAAAGGAAAAATAAGGGAAAAATCTTTCGTTGTAAGCGCTAGGGGTTTTTTACTTTTTTTTCTCCCCATAGAAAATGATGGCGGATGCCTGACAGCTAAATTATTATTATTATCCTGTGCTTATGTACAGAATAAATCACGGTGCTGCATAGTGGAACCATAACAAACATAGAAGACTGGATGCAGGAACCATACGAGCGGCTTCCTCCGGATGTCACAATGTATATAGTAATGTCTCGGGATATTTTTCCTTTATTGTATTATAGTGATTTGTGTTTAGGTATAATTGTTATTACAGATGCAAATGGATTTTAACAACAGGTTCTGGGACATAAACGTTACTCACATAAATCATGAAGTTTGCTTTGTGTATACTTTGTACTTTATCCTATAATCCCTTTTGCGTTACAAATCACAAACTCATAATCCTATTTAGCTGGTTGCAGTGGAAATCATAGCCAGCAATAGTACATGCACCCTACATCTAGCAACACCCACTTAAGGAGCTTTCTACAAAGCAGAAAAATCCATCTATAGAAGCAGTGGGGCATAAAACCTACTACCTGGCTTACAATAATAGTCGTAGAAAGTTGACCTGCTCCATTTCCATGATATGCCTCTGCTTCTTCAATCGCTTAAGTACACTTAAAGATTTGATAGAAAGAAAGGTATGGTTAAAGGAAACCTGTCACCAGGCTTTCCCCTTAAAAACTGCAGCCAACACCGGTAAGCCCTTATATACAGCATTCTAGAATACTGTATACCGTATATACTCGCGTATAAGCCGAGTTTCTCAGCCCAAAAATTGGGCTGAAAAGTACCCCCCTCGGCTTATACGCGAGTCAGTGCTGTTTACCGATGTATACATCGGTACATACCGATGTATACATCGGTATACAGCAGCCCCCGTAATGCAGGGCCCCCCAGCCTCGCTCCGGTCACCTGTAAAGGAAACTATACTTATCACAGTTCCGCTGTCCGCGCCCGCTCGCACCCGCTCGCAGCTGCCGTACGCGATCCTCCATCTTCATGCGTCTTCTTCCTGTTTCTGTGCTCGTCGCAGGCAATGACGTCATTCCCTGCGATGAGCACAGGAAACAGGAAGAAGACGCATGAAGATGGAGGATCGTGGACGGCAGCGGCGAGCGGGTGCGAGCGGGCGCGGACAGACAGCGGCACTGTGATATGTATAGTTTCCTTTACAGGTGACCGGAGTCAGGCTGGGGGGGCCCTGGATTACAGGGGCTGCTGTATACTACCGCTGGGGCTGCAATATACTGCCACTGGGGCTGCAATACCACTGGGGCTGCTATATATAGGGGCTGCAATACCACTGGGGCTGCAATACCACTGGGGCTGCTGTATATAGGGGCTGCTGTATACACCACTGGGGCTGCAATACCACTGGGGCTGCTGTATATAGGGGCTGCAATACCACTGGGGCTGCAATACCACTGGGGCTGCTGTATATAGGGGCTGCAATACCACTGGGGCTGCAATACCACTGGGGCTGCTGTATATAGGGGCTGCAATACCACTGGGGCTGCAATACCACTGGGGCTGCTGTATATAGGGGCTGCAATACCACTGGGGCTGCTGTATATACCACTGGGGGCTGCTGTATATCATACTGCTGGGGCCTGTATACCACACTGCTGGGGGCTGTATACCTGTGCTGGGGTCCACCCTCGGCTTATACGCGAGTCAATATGTTTTTCCAGATTTTTGGGGCAAAAGTAGGGGGGTCGGATTATACACGGGTCGGCTTATACACGAGTATATACGGTATATGGCCCTTTTAACATCAATGCGCTCAATGCGCTAGGCTGCTCTGCCTGCCCTGCGCCAGCGCAAATGCTGGTGCAGGTGCAGTTACAGACAGCTGCAGCCTAGCGCACAGGTGCATAGATTGTGACTTTCTGCGCTGCCTTGCGCTTTCCTCCCCATTACCTTGTATAGGCAGCGGGCGCTCCGAAACCTCCCGCCGTCACCACGCATGCGCTTCTTGAAGCACACCTGGAAATGCATAT
Organism: Allobates femoralis; assembly: GCA_033576535.1. Taxonomy (NCBI): domain Eukaryota; kingdom Metazoa; phylum Chordata; class Amphibia; order Anura; family Aromobatidae; genus Allobates; species Allobates femoralis. The sequence goes on from JARQOC010000004.1 coordinate 107,181,685, forward strand.
TGTGAAGCGGGTTTAAACCGCCGGTCAATTTTGGCGGGCGGAAGATTTAAACCGCGTGCTCATGTGACAACCCGATCAGCTGATCGGTCACATGACCGCTCAGCTGATTGGCTTGCCAGGCAACTACAGGTCTTTCAGTCCCAGTAGCGAGCGAGACAACGTGGGACACCGTCGGAGAAGTGAGCATGATTTTATTTTATTTTTAACCCTTTCTTTAACTAAATTTCACTTCTGCAATGTATGTGTATACATTAAGCATGCTCAGTACACTAACATCGGGTCCGAGGAATGATCCTGTGTTTCCTTGGACCCGTGCTCCATAGGCCCCATGTTATTGGCCGCGGATCCTGTCAGATCAGATTCTGTCAGATTTGAGCAGTCTCCGATTTTGGGCACAGCTTAAATTCAGACAGAATCAGATCTGACAAAAATCGGATGCCTTTAAGGGCAAATCCGATGTGATCCGTGGCCCATAGGGATACATGGGGGCCAAATCAGATCCGTTGCTGTCCGTTTTACAATGAACAGTCACGGATCCAAGAAAATCGTAATGTGAAAGCAGTCTTACTGGTGGTGGCCGCAGTTTATATGCAAAACGAATGTTGACAGGTTGACTTTAAGCTAATAGAGGAAAATCCGGTAGGAGGACAATTGTTGTCCAAGGCTACAGGGGCTACAATGGAAAGAGTTTGTATGTTTCCAACTGAGTATTCCTGTACAATAACATCATAGCTAAGGTGGTCCTGCATACAAATTGGTATGTATGTTACCTTTGTAAATATAGAATATTAAAAGATATTTAGTTTGATATACATTTCATCATATTCTTTTGTTTCTGCTTATGTTGTAGGCAAATATCTACTATTATTGTAGAGCCAAATTAAATTAAAGGTTCGGTCCGTCCACCTTCATAACTTATTATTTTACAGCTCCAAGTTATCTAAGATGAAAACTGAAGCACTTTAGCACGTAATATTTACTAAATTTGTATTCAGTTAGAGTTGATTAGATTAATTCACCTGGATCCTGGTCAAGTAGCCACATTTCTTGTCCATACCTCCTGGACCGGTACCCTGCCATCCTTCTTCCAATTGTCGGCATCCTTGGTATCTATTCTGACTCAAAGGCCCAGTACTTTGTCATCATAAATTATCTTAGACAACGCTTATACAAGGTGCCCTTTCATTAACCAATGAAGGCTCAATGTCCAATTATATTAGCTGCTTGCACAGTCCTCATACAGATCTCTGCTGTTCGAAGGGCAACAGCGGGGAACAGTTTGACTATATACAGTAACCATGACTTGTGCAAGTTACTTGTTCAGAAAGGAGTAGAACAAACTCTAGAGCAAGCTACTGCATGTAACAATCCTAAAAGTCAATATCAACCCATTAATGAGCTTTTCCACATGACATAGGTTCTTTCTGTTATCATAGGTCCAATCTGATATTGCAATGCATGGACTGGTCGTGCTTCTCCTGACCTGAACATGACAGCTTTATATATTTCATTGTCATGCTCTTGCACTTAGGATAAAAACCAAATACTCCATTTTACAGACATGGGTTTTGAGTGTTTTGCCCCTCATCAACGCATGGCAGGAGATCTGATCTGGTTAGGTTAGAGGCCTCATTTAGTGCCTAAAAGGGAGCTTTTCTCTTTGCAAAGAGTGCCAAACTGGTGTAAGGAGACATATGGACAATGCAATGATCCTCTGGAAAATTAAATATGAAAGTTGCCTCTTCCACTATGATGAGGACAGAAAGTAACAATCTTAAAAGACAATATCAACCCTTCAATGAACCTTGCTGTATGGCATAGGGTAAGATGAGACTTGTGGTAATGTTTTGCTGTTTTGTTCACCTTATTACGGTTAGAAGAAAACTTTAAGAATCACTTAGTGGTTGACGCTCTCCTCCACAATTAGCTGACTCCTCCTATGCCTCTGTACAGCACACACTTGTGAATCTTCTAGACTAACCTGTATTACAGGTGGGATCTTCTTTCCTTGTTGCCTCTTGTACAACAGTTCTGAATCCCTCTGCTGACCATGACAGATATACCAGACATGTGTGCTGTAACAAGATATTTCCACACTACTAGTGCTGAAATATATTTGGGTGGCATCGACAGGACAGCATACAATTATAAAACTTGGTTTCACCAGCTTCTTGCGGCATCATAGGTTAAGCAATACAAAAACAAATGTAAGTGCAAGAATTTGAAATTTGGCGCTTTTCCAAGCGCATCACGTGACGTGCTCCTCCTCGTCATGTGATGCGCTTGGAAAAGCGCCAACTTTCAAACTCTTGCACTTACATGCCGGCGTTTGAAATGCGTTCGGGTTCTGTCTGCCATAGGAATTAGTTGACATCATTAACGCAGTGTTCCCTTTCCGGTAACACTGTGCTAACGCTGCCAAATTCTAAGTTTTAAACGGAACCCTCCTGAACGCTGGAGTGACCCTAGCCTAAGTCACATGGCCAGGTCCTGTCAGTATCGTGCCAGGAGGGAAGGCATTGCTGAGGCTCACCATGTCATCGTGGGGAGGGTAATAAAGTGTGTGTTTCTGTCTGTGTGACTGTCTGTGTCGCCCGAAAATAGCGAAACATCAACCCAAACGGATAATGTAATTGGAGGCTTTTTTTGCAAAAAAATAGGATCCGTTTTTGGTGCAGAAATTGCACCAAAAATGGATCAACAAAAACGGAGCATAAACGGTCTGTGTGAATAAGGCCTTAATGTTGGATGTGTCGCCTCCCAGTTGTAGGAACGGTAGAGGGGACTATTATCACTGCTCTGTCAGTTCCATGTTTATGCCGGCAGAGTAAAGATTGCTGGGCCGTGCAGAATGGCTGCCAGCTATTTTTCTTCACTATAAATACATCATAAGTATACATTTAAAGTCATTAGTATTTACCGTAATTCTTGTCTCACAGTGATTTTAATTTACAGACTTCCACTAGTTTTATGTACAGCAATTTCCTTATAAAAGCCATGCAGGAAGGTGACATCACAGACACATTTTAATGTGACTACCTCACCGCACCAGAGGTTCCATTTTCCACTTCAACATTTTGCAGGTAAACAGATCCTTTGGAAAAACATCTGCAACAGCCCCGCTCCATCTGAGATCAGCTGCCACCGGTAAACTCCACCGGCCGGCAGACAGTCCGAGACAAGTCAATAACAGCACGGAAATATTTTCTAACGGAACCTTTCATCAGCTCGGCCATAAAAGGTCAGCGCAAGACCCAGCTCCAATAGATCCTCTCTTTCTGCTGTCCTAATGTTATTAGCAATGACTGTTTCCTGCTCAATCACACTCCCAAAGGATTTCCAATAAAGTTTTTATGTGCCATAACTGTTACATTAAATAAAGCTGAAAAGTATCGAGCCGAACTCTGAGTAAATCACTTCCCAAGCCCGGCAATTGAGTTAGAAGCGAGAAATATAGATCAGAGGAAGCCGTTTTGCTTTTTTATTTGCTCTTTTTAATAAATATATGTGTAAAATGGCCACAAACATCCCATTTTCTGGGGGTATTTAAATATCTGTAATAGATTGGACGATTATCTGTTAGAGGATTAATTTGTCGTTATTGCTTTAAAGCTTTGTTTAGACAATCAGAGTGGGTCGGGGTGTACTGTCATGTAAGTCTTTACTCCTGGTACTGACAGCACAGGGTGAGACTATGGGGGTGATGAGCAATAATGAATGAGAAAAGCAATCGAAGAATGGATTTGCAAGCAAATTCTGTTTTTAGGGGTGGACATAGCATTGGTGCCACCTGTGCAGTCGCAAAAGAAGGCAAAATTATCACCCACCATTGGGCCTATATACTGTTCTGGCACACGGGCCCTCTTCTGTTTGTGTCCTCCAATGTCTGTTTGGTGACTGAGTGACCAAAGAAAATTGCCCTGAGGTTACAACATGGCTGACAATGTGTGTAGAAAAGAATATGGATTTTTATTTGCCTTCATCAAAGTTAGTTACAGTTTCTTGAGTACCCCTCAATAAAATACAATACTTTAAGCAGCCAGGTATTACATCTGTGCTTTATTCTTTATTTAAGACATGTACTGTTATAGTATAGTTGTACTTTGGAGCTACGAGAACTATCTATGGCTAGTATTGCATGTTGTGTGATATCTGATACATGATGCAGCATGAATCAGGCACTGGCTTTTAGAACTCATGCAGGTATGTTTGACACTGAAATGCTACCGCGTTTCCTGAGAAAAACCTACTTTTAATAGACAGCAGGGACTAATCTGGATTGGAGGCTAGTCCCTAGTGGATTCTGCTCACCCACTGCCAGTAACTGACATGTCTCTGCCTATATGAGAATGTAGGCAAAGACCTATCAATCAGGGAAGCGGGTGAGGAATAAACATCGGAGACTAGTGTGTAGGACTAGCCTCTATATGGCTCAGTCCCCAGCTGCTATTAAAAGTGAGTTCTTCTCTGGGAAACCACTGTCTTTCAGTCATTTATACATACCTGAGTTCATAGAGCCAGTGCCTGATATAGGCTGCCAATGGATTGGGCATGCCGTATGCTCATATATCAGATGTCAAGTTTTTAAATCTTTAAATCTGTCACATTTTGCATATATGGCTCCATTTATCCTCCTGTTGTTTTTGGAACCAACTTGCTGTAGTTCCAGTGTTCCTGGATGATCATGGGCACTGCAATGTTCCTCAGCAGCCTGCTGTGCTCTGCCTCCAACATCGACATACAGTGTATTCTACCTTTAGAGTATACTCTATGCCTCTGCACACTATCTGCTCCTATACAGTACTCAGTATAGTTGTCTGTGATTTTACATAATTTTTTTCTGGTTTCTTGCAAAAACCAACTCTTTCGCAGTCTTCCACTACAGTTCTACATAGCTTGTAATTACCAGAGAGTGCAGAGTGGAGCTGTGTTTGTTGCCTGCTGCTTAGGACCAATTATAGGTTTCTCTGCTCTCTGAGGGAAAAATAGAAATGGCACCACCTCCGTCACCATCCAAAAATAATCCTGCAATGAATAAACTATATGCACAAATATAAGTATTAACATGAAAAAATATGTACATCAGTATGTAACAGCAACCAGCAATGAATAAACAATACACATGCATAATTCAGCCGCGAAGAAGCATTATATAAGTCTGTAACCATTTCTAGCAATGGATAAACTGTACACGTGAATGTATACATATATACAGTATATATGTGGAGTCCCTGCGGACCGGTCTCCACGAGATGGTGCAGCAGCTGGGACTGGTAAGTTGGTCACCCCACTCACACACCCAACACATCCCTGATCCCAAGTCTGAGTTACTTCATGTCTAGAAACGGGATCGCAGGAGGAGCCAGGTAGAGGGTGGAATGTAGGACAGAGCCCGGTAAGAGTGGAGACAACACAACAAAAAGGAAAACACAACAGCAAGTTCAGGAGTTAGTTTGGAGGGAGAAGGAGAGAGAACAACAGAGACACCCATCAGCCAAGTAGTCAGAGAGAGACCAGACTGAACCTGGTCCCGGTGGCCTGTGCCACCGTATGGCTAACCAGGGTCCCAGACTGTGAAGATAGAGGGGGTCCAAGGTATGTCCGAGTCAGCGGGGACACCGAGGGACCGGGCCGGAACCAGAGTGCCGGCTCTGCTGAAGTGGCAGGGAAGCTGCATGTCCCAACCATGAACTCCAGTGGGGTTCGGGGGTCTTTATTTCCCAAGACCCAACCTCTGGCACAGCGAAAGTAAGGCCGTCGAACTAGGGCTAGGAAACCCAGAGGGTTGCCCACAGAGAGCACATGACTGCTGGACAGTAGCTAGTGTGCGGAATAGAGTAAAACAGGCCCGAGGAACATGAAAAGGGGTGTCGCAGACAAGCCATCCCAGCTGCTGATAATGCATCGGAGCCGCTGTGTACTGATCTGTGTTGTAACACCTAACTAGTGAAGAAGTAAATCCAGTAAAAGCTCAGAACTGTGTGAGACTCAATTTGTGTGCCTGAGAGGTGGAAATCGAGTTTGCGAGTCGGCTGCAGGAGGTTGCCTAAGGATACGGAGAACTTTACATCACACTTACACCTGTTACATCGTAGCCCTGGGGACCAGCCCTACCCGTGGAGGGCGCAAGATCCCTGCTACAAATCCTATCATCCCCAGAGGTTCCGATGGCAGCGGTGGCTACCTCTAGCCACAAACCACGGGAGGCATCACGATAATTCTTTAAAAACTGTTTTTCCCATTTTATTGACTCGCCCGGGACCACAGAGCAGGGTTAGGACACCATGACATCCTGCAGCCCCAGACGACGAGGACGAGAGGGCCCGGTTCCGAGTGCCCCACTGCCCTGGTGGTGACTCATATACAGTATACATATATATATATATATACATATATATATATCTGCAGTGAACAAGCCATATACACAAGTATATACCAGCAGGCAGTAGTGAAAGTAGAAAAATATACGATCACAGTAAAAATTGCTGTAATCATGCATCATGTTCCCCCAGATAAACATTATGGTAATTATTGCAGTAATCATCTATACCACCCACCCATGTTTATTAACATAGTAACAATAATTTGCAGTTATGAATGATACATCATATGCCATTCATAGGGATGGGCGAATCTACTCGCTAGGACTCGTTACTCAGCGAGTAGTAAGGGACTCGCAGGACTCGGTACTCTGCGAGTTTCCCAGCGATTACTCGCACAGTAACGAGTCCAATGCAAGTCAATGGCAATCCTAGTTTTGTCAGAGTTTACTTTTTCTCACTCGCTAGACTCGCTATATCACATCGCTATGTAGCTTGAATCTCCCCAAAATCGTTTAAAGAATCGCACCGCTTCACGGATACCCGCTGTCAGCAGCGAGTCTGAGCGAGTCTGAGCGAGTCTTAGCGATTCTGAGCGAGTCTACGAATCCGAGTCCTGTATTCTGTATTCGGGACTCGCGAATACAAAATCTGTTATGTTCCGACAAAGCTTCCGAGACAGCCTAGCGTGTTAGGTCAGAAAACTTGTGAAGATGGACAAGCATGTTAGCCAATCATATTCAGTAATGCCACAGCCATGTTGGTTGTGGCAGGACTATGATTGGCTTCTGTCCATCGTGATGCCTATGTCATGTATGACAGGCAAGGCTGTATATAAGCCTTGCCACCGCCATTTTGGGCACATTTCTGTGAAGATCTGAGCTAGAGCAGGGTGAGGTAGTTGCTGGAGCAGATCATAGGGATTGTCAGTCAGTGTAGGGAACCTTAAAAATTCCTTATATTTACCCCAAACAGCTCTTGTGAGAGCTACCAGGAGGACAGAGGAGTACTGTGTAGAGGACTGTAGGCAGGCAGGCAGGGAGGAGCAGCCTTACCAGTGCACACAGGACTGACCTCATAGCTTAGCTTACTCACTCAGCTGTCCTAATAGCTGAAGTCAGAGGCTTGCTGAGGTACTATTTACAATTTTTTTGCAGCTGATAGATTTTGGGTCCTAAAAACCCCTTCAGCTTTATTTTGTCTGTGGCAGATCAGTGCGTTGCTGCTCTCCTAGCTGCAAATAGCACGTACGCCACCTACTTGTGCGACTACTTGTGCGCATTAATCATTTTTTCAGGGACTAGTGTGTTGCTTCACTGACAAGTGTTAGCACACACTTAACCCGCCAGTAAGTGACGCCTACAGCAACACCTAACTCCATCTCGGTGGCTGTGCGCACTTAATAATTTTTTCAGGGACTAGTGTGCTGCTTCACTGACAAGGGTTAGCACACACTTAACCCGCCAGTAAGTGACGCCTACAGCAACACCTAACTCCATCTTGTTGACTGTGCATTTGTCAACAATGTCCCAAAAACACCAAATGCCCAAAAAAGAGTTTGCAAAGGGACAGGGACGAGGTCGTGGCCCTAGCAGTCGTGAACAACAAGGCACTGGTAGAAGTAGACAGACGAGGATTGATCGATCCACCTTTCTGCTGTCTAAATTTCCCAGTACTCAACCTAAACGTGTCTTGAGGCCGGAAGAGCAAGACCAAATAACATCTTGGATGGCTGACAAGACCTCAACCACTGGTTCATGCAGCACACAATCATCCTTGACACCATATTCAAGTGCCGCTACTGACAACGCAGGGTCACCTAATCCGCAAAATCTTCCTATTTCCTCAAGCCATCGCCAGACAGAGGAAAATTTTGACCGCGAACTTGGACACTCGGATGATTTATTTGGTTCTTATCAGCCATTCATACAACCTGACCTTTCTTTGTCACTGCCCGACCAGATACTTGAACAAGACGTACGTTCTATTCATGGACAAAGTTTGGATTCACCTCGTCCTGAAGAACGTCCCTTTCAACAAAGGCATACACCGTCTCAGGAGGTGGCGGATGATGATGATGATGAGACACACATCTCATCTGGCCAGCCTGAACAGTCACGTTATCCAGAAGACTTTGAGGAGGAAGGGGTGGATGATGAGACCACTGATCCAACCTGGACACTTGACATGCATAGCCAACAGAGCAGCCAGGAGGAGGAAAGTGGGTATGTACCACGCCTAAAGCACCCAGGCTTACTCCTTTATCCAGAATCCAACCTGTGACAACAGTAGCCCAAATTGTGTCAACTGTTGCACAAACTGTACCAACTGTTGCCCAAACTTTAACAACAGTTGGCCAAACTGTGTCTACAGTTTGTGTTGGCCAGAGTTATCCTCCAGTTCTTGCAACACAACCTAAAGGACAAACATCCATTGTCAGGAAATTCTTTAAAGATAGCCCATCAGTAGCAAATGTCGTTATATGTAACATCTGCTATGCCAGGCTAAGCAGAGGCCAGGGCAAAGCAGTATGAGTAAGCACATGACTGTTAAGCACCCAAGTCAGTGGTTGGCCCATCAGGGTTCGACATCAGGGCCTTCTGATCTCAACACCGTTAGGCCACCTCCGATCCGTCCTTCACCATCTACTGTTCATGCAGCAGCTCCTACTCATACGATCTCCTCACAAGCTGCGTTAGTGAGAGATATGACAGTAGTCAAGTGACTTGTGAGTCTGCCCCAAATGTCCAGTTGTCTGTTCCACAGCTGTATGAGAGGCAGCGGAAGTACCAATCAACACACCCTTATTCTCAAAAAATGACAGCGCAAATTTCTAAGCTGTTAGCTGTTGAAATGCTGCCGTTTAGGCTTGTGGCACCATGGCAGAAACAAACTCCAGTGTGGGTATGTAAACCACCACACTCATTATAGAGTTTCATACATAGACTGTGTGCCCTCGTGGACAGGGTCCTCTCCTCTTGTACCTGTATGACCTGATTGTCTTCATGTACTGTTTTTTGTCGTTAACCCTTATCCTCATGTAAAGTGCCATGGAACCTAATGGCGCTATATAAATAAATAATAATAACAATAATAGTACGCAACAGTGCAGCAGACACATACCTTGGCATACGGACCACCGGTTCAAGGAAGGACAACCGGTCGTAGTGGCGATAGATCGGGCCTGGATCAGCTTCCGGTCCCCCCTCCATGATCTTGCGGTGTTGCCTTTTGTGTTGATCCCGACAGCAAATCCACCGTTTGATAATCAGGTCAACTGTGAAATTATTTCAAACCGGGTTTAGACCTCTGTAACATTTGAAACACTAAAAGTATGTGTACAAATCAACAATAACATTTTATTCATGATGTGTGTGTAATGTGTATACAAGGCACAGTGACACGACAGTGTGGAACATCATCAACAGCATTACGGACATTGAGCTCACGTGGCCACAATCACAAATGGGGCAGGGCACATGTCAACGCATAGAGAATGTAATAGTTCGGGCACCAGACTCCGCTCATTAGTGGTATTTATATACACCCAACCCCCTGGCCTTCAGAGCCAGGAGGACCAGCCCTTAAACTAAGTGTACTATTGTGACCCCATCCAAATATAGGCAACCATGCGATGGCGCATGATAACACATTGAGGGCCCTGTATACCCTACTATGGGGGCCCTGTATACCCACGGGTGGGGGCCCTGTATACCCACTGCTGGGGGGCCTGTATACCCACTACTGGGGCCCTGTATACCCACTGGGGGCCCTGTATACCCACTGGGGACCCTGTATACCCACTGGGGGCCCTGTATACCCACTGCTGGGGGGCCTGTATACCCACAGGGGCCCTGTATACCCACTGCTGGGGGCCCTGTATACCCACTGGGGGCCCTGTATACCCACTGGGGGCCCTGTATACCCACTGGGGGCCCTGTATACCCACTGCTGTGGGCTTGTATACCCACGGGGGGGCTGTATACCCTACTATGGGGGCCCTGTATACCCACGGGGCCCTGTATACCCACTGCTGGGGGGCCTGTATACCCACTGCTGGGGGACCTGTATACCCATTGGTGGCCCTGTATACCCACTGGGGGCCCTGTATACCCACGGGGGGGCTGTATACCCACTGCTGGGGGACCTGTATACCCATTGGTGGCCCTGTATACCCACTGGGGGCCCTGTATACCCACTGGGGGCCCTGTATACCCACTGCTGGGGGGCCTGTATACCCATGGGGGGGCTGTATACCCACTGCTGGGGGCCCTGTATACCCACTGCTGGGGGCCTGTATACCCACGGGGGGGGCTGTATACCCTACTATGGGGGCACTGTATACCCACTTGGGGCCCTGTATACCCACTGCTGGGGGCCTGTATACCCACGGGTGGCTGTATACCCTAATATCGGGGGCATGTATAACCACTGGGGGGCCTGCATACTCTGCAGGTGGAGCTGTATACTCTGCTGGGGGGCTGTCTACCAGTGATAGCCGCTGTATACCAGGATGGCGGTCAATATGTTTTCCCAGTTTTTTTGGGCAAAAGTAGGGGGTCGGCTTATACACGGGTCGGCTTATACACGACTATATACAGTAAATGCAATATAACGTGTGAACACATTTAACTCACCAATATTGCTCTGTGCATCCTGGCCACTGCGATGGAATGCAGGGAGCACGACTTGAGCGACCTCCCTCCAGGCTGTAGTCCGCTGGACGTTATCCCCATAGGCAGGGTCAGTGGGCAGCCAAAGCAGGGGCCGAGCCTCCACCAGAGCAATCAACTGCAGGGTGTTGACAGGGGCCATGCTTGCTCTGTGTGTGTGCGCGTCTGGCAGCTCGAGTCAGCTTATTTCCTGTTTGCTAAAAGCATGGGGTTTGCTGGACAAAATCGCTTGCCTTGCCTCATCGGCGCCAAATAAGACAAACACATGTGAGTTTGGCCTCGGAGACAGCAGCAAAATACAGTTGCGAGTGGGGTTTCCAACACGGCAATGCAAGCGCTTTCCAAGACACATCTGCGATTTGTAAATCGCACATTACTCGCTATTACTTGCTTCCCCTTTCATTAACATTGGACTCGCTAGACTCACAACGAGTAGCGAGTCCCGGGCTCGGACTCGCTAGAGTCAAGCGATTCTGAGTAATTTAGGACTCGCCCATCACTAGCCATTCACCATCCAAAATGCCCATATAGATCAGCTTCTGTTGTCTCCCACTGAATCTCCAAATAATAATACTGTATATATTACAATAGTGATGTCCCCCTTTATGACTCCCTCACAGTAGAAGTTATGGCTCCATGCAGTACTATGTCCCCCATTCAGGCTTCATACAATAATAATACTGTATATTCAAATCTGAAATCCATATAGCCATAATGTCCCCCATATTAAATCTCATATAGGAATAATGCCTCCCATTCTGGTTTCCATACTTTATAACATTCTCCAGTTTGGCCACTATACTGTATAATGTCCATCTTCCTGTTCCCCATACATTTAAAATATTTCTAGTCCTGGCCCATTGTCAATGTAATGTCACCCATTCTGGCCCCCATACAGTAATAATGTTTCCTTTTCTAGGCTCATGCAATAATAATGTCCCCATTATGGCCTCCATATAGCACTAATGCCCCCCATTTTAGCCCACATACAGTATAATGACCTCCCTCTGTGATTCCTATACAGTTGAAATATCCCGCAATCTGACCCACATACAGTATCCACCATTCTGGCCTTCATGCAACAATAATGTCCTTATTGTGGTCCCCGTATAGCAAAAATGTCCCCTGTTCTGGTCCATTACAGTAATATTGTCTCACATTCTGGTTCCATTACAGCAATATGACTATTGTGGCCCTTGTACACAAAGAATTTCATTTTTGTGGTCCACTTGCAGAAATAATGTTACTTATTTTGGTTCCATACTGTAAAAAATATCCTCAGTCCTGGCCACAATATCGTAATTTTATCCCCCATTCTGGCCCCCATAAAGCAATAATGTCCCCCATTTTCGGCTTCATACAGTATAATTTACTCCATTTTGTCCCCTACACAGTATGATGTCCCCTATTCTGGTCCCAATATAGCAATAATATTCACCATTATGGCCCCCATTTAATATTATATTGACCATATGCCCCCATAGAGAAATAATATATATTGTAGTAGTATATAATGTGGCCTCCATATAGTAAGAAAATAGCCTTTTGCAGCCCCCATACAGTATACTGTCTCCATTTGTTATGCACTATAAATTGTAGTCACTGGGGTCGTTGGTTCAAATTCCACCAAGGACGAAGTTTGCAAGGAGATTTTATGTTCTCCCCGTGTTTGTGTGGGATTCCTCTGATTTTCTTGCACACTCCAAATACATAGTCATAGGGAATATACTGTAGATTGTGAGCCTCAATGGGGACATGGAAGGGGAAAAGAGTAAGAGGGCACAGCAAAACATAAATAAACATCTGTATGGAGGTGCTACTGAACCTTACAAGAAAAAGGTAACCAAAGAGAAAAAAAGCTCTAAAGAATAAGAATTTGGGCACACCAATAATACAAGCTATGTATTCTTATTAGCAAAATTCACACAAACAAAAAATAGTTAAAAGGAATCTGTCAGGTCAAAAATCCATACGTTACTGCTATCATTATCTAATCCCATTCTCTAAGCTCTCTCCATTCAGGTATTTCTACTGTATTATTTATACTTCCCTCCTATCCTGTGTAAACTTGATTCATTCGATCTGTCAATCACATTGAGTGAACATATACTTTCTGCTGTCCACTCCCCAAGGAATGAATATTCATGCATCATTACACTGTCCTGCCCCTCTCAGAATCTCTATTCTGCTTGACTCATTGCAGACAGAGGAGAAAGGTGGGGGGGGGAGGTGCGTCCTCTTAGCAGATGCAACTCTTAGATCTTCGCTGTGAGCATCTGAGACATGTGTTTAATGTGTGCTCTGAAATATTTCTTTGTGTTTATATGAACATTTCTCATTTGCTCAGCAAATACAAAACATTACATGTATGCAGGAAAACCATTCTTCAAACAGAAATCTTTTACAGATAGCACAGGCTGTAGTGATGTTCCTACAAGAGTTGTAGCACAAACACCTCACCCTCTCAACCCCCTACTATTCAGTGTAACTTCAGCAGAGGGGAGGGACAGATAACAGCTTGGATAGGCGTGGATATTTAAATAACCATTACATGCTGTGACTGTCAGACTGCTCAGGAGTCAGGTCAATTACTTTTATAGCTGCCTGCAGGGTGTGAAGATTCTTATAGCAAAAGAGCTACAAAGAGTACATTAACTGATTTTTACATATTCTGAAAGGTCTGCCCGAACACGATTTTTACATATTCTGAAAGGTCTGCCCGAAAAGTAAGGCAATCCGAGGTGGTGGATATGATAATTCACAAGAGTTTAACCCCTCAACAAGGCAACAACTAATGAAGCAATGTAAAACACACACTGTTTTTTTAGATGATATAATGACACAAAATTAGTAAAAAGACAAGAACAATATGGCAAACCAAACAACAATCGGGTAAGATTCGGATAAATACCAGGAGAGCGACCTTGTATCCTCATACAAATCGCGCTTGCCAGCAGCTTCATCAGAGGTAAATGATCTGTATTGCATTAGCCATATTTATAATGAGTATATTGAGTATAATCAGTAAAGGGGGTGACAGATAGGACGGAGACTGCCGTTACGAAGGCTCAAGTGGGCAGATCTGGGAAGTATGTTGTAGACATCAGAAGAGCGTAAACTTGTGAATGACGTGTGCACTCCATTCAGTTTTTTTGTCAAAACAGATGCGAGGGATAGACTAGTGTACTGGTTACGTCAAAAGTCAGAGTTTATATCACAGGACCTATTCTTTTCAGGTAGGAAAAGCATTTGTGTCACTGTCAGTGGCATAACTTAAACTTATGGGCCCCAATGCAATAGCTCAATAGGGACTCCAACTATTGAAATTCCTTAATAGCAATGGTCTATATCTACAGTCCCTGACAAAAGTTTTGTCGCTTATCCATGATATGTAAATAAAAGCTTATAACCTGACATTAAATTCATCCATTGGTTGTATAAATTACTCTTTTGAAAGCTGAAACCCTCCCAAATGTGATTTAGTTTAAGAAAATAAATTGGCATCAATGCTGAAATATTGATCATTTAATGAACACAGAATGGTCAGATTTTGTCAAGACAAAAGTTTTGTCGCTTGGTCATATAATGCACCCAATCCTAGTTTACATCCTCACCTGTGCTCAGTAAATGATCGGTTAATTAGTGGGTGTGTATAAAAAGACACCCAGCACCCAAGACCTTCACTTGAACTGCAACTTGAGCTCTGACAACATGCCAAAAATCCACCCTGCCACCAAAGCCTTGATTATCAAGAGGCTGAAGACCAGATCCACTGCAGAGGTGGCTGCACCTTTAATGTGTCTCAGCGTCAAGTGCAAAGAATTAAAAAAATATTTGAAGATACTGGCAGACCCTGCAAGACAACTGCTCAGGAGGAACGTTTGTTGGTTAGAAAATCCAAAGCAAGCCCCTCTTCAACTGCAGCAGAGCTCTAACAGGCCTGGTCACCTCAAGTCCCTGTGTCAACTAAAATAGCTTGTTGGATTCTGTCTCGAAATAGTCTCCCAATGGTTGAATAGTGCCCAGAAGCCAGCACTAAACAAAAGGCAAATAAAAAACCGTGTGGCATTTGCAAAGCCTCACAGCCTGCTAAACGCTGGAAAAGTGGCAGAAGGTGGATTTCTCTGATGAATTTTCAGTAGAATTACACCACTGCGTCCGCAAATACTGCAGGGAGACCTACTGGAGCCCATATGGATCCAAAATACACCCAAAACAGTTAAATTTGGTGGTGGAAAGATCATGGTCTGGGGTTACATTCAGTATGGGAGTGTGCGAAACATTTGCAAGGTGGAAGGCAATATCAATAGCCTAAAATATCAAGAAGTATTAGCTACCTCCTACATTCCAAATCATAAAAGGGGTCAAATTCTGCAGCAGGATGGTGCTTCATCTCATACATCCATCTCTACAACAAAGTTCCTCCAGGCAAAAAAGATCAAGGTGCTCAAGGACTGGCCAGCCCAGTCACCAGACATGAACATCATTGAGAATGTTTGGGGTAGGATGAAACAGGAAGCTTGGAAGACAAAACCAAAGAATCTAGATGAACTCTGGGAGGCATGTAAGACTGCAGTCTTTGCTATTCCTGATGATTTCATTAATAAATTGTATGAATCATTGTTTAATTGAATGGATGCAGTCCTTCAAGCTCATGGAAGTCACACAAAATATTAAATATGTCTCTAATAGCACCACAACTTCATTCACCAATGTTAAAGCAACATATATTTGTATTTTAAGTTAAAATTTGTTTGAAATCACATTACTTTCTGTGGGCGACAAAACTTTTGTCTTGCCAAAATCTGACCATTCTATGTTCATTAAATGATCAATATTTCAGCATGGATGCCAAATCACATTTCGGAGGTTTTGCAGCTTTCAATGAGTAGTTTATACAACCAATGGATGAATTTAACATCAGGTTATAAGCTTTTATTTACATAAGTTCCCCTTTCACATCAGCGTTTTGCGCTGATCGTGGCAGTTGCGGTGAAAAAAATGCAACTGCTGCGATTACCGCATAAACGCTGCTCTTGCGGTTTACTTGCGGCAAGCCACATACAATGTATATGCGGGCTTGCGGCAGGTGAGGCAAGTGCGGTCATCGGCACTTGCGGCAAGTGCGTCTGCGAAAAAAACCGCGGCATGCGGCATTGTGCCAAATATGATGGCATGCTTAACACTACTTGATGATACTGACCTCTGATAGGCCGGTGATATCATTAGATATTATGGGGCAGGGAGCATGTGGTTTTCTATTCTACACGTTTTCAACTTGAGTCTGGAGATGCATTTCCAGTTTAAAACAACCCGCTCACCAGAAGTCACCTCTCAAGTTTTGGCCACACAATTGCCACATCCTTGTCGGAGATGATACAATTCCCCATTGATGGCCAGTATACAGCATCTGAGTCCAACAATAAGCAGCAGCATTTTGCTGTCCTCCCTGCCATACAGCTCAGACTGTTGCCAGAGATGAGAATCACATCATGCCTTGAACGGCCTTGCGACTGGTAACAGATCAGTGATGTGAAACAGCAAATGCTGCTTTCTTGATGCATATGCCAGATGATAATCATCTGCCATATGTGTCAACTATGAGGAATTTGCAGTTTTACATCACTGATATGCCAGCAGCAGGCAACAAACACAGCTCAGCTCTTCACTGCCTAGTTATTACAAGCTCTGTTTGTGGAGGAATGCAAAAAAGTATATTATTGTAAAAGAGTGCAGGAGGAGAGTTTAGCTCTGAGAGAATCAATGATTTAAAACCACAGTGTAGCATTATAGTAGATGACAGAAGATAAAATTGGCCATGCAAGATGCTGTTTATTTCTTAACAAAAAGTACGGTTTGCATTTACTTTGCATTGTGAAAAATCATGCTATTGTGGGATCAAATCTTTAAATAGTCGTATATTAATAATGTTCAGAAAAAAAGAAAAGTATTCTGTGATTTAATGTAGTCGCACAATGATAGGGAGTGATTACTTTTTCTTCAATGTAAGGAAATCCTACGTTGGGAAAAAAAACATCCAGTCGGTAATGCTAATGGTTTCTTGTGACAGCTGATGGTAATTACTAAATACTATGGATGATTTTCATGGACTGGTAATTACCCTGTTATTAAAACATCACAAATTAGCAACTTTGTCAGTGAATAGCTGTTAATTACCATGGCAGTGCCCTCTGACAGCCAAACCTATCATGGGGAGATGTTTAACACTTGTCCAGCAGAGATTCAGGAGAGGATGTGATCCAGTCATTGTGAAGGGTGAATGTTCTTAAGCCATCACCTGCAGCTCTCATCACCAGCACACGTATGTAAGCGTCTCTGCGTGATCACAGGACCTGACTCATGGAACGCACTCAATTATAATTCCCTGGCTCCCCGAGGTTTTGTATTCCGATTTTCTCATTAGCGATTTCACAAAAGACCTATAGATGAAGGCAAGCCTCCTTTAATGTAGATAGAATAAGATTAATGACTAGGTCAGTCATTGTACAGGGGTTACTATATTGAATAATGATTTAGGGGAATTAAAGGAAATACTTGGCAAAAAAAAGAAAGAAAACAAAATGAAAATAATTTACATTGAATGTGGAACTCACAATCTATAGCCAGAATATAAGATCGACCCACGTTTACTATTGGTGTGCGCTGTTCAGATGCAAGTTACTTTTTGGCATAAATCAGTTTAGAAAATGACCATTGATTTGCTCCAAATTGAACAGGCTTCTGCACCTGTATTCAAAATGGGGCATCATTTCATCCAAGATTTGTCCGTGTCACTTCTTAGTAACAAAATTATGGGGTTAATGTATGATCAAGGGCATTTTTAAGTCACTTTTTGGGTGGAGGTTATTTTTAGGATTGCAGAATTTTCAAAACATTATACAGAGTATGTGCTGAATGTGACAAAACACCACAAGACTTTATAATGGAGTGAAAGAATCACCCGCTGATGGTGAGCAGCCCTTCAGAGACAAGGGAAGAATGATTCATTATGGCTAAAGAAGAAAAATAGCCATGATCATGAACAGAAATGTGTATTTCCATATTCTTAATGTTCCAAAGTAGGACAGCACTACACTACACAATTTAAATGTGCAAATGCATCAAAGGTAAAACCATAACTGCAGTCTGAAGGTCGTCCCACTGCTAAAAACAAAACACATATATATATATATATACATATATATATATATATATATATATATTCAACAAACGACTGCAGCACTCCTTTGGTTTTGTTACCTATTGCCTTTATGTGTACAGGGCAAGTTTCGGGACAATTCTCCCTTCTTCCAGAATTGTCCCGAAACGTTGCCCTGTACACCTGAAGGCCCAATTAAAGGCAAAAGGTAACAAAACCAAAGGAGTGCTGCAGTCGTTTTGTTGAATATTGGAGGCAGTGAGTGGATTAAGCTGGACTGAATTGCACCTGAAGGAGCTGTGCTGCTTTCTTTACATAATACTATATATATATTATATATATATATATATATATATATATATATATAGACAGAGAGAGAGATAGATAGATAGATAGATAGATAGATAGATAGATAGATAATTATACTATAGCCTACTACTGCAGTAAACAGTAGCCATCACTCTACTATACTGCTGCATGATCAGCTCTACCCTTACCTACTATATCGTCACTCATCCCTTGTAGACTGTGAGCACTCAGGGCAGGATCCTCTTTCCTCATCTACTATATCGTCACTCATCCCTTGTAGACTGTGAGCCCTCGCAGTCAGGGTTCCCTCTCCTCACCTACTGTATCCTCACCCATCCCTTGTGGACTGTGAGCCCTCTCAGGTATGGTCCTCTCTCCTCACTTACTGTATCCTCTCTATCCCTGTAGACTGTGAGCCCTCATGGGCAGGGTCCTCTCTCTTCACCTACTATATCCACCCATCCCTCATAGAGTATGATCCCTCATGGACAGGATCCTCTCTCCTTACCTACTGTATCCCTACCCTTGTAAATTGTGAGCCTTTGGGGCCAGGTTCTCTCTCCCCCTATACCTGTTTGTGCCTTGTGTTGTTCATGATATCCTCTTTTCATATGTAAAGTGTCATTGAATAAATGTTGCTATAATAAATAATTATATACCGTATATACTCGAGTAAAAGCCGAGTTTTTCTCGACAAAAATTATGCTGAAAATGCCCCCTCGGCTTATACTCGAGTCAGTGGTATATAGGCCGGCCGCCCGCCCCCCCCATCGGTATACAGGGCCACCGCCCCCCCTGCAGTTGTATACAGGCCGCCCGCCCCCCCATCAGTGGTATACAGGGCCCCCCTTGCTGCCGCACATCTGTAAAGTAATGCATCATTATACTCATCCTTGTCACTGTTGCCGCTCTGACACCGCGCTCCTCCGGGTCTTCATGCTTCCTCCTCCGGCGCACAGGCAATGACGTCATTGCCTTCACCCGCCGGTCACAAGCAGGAAGAAGCAGTGTCAGAGCGGCGACAGTGACAAGGATGAGTATAATGATGTATTACTTTACAGGTGTGCGGCAGCAAGGGGGGGCCCTGTATACCACTGATGGGGGGCGGGCGACCTGTATACCACTGCGGGGTGGGGCGGTGACCCTGTATACCGATGGGGGGGGCGGGCAGCCAGCCTATATATCACTGTGGGGGGCCTGTATACCGAAGGTGGGACGGGCGGCCTGTATACCACTGCGGGGGTTGGGTGGGGCCTGTATACCACTGATGGGGTGGGCCTGTATACCACTGATGGGGTGGGCCTGTATATACCACTGAGGGGGGCCTGTATATACCACTGATGGGGGGGCTTTATATACCACTGATGGGGGCTCTAACCACTGAGGGTGGGCCTGTATATACCACTGATGGTGGGGCCTGTATATACCACTGATGTGGGGCCTGTATATACCACTAATGGGGGCTGTAACCACTGATGTGGGGCCTGTATATACCACTGATCTGGGGACTGTATATACCACTGATGATGGGCTTTATATACCACTGATAGGGGCTGTAACCACTGATGAGGGGCCTGTATATCCCACTGATGGTGGGGCCTGTATATACCACTGATGTGGGGCCTGTATATACCACTGATGGGGGCTGTAACCACTGATGTAGGGCCTGTATATACCACTGATCTGGGGCCTGTATATACCATTGATGGGGGGCTGTATATACCACTGATGTGGGGCCTGTATATACCACTGATGGGGGCTGTAACCACTGATGTAGGGCCTGTATATACCACTGATCTGGGGCCTGTATATACCACTGATGTGGGGCCTGTATATACCACTGATGTGGGGCCTGTATATACCACTGATGTGGGGCCTGTATATACCACTGATGTGGGGCTGTATATACCACTGATGGGGGGCTGTAACCTCTGAAGGGGGGCCTGTATATATCACTGATGTGGGGCCTGTATATACCACTGATGTGGGGCCTGTATATACCACTGATCTGGGGACTGTATATACCACTGATGATGGGCTTTATATACCACTGATAGGGGCTGTAACCACTGATGAGGGGCCTGTATATCCCACTGATGGTGGGGCCTGTATTAACCACTGATGTGGGGCCTGTATATACCACTGATGCTGGCTGTAACCACTGATGTAGGGCCTGTATATACCACTGAACTTGGGCCTGTATATACCATTGATGGGGGGCTGTATATACCACTGATGTGGGGCCTGTATATACCACTGATATGGGGCTTTATATACTACTGATGGAGGGCTGTAACCACTGATGTGGGGCCTGTATATTCCACTGATGTGGGGCCTGTATATACCACTGATGTGGGGCCTGTATATACCACTGATGTGGGGCTGTATATAGCACTGATGGGGGGCTGTAACCTCTGAAGGGGGGCCTGTATATATCACTGATGTGGGGCCTGTATATACCACTGATGTGGGGCCTGTATATACCACTGATGTGGGGCTGTATATACCACTGATGGGGGGCTGTATATACCACTGATGGGGGGCTGTAACCTCTGATGGGGGGCCTGTATATATCACTGATGGGGATCCTGTATATACCACTGAGGGGGGCCTGTTTATACCACTGATGGGGGGCTGTTTTCCACTGATGGGGGCTGTTACCTCTGATAGAGGTGACCTGTATACTAGTGATGGAGGTCCTTTATACCAGTGATGGGGGATTATATACCAGTAACAGGGGTCTATTTATCATGATGAGAGGGGCTGTATACCGTGATGAGTCTGCTTCATTTCCCCCCCTAGGCTTATACTCGAGTCAATATGTTTCCCTAGTTTTAGGGGGTAAAATTAGGGGCCTCCGTTTATACTCGGGTCGGCTTATACTCAAGTATATACGGTATATCAGAAATATTTCCACCTTTTAATTTCACCTATAAAATCAATTGAAAAGCAAAGTGAAATCATTTTGAGGAGGAATATAAAAATATTAAAACTTAAATCATGATATTGCATAAATGTAGACACACCTTTATAACTGGGGGTGTGGTTGTGTTCAGAATTAGTCAATCATAGTTAGGCTCATGTTAAATAGTACTCAGTACACAGCTGTCATCATTAAATGTAATTAATTAATCATTCTGAATAATTCCATATAAAGTTTCACTGTTCAAGCAGGATTATCCTGGCTTTTTCTTACTTGCATTTTTTAGCCAAGTCCATAGTGTGTAAATAGCTTACAACACAACAAAGGGATGTTTTTGTTGTAAGTTATCAGTCAAGAGAAGGGTACAAAAATATCCTAGGCCCCCTTCACACTGCATGATTTCACTGATCAGTGTCCATCAGTGTTTGTGTGCCAAAACCAGGAAAGGAACTTGCAGAGAAAAACTAGAATTGAAAGGTTGACACCTGTTCTGTGTTTTGGAGCCACTCCTGGTTTTGGCACACAAACACTGATGGACACTGATCAGTGAAATCATGCAGTGTGAAGGGGGCCTAAGGCATTTGAAATATCATGAAACGATGTCAAGACAATCATCAAGATATAGGTTAAATTTGGCATGTCATAAATGGAATTATACAGTTCAAAGGCTGGGGGTACCGAATCACTTTCTTCACACACTATGCCCCTCCCACTGTAAGCAAGTTATTGAAGAAGGATATTTGATTTGAGAGCAGACATGGAGCATGTTCATATAGGAATTAACAGGTTGTGGAGTACTGTTTTAGGATAGGGCCACACTTAAGAGGTCATTCACGTTAGACGGATGACGTTACTGCAGAGCCCAGCCTGCTGTCTCCTGACCGCTAATGTCGGGGGCTGCCTGTGAATGCTGCACCATAGAAGCTGTATCCATAGTAAACAGCAGGTTTCTATGGTGCAGCATTCACAGGTAGCCCCCGACATTAGCCATCAGCGTTACAGCAGGTTGGGCTCTGCTGTAACGTGATTTGACTAACGGGGGTGCACTGTGTGGCCCTAGCCTTACTGTTCAAATAACAGAGAAAGGGAATGTGAAAGTTCAAGTGCCTCTCCAGTGTATTAGAAGATTGCATGTGCCTGGAAGGAGTGGCTGGCTGTTTGATTGTGTACATCCTAATTACTAAAGAATATGAGGAAGGAGCAGGGATAACACTCTGAAATGCGTTGAATAAAGCCACGATTACTTGACAGATCCTTTTGGTCTTTTTCAACATACAGCCATGCTGATCACGTCAACACTGTACATTATGGGATTTTTCTTATTACCACCGTGTTGCCGTGTAGTGTGGATTCTGCAGCAGCTGTACCATACGCATATACTGGTTGTGAGTCACACAACCAATCCAGGTGAGCAGTGATAATCATCACCATATAACAGTGTCTAAAAGGATAAGACCTATGGCCAGGGTCACACATACCATCCGTTTTTAGCTTAAATCCGTTTTTGGGAACATTGTGGACATTTTTTTTTTTCAAACTCCAAAAACGCATTTGCATTAACGCATGTGTCTGTGCATTTTTCAAAAAAGCTTGTGTTTTTGTGCAACATCCCTAAAACGCTGCTAGCGGCGTTTTTGGGTACAGTAAAAAAAAACCTTTTTTTTAACATGGGGCCCTATGGGAGATGCATGTGCTAATGCATGGAACATATAGGCACCATGCGTTAACGCATATGCGTTTTTGGTGGAAAAATGACCGAGTCGAAAAATTTCCAAAAAAACATCCAGGACCTCAGGGGACACTATTGATACCCTTAGAAAAAGCGCAGGGGCATGTGTGACCCTGGCCTATTGCACTTTTGTTTCCTAATTCTTTAGCTGTTTCAGAGTATAAAATTAGGGACAATACTGATGTTTCATCACATCCAATCTTCTTACCTCAGCTGAGGGAGGTGTGAGGGGTCTGATGGACCAGTTTACATCATTTTATCTACTGAATATCATTGTCAGACACCAAGGGAAGCAATGAGTATTGCAGATCTGTTCATATTTTCCATTGTTCTCCTCTGCCAGAAGCTCTCACAAAATCAATTTGTAAGATTTATCTATATTTTATCCTTTTTATATTATACTCTTTTGTTTGTATTTATTTTTATTTTTCTAACTTTTTTAACCGTTTTAACCATGTACTTATTTTTGTAATTAAATCTAAAATGTCTACGTGTGGCTCGTGTCTTGACATCAAAAAAGTGAGAATAAATAAATTAAAGTGTAAGAAAAGATTTAAAGCCTTGACCAGTTTTTTTTTTAGAAAGCCAAGACACCGGGAAGAAGACACCATTGGAGACCTAAAGCAGTGAGGGAATAGGTAAATTGGAATATTGCTCTTTTTTAACCACTCTAATTCAACTGCCTTCATCATTTTCAAAACTGGACAGCTCTTTCTAATAACCCAATGAATGACCCCATTAAAACTCTGATAATTAATTAGGGTGTAAAGTTAAGTAACCTATGGAGAACATTCACAACTAAGAAGCAATGTCGAATCTTTTTGCGGCCATCTCTGCCACATCATTGCTGATTTGAAAAGTGAGCTAAAGCATTTATATGTATAGTGGAACTGGCGATAAAGGGTCCGGGTAGTCTGACTCAAGTCCGGGCCAAGCCACAGAGCAGCCCTTGTCCAGGAGCACCGCACACCATGGCAGGTTCCCTGATTGAAAAGCTAACTTTATTGTTGCCCTTGATAAGAGTCAAAGTACACAATGAGTCAATCATATCAAACAAGAGTTCTTCACTCACACGGTCTTGTGAAACATGGGCGCAATCTTCAAACATTACAGTCTTGTGATTATATACAGTTTTTCTCTTTGGTGTAGACTGATCCTCACGTTTCAGTACATCCAGCCTTAGGCTAGGTTCACATTAAGATCGGCTCTGCGTTCGGCAATCTGCTTGAGTACACGGTTAGTTGAAAAAACGCATGCGTTCAAGCTCAGGCACTATTGTGCCTGCATTTGAAGGCGCTTTGATGCCACTCACTCATGCATTGCTATGTAAACATTCAAAAAATCAAACGCTGAGGTCTCATTGCGTTAATGATGATGACAAGTGCAGGAATTCAAGCGGATTGCCAAACGCAGAGCAGATCCTGATGTGAACCTAGCCTTATGCCTGCTCCGCTATGTCTGGCATTCAGGACACTGGCTTTGTGCTCTTTCAGTCCTCACTTAGTCTAACTGCATACTCCCTTTAGGGACCTGCTTGCATAACCGATAGCTGTTGCTTTTTACAACATCGTTCCTCCTCTGCCAGTAATCTATTGACCCGTTCCTCCAGGTCCATGCCAACATTACGTACTTTAACTGCAAGGATCAGTGACAAAGTCTGAATTAGTGCAGTCTAAAGTTCTTGCAAATCCTTTTTTTCCAACTGGGGAACTATTTTGCCTAATCACCATCCAAACTGCTTTTTAAAGACTAAGCCCCACCCACTAAGAGCATCAATACTTATTATTAACACCTCTGGACCTATGGGGAGCAGTCTTGACTCAGGCCACTTGGTGGCCATTCACACACAGTTACACAACATAAATGTATAATTATACAGAGACTACAACCCATGTATACAGAGCACTCTTTACAGAAAAAGGGGTAGCTGACATGCTCCCACACCCTCTTATACATCACATACTTTATATGTCAGAAAATGAGATTGAAGGTGGTCCATTAGCACAGGCACCAATTTTTAAAATTAAAAAAGGGATCTTTTGATCTGCAGATTGCTTACACCCCTTTCATCACTTCTATTATTGACTTTTACCAACCAAAGTACTACACTATACTTTATTGTAAATTATAATATCATCCAACATATTCTTAGGAGTTTCTAGAATCTTTTGATTGAGTGTATAGTATTATGAGTGAACATATATTGTTAGTTGTAACCTATAACAGCTTTGCTTTAGAAGTGAATGTCCTTCTGTTACAATAACTGGTGCATTTACTTTACAAACTTGTCCCGGTTTTGATTATTGTCCTATTGATGTGGTCAATCAAGGGCTTATTGTCCAGGACACTTAGTATTATTAAACCGGCTGCAGTTCTGTCAGATCACTCCTTTATTCGTGCGGACTGGGTTTTATTCCATCCTTCGTCCCTTGTCTTCGCCACTTTTGGTATCAGCTCACAGCGTCTTTTGCTACTGCAGGGACATGACTGTGAAGTCAGCAGTCAGCAAATATTGATCCTGTAGAGCCAATCACTGTGATTTATGGAGCCAGAAGGTAAACATTGACCTTAGCGGAGCCAAACTCAATATTTACCTTTAAGGACAATCCATCCAAGTATTCTCTTTACAAAAGTCAATACCTGTTCTCCTACCTACTCTGCATTTCTAGTTAAACAGGTTCCTCTCTGGAGACAGCGTTCTTCATCGGCTCCTTGTCTCAGACATCTCCTAGACCAAGAGACGTGTTACTGTATATACTACAGTAGAGTCATATACTATGTTACAGCATTAGGGAACATTATAATTTTCCAAGCACAATTTCTGAAGAAGAGAAACATGATCCTTTCCATATTTCTTACACTAGGTGCCCTAGGTCATATTGACAGATGTAGGGTCACAGGCCCATGCTCTGCATGAGTATCTTGCCCTTGGAAAAGCTTTGACGTACATTATTGAGTAATGTAGGACTAGGACATACATGTAAAATCTATGGTGAATAATTGCAACAGAAATTGATTTAAAATTTGAAACCAGAGGTCAAATGAAACATTTCTGTAACATTTGAATGTGTTTTGTTTAAATGGTTGATGCTATAATTTGTTGTGGATTTTTCCTGCACAAACATATCAGTAAAATACTTAAAGAGAATCTGTCAGCAGGTTTTTGCCATGTAAATTAAGGACAGCATGAGGTAAGGGTTAAAATAACAAAAATCAAGTGTGTCTCTCTTAGCAGCCTCTGTGATATTGTTTACTTAAACTAAAGGCTTTATCACCTAGTGATTACCATTACAGGCTACTTTGCTATGTGCAACACGTCCCCTGCTGGGATTGACAACACAGTGTCAATAAATAATCTCTATTAAGAGCTCTTCTGCTGTGTTTCTAAAACGAAATGCTTTGATTCTGTGAGAATGGCTGCAGCCAGCAATCAATGTGATAAATTGTTGTATTCAGGGTTTCTTTTTCTACATTATGTTGCTGTCAGATGAGGTAGCAATGGTCAGCACTGCAGCCCTGCAGCGCTGGGGTCCTGGGTTTAAATCCAGACAAAGGCAACATCTGCAAGGAGTTTGTATGTTAGCAGTGGTAGCACTGCCGAATTGCATCACTGGGGTCCTTGGTTCAAATCCCACCAAGGACAATTTGCAAGGAATTTGTAAATTCTCCTAATCTTGAAAAAGATGATCTTCACATGGTGTAGATATCACATTAAATATCTAATAAGAACAAAGTGTCTGAAAGTGCAATGCTCTACTTCATGTCCATATCAATATTCTTCTCCATAGACATAACTTCAGCTGCCCCTTATCACCACTAGGGACATGATCTGTAGGCAGTTGTATAGAGACTGAGTCATATATATATATCAGAGAAAAAACTGCACAGCACTCACAGACTAATGTAAACTGGTGCCAGCAGGGACGCTGGATCAAATAACTAGAAAAAAATACTCTACAGCACTCAGCTACTACCAATGATGTACATATGCTAACAAGCTATATATATATATATGAGAAAAAATTTAAAAACTTACGTTTTTTTCAAAAAACTCAAAATCTTATCTTTTTATTTCTGAAGTTCTTAGTACACACATTGGCCAATGTCTGTTTGCTCATCGACTGCAACAAAGTGACTTCAGGTCCATGAGTCCTACGCTGATATCCCTATCCTCCTTGTCCACCCCCCCACTTCTCAGTGGGCAGACTCCATCTCGACTCTAGATCACCTGTAGTCAATAAGGGTGCAAATTGAAGCATGGAGCCAGCAACTCATAAGATACAAAACAGAAAAAAAAACTGCACAGCACTCACAGACTAATGTGAACTGGTGCCAGCAGGGACGCTGGATCAAATAACTAAAAAAAAATACTCTGCAGCACTCAGCTACTACCAATGTAGCTGTAGGTAGTAGTTGGTAGTAGCTGAGTGCTGCAGAGTATTTTTTTCTAGTTATTTGATCCAGCTTCCCTGCTGGCACCAGTTCACATTAGTCTGTGAGTGCTGTGCAGTTTTTATTTTCTGTTTTGTATCTTATATATCTCTGAAATAATCTCCCGATATTATCAAACTCGTAATCTTCGATCCTCCCAAGACCTCCTTCTTTCCTCCACACTTGTACATTCCTCATCTAACCACTTTGCAAAACTTCACCCAAGCATCCCCCATTCTCTGGAATTCTGCACCCCAAAACGTCCGACTGTCTACCACACTCGGAATCTTCAAGCGGAACCTGAAAACCCATCTCTTCAGAACAGTCTACAGCCTGCAATGACCACAGTGTCACCTCACCACCACTGGACCCGGCGCTCCACCACCACTGGACCTGATGCTCCACCACCACTGGACCCGGTGCTCCACTGCCACTTGACCTGGCGCTCTACCACCATCGGAACTGGCGCTCCACCACCACCAGAACAGACCCAACCTACTGTCTTTCTCCCCATTACCCTGTAGAATGTAAACCTGCAAGGGCAGTGACCTCTCTTCCCTCTGTACCAGCCTGTCACTGTTAGTTTATGCATTTTTAACTTGCTTGTATGTAACCACTTCTCATGTACAGCACCATGGAATCAATAGTGCTCTATAAAACAATAATAATAACAATAATAATATGAGATTTAACAATAGAGTGTAAGGATACACGTCCAGAGAGTGTCACTAGATATAGGAAACCCTACAATGTGTAACAGGACACCCCATCTCTATGTGCATATGTTGAGACCACACAAGATTTTAACCCCGGGTCTTATGCACACGTGACACATAAATACCATTCCACTTTCGCTCTCCAATCACAGTACGCCCCTCTTTATGCATGAATAAAGACAATACAGACTACAGTAAGTTCTTTTACAAAAAAAATTTTAATTTAAGTTTTACTGTTCGTTCCAAAACATTACATTCAAAACACATGCATATTTTAATTGTGACCACCAACTTGTGCAGTGAAAAATATTAATAGATCATTTATAAATTAAACAAATGTGAATGTGTCCTCTCCATAAGGTCCAAACCTATACAAAAACAGAAAAAAAAAAAAACATTAGTCCAGATATGGAACTTCATGTTAAATTCATTTTTCATATATATAGACATTTTATACCAATGAGGTTAGACGGTTCAGAAATTCAATGTACAATCCAAAAAATTACAGAATTGTATTAGTCTTAAAATCAACATTGAGAGCATTTGGCTTCAAGGTATTAAGTTCCATTATCCACTCGAGCTCCTTCCTTTTCAGTAAACATACTCGGTTCCCACCCCTCCTCATGGCCGGTAAAGTGTCAATTATACGAAAGCAAAGTTGTTTTCTCTGTATGTGATTTCTCAACAAAATGGTTAGAGACTGCAATGTCCATTCGCTTCTTCCTTATGGTAGACCGGTGAAGATTTATTCTTGTCTTAAAGTCACATGTAGTCTCACCGACATACCGTAAGGAACAAGGACATTGCAATAAATAAATCATGTGGTCTGAGTCACATGTTGGAAAATGTTTTATCTTAAATCGTTCATTAGTAGTTGGATGAAAAAAGAGGATCCTTCAGCAAAAGGCAACAATTTATGTAAGACAGAAAGGGAAACATCCCTTTCTGTCATTTCAAGTTAGTGAGGTCTGACTGGATTTTTTAAAAGAACCTATGTCTGCCTTAACTAAAGTTGACGCAATAGTTCGGTTACGTTTATACGAGAATATTAGGGGAATAGAAAACTCTTTGACTTGATGCAAAAATTTACCCAACATTCCCAAGTGTTTTTTGATCACAGTCGCAATTTGGGTACTCTCCTCCCAATACATGTTACAAACGGGATACATTCTAATTCTTTCTGGCTCTCTGTCTTATGCAGCAAATCATCTCTATTAACACCATCCAACTTGTTCTTTTGCCGCCTCAATAGATTTTTTTGATTAACCTCTATCCAAAAATTTCTCCAAAACTTTAACTATGGAATTTTTTGTTGCTTTCAATTCTTTTCAATCGCATCATTTGACTAAGGGGAATACCCTCTAACTTTTTCTCAGATGTTGGCTATTAAATAGTAGCAAATCATTCTTATCTGTAGCTTTTGTGTACAGTCGTTTGGTTATTTTGACACCTACAAGTTTAACAATAACATGAAGGAATTGCACCTCTGTTTCTGAATATACAATGGTAAATTTAATTGTCTCATCTATTGTATTCAAGAAACCATACAACCCTAGAAGTCCTTCTTCAGTTTCGGGCCACATGAGGAAGACGTCATCTATGTATCTCCACCACGCAGCCAAATAGCTAAAGTGGTGTGACACATAGACAAATTGCTCCTCAAGGACACATATCACAATATTTGCGTATGCAGGTGCCATGTTTGCACCCATGGCGGTCCCGCATAGCTGCATGAAGTTATCATCACCAAAAAGGAAATATTTTTAGTCAGTACCAGGTTCAACAATTGAATCATGAACTCTCTAACCTCTCCAGATATATTCTCCTCTAGGAGCTTTCTTCCCACAGCTTCTATACCCCTTCCATGTGCAATGAAGGTATACAGGGAAACCAGATTGAATGAGGCTAAAATCACCTCACCAAATATGTTCAACCACCCCGATTTTAGTCAAAAAGTCCAGAGTGTCTTTAACGTAGGACTCTGCACGTTTCGCTATTGGGTTCAAAATTTCGTCCAAATATACTCCTATATTAGACAAGATAGAGTCACAACCTTAGAAAATTGATCTACCAGAGGATCAATGAGAGACTTATGCACTTTAGGAAAAATATATATGACCAAAGTGTTCGGGCGTTTTACCATCAAAAAATCATAAAGATGTTGATCAATTACATGTTTCTCCAAAGCAATATCCAAAACCTGTTTAATATCCCTAGCAATGTCAAACTTAGGATCACAAACCAGTCTCCCATATACCTCCCCAACTGTCTCCTTAGTTGTTTGATGTATTATTCTTTGTCCATCAGGACAACAACACCGCCCTTGTTGGCACTTTTTATTATTATTTTATCATGACTAGCCAAATCGTGCAGAGCCTCCATTTCAGGTTTTGTCATATTGGGTGGTTGAAATGTTTACTAGAGTTAGTTTTCAATTTTCCTATCCTTATTTACAGCTGATATAAAAGCTTCTAGCACATGCAAGCTACTAGCCGGTACAAAAGTGCTTTTTTTTCCTCAAACTACCTGTTTTAAACAGTGCTCTACTGGGGCTACATCAATTGTTGGTTTACTACAAAAATGTTTTTTCAACCTTATTAGTCTAAAAAACTTTGTAGATCAAACATAAGTTGAAACCAGTTAACATGTGAACTTAACCCAAATGATAAACCCTTGTTCAGTACTGATACATGGTCATTAGTGAGAGGTTTACTAGAAATATTTACAATTAAACCTGCTCCTTGCTCCTTGTCAAGATCTGTTTTTCTGCTGCAGATTAGTTTTTTCCTTTTTACTCATTTTTGCTGTCGCCAGTGTTTCCTTCCTCCTCTTTTTTTCCGGACTTCGGTTTGTCATTTGGTGGGTTTTCTGGGTCTAGAAAAATAACTGTTAGTTAAGACAGATTTACATTCATCTTTATACAAAAAATGTCCTTTTGGCCAATAACCTTTCTTTTTCCAATTTCCTGAATTATTCCTTTGCCAATTGTAGATGTTTCCATTTTTAAAATCATCCATGTCATGAGTCCATGTGCGCCGTTTTACATCCTCCAGCTCCAAACGTAACTTTTACAATTTATTATTATTATTATTTATTTATATAGCGCCATTGGTTCCATGGCGCTTTACATAAGAAATGGGGGTAACAAAAACAGGTACAGTACATATGAACAATCAAGGCTTGCCGATACACGATGGTAGAGGGCCCTGATCCACGAGGGCTCACAGTCTATAGGGGTGGGGAGGACACGATAGGAGGGGAAGCGCCAAGCATGTGGTGGAGCGGCGCTGGGTCTCATCGTAGGTTGTAGGCTTGTTGGAATAGATGAGTTTTCAGTTCTTTTTGAAGCTCCTAAGGGTAGGCGAGTGTCTGACATGCTGGGGGAGAGAGTTCCAGAGTTTAGGGGAGGCGCGGGAGAAGGCTTGTAAGCGGTTGTTGGAGGATGAGATGAGGGGGGAGGAGAGGAGGAGTTCTTGTGAGGAGCGTAGGTTGCGTGCGGGTTGGTATCGGGAGACCATGTCGGAGATGTAAGGTAGGGGGACAGGTTGTGGATGGCTTTGTAAGTCAGGGTTAGGATTTTAAAGCGAGATCTTGGGGGGGTGGGGAGCCAGTGAAGTGCCATGCGGAGAGGGGAGATTGGGGAGTAGCGAGGAGGCAGGTGGATTAGACTGGCAGATGAGTTTAGGATAGAGCGGAGGGGGCAAGGGAAGAGGCAGGGAGGCCGGTGAGCAGTAGGTTGCAGTAGTCAAGGCGGGAGATGATGAGGGCGTGGACGAGGGTTTTGGCAGTGTCATGACCAAGAAACGGGTGGATACGTGAAATGTTCTTGAGCTGGAGTCGGCAGGAGGTGGCGAGGGCTTGGATGTGGGGCTTGAAGGAGAGGGAGGAGTCTAGGGTGACCCCGAGGCACTTTGCATGGGGGACTGGAAAGGAGCAGTATTGACAGATGACAGGTCTGGTAGAGGGGGAGGGCAGCTGGGGGGCAAGACGATGAACTCTGTTTTGTCCATGTTCAACTTGAGGAAGCGAGCAGAGAAGATAGATGAGATGGCGGACAGGCATTGGGGAATTTTAGACAGGAGGGAGGTGATGTCAGGTCCGGAGAGGTAGATCTGGGTGTCGTCGGTCGTAGAGATGGTACTGGAGGCCATGGGACTCAATGAGTTGACCTAGGCCAAGGGTGTAGATGGAGAAAAGTAGCGGTCCCAGTACCTATCCCTGGGGACGCCGACAGTAAGGGGTAGAACGAGGAAGAGGTGTGGGAGTGGGTGACGCTGAGGTGCAGTCCATAAGGTATGAGGAGATCCATTCAAGGGCGAGGTCGGTGATACCAAAGGATTTGAGGATTGTAGTAGGAGGGAGTGGTCAACTGTGTTGAAGGCGGCGGATAGGTCGAGGAGTAGGACAGAGTAGTGTTTTTTACTCTTTGCGGTCAGTAGGTCGTTGGTGACTTTAGTAAGGGCTGTTTTGGTGGAGTGGTGAGGTCGGAGACCGGATTGTAGGTGGTCGAAGAGGGAGCGGGAGGATAGGTAGGAAGACAGTTCGGAGTGGACGTGTTGTTCAAGTAGTTTGGATGCGAAAGGGAGAAGAGATATTGCGCGGTAGTTGGCGACTGATGAAGGGTCGAGGGAGGGTTTTTTGAGGATGGGTTGGATTAGGGCGTGTTTGAGGGATGAGCGAAAGATGCCAGTAGTAATAGGTTGAAAAGGTGGGTTAGGGCAGGGATAAGGACAGCGGTGAGGTTTGGGATGAGATGGGAGGGGAGTGGGTCGAGGGCGCAGGTGGTGAGGTGAGATCGTGATAGGAGGGCGGAGAGCTGGGCTTCAGTCACACTGGAGAAGCTTCCTTTGGTCAAGGAGGGTTGGGCGGTAATGGGGGTGGGTTGGGGGGGCGTTGGGCCAAAGCTTTCTCTAATTTTGTCAATCTTTTGTTTGAAGAAGGTGGCGAAGTCGTGGGCGGAGATGAGGGGGGACGGAGGAGGTGCCAGGGGACGTAGTAGGGAGTTGAAGGTTTTGAATAGTTGTTTGGGGTTTCAGGACAGTGTGTTGATTAAAGAAGAGAAATAGGTTTGCTTTGCGGCGGTGAGTCCATCCTTGAAGTTGGAGAGGGATTGCTTGTACATGGTGAGGTGGGCCGTGGAGTAGGATTTCTTCCATCTCCGTTCAGTGACCCTGGACGTTCGGCGTAGTTCTTTTGTGAGAGAGTTGAGCCAGGGTTGTCTGTGTGTGCGGGTTTTGGTGTGTGTGAGGGGGCAGCATGGTCGAGGCCGCAGTTAGTGTGGAGTTGTAGAGGGTGGTAGCAGTGTTGACGTCGTGTGAGGAGGGAGGTCTGTGAGAGGGAGGAGGGAGTGAGAGAGTGAGTTGAATTTAGCATCCACAGATTCTTTCAAATTGTTCCATTCCTCCTCCTTAACTAAAGATCTAATGTTCACTTCCAAAGGAGGCGACTCAGTCCCCAATCTTTTAGCTCCTGCTTTAAGTACTCAATATGGAGAAGCATCACATCCATATTATACTTATTGGAAATCATCCCAAATTTTGTGCAAAAAACTGGATCATTCACCATGAGGTTGGAGCGGATATTTGAACGGAGCTCTCGTAGTATTTTTTTAACTTATTATATTCACTTAAAGTAGTTAAGTGCAGTCGCTAAGTCAGGAGACTGGAAAGGTGTGCTCCTGGCTCCATTTTCCCCACCTCGCTTCATCACTGCACACCCCACTGG
Organism: Allobates femoralis; assembly: GCA_033576535.1. Classification (NCBI taxonomy): domain Eukaryota; kingdom Metazoa; phylum Chordata; class Amphibia; order Anura; family Aromobatidae; genus Allobates; species Allobates femoralis. The sequence goes on from JARQOC010000004.1 coordinate 107,215,669, forward strand.
GTGTCATCATTCATTTTTGATCTCCTCCTCTTGTTTGAATTTCCTGCCCTCTTCTGCTCCTATGATGCATCGGCTGGTACGTCATATCCGGCCTCGTGCATTGTGGGGGCTCATCACGTCGTACGGCCCCGGCTTCTGGCGCATGTGCAGTGCGCATATTGAAGTCGAACAGGTGGTACAAACCAGCTTCAATGTGCGCATTGCGCATGTGCCAGAAGCCAGGGGCCGTACCACGTGATGAGCCCCCACAATACACAGGGCCAGATATGACGTACCTGCCGGTGCATCACAGGAGCAGATGAAGGTGGGAAATTCAAATCAGGAGGAGATCAAGAATGAATGATGATGCTCAGCGGGGCATGCAGTGATGAAGCGAGGAGGGGAGAATGGAGCCTGGAGCACACCTTTCCAGTCTCCTGACTGAGCGACTACTTGTAATTTATAACTCATTTTTCACCATCTTTATAGGGCACATTTACTGCAGAGGGGATGGTTAGGGAGCAGCTAGGAAGGTGCAGAGACAGCTAGTGATAGGTCGGGGGGGGCAGAATGAGGTGCCAGGTTACCTTTAAGCTTCAGATCATACAAAGATGGAGTGCTCAAAAAAGTTGCATCAACCTCCACTTCATGAAGATCCTCTCCTCATCCTCATTAGTATAAGAGGAAACGCCAGGCTCAAAAACATTGGTATCCATAGTTCACAGAAAAAGGAACACAAAAGCAATCCAAAAAAAAATTAAAAAGTGCAAATTTCCTCAAGAAATTAAAGATAGTAAAAAATAGGAACAGCACAGAAAAAATACCTTTAAAATGTGCACACTTTTCCAAACACCAACCTAGTTCAATTAAATTGATTGATTATTGGAAAACACATGTGCACCCTATAAAACTATGTAACATGGATAGACTGGCTTCACACTGCAGTTTTATCCCTGATCCAGTTCCATCCGGTTTGTGTGCCAAACCCGGAGAGGAACCAGGACATGAACTTGCATAGAAAATCTATAATTGAAAGATTGACACCTGCTCTGGGTTTTGGAGACCTCCTGGTTTTGACACACAAACTGGATGCAACCTGATCAGGGAAAATCCTGCAGTGTGAAACCAGGTTTAAGGCCCCGTCTCATGCTTCAATGGTCGAACAATCCGAAACAACGATCCAACTTGACCTAGATCGCTTGAACGACGTTCGAAGATCGCTAGTGAAATGTCACACGTATAGATATCGTTAACGATGCAGCAACAATTCCAAGGCAAGCAAACGGTACTTGCGGTCGTTAGTTCGCCTACGTCCTTCACTTCTCAATAGGCGAGGTTGTTAATGACATCATTATCGAGGTGTCACACACACCCATGCTTGGTTAAGGTCACGTGTAATCCATCCCACCCTCCCATCAACGATCTGCCCAATTATCATGTCACACTGAACGACGTTGTTAGAATGTCTGAAAACCCGTGAAATTTCAACAATATCATTAACAATATCGTAGTGTGTGACGGGGCCTTTAGACTCACTGCTTGAGAAAGGATTTTACATCCGAAAAGTTACCACACCACTGGGCCATAAAGTAGTCCACATCACATTTCTGGTGCTGCTTTCTTCTTTCTTCATCCATCATAAATGGACACTAGGTTGGTGTTTGGAAAAGCGTGTATTTTTTTAAGGTAATTTTTCCTGTGCTTTTTTTTACTATATATATATATTTATATATATATATATATATATATATATATATTATATATATATAATACATATATATGTGTGTGTGTGTGTGTGTATCTAAGTTAATGTGTATCTAAAGTGTGTTAACACATTTGATGATTCAAATTAATAATAAAATAAAGTGTTTTAGCTACATATTAACAGGAATATATCCTATCTTGAGATATCCAGAATCCAGAAGGAACAGACTGAAGTGGAAGTGAAGGGTTAAGTAAGACTGCTATGGGCACTTTCTCCTTTTACCTCTCTCTATTTACCTTGTCAATAGGAAAGTGAAGGCTTCTTTCTGAATCTTTACAGCATTTCAACTTTCACAATTGCCTGTCCTCTCTTCACCAGGAAATGAGAGGCCTGTCAATACTACTGTCAATACAAACACCTGAGTATTGACCATCTGAGACTTAAGGGTCAACAAACTGCTGGCAGCTCAAGCCCAAAGATGAAGGCATTGACATCTTTCAAAGAGTGCTGGTGCAGCAAGGATCCCCGTGGACTATACAACACAGCTCAATTTCAATGGGCAGCCTGTCGATAATCTTTGGTCTGAAGGTTGGGAAGAACTAGTGTGTCTTGCTGACAACAACGTGCTGACAGTAATTGCTCAGTGAAGAAAAAACGACTACCTAGTATTAAGCACAGTGTTCAAATTGAGATCAAACGGCTTCCCACAGATATTTCAATGATCTGCTAGTGACTGTCTTGTAAGCTCAGGAGAATGATAAAAGACAGAAGAATGCACAGTCTATAGAACGCAAGACTAGTTGTGTGACAATTCCAAAATCCAAAAGTTAAAAGTAGTCCTTCAACACATAATGACTGTTCATACCAAGTAAAGGTGCTCGGTGCACCCTTGACGTGACCAGAAATGTTAGTGCACCTTCCCACGTACGTATTACACCTCTATCTTCAGCTTTCCTTTTGATTTAAATAGGACCTGTCACCTCCCTGGTGCTATGCTAACTAAATGCAGCACTGAATGCAGCGTGTCGGCCGATTCAGGGAAGGGTTCTCCCGTGTCTCTAGCCCCTCTGCAAGTTGTTAAAAAGACTTTAGAAAGTGTACAGATAAGGAGTCCAGAGTCCGGAGACTGAACGAGGTCTCCAACTTCGACGCGTATCCAATGCCGCGCGTCGATGAGCTGATTGAGCGCCTGGGACCAGCCCGATACATCACTACCTTGGACCTAACAAAAGGGTACTGGCAGATCCCTATGGCACCGGGAGCCAAAGAGAAGACCGCATTCTCCACACCTGACGGGTGTTTTCAATATGTCCGAATGCCATTTGGACTGCAGGGGGCTCCTGCCACTTTTCAGAGAGCCATGGATCGCATCCTTAATCCTCATAAAGAATACGCCGCAGCATATCTGGACGACATCGTGGTTTTCAGCCTCGACTGGCAGAGTCATCTGGTGAAGGTCCAGGAGGTGTTGGATGCCCTGAGGTCGGCGGCGTTTACCATCAACCCGAAGAAATCTGCCCTAGGGAAGGCCGAGGCTAAATGCCTGGGTTATGTCGTCGGCAGAGGCGTGATTAAACCCCAAATTATGAAGGTCGAAGCGATCCAACACTGGCCACGACCACTGTCCAAGAGACAAGTTCGAGCCTTCCTGGGAATTGTTGGATACTACAGGCGGTTCATTCCCGACTTCGCTGTGGTGGCTGCACCCCTGACTGACCTCTTAAAGGGGACCAAGTCGACTATGGCCAACTGGACTGTGGAGGCAGAAGCGGCCTTTACGGAAGTGAAAGGGTCTCTCTGTAGGCAACCGGTCTTGATCGCCCCCGACTTCGGAAGAGAATTCGTCCTTCAAACAGATGCCTCAGATACCGGTTTGGGGGCAGTCCTGTCCCAGGAGATACAGGGAGAGGAACACCCAGTCCTCTTCCTGAGCCGGAAGCTATCCCCGTGTGAGAAAAACTATTCCGTAATCGAAAAGGAATGCTTGGCCATAAAGTGGGCGGTGGACACGCTACGCTACTATCTATTGGGGCAACAGTTCAGGTTGGTGTCTGACCATGCCCCGCTCAGGTGGTTGAGGGACTCCAAGGGAAAAAATGCCAGGGTCACTCACTGGTTTCTGGCCCTGCAGGACTTTAGTTTCCGGGTGGAGCACCGAGCGGGGAAGCTCCATGGGAATGCCGATGCCCTTTCTCGTGTCCCCTGTCTGGTTGTCCGAAGTGCCGAGCCCCACGGCTTTCGGCAGAGGGGGAGGTATGTAAGGGGGCGAGGGGTCGCATAATTGATGGGAGGTACAAGTAGTATTCAACCCCCTGCAGATTTAGCTGGTTTGATAAGATGCCAATAAGTTAGAGCCTTCAAACTGCAAACGAGAGTAGGATTTATTAACAGAAGCATAAATCTTACAAACCAAAAAGTTATGTTGCTCAGTTGAATTTTTATAAATTTCAAACATAAAAGTGTGGGTCAATTATTATTCAACCCCTATGTTTAATATTTTGTGGAATAACCCTTGTTTGCAATTACAGCTAATAATCGTCTTTTATAAGACCTGATCAGGCTGGCACATGTCTCTGGAGTTATCTTGGCCCACTCCTCCATGCAGATCTTCTCCAAGTTATCTAGGTTCCTTGGGTGTCTCATGTGGACTTTAATCTTGAGCTCCTTCCACAAGTTTTCAATTGGGTTAAGGTCAGGAGACTGACTAGGCCACTCCAACACCTTGATTTTTTCCCTCTTGGACCAGGCCTTGGTTTTCTTGGCTGTGTGCTTTGGGTCGTTGTCTTGTTGGAAGATGAAATTACGACCCATCTTAAGATCCTTGATGGAGGAGCGGAGGTTCTTGGCCAAAATCTCCAGGTAGGCCGTGCTATCCATCTTCCCATGGATGCGGACCAGATGGCCAGGCCCCTTGGCTGAGAAACAGCCCCACAGCATGATGCTGCCACCACCATGCTTGACTGTAGGGATGGTATTCTTGGGGTCGTATGCAGTGCCATCCAGTCTCCAAACGTCACGTGTGTGGTTGGCACCAAAGATCTCGATCTTGGTCTCATCAGACCATAGAACCTTGAACCAGTCTGTCTCAGAGTCCTCCAAGTGATCATGAGTAAACTGTAGACGAGCCTTGACATGACGCTTTGAAAGTAAAGGTACCTTACGTGCTCGTCTGGAATGGAGACCATTGCGGTGGAGTACGTTACTTATGGTATTGACTGAAACCAATGTCCCCACTGCCATGAGATCTTCACGGAGCTCCTTCCTTGTTGTCCTTGGGTTAGCCTTGACTCTTCGGACAAGCCTGGCATCAGCACGGGAGGAAACTTTCAAAGGCTGTCCAGGCCGTGGAAGGCTAACAGTAGTTTCATAAGCCTTCCACTTCCGGATGATGCTCCCAAAAGTGGAGACAGGTAGGCCCAACTCCTTGGAAAGGGTTTTGTACCCCTTGCCAGCCTTGTGACCCTCCACGATCTTGTCTCTGATGGCCTTGGAATGCTCCTTTGTCTTTCCCATGTTGACCATGTATGAGTGCTGTTCACAAGTTTGGGGAGGGTCTTAAATAGTCAGAAAAGGCTGGCAAAAGAGATAATTAATCCACACATGTGAAGCTCATTGTTCTTTGTGCCTGAACTACTTCTTAATACTTTAGGGGGACCAAACAGAATGCTGGTGGTTTGAGGGGTTGAATAATAAATGACCCTCTGAATTAATTTTTAACGCTTTAAAAAAAAAAAAATAATAATTTTTGTGGCACTGCATTTCCCACTTCCAGGCTGATCTACAGTCCAAATGTCACAATGCCAAGTTAATTCCGCATGTGTCAACCAGCTACATCTGCAGGGGGTTGAATACTACTTGTAGGCACTGTATGTGTCGCAGAGATACTTGTTGTCTGTGACATAAGTCGGAGTATTATCCTTAGTGCATGTGAGCACTAAGAGGTTTCTTAGTCTAGAAGGGGCCAGCTTATGGGTCCTGTGAGAGACGGGCGGGTCCAGGACCCACATACCTCCCCAAGGGGCGTGGTGACAGGCTTATTGTGGAGCCTGGTGTTAGCACTGGGCGGGTCTGTGTACTTCATTGTTGGTTTGCTGTGGAATGGCTTATGAAGGACTAATAAACCATTCTTTTTGTGACGTGTGAAGACGCTGCCTCCTCGTACTTTCTGTCGCCGCCAGCGAGTCGTTCTGCTACAGCGGTTAGTAGGTAATTGGGAAGGTTCCTTATATACACACAGCCTCTCACTAATAGCCTGAGAGGCACTACTATTTTAGGGCATATTGGTCCTTTAAAGCTTTGAGGAGTGCAGCGCGCAAAGGTCGCAGGCTCCGAGAGCAGAAAGAAGCAGATTGGAGCTAGGAGGCAGCATGGGACCACAGGCAGGGTATTAGGTGCAGAGGAAATGGCATGGGGATGGGCAGACCATGTGGAATCACGCGATGGGCACTGATCTACTTGCCCAAACATGAGAACAAAGGGAAAGTTGAACTTTATTTCTAATTTTTCCCCAAAGCTGAACCATCTGTGCAGCCAGTTCATTTCCCTTACATTGGCCACATTGCACGTCTATGCAAAGCAAGGAGATTGAAAAAGCACCATAATGCTGCAAAAGACAGTAAAGGAGTAAGGAAGGAATGTCAAACCTGCTCTACATCCCTTTATTATTAGAATCAGTGGGTCAGATCACTGTAGAGTAATCATAAATTAATAACATATCAAGGTCATTTTAGGAGCTGGTAGATCCCCTTTAACACATACAGTATAACATATTTATATATTTTCCATTTATTTCATTCTAAATAAAATGAGCCGTCTTGCACCTCTCGTGGTTGGTGGCTGGTCCTCAGATGCATTTCTTGCATCAGTCTCTTTACTGCATCTCATTATCAGTCAGAGACTCATTTGCACAGGAGAAGTAAATAAAAGCTGTCAGCGGATCACTTTGCCTGAAATTCCCCTTTTATATATATCTTTCTAGACAGGTTGTTGGAAGTTGTAATGGCAGACAGATAGCAAATCATAATCTTCTAGCCATTAGATATTCTGTCTGCTGGATAACATGCTGGCAAACACTGACCATATACAAATTAAGTCAGAAATGGAAGTGCAGGCCAATAATGAAGTTTGTCTAAAGTGATAATATAAGGGCTAGAGTAATGTGCATATAAAAGGATTAGCAGAAGCAGGGAATAAATAACATTATCTTTAAAGTGATGCTGTCGACATTGCATCGGTATAACCAGGGGTGTAACTACAACAGGTGCAGGGGTTGCCATCACACTCAGGCCCTGCAGCCCAGGAGGCCTCAAATGTCCCTTTGGTCTATGGAGAAAGCCACTACTAGTAAAGTTTTGCAATAATTGGAGGACCCAATAGGACTTTGCATCATGGCCCATGAGCTTCAAGTTACACCACTGGCCATACCTATCCTAAAAATACAAATGTGACTTAAGTGAGCCTGTCACCACCAATAGGGCCGTATAAACTAAAAGTGCCACCTTCAGCAGCGCCTATGCTGCATTCTGTGGAGGTGGCTCCCTACCCCCCTGTACACCTAAATAATATAGAAACATAGTTTTTATTTTTAAGGTTGAACCCATAGCCTAACAGGTTGATCCAGAGGAAGGCAAAAAAAAACACACATGGCAACACTAAGTTCCACAATGGGGAAAACATTCCTTCCTGACTCCAGATACGGCAATCAGACTAGTTCCCTGGATCAACGCCCTATCAAAGAATCTAGTATACCTAACCCGTAATATTATATTTATCAAGAAAGGCATCCAGGCCCTTCTTAAATGTTATTAGTGAGTCACTCATTACAACATCATGTGACAGAGAGTACCACAGTCTCACTGCTCGTACAGTAAAGAATCCACACCTGTGATTACGATGAAACCTTCTTTCCTCCAGACGTAGGGTGCTCTGTGCAAATGTAGAGCCACTGGGACGGGGTACTCGGAACCGGACCGGGTACTGCTGGGGATATCACGGCGGTCTTGGTCCGGACCGTGTCCTGGGTTCTGCAATAAATAGGGGGATATTTACAGGGAGTTTGTTGTGACGCCACCATGGGTTGTGGTCAGTGAGGGGACCACTGCTGCTGCAGAACCTCCGGGATGATGTTGGGCAGCTGGGATGTAATGGCTCTCCGCAGGTAGAGCTGGATTCCCGGGCAGTGGTAGTAATAGTCTATAGATAGTGCTATGGATGGTTGCAGGATAGGGGTAGTAGTAGAGATGATGACAGTTGGTGATGGAGAGTAGGACTTGAGTGCAAGGATCACATAGACTCACGGTTTTGTAGTTTTCCAAGGCTTTACTGCAGATGATATTTGACAGAGTACTGTCCACGGAGTCTATACCGGGGCCGGGTTGCTCCCACACTGTCCGGGTCCTCAGCTTCCTACTCTGCCCTTGTGTGTGCCCTACTGCTGCTTTAGCTGAGCTGCTGGCCCTGTTTCTCTCACAGTACCCCTTTGCTAGGCAACTTGAGCCTTTCCGTGTGCTTTGGCCCCGCCGTGTTGCTTGCTGAGTACAGTGTAGATATACAACCTATCCGGTGCTTACTGTGCTGCGTGTGTCAGTCATTTCGGATCCGGTATCCAGTTTGTGCGCTCCTCCGGGGAGTTATGGGTACTCAGTCTCCCAGATGTGTTCTCCTGTTTCTCTTACTCCTTCCCTCAGACCCTGGCTAGGCCTGGAAGTGGGTAGCAGGCTGTGGAGAGGCTAAGGCGACCCTTTACACCAGCAGTCTTTCTTCCTCAGTCCTCCCAGGAACTGAACTAACTCAACTCTAGATACAACTCAACTCAACTCCAACTGACTGTCACTGCCACGCTGAGGTAAACAACATTACCTCCTCCCAACACTTGCAGGCGCCACTTAAGCGCACCCACCACTCTGCTCTTCCCCACATCCTCTCCTCAGACCAGAATATATCAGGGAGCTGCTTGAGCTCCCCCTTCTGGCCTAAAGGTGCTAGTACAGTGTCCATGTTGTGTGGGGAGTTAACCCTTGTGATGTTGCAGGATAGGGTAGTAGTAGAGATGATGACAGTTGGTGATGGAGAGTAGGACTTGAGTGCAAGGATCACATAGACTCACGGTTTTGTAGTTTTCCAAGGCTTTACTGCAGATGATATTTGACAGAGTACTGTCCACGGAGTCTGTACGCGGGCCGGTTGCTCCCACACTGTCCGGGTCCTCAGCTTCCTACTCCTGCGCCTTGTGTGTGGCCCTACTGCTGCTTTAGCTGAGCTGCTGGCCCTGTTTCTCCTCACAGGTACCCCCTTTGCTAGGCAACTTGAGCCTTTCCGTGTGCTTCTGGCCCCGCCGTGTTGCTTTGCTGAGGTACAGTGTAGATATACAACCTATCCCGGTGCTTACTGTGCTGCGTGTGTCAGTCAGTTTCGGATCCGGTATCCAGTTTGTCCCTCCTCCGGGGCGAGTTATGGGTAACTCAGTCTCCCAGATGTGTTCTCCTGTTTCTCTATCCTTCCCAGACCTGGCTAGCCTGAATGGTAGCAGCTGTGAGAGCCTAAGCAACCCTTTACCCAGCTTCATGTCTCTCCTCCTCATACCTCCCAGAACTGAACTAACTCCAACTCTAGATACACTACTCACTCCAAGCTGACATGTCACTGCACCTGGGTACACAACATCCTCTCACCAAATATGCAGGGCCCCTTAAGGCTCCACTCTGTTCCCAACAGGTCTAGTCCAGACCAGAATTATGGGAGCTTGTGAGACTCACGTAACCCCTGGGACCAAAAAGGATCTGTCAGTTTTACCAATGTATGTGAAGGGGAGAGTAACCGAAGATGTAGCTGGTTGCACGTTAAGCAACTCTGAGGGTCCACCAAAGAAAGATGAATCATTGCTATGGTGCTGAATAACAATGACTGAAGGTAAGGATGGCACCTTTCAGAAAAAGAAGAGTGTCAGTATGATTAGCATACATGGTGAGAATTTAGGGGAGTCTGTCAAATTATATGATAACTTGCGATTGTTAATGGAGCATGCAATTACGATCAGCGAAGTGGAAATTCTTTTCACTTTCAAATGGTTCATTATATAGATGTTAGATGTGCACCATAGTAGGTGGGTACTTAATTATAGATATCACCATGTTATGATGACGTTTCGTTCACCACACATGGTCTTTATGTAACTTTGCAAGGAGGGGTTATATTTCTCACAATGCAAAGTCTTCCATATAATGCCCACCTTTTATGTTCACTTCCACGTCCCAGCGTCGCTAGCAAAAGCTCCAGATGTAAGTGATCAGTTTCATTAAAGGTGTTATATAGGTGAATTAGATCCCAACCAAGCCACGCCTCTCTGACAAAGCCACCATAGAGCGGCGATACGCGTGGGACCGAGGGGCCCCATGGCTTTAGCCCTTGCCTTACCACACCACCTGCCAATCAAGCAGCCTAATCTGTCTCTAGGTTCTCCATACTGATAAATCTTGTCCTAGGGACATACTTCTTACCTTTGATAGTAGACAGTTAGTTTTTCAGCAGATTTTTTGGTTTGAGTGTCACACTGGCACTGGCTCCAACTGAATTTCCTACTAGGTATTCTGTGCAGTTTTGTACATGCAATTATTTTACAACAAAATGCTTTTTTGATTGTACATCTGCACTTTCATGTATACCAGTGTTGTTGCCAGGGCTGTTGTTCAATTGACTCAACTCTGTGCTCAGCTTTAACAACCATTGCGCTATTGCCTACTGTATACATGCATTGATTGAGCTTGTTATTCCAACAAAGGGGGTCCCTCTCCCCAATAGGCATTAGCCTGACATTTGTGGTTTTGTGCAATAATTTGCATTGTTTTTAAATGTTTTTATTCTGAATGTGCATCCAATTTTCCTAATAAAATATATTTTTATACTTTATATATTGGTGTGAAGTGCTACTGTGGCGCCCCGCTCACGCACGTAGTCACAGACTTCCCTACTGCACAGCTGGGTTTCCACAGCAGGTACCTACTTCATGCAACACCTTCCACCCTGGCACAGTAGGGGGAGCTAAACTCACTGACTTTAGCTGAGATCCCCTATAAATACTGCGGCTGGGGGTGGAGTTAGTCAGAGTGTGCAGACGCTAGGAGAGCTGCGAACCATGAGAGCCCGAACCATGACCCAGAGTGGCCCTTCTGCCTTTGAGCCAAGCCTAGGAGTGGGGACAGAAGGCACGGAGCTTAGCCAAGGGAGTAGAGGAACTAGTGGAAGTTTGCCCAAGACGTACCAGACTTCGCGGATCCGCACCTGCAGGAACACTTTAGGACTGCAGAAATCCCCGGCACATCGTGGAGACTTCAGTTCCCATTCCCCCTGCGTACCCAGCAAAAGAAAGCCAGACATCGTAGTGTGGAATCACACAACAGTGATCAGAGAGGGTAACCTGTGGACCACGCAGGAGGAGAGAGAGGACCAGAGAAAGTGAGGAGGCCAGTCATGTTGCGACAGAAGGGAACCTGAGGAGGCCTTATACCCACTTGCTGTGGAGACTCACTGTGCACCTGGTCACCCGACAGTGCTCTGGACATCTTTACCTGTGAATACCATCAGTAAAGGTTAAAAGAGACTTTCTTCACAGTGTGTGCGTTATTCCTCTCCGTCCCCAGCCTCTATATAAACTGCCTTACTGCTTCTTACCCTGGCCCCAAGTCCCACTCCAAGCTGCACCTTTACTCTACGCTGCCCCGGAGGCCCAGCTCCACCTGGAGGGAGCTTTGCCATCCCTGCTGCAATACCAACGCCCTCTGAAGGACTGCGGCGGCGCTGGTGACCCATCACCAGGTACTACAGGTGGCGTAACGTGACAATAACTCTTACCCCTGTACATAACCTCTCTATTGAAGTGTCACCCAGGCCACGGGCTCAGGTGCTGCCACCCGTGACATCCCCGTGAAACCCCCTTTGAGCCTGATACCCGAGTACCCTGGGGCTCGACACTACCTTATTTTGTCAATGCTTTCTCTCTTTAATTAAATGTTATATAGTTGACAAGTAGCGCACCTTCTTTTCCTTGATCATTGTATGAAGAGCGATGCACCCAAATTTGTTTAAATTACATGGTGAGAATCTTGATAAAGTCTTTATTTAGGTGTACAGGGGAGGGGGGGTAGGTGCATTAGCCACCTTCACAGAATGCAGCATAGGCATTGCTGAGAGTGGCAATTTTAGTTCATAAAGCACTAGGGGGGTGACAGATTCACTTTAATAATCATTTTAATATCTATCCAAAACCTCATTTGACAAAAAAAGATGTTCAACTCCAACTTACCAAATCTATCTTTTTCCTGAAACCTGTATTGAGGGAGAGTGAGAACGCCATCATGGACACAAGGTAGTTGGCACACAGTAAATGATTAAGCCTCATTCAGAGGCCTATTATAATCTACAGTGTTGGCCAAAAGTATTGCCACCCCTGCAATTCTGTCAGATAATCAGTTCCTTCCTGAAAATGATTGCAATCACAAATTCTTTGGTATTATTATCTTCATTTAATTTGTCTTCAATGAAAAAACACAAAAGAGAATGAAGCAAAAAGCAAAACATTGATCATTTCACACAAAACTCCAAAAATGGGCCCGACAAAAGTATTGGCACCCTCAGCCTAATACCGTATATACTCGCGTATAAGCCGAGTTTTTCAGCCCAAAAATTGGGCTGAAAAGTCCCCCCCTCGGCTTATACGCGAGTCATACGGCCCCCCTCAAAGTTTGGCGCCCCCACCTCAGTTTCTGGGCCCCCCCGCATGCAGCGCTGCACATATACATTACGTGTCTAGCAGCTGTTACCCTCCGGTGGCAGATCGCGGCTCCCGGCTCCGGGCTCCATCTTCCTCTCTGTCTTCCTGGTTGTCATGTGACCGGCGCGATGAACGATGACGTCATCGCGCCGGTCACAAAGCAGGAAGACAGCGAGGAAGATGGAGCCCGGAGCCGGGAGCCGCGATCTGCCACCGGAGGGTAACAGCTGCTAGACACGTAATGTATATGTGCAGCGCTGCATGCGGGGGGGCCCAGAAACTGAGGTGGGGGCGCCAAATTATGAGGGGGGCCCTGCTGGGGCCCTGTATACTACCACTGGGGCTATATACTACCACTGGGGCTATATACTACCACTGGGGCTATATACTACTACTGGGGCTGTATGTGTACTACCACTGGGGCTGTATACTACTACTGGGGCTGTATACTACCACTGGGGCTATATACTACCACTGGGGCTATATACTACCACTGGGGCTATATACTACCACTGGGGCTGTATACTACTACTGGGGCTATATACTACCATTGGGGCTATATACTACCACTGGGGCTGTATGTACACTACCACTGGGGCTATATACTACCACTGGGGCTATATACTACTACCACTGGGGCTATATACTACCACTGGGGCTGTATATATACTACCACTGGGGCTGTATACTACTACTGGGGCTGTATACTACCACTGGGGCTATATACTACCACTGGGGCTATATACTACCACTGGGGCTATATACTACCACTGGGGCTGTATACTACTACTGGGGCTATATACTACCATTGGGGCTATATACTACCACTGGGGCTGTATGTATACTACCACTGGGGCTATATACTACCACTGGGGCTATATACTACCACTGGGGCTGTATATATACTACCACTGGGGCTATATACTACCACTGGGGCTGTATATACTACTGGGGCTGCGTGTATACTACCACTGGGGCTGCTGCTGTATACTACCACTGGGGCTGCTGCTGTATACTACCTCTGGGGCTGCTGTATATACCTCTGGGGCTGCTGTATACTACCACTGGGGCTGCTGCTGTATATACCACTGGGGCTGCTGCTGTAACACTGCTGGGGCCTGTATATACCACTGGGGAGGCTGCTGTATACCACACTGCACTGTATACCTGTGCTGGGGTCCACCCTCGGCTTATACACGAGTCAATAAATTTTCCCAGGTTTTGGGGGCAAAAGTAGGGGGGTCGGCTTATACACGGGTCGGCTTATACACGAGTATATACGGTACTTGGTTGCACAACCTTTAGCCAAAATACCTGTGATCAACCACTTCTGGTAACCATCAATGAGTTTCTTACAATGCTCTGCTGGAATTTTAGATTACTTTTCTTTGGCAAACTGCTCCAGGTCCCTGATATTTGAAGGGTGCCTTCTCCAAACTGCCATTTTTAGATCTCTCCACAGGTGTTCTATGGGATTCAGGTCTGGACTCATTGCTGGCCACCTTAGAAGTCTCCAGTGCTTTCTCTCAAACCATTTTCTAGTGCTTTTTGAAGTGTGTTTTGGGTCATTGTCCTGTTGGAAGACCCATGACCTCTGAGGGAGACCCAGCTTTCTCACACTGGGCCCTACATTATGCTGCAAAATTTGTTGGTAGTCTTCAGACTTCATAATGCCATGCACACAGTCAAGCAGTCCAGTGCCAGAGGCAGCAAAGCAACCCCAAAACATCAGAGAACCTCTGCCATGTTTGACTGTAGGGACCGTGTTCTTTTCTTTGAATGCCTCTTTTTTTCTCCTGTAAACTCTATGTTGATGCCTTTGCCCAAAAAGCTCTACTTTTGTCTCATCTGACTAGAGAACATTCTTCCAAAACGTTTTTGGCTTTCTCAGGTAAGTTTTGGCGAACTCCACCCTGGCTTTTTTATGTCTCGGGGTAAGAAGTGGGGTCTTCCTGGGTATCCTACCATACAGTCCCTTTTCATTCAGACGCCGACGGATAGTACAGGTTGACACTTTTGTACCCTCGGACTGCAGGGCAGCTTGAACTTGTTTGGATGTTAGTCGAGGTTCTTTATCCATCATTCGCACAATCTTGCGTTGAAATCTCTTTCAATTTTTCTTTTCCGTCCACATCTAGGGAGGTTAGCCACAGTGCCATGGGCTTTAAACTTCTTGATGACACTGCACACGGTAGACACAGGAACATTCAGGTCTTTGAAGATGGACTTGTAGCCTTGAGATTGCTCATGCTTCCTCACACTTTGGTTTCTCAAGTCCTCAGACAGTTCTTTGGTCTTCTTTCTTTTCTCCATGCTCAATGTGGTACACACAAGGACACAGGACAGAGGTTGAGTCAACTTTAATCCATGTCAACTGGCGGCGAGATTGATTTAGTTATTGCCAACACCTGTTAGGTGCCACAGGTAATTACAGGTGCTGTTAATTACACAAATTAGAGAAGCATCACATGATTTTTCTAACTGTGCCAATACTTTTGTCCACCCCTTTTTTATGTTTGGTGTGGAATTATATCCAATTTGGCTTTAGGACAATTCTTTTTGTGTTTTTTTCATTGAAGACAAATTAAATGAAGATAATAATACCAAAGAATTTGTGATTGCAATCATTTTCAGGAAGAAACTGAGTATTATCTGACAGAATTGCAGGGGTGTCAATACTTTTGGCCACAACTGTATGAATTTGATCATATTTCCATATTATATTTCAGACCATGTATTCAAGAAAAAAATCTGAATAATTCACTTTTGATCCAGGTAACAAATCAAAATAACCAATATAAGTCTATGGGTATGTGAAAATCAAGAACAGCATATAGAGGATGGCATGAGTGATCCATGTGCATATTGTGTGCTGTCCATGACTAACATTGTAGAGAGAATGCAAGAGCCCTGGCCCAGAAAATGGGCAGAGGTCGATAGAATAATGGTTTATAGGGAGGTGGGGATTGCTCAGTTTAAAGGGAATAGAGGGTTATATTAGCGGTTTTGGAACATTTGAAGTTATGTTGGATGTGAGAGCTTGGGGGGGGACCTTGAAGTTGGTTCTGAATTGATCTGAGGAATTCATTAGAGGTATGGATCATTCAATTGTGGGTAGAAATTCCTTAACTGCTTTCCAGCCAGTCCTCCTTGTCTTTTCTCTTGTTATTAATTCAGTGGTAATTCTGCCATGAGACCAACATGTAGTCCAATTGACAGAAACTTTTTCCATTCCGAATAGGTTGTCAAAATTATTGATATGTATGATGGCAAACTTTTTCAAAACTCTGCTCTACAACATGTGCTCCAGTGCTGTCTCTCAGCTGCTCCCAGCCCATCATTGCAGTGGTAACCTCCGCTCTACAACATGTGCTCCAGTGCTGTATCTCAGCTGATCCCAGCCCATCGTTGCAGTGGTAACCTCCGCTCTACAACATGTGCTCCAGTGCTGCCTCCTCAGCTGCTCCCAACCCATCGTTGCAGTGGTAACCTTCACTCTACAAACATGTCACCGCTGCAATCAATCACTGGCCACACGGTCTATGCAGTGTTAAGGGTGAATCCAGCGATTAGCTATGGCTCAGTCAACAAAGATTGGTGGAGAGCAACGAAGAGGTGATGCTAGAGCAGCAGTAGCCTCATCATGTCAATAATGCTTATTTTGTTTATTTTTTTAATTCATTATAAACCCATTATCCATTGTTATATGAAAACCGACGATCAGTTTTCGGTACAATCCAATTTTTATCTATGACATTGGTTGAAGTTATGTCAAACATATCTATTCAACTTTGCTCTCAGCCTATGTGCCCTAGCTACGGATAGTATTTTATTATTAGTAATGAAGTGTATTATGTGTGGCTCAATTACAATCCGCTAAAGACTCCAAAAATCAATATGTAAAATATTGGAAGCAAATCCATGCAGAACCTGTCTTCATTTCCTTCCTCATAGGGTAACATTTTCCTTTTTCATTATTAAGCACTCTGAGAAATAGCTCTCATTTTGGAAACTTTCACCTTCTTCGTTGCAAATCCATTATCACCAAAAAAACACAGTTTTATCATTATGTCATTGATGAAGAAAATCGCAACCCAGCAGGCTTTTACACCACATGCATCCAAAACCCCTAATTCTTCTGGCAAAGTATGAAATCATTCTTCCACTGATCTCACTTGTGGTCAGGCCTTAGAATAGGACAATCCGTCAATGCGCTGATTTGGTTCAGCAGGTGTTGGCTGTGCAATCGTTCATTCCCGGCTAATCTGCTAGCGGCTGTCAAGGGTTATAGAGTATATATTGAGTTTGTGTCAGCCTGGGATGACCAATAGCTCCCAGCCGCGGAATGTGCTCTGACAGTGATGATATTACTGAATTAAACTAGGTGATGGATGTTCCCGAGGCCTGCAAACAAAGAGACCTTGAACTGTCTTAAAAAAAAAACACGACGATCCATTTTACTTGATGGAGCCGCCCTTAAATAATAACAACATAAATATATATTGGAACAGGCAGGCATGGATAGAAGAGAATATAAGAAGAAGGACTATAGAAGCTTTAGCAACAAAATCTCAAAATCCTTCAAAAGGGTTTGGAAAGATTTTTTTTTGGAAGACGAGGTATAAACTAAAAATGGAATTAATTGAGTTAATATAAACAATTTTTTACGTATAGATTTTTGGTAAGAAGTTGTATATTGCACATATCTAGGGTCTTGTTTTGAAAAGGTAATGATAGAATAATTAGATATTAAGAATTAGAAACAAACCTGTGAATACGAAGGAAGCTATTCAATACAGAATCCGGTGGCCCAGAGTTTGCAGCTCAGATATTCAAGAAAAGAATTGTCGTAAAGTTACGATGATCCATAACTCTCATTTGGATATCAACAATACCTTAATATTCAAAGTTAAAAAAAAATTGCATTCAACAGGTACAAACCTTTTTCTAGATGGGAAAATACTATATGTGTACACATAGGAGTAACATGGAATATACTGGAAACAATAGGATCATACATAGTGAAAATACCAACTCATACAAGGCCCTGGTAACAAATCCATAAGAGGCAAAAATTACATATCCATATACAGGTCATAAAAAAGAGCTAAGATTACTTATCCAAGCAAGTAGACCTACTGTAGGAGATTGCTCACTTGTATAGATAGCAGAGGGGTACCATCTAACCACCTGATGCGGTGGTCCGAGGTGTCTCCCAGGCAGCTGCATTTTTTTGCCCCCCGGAGTGGAAAACAGCCGTCCATGAGAACGACTGTCAAGTTTACATCTGGCTCAGACAAGGTGGAAATTGAGGCTCTCAACATTCAATTGCACTCGCATCTTCCCATTCAGGGCAATGTCAGTAGCTTGATGATTGATCAGGTTAATTTATCACATTGTTGACATGACTCCTGTGCAGCATAGGTAGTAAATGATGGTATGGTAAATGTTCCAATGGAGCTGAAGAAACCAAAGTTTTATTATCATGGGGATGTGAGGGAATCTTGTCAGGGTACAGTATCAGGTGTGGGTAGAGGGTAGAATGTCTGAGGAGACAGTCTGTGGAGGGAAGGGGAAAATGTGTGATGGGACAGTATGTGGAGGGGGTGGAAAAATATGTGAAGAGACAGTAGGAGGGAATTTGTGAGGAGCAGTAGAGGGGGCAAAGTGTAAGGTGTCAGTAGGTGGATGTGAGGGGACAGTATGGGTAATAAATCTAAGGGTGGAGAAATGAGGTAGGGCATAGTATGTGAGAAGAAAAGTATGACTGAGTAGAGTAGAGATTGAGAAGTTTAGGGTCAGTATAAAAGGGGTAGCATAGGGGGACAGTGTGTGGGCATATGGAAAAGAAAGCATGCAGGGGGTTTGTAAAGAGGGGGCACAGCATAGAGACTGAGCAGTATAGGGAAAACACATTGTGAGGGCAAAGTGTGAAGGGGGAGCCCAGTTTGGAATGTAGAGGACAGTGTGGTAGTGATATTTTGTGCAGGGAGCAGAGTAAGGGCAATCATTTATTCAGGGTCACAGTATAAGGCTGATGCTTCTATTCAGATACTATTATTTAACATATTGTAATGTGCTACAGAAGACTGGATTACAGTCTGGAGAGATGAGCTGTGGATGTGGAGTGTAGTCATGGCATCTAGACAAGATGAAGAAGATGAGAAAGAGAATGGCTGTAATCAGAGAAGATGTCACCTATACTAATTGGGTGTAAATGTTTTTCTGTGACACTGCCTTCATTTCATCAGCACTATGGTCCACAGTATGACGATGACTGTTAGCAGTGGACTGTGAGACCTCGTGGGCAGGGTCCTCTCTCCTCCTGTACTTACAGTGGGGGAAATAAGTATTTGATCCCTTGCTGATTTTGTAGGCTAGTCCACTGGCAAAGACATGAACAGTCTATAATTTTAAGGTTAGGTTAATTTTAACAGTGAGAGATAAAATATCAAAAATTAAATCCAGAAAATCACATTATCTAAATTATATAAATGTATTTGCATTTTTCAGAGAGAAAAAAAGTATTTGATCCCTCTGGCAAACAAGACTTAATACTTGGTGGCAAAACCCTTGTTGGCAGCACAGCAGTCAGACTTTTTTTGTAGTTGATTATGGGGTTTGCGCACATGCCATACAACAAATTGTGGTGTATTGGTTTGTCTCTTGGTCCAAAACACTTAAGCTTGTGAGCCTCTATACGGCTCCCCACATCTCACAAGTGCTATCCACTAAATTCTTATCTAAAGTGAGCAAAGGACCCAAATAGAAAATTACTTTTCTTACCACAGCAGATTCAGTTCTGGAGACCATTACTCTCAGTGCTGTGTGCAGCTTCGCCCAGGTTATAACTGAAGGCATCATGAATACAGGACACCAGCCTCAATCACTAGCAACCTGCTTTCTCACAGAGGGAGTGACCACTGGTTGTCCTGCAAACAGAAATGTGCATATGCCAGTAGGAGTTTTGGTCCTCTCCTCTCCACTCCTTTCTAAATCATTAAGATTTTGAGGCTGTCACTTGGCAATTCGGAGCTTTAAATTCCTCTATAAGTTTTTTCGGGATTAAGGTCTAGAGACAGGCTGGAAAAATCCATGATCTTAATGCGCTTCTTATTCAGCCACTCCTTTGTCGCCTTGGCTGTATGTTTTGGGCAGTGGTGTAACTTGAAGCTCATGGGCCCTGATGCAAAAGCTTCAATGGGGTCCCCAATTATTGCAAATCTTTAATAGCATTAGTCTTTTTCTATAGGCCAAAGGGACTTTTGGGGCCCCCTAAGCTCCAGGGCCGGGTACGATTGCAACCCCTGCACCTGTTGTAGTTACACCTCTGGTTTTGGGTTATTGTTGTGCTGGAAGAACCAGCCACGACCCATTTTTAATGTCCTGGCAGAGGGAAGGAGGTTGTCACTCAGGATTTATCAGTACATGGCTTCATCCATTGTCCCATTGATGCAGTGAAGTTTTCCTGTGCTTTTAGCAGAGAAACATCCCCAAAACATAATGTTTCCAGCACCATGCTTGACTGTGGGGACGGTGTTCTTTGGGTCATGAGCAGCATTACTCTTCCTCCAAACACGATGAGTTGATTTAATGCCAAAGAGCACAATTTTCGTCTCATCTGACCACAGCACTTTCTCCCAATCACGCTCAGAATCACCAAGGTGTTCATTGAAAAACTTCAGATGGGCCTGCACATGTGCCTTCTTTAGTAGAGATGAGCGATGTTCGACTCGAATAGTTCGCCAATCTCAAATTCGAGTCGATTTTGGCGCTATTCGAGTCATTCGCCGAATTCGAACATTTTGGTTCCAATTCGGAGAATTTCGAACATGTTCGATTTTGGTTCGAAAATGCGGCAGATGCGGTCAGAAAACCGCATCTGCCGCATTTTGAGCCAAAATAAACATTCCCTAAAAGAAAGAAAGTGTTAAAAATAAAAAAATAATCAATGCTCACCTGTCCGCGGTCCACCGAAGCCTCCGGCAAGGTCCTGCGGCTTCTAGAACCTGTGGTGACGTCATGTTCTCGCGCGAACTCCGGTCACATGACCGGAGTTTCGCGAGAACATGACGTCACCACAGGTCCTGGAAGCACAAGACCTTGCCGGAAATCTTAAAATAGATATTTTTATGATTCGGACCCTTTCTTTTACTTAAAGAAAGGGTCCGAATCATAAAAATATCTATTTTACGCTTTCCAGCAAGGTCCTATTAATAATAGGACCTGTGGTGACGTCATGTTCTCGCGGAACTTCGGTCATGTGACCGGAATTCGCGCGAGAACATGACGTCACCACAGGTCCTAGAAGCCGCAGGACCTTGCCGGAGGCTTCGGTGGACCGCGGACAGGTGAGCATTGATTATTTTTTTATTTTTAACACTTTCTTTCACTTTTTTCACTTCCACAATGTATGGATATACATTGTGGAAGTGAAAATGCCCCACAGGCCCGGTTTGTTCGTTTTCGGGTTGTTCGACGGTGTTCGTCGAGCATTCGACGAACATTCGTCGAACACCCCATCGATTCGACGAATCGAATCGAATTCGAACACTGGGGTGGTGGCTCATCTCTATTCTTTAGCAGTGGGACTTTGCGGGCACTGCAAGATTTTAACCCATTGCGGCATAATGTGTTAGCAATGGTTTTCCTGGTGATAGTGGTCCCAACTGCCTTGAGATCATTAATAAGTTCCCCTGTGTAGTTTTAGTCTGATCTCTATTCTTCCTCGTGATCCAGGATACCTTACGAGGTGAGATTTTGCATGGAGCCCCAGATCAATGTTGGTTGACAATCATTTTGCATTTCTTCCATTGTCTTATTATTGCACCAACAGTTCTCTTCTTTTCACCCAGTGTCTTACTTGTGGTTTTGTAGCCCATTCCAGCCTTATGCAGGGCTAAAGGCCCCGTGACACCTGGTGACGGGGCTGGAGATGTTGATGGCGACTGGCGGGTGTGCGCATGTTTTTGGCGCCCCGCCAGCATTGCTGTCCCCCATGCGGCATCGCTGCCGGGGTGTCTGAAAACCTCAGCAGCGATGCAGGACAATGGGAGCCTATGGCTCCCATCGCCTGACAGGTCGCCGGCGGCCGATTACATGGGGCGATGTGTACACATCGCCCCAGATTGGTCACCTGGTTTCAGAGCACTGCTCTGAAACCAGGCGACCTACCGGCGGCGCCGACATCGCCCCTTTACATGAGGCGACGTAGGGGTGATGTCGCCGCCGATAGACCACGCCCCTACGTCACTTGTGTAATTGGTGGCGATGTCGCCTCGTGTGACGGGGCCTTAAGATCTTTTCCCTGACATTCTTAGAAAGCTCTTTGGTCTTGCCTAGGGATGAGCGAGTATACTCGTAACTATTCGGTGCTAACCGAATAGTACGGTATTCAGGCTGCTCACTACTCTGCGAATTTCCTTGTGATTGCTCGTTAGGAGTAGCGAGTAGTACATTCACTTTCGCAGTGTATAAAGATATACTGAAAAAGTGAAATAAAAGTTAATAAAAGGTGTTAAAAATAAAAAAAATAACATACTCACCTATCTGACGGCTATCTCGGGACCTAAAAAGAACACATCTGATGGGCTGCCAGGACCTTAAGTCTGATGGCCAATCAGATGGCCAGAAGAGATCAAATGGTGTATGATGTCACACACCACCTGATTGCTACCGGCCATCTGATTGGCCATCAGACTTAAGGTCCTGGTAGCCATCGATGTTCTAACACAGTGCAAGACATACCAAAGCTCGCATAGAGGTTGCAAAAAAAAACATGACGACTACGATAAATAAGATTCTCTGGTCTGATGAGACAAAGATAGAACTTTTTGGTGAAAATTCTAAGTAAACTGGGCACTGCTCATCACCTGCCCAATACAATACCAACAGTGAAACATGGTGGTGGCAGCATTATGCTATGGGGGTGTTTTTCAGCTGTAGGGACAGGATGATTGGTTGCAATTGAAGGAATCATGAATGCGGCCAAGTACAGAGATATCCTGGATTAAAACCTCCTCCAGAGTGCTCTGGACATCAGACTTGGCCAAAGATTCACCTTCCAAGACAATGACCCTAAGCACAAAGCTAAAATAATAAACGAGTGGCTTCAGAACAACTCTGTGACCATTCTTGACTGGCCCAGCCAGAGCCCTGACCTAAACTCAACTGAGCATCTCTGGAGAGACCTGAAAGTGTCCACCAACGTTCACCATCCATCCTGACGGTACTGGAGAGGATCTGCAAGGAGGAATGACAGAGGATCACCAAATCCAGGTGTGAAAAACTTACTGCATCATTCCCAAGAAGACTCATGGCTGTACTAGCTCAAAAGGTGCATCTACTCAAGACTGAGCAAAGGGTCTGAATACCATGTGATATTTCAGTTTTTCTTTAATAATAAATTTGCAAACATTTCTACATTTCTGTGTTTTTTCAGTCAAGATGGGGTGCAGGGTACATTAATGAGAAAAAATGAACTTTTTTGAATTTACCAAATGGCTGTAAAGAACAAAGTGTGAAAAATGTAAAGGGGTCTGAATACTTTCCGTACCCACTGTAAGTATGCATGGCAGTTGATGAATTTGGAAAGTTCCATATCTGATGCTTTTGTGAAGAAATCTGTATAGGTTTGGATTATACCTGTTGTTGATGTATTGACAAGATTCTCCTTTTTATATTCGTTTAATATTCTATACATTGTGTATCAATTAATAAAATTATTGTTATTTGATTTTTTCGGCTCCTATTCCTGGTTTCTTTGTTTGATAAATACTTATTTCCCCCACTGTATCTGTGCCTTGTATTGTTGATAATTATTGTACCTATCTATGGATGCCCCTTTTTCACATGTACAGCACCATAGAATAAATGGCACTATAAAATTAAATTATAATAATAATAACAGCAACTCCCAAGACATCCTTACCCTTGTTAAAAACATACTGGGAAATGTAAGTTCATGCAACACAATTGTATATGCAACTTGATATAACAGAGGGATACTACTGTACTAAGCTTGACAATGTATTAATTTACTGATGGTGTTTCTGGTGCTGCATTCATGTACCTATGGTGGTTCTAGTACCTTACTAATATACTGATGGTGGTTCTGGTTATGTATTCCTGTACTAATGGTGATTCTTGAGATGTGTATTTGTACTGATTATGTATTCTTATGTTTTATTGGTTCTGATTCTGTATACATATAACAATCCATATCTTGTAAGTTTATGGGATACATGGCCATTTGGAAAAAGTATTGTACCATGTGACAAATTAAGGGTTGCTACATTTGTATTTAGGTTGGGGAATTAAAGGGATTGTCTAAGTTGCAGACAAAAGTCTGAAATTCACGTATAATATATTGAGAGAGGCTTAGCATGTATATTCGGAATGTGACTGTATGTATGCGAATCACAATCTTGCAGTCACATGATTTTCTGCTCTTTCCACTGGCATGGGAGAATCCTGACAGCGGACAGTGCGCGCACTGTTATGATTTCAGTGGGAGAAGCTTGCAATCACATAGAGAAATAGACTGTTGCTCACTCTATGCAATAGGCAGAGCCACATGCGTTTTCACTTCTGGACACCTGAACCCAGGCTTAAGTTAACCTTCCTCACTGAGGTTTTAGTGAGTCTTTACAACCTGCAAATTATTGATTCACAGACTATAGATACAAAATATTTGTCTATTCAGTAAAGGAATTTTGAAACCCACTATGAGTGAGTGGGTCTCTTCAGCAAGACCAGATGTCCATGACGTCTTATTGAAAAGAATGAGAATGATCTCGCTAGTGCAAGCTATTGGAAGTAACTACCCTATAACAGGTGCAATTGAGCACTCATGTCTGGTCACTTGACATAAGAATGAAACGTACCTGTACTCCATCCAATATTCACTCTTAGACCCAAGGTACAAAAAGGAAAACAAAACATTCTGCAACCAAATCATTTTGTTTTAATATAGCATTATAAGAAGAGCTGACCTAACATTAGATTGTGCCTTTAATTATGTCTTATCCAAATTATCATTGTCATACAGTAATGCAGTGTATATAGATACACTGTGAAAGTGAATGTACTACTCGCTACTCCTAATGAGCAATCACAAGGAAACGAGTAGCGAGTAGCCTGAATACCATAGTATTCGGCAAGTACTGAATAGTTTCGAGTACACTCGCTCACCCTAATCCTAATAAAGCAGTATGGATTTAAGTAGGCAGAAAAATGGACACTGTTCCATATTCTCTAGGAATATGAAGCCTTATCTGACTAACAATATCAGCTTGAACCAATCCCAAGGGCTGAAATAAAACATAAAGGGGTATCATAATGAAATGTACATGTATATGGCATTAATGCCTGTAAGGTGCTGGTTGCACTTGTAGGATTCCACATATTTTTCACATTTTAAAAAAGAGGTGCCCATGTATTCTAAACTCTTCATAGTAGTTCAGGTGTATTACTGAAGCATCTTTTGTTATATTTCACTTTATGAACAGAAGTAAAAAGAAATAGCCACACTGTAGCGGTGTTGGGGCTCGACGGGGTGCTGGTTGCCATAGGCTAGTGCTGTGATTGGTCACCAGACATGCTACATTAAACTGAGAGTCCCTGGTGTGTGTGGGTGCTGATGATCTTATTTTAGTGCCTTCAGACCGATCCTGTCACACTCTTCACCCAGTCCACAAGTATGCCAGGGAGGGACAACAACGATGTTGGTAAAAACAAGTCAAACTTTATTGTAATCTGCTTGAATGATCATTATACAGCAGCAAGTACACTTGTTATCTTCTGTGTTATACAGAGGCAGAATCTTAATGGTTACAATGGCATAATGCTTATGGGCGTTCTCTTTAGCTAGTCTGGTGAATTAGGCTCACTTCAATTAATAAACCATAGTGATCCCTTGCAGGAGGATGCTCACATCGGCCTTTTCTTCCCTTTGTGCATCAGCCGGGCAGTACCCTGTATTCTTCCATGTCTCCTGAGCCTTACCTCCTTGCTGGCTCATTTCCCTTCTCTCTGTCTGTCTCACAAAACCTTCTCCAGCTTCCCAGCGTCTGAGGTTCCGTTACCCACACATTGCTTACTTCAAACTTGCTGCTTTCTGTTCACTCAGCCTTCCCACGCAGAACCAGTAGTAGGGCGTCCTTCAGCCTTAGGCGGAGCTCTGTCTCCTGTGTAGGCTCTCTCTCGGCTGGCAGACTCCTGACTGAAAACTAAACTGGAGTTTTTACTTTTCTCAGCCTAGGGACTGACCCCTCCCTTTCTTAGCTCATCCCTGCTTTAACTCTTTTGGTCCCTGCAATCAGTTTGTGCATACATTCACCTTTCACCTACATTCTTACACTGTTTACTCTATATTATGTGCACATAACCAGTATTGCTATATTTATGCCTTACACTACATTTTATTATATTATAACTACAAACAGTGCAACACATCATACCTTATGACACACTACTACCTAACAACTCCTACATTATTCCTATCATTATATCACAGTTTGCTAAACACACTCTATGTAATGAAATCACACTCATATACACAATGAAATCATCGATGTCTTCAGGGGGTCACAGAACTGCAGGTCCACCCTCTTACACTCGTGCCACCATTCCACTCCAATTACTCCTTCTTGGAGTGTCACACAGATTTCAGGAAATCCTTGTTCTGGTATTTATAGGCCTTCAACAAATGGCCACAGAGTGTAGCATTAGTTATATAACCATCACTGTTACTGTCATTCTTATATCTAGTTGCTACAGGATTTGATTGTTTTATCCACTGCATATTTGAACAATTTGCAATTTGATTTGCATGAAATGCAAAAAATTCCTGGTACCAATCCACACCAGTAGCGTAGCTAGCGGGTGGGCGATCGCCCCGGGCCACCCAGGCTTGAGGGGCCCATTGCCCACCCCCTGGAGGGGCCCCGCACCCCCTGGGGGGCCCCGTGCTGGCAGCCAGCCGCCGCACGGTCGGAGAGGAAGGAGGACGAGACTTCCTGTTCTGCAGCTCTGCCCGCCCCTCCTCGCCTCCTACAGCAGACGCACGGCGGCCGCGGTGAGTGTCAGCACCCTTCTCTCTCCCTGTCCTCACACCTCTCCACCACCACATCCCCCCCCCCGGTCCTCACATCTCTCCACCAGCACCCCCCGTTCCTCACATCTCTCCACCAGCACCCCCCCCCCCTCCCCGATCCTCACATCTCTCCACCAGCACCCCCCCCGGTCCTCACATGGGGGCCTGGGTGGTGATCTCACCTCGGGGCCCGAAGCAGGCTAGCTATGCCACTGATCCACAAATTACTAAAGATTGCATCAGCCAAAGGCGTGACTGCATGGGGCTACGCAAAACACCTTGCAGTTATCACTTCACATGAGCTTGTGCAGCCACTGCAAAAAATGAGAACAGGGAAAGTAGTGGCCATTTTATGATGTTACAGCCTAGGGATAATATGAAGGTCAGAATGCACCACTTAGCATTGCAGATAAAGATAATGTAGCGACCCAGTCCAGATTATATCTGTCCCTTTAAGTACTACTGGACTGTGAGTAGGTATCGCACACTGCAACTCACTCTCTAGCTACCTCTCTATGCTTATTTCTTTCATTTGTGGGCTTTACATATCCACTTTTAGCTACATACATTTACAGTTAGGGCCAGAAATATTTGGACAGTGACACAAGTTTTGTTATTTTAGCTGTTTACAAAAACATGTTCAGAAATAAAATTATGTATATAATATGGGCTAAAAGTGCACACTCCCAGCTGCAATATGAGAGTTTCCACATCCAAATTGGAGAAAGGGTTTAGGAATTATAGCTCTGTAATGCATAGCCTCCTCTTTTTCAAGGGACCAAAAGTAATTGGACAATGGACTCTAAGGGCTGCAATTAACTCTGAAGGCGTCTCCCTCGTTAACCTGTAATCAATGAAGTAGTTAAAAGGTCAGGGGTGGATTCCAGGTGTGTGGTTTTGCATTTGGAAGCTGTTGCTGTGACCAGACAACATGCGGTCAAAGGAACTCTCAATTGAGGTGAAGCAGAACATCCTGAGGCTGAAAAAAAAGAAAAAATCCATCAGAGAGATAGCAGACATGCTTGGAGTAGCAAAATCAACAGTTGGGTACATTCTGAGAAAAAAGGAATTGACTGGTGAGCTTGGGAACTCTAAAAGGCCTGGGCGTCCACGGATGACAACAGTGGTGGATGATCGCCGCATACTTTATTTGGTGAAGAAGAACCCGTTCACAACATCAACTGAAGTCCAGAACACTCTCAGTGAAGTAGGTGTATCTGTCTCTAAGTCAACAGTAAAGAGAAGACTCCATGACAGTAAATACAAAGGGTTCATATCTAGATGCAAACCATTCATCAATTCCAAAAATAGACAGGCCAGAGTTAAATTTGCTGAAAAACACCTCAAGAAGCCCGCTCAGTTCTGGAAAAGTATTCTATGGACAGATGAGACAAAGATCAACCTGTACCAGAATGATGGGAAGAAAAAAGTTTGGAGAAGAAAGGGAACGGCACATGATCCAAGGCACACCACATCCTCTGTAAAACATGGTGGAGGCAACGTGATGGCATGGGCATGCATGGCTTTCAATGGCACTGGGTCACTTGTGTTTATTGATGACATAACAGCAGACAAGAGTAGCCGGATGAATTCTGAAGTGTACCGGGATATACTTTCAGCCCAGATTCAGCCAAATGCTGCAAAGTTGATTGGACGGCGCTTCATAGTACAGATGGACAATGACCCCAAGCATACAGCCAAAGCTACCCAGGAGTTCATGAGTGCAAAAAAGTGGAACATTCTGCAATGGCCAAGTCAATCACCAGATCTTAACCCAATTGAGCATGCATTTCACTTGCTCAAATCCACACTTAAGACGGAAAGACCCACAAACAAGCAAGACCTGAAGGCTGCGGCTGTAAAGGCCTGGCAAAGCATTAAGAAGGAGGAAACCCAGCGTTTGGTGATGTCCATGGGTTCCAGACTTAAGGCAGTGATTGCCTCCAAAGGATTCGCAACAAAATATTGAAAATAAAAATGTTTTGTTTGGGTTATGTTTATTTGTCCAATTACTTTTGACCTCCTAAAATGTGGAGTGTTTGTAAAGAAATGTGTACATTTCCTACATTTTCTATCAGATATTTTTGTTCAACCCTTCAAATTAAACGTTACAATCTGCACTTGAATTCTGTTGTAGAGGTTTCATTTCAAATCCAATGTGGTGGCATGCAGAGCCCAACTCGCGAAAATTGTGTCACTGTCCAAATATTTCTGGCCCTAACTGTATATGTATGTATTTCTCATGTATTGTCTTATTGACTGGTGACTCAGTCACAGGGCTCAAAAAGTGGAGCTACTTCAAGTTATGGGAAAGCCTCATCAGGGAGCAGAGCACACGTGGAGACTCAATTTACCACAATATTTCCTGCCAGGCCCAATGGAAATTCATTCTTCCTTGACTTCCACAGCCAAGATACTAGATAATTTCTACCCTACATCCTTGCTATTCGGATATACATATGCTTCTCCAGACGGTAGGGCATACTAAGTGTGAAGAAGAACATGTTATTTGGGAAAGATTAAGGGTCTCCCATCCCACTGCACCATTGCATTTATTTTCAAGTACTTTTGCACATGCCGTGACTAGCTATGAAACTACCCCAGGATTTCATGTCTGAGCAATCTTCTTATTATACATACTCTTCCCCTCTAAACTACAAAAGACTTTGAACCTTCCTATAAAATGATACAAGTACTAAAACAATCCATGCTCTTAAAGCTCCAGAACCCCAATTGCATTTACCGTATATACTCGTGTATAAGCCGAGATTTTCAGCACAGAAATTGTGCTGAAAAGTGCCCCCCTCGGCTTATACACGAGTCAGTGACGGCTGACTGTGTGGGGCCGGTGTCCGGGGGCTGGAGGAGGCAGGGGAGGCTGTACAATGAGCGGCCGGTCACGTGGGGCCGCTCATTAGTGCAATGCAATATGCACTGCATCCCCCTGTCTATCAGCGGCAGGGGGAGCCGTGCATATTACATAGCACTGTCAGTGCTCTCCCGCCCCCCTGTGGTAGTATACAGCAGCCCCCCCCCTGTGAGTATACAGCAGCCCCCCCGTGGTAGTATACAGCAGCCCCCCCGTAGTATATACAGCAGCCCCCCCGTGGTAGTATACAGCAGCCCCCCCGTAGTATATACAGCAGCCCCCCCGTGGTAGTATACAGCAGCCCCCCCGTAGTATATACAGCAGCCCCCCCTGTGGGTATATACAGCCCCCCCCCCCCCCGTTGCTGCCGCACACCTGTAAAAAGAAGATCTTTCATACTTATCCTCCTGCAGTCACCGCGCGCATCCTCCGCTCTTCTTGCTTGCCACCCGGGCCCCGGCGTCCATCCACGTGACCGCGCACAAATAATGACGTCATTATTTGTGCGCGGTCATATGGATGGACGCCGGGGCCCGGGTGCAAGCAAGAAGAAGAGCGGAGGATGCGCGCGGTGACTGCAGGAGGATAAGTATGAAAGATCTTCTTTTTACAGGTGTGCGGCAGCAACGGGGGGGGGGGGGGGGCTGTATATACCCACAGGGGGGGCTGCTGTATATACTACGGGGGGCTGCTGTATACTACCACGGGGGGGCTGCTGTATATACTACGGGGGGGCTGCTGTATACTACCACGGGGGGGCTGCTGTGTATACTATGGGGGGGCTGCTGTATACTACCACGGGGGGGCTGCTGTATATACTACGGGGGGGCTGCTGTATACTACCACGGGGGGGCTGCTGTGTATACTATGGGGGGGCTGCTGTATACTACCACGGGGGGCTGCTGTATATACTACGGGGGGGCTGCTGTATACTACCACGGGGGGGCTGCTGTGTATACTATGGGGGGGCTGCTGTATACTACCACGGGGGGGCTGCTGTATATACTACGGGGGGCTGCTGTATACTACCACGGGGGGGGCTGCTGTGTATACTATGGGGGGGCTGCTGTATACTACCACGGGGGGCTGCTGTATATACTACGGGGGGGCTGCTGTATACTACCACGGGGGGGCTGCTGTGTATACTATGGGGGGGCTGCTGTATACTACCACGGGGGGGCTGCTGTATATACTACGGGGGGGCTGCTGTATACTACCACGGGGAGGCTGCTGTATATACTACGGGGGGCTGCTGTATACTACCACAGGGGGAGGCACTGCTGTATACTACCACAGGGGAGGGGCTGCTGTATATACCTCTGTGGCTGCTGTATACTACCACAGGGGGAGGCTGCTGTATACTACCACAGGGGAGGGGCTGCTGTATATACCTCTGTAGCTGCTGTATACTACCACAGGGGGAGACTGCTGTATACTACCACAGGGGAGGCTGCTGTATACTACCACAGGGGGAGGCGCTGCTGTATACTACCACAGGGGAGACTGCTGTATACTACCACAGGGGGAGACTGCTGTATACTACCACAGGGGGAGACTGCTGTATACTACCACAGGGGGAGGCTGCTGTATACTACCACAGGGGGAGGCTGCTGTATACTACCACAGGGGGAGACTGCTGTATACTACCACAGGGGGAGGCTGCTGTATACTACCACAGGGGTAGGCGCTGCTGTATACTACCACAGGGGGAGACTGCTGTATACTACCACAGGGGGAGACTGCTGTATACTACCACAGGGGGAGGCTGCTGTATACTACCACAGGGGGAGGCGCTGCTGTATACTACCACAGGGGGAGGCGCTGCTGTATACTACCACAGGGGGAGGCGCTGCTGTATACTACCACAGGGGGAGACTGCTGTATACTACCACAGGGGGAGACTGCTGTATACTACTACTGGGGCTGCTGTATATACCTCTGTGGCTGCTGTATACTACCACTGGGGAGGCTGCTATATACCACTGGGGGGGACTGTATATCTGTGCTGGGGTCCACCCTCGGCTTATACACGAGTCAATAGGTTTTCCCAGGTTTTGGGGGCAAAAGTAGGGGGGTCGGCTTATACACGGGTCGGCTTATACACGAGTATATACGGTAAGTATTCTGCTTCAAACTATATTTGTCGTGGCCTACCCACGTGAGACTGTGAAACATTTACTCCATGTTGGATTTCCTTTTTCATAGTAAAGGCAACTGTTATCACCGAGACCGCTGTTTGTGGTCATTCCACCAGTTGTGGACACTGTATGGGAGTGGATAGCAGTGAACAATTAGCCTCGTAGATCATCCAGGGTACATGGTCCCTGCACCCCTGTGCTAGAACAACATCCATGACAAATCAACCCTTTGGGGTCCCCTGCTCCTGGGCTCTTACAATAAGAAGGCCTAAAACAGAGTGTGGTGGACTACTGCAGCTCTGAAAAACAAGGACAATGAAAGTATAAGTCAGTTTGTGAATAATTCATAGATTCAAGTGATAGGGAGATACAGGAGAATTAATTGATCTGTGATATACTGCAGTACAGCACCTTAATAAAAAAAACATTTTTTTCCTTCTTGTTTAGGTCCCTTTTGACGAATTTTCCTACTGAACAAAAAAACTGAAGCCAAGGCTAGTTTGTCTGAGAAAGTATTCATGGCTTGAGAGACAGACAAGACATAAGCTACATCTTTTGCATTTATTTTTGGAAAGGCTATATTTTATATTTTAAAGAGAAAAGGAAAACAATGGCCTATATAAGGGCTGGCCTTTGGGACATTTACCTTCCTAAGTTTGCTTTCACATCTGCGATTCTGCTTGTTTGCGGCAGATTGCTTATTCGCGGTAGCTTTGTCAAGTCTGCCGCATAGCGGCTTACTTGCGGCAAGCCCCATTCATTCTCTATGGGACATGGGGTCAGGTGCTGCAAGTGCTGTTTTGTTGGACCCGGAAACTTGCAGCGAAGGGAAAAAAACACGCTAGCAGCATTTTTTTTTGCGCGGCCACAACGGAACCTGTTGAAGCACAAACATGCGAAACAACTGTTGTCTATACACCTGCTAGTCTCCCCTTCTCCCCCCACGCTGGACTGGCGTAGTGCACCAGGTTTTACCCGTTTGAAATACAGGAGGAATTTTATTTCCTGGAGTGTGTCACGGTTTTCTTCAGAATTGGATTGATGATGATAATGATGATGATGCTGATTTTGTGATGAATAAAATATGGAAATCAGACAGGTGAACTGAGGAGGAGATAAGGGTGTTGAAGGAGGAGGGTGTTGAATTCAGCAAAACACAGTGCAGACATCGTGCAACTAAAAGATCTCTGAAGCAAAATGTTCTTGACCTGCAGTCATCTCTGGAGTCTGGAGCAGGTGATGTCACATGTGTTGTGGGTGGAGGAGACTCAACTACGCCTAAGGTCTTGTCGAATTAATGGGGAGTTGTATGTGTGCTCATCTGATGTGTGTGAGATCTATTGCACATTGCCAACAGACAATTCTTTGGCAGTATAAAGGGTCTGCAAAAGAGAAATAAGCTGTGGACAGTCTGGCTCATATAAACTAGAATCTACAGCCCTCCATAAACACATGAACCTGCTCATTGGAGAAAAGCAAGCAGGCCGGGAATTAGAGAAAGCCTCAAGTTGCTCTACTATGCCCACTGCATCATGCTCATCTTTCTGTTAGCAAAGTCACATCCTCACATAATAGTGGCTAGTATTATCACCACCAGCATCATCACCACTGTCACACTCCAAGTATGCCATTCCTCCTCCTCCACTGTTTCATGACCAGAAATGTATTCCTGAAAACAGGATACAGGTGTATGCTCCCTGTCATCTACTTGTGTACAAATAAACTCTCACTTAATTATGTTTTAGTGGGTGCAGTCATTGCTCTATCACCTCATTAAGTCTGCTGCCTCTCAAGAACAAAGGAAGATAAGTAGCAGACATTATTTCTCACAGAAAGGGGTGCCTGCTCTGTTCTCTCACAAGTCAGGGGAACATGGGCCATGCTCTTGTCTTGACTTTGACCTCCAAAGTACTTTGCACTGTAATCACCTGGAGAAGCAACTAAGGGCAAGAAAAGGTCAATACTTGAGTTGCACAGCTCATTGGTTCATGTTTTGAATGGTAGAGAAGTTGACCTAACTGGACTACTTTGAGATTTGCCACTTGCACCATATGAAGGATGTGTGCCACCTACTGAAGCCTTTCAACAGGCTACTAAATTTGTCAATAAGGACAATATTTTTGGCTTCAGAAAGTCAAAGTTGTGTATTTGCCAGAATAAAAGTGTTTCATGGACAGTAAAGCTTTCATCAATCGGATGGCTGCTGAACGCATGGCAGACTAGGAGTCCCCTCTCCACTGCCTGCAGAGCCAACGCTTCCCCTGCCTTTGCCAATGCAAAGGTTAAAATAAGTAGCAGTAACTACAGTATATTTGACTTCATAGACCAGGTGTTTTATTTAAACCCTTCAGTTAACGGACACAGTTGCTGAAAAGCCAGGTTCAATCATACCTGGACTGTGTCCTTTCTCTGGTAGAAACCCTCAGCCCTGATCCCCTAGATGTCTGACTCCAAGAGCTGGCTCAGTTTACTCTAGGCTTATTGTCATGTCAGACCGACGGGTGAACATACTTCTGATGTTACCCTTCTCTATTAACCCTGGTCATCTCTGATCTCCTTGCCACCAGGTGCTATGACAAAAACAATTATAACCGTACAAAAATCCCTTGACCTGAACCACCAGATAATAGGGTGGGTGGTTAGGATGTCCACAGGTCCCGGCTCCTTGGTGAAGATAATGGTCCTGGCTTGTCCTCTTTGTATAAGGTCAGTTGAAAAATACTCCCTCCACCCCTTTCCAATGTTTCCTAAACAATCCTAACACTAATACATTACCCATGTGACCTAGCTTCCCCCCTTCCCTTTTCTTTCCTATCCCATGTACATGCTAAAACCTTATTAACACTTACCTGGCCTTCCCTTAAAAATCTCAGATATGCATGGGCCTACACTAGCTACACCCGCAGCAGCCCTATCTGTACTGCACTGCTGCCAGGATGCCAGACATTCCCTCACCGCCACTGTCATATTCTACTTTGTGCAGTTGCTGCCACTGCCACTTCTCTTGCTCATACCGCTAGATGCCATCACACATCTCCTGTGCTTGTCTAGTGTGTGGTATAGCTATACATTACTGCTGCTAGAAGCATGCCTTCTTCAGGGTGCACAAACATGTAACTACTTTTAAAGTAGGGATTATTTTTTTCCAATGTGTTTTTACAAGTCCTTGCTTATCCCACTGAAAATAACTAACCTGTTCCTGCCTCCTATATAAATAGATAAATATTGGACATCTTGATACAAAATCATTGTGATTGTTTAATCATTTTCAAAATAGCAAAGTAGTTGCTAATCCAAAAATAAGGATAACTTTGCCACTCCTAATTGAGAAGCCATTGCTTCTTCACTTGTTCTGCTCCCTAAATGAAATATCTTTTGCACAGTGTGATAATATGCCATTGTTTCTAAATATTGCAAATACCAAATCTCTGATAGATCTCAAAATTGGGGTAAGCTTTGAACATGTTGTAAAGTACCTTGCCATAGTGTCTTCTCTATGAAAACAGAGAAAGTATTGCTGTATGCTGATACTACAACACAGATTATTTTTTGATGGCTCATAAAAAAATTCTATTGCTTCTTCATTTAGCAAATAGCAAGCCTCTTAATACTCTCCAGAGATGGACAAATTTGTTACCCCCTCTTTGTAAAAATTCTATGGCTTTCTCAATGTACAATGTTTGTGTATAAGCACCTGGAAATCATGCATCTATCCCAGTAAGGGATCATTTTTGTACCATTTTTACAAAACCCCCCCCCCAAAAAAAAAAAAAGTCTGTTACTGCTATGTGTTGTTAAACATGGCGATGGTAATTAACAGTTATCCTCATGGGCGTAACTTGAAACTCATGGACCCCGATGCAAAAGCTCCAACAATTATTGCAATTCACTTGACAGCATTAGTGTTTTTCTCAAGGCTAAAGGGACTTTTGGGGCCTTCTAGGCCCCAGGGCTTGGGTGCGATTGCAAGCCATGCACCTATTGTAGTTACGCCCCTGGTTATCATCCATTGTTATGGTGAGGTCACTTTGACATTTCTAAAGCTATGACTGCATAAGAGAGCTTTAAAGTTGTTCATTACTTTCCTAGGAGATCTCACAGTTGTACACATCTTTTCTGGGCAATTCATGGCTTTGCAGTCCTGGAAATTCAAGGCAAATCTACTTGCTGCTAATTTATATTTATTTTTAAATTAGCTTAAACCAACAACTTCAAAATTCAAAATATTTGATTAACATCTAAAGGCTACTTACATGTGTTACCCTCATTAGACTCAGACAAGAAGGTCTGTGACCACAGGTTACAATTGTGAACTACACGTGTCCTCCCTGATTCAACACCAGGGTAGACAATGTGTAAAGATCCAAAGGAAGACTTTGACAACTTTAAAGAGCTTCATATAACAAAAATAGGTGTGACTTTGAGGTACAAATGTTGTGGTTGTATGGGCTTCTTTTTCCCATAGGTGCAGATCATTATTATAAGTGACAAGTATTAGTTAAGGGAAACTTGGATTGACATGATTTAAGAAAGTTATTATTAGTTATTGGCCTTCAGCCCAATCTCAAGTCATGACGCACTGTAGGAAGATTGATCTTGCTCGAGCCTAAATAGCTGCACCAGGGTCTTCTACACTGTATTCTTGACAGTATCAAGCCTTTGTGTTTCTGCTCTTCCTCTTCGCCTTGTACCTTCTATTCTGCCTACCATGATGTTCTTCCTAGTAATTTTTCTCTTTGTATGAAGTGTCCAAAGTAGGCAAGTAGTGATATCCTTCTTAAATTGTCTTTGTTATAGCACAGGTCTATGGTCAAGTATGATCAATTACCAGTTAATTACCTCAATTATCTTAGTATTTAGCCCACTCATTCTTGGGTCTATTGGGGTTCCAGCAGTAGGCCTTACAAATAACACATATTGAACAATAACTACAACCAGGGGTCTCAAACTCCAGCCTCGAGGCCGCAAACAGTCCAGTTTTCCAGGATTTCCTTTCAATTTGACAGTTGATCATTTGATAACAACTGTCAAATACTATGGAAATCCAGAAAACATGAACTGTGTGCGGCCTCGAGCCTGCAGTTTGAGACCCCTGATCTAAACTTAGCTAGTATAATTTAGATTAGTAACAAAGTGAATTACAGTCTCAGGATAGACACAATTTCTGTAATTATGCAGTGTTTACCTTTCTCTCCAACTCTTAAAGGGCTTTAATTTGGATTTCCCATTCACGGTGTATGATTAGAGAGTGGCTTTGACCCCCGCCATTTCCTTAAAGTACAACTCAACTGTCAAAGGCGAAACATCTGGCCAGTCATTACTGCAATATTTATAACCCATTCACTTATTTATTTCTTTTTTTTCTCTCTCTCATGTCTACATTTCTCAGCCAATTTGACAGTGAAACAATCCATAATTGCCTAATCTATGTGCATGCAAAGCCAGGAACAGGAAAGCACTTTAAGGAATATCAATCATTTAAAATCATAGAAGGACATCTTGGCAGAAGTTCTCTGTGGCTTCCCTCCCACCAGCTGAGAAGATGACGAGAAGTAATCCGTCTTCCGAAGACTCCTTGCATTCTCTTGCTCTCTGCTGGATCTCAGAAAAGAGAGAATCCAGAACTGTGTTACTTTCGCAAGAGATAAAAGCTTATTAAAGCCACATGGGATGAGTTCATTTTTCAAGGGGAACAAAAACTTTCCTAGTAATGATACTCCTATCATTAAAGCTACAGTCTGGCTATAATTTGACAGGGTATTAATGGGTTAGCCATGCCTTAGAAAAGATAGAATTTATTGTTTTTAGTTTATTTTGGTTAATCATTTGATTTTTATTACATGTTTGATATATTGTAATCTGCGCTATTAATATAATGTAGAGCAGAAACAAGGCTTCTAGGGGAGAATATTTGTACAATATGGCATCCAATGGAACATGCCATTTCATATGCTGCCTTATGGAATTGGAGGCCTATTGAGATGCAGTAAGGAAACCTACACTTCTATAGGAGGTATTTTATAGCCAAGTACGACTTATAAGCTCTTCACAGACATTTAATGTAATATTTTGGTATTACCATACACAGCCAGATAGGTTACGTCTTGCAATGTAGGGTTATCTTGCCATACAAATTTAATGTTTTCATTTGTTGGATGTTTTGTACCATTCATGGTTCAAAAATTGAATGGAGCACCAAGAAGGAGTTTACTAGGTGCATCCTTGTCACCTTCAATTTACTGGAGCTATTTGATTTGTATTGGTGACTTTTGTAGCTAGAAGGAACACAGAGTACACATAGGGTCTTATCCGAGAACAGTGAATGTTGTGAGAAATGATCAGATTCACTCATCAACTATGGTTGTGTGAGACACAGCCACTATAATCAGCGTTGGTGGCTGCCACAAACCCCGCAGGGATAATCCTTTATTCGTAGAGAGAACGGGGTATCAGATGGCACCTGTCAGGATAATACATGAAGGGAAAACTGCAATATGTATTGACACGTAAGATGTATTAGCCCACCTACTGTCTTTATCTTGGGGCTTGCATGTCATAACAATGTCACGTGGGCCCCAGGAATGCGAGATCTATCATCGTTGGAACTGCACTGGCACTGGAGGTGAGTATTGGCTCAGAGAGAAGCTGGATGTCAATGATGGCAAAAGGTAAACTGTAGACTTCCCTGTAGACAGGGGTCCCTAGCTGACCCTGCTCCCAGAAGTAACTCTGAAGGTGAGGATGTCTGGGCCTCTACCCTTTCCCTTCTCGCTTCCACCCACAGACTGGAATAGCAATAGCAAATTCCCCAAAGATGGCAATCTTCAAGTGCAAATACTGCAGGAAGCCTAACAGCACACATGGTCAAATTAGAGTGAAACTCTTTTAGCGACACTTAGTGAAAGGAAGTGAAATTATTTAAAGGCTTCGAGAGTGGACAACTGCATTGTCTAACACCCCCCTCACCTACAGAGCCACCCAGACTTAGACAGCAACACTACAGAAGCTTCTGAAATCAACTTTGAATGTACCAAAGGAAATTTACTCCCAATTAAACTACAGCAGAGCATATCACATGGACTGTAGAGCAGTCAACACAAGACAGTACCTCCTCCTTTATGAGAGGCCTTTGAACTCTAAATCTTTCAAGTCTGGAAGAGGTTCACGTCTTTTAAGTGATGATATGTGAAAGAAGTTATGGGATTTTAGCACTCGGGGTAGTTCGCGTTGATACAACAAAGGGTTAAAGATGGCCGAGACCCTAAATGAACCAATAACTCCAGAACTAGGAACCCCACATGTCCACTTCAACCTGACATATGTACAAATCACCCACACAAAATCATCCACTCTGAGGTCTAGACCTTAATGTTTATTTAAATTCTGGTCAATACCTTTATCTGGTCCAGTCCAGTTACTCACATGGGGTATTAGGAGACACACAATGGAGGCGTCTCTCTGAGTCCCAGGGCTCTCTTCCTTGAGATACACAGCGTAGTGACCGCGCTCCCCCCCGACAACATCTAGGCCTGGAATTAGCTCGACGTAGGTCGAGCTTTACCCCCATTCTTCGGTAAGCTCTTAACCACGTCAGTTGGAGATGTAGGAGTAGGCTTGACCAACACAGCAGATAGTAGTACCCAGACAATTCCACTCACAGAAATTACCCCAACTAGCTACTTCTTTAGCCCTCCAGTTAATTACCGGGTTATGTATTTTCAACCAAAGAAGCCATAGATGATAGGAATAGGTAGATTTTCCAAGATGTAACAAGAGAGGAACTCCTGATAGAGAGTCCCTATGCGCAAGTTCACATTATGCACAACTTGGGAAAGAACCTTCTGTCTGAGAGGAGCTGAGTGAATGAGGAGAAAGGAATGGAAACAATCAAATACAAGTAGGACAGCCCCTCAGAAGTTGGTGTTGATATCAAATCTTAATTTTATTTTGCCACCCATGTGACGTTTTGATCTATCAAGATCTTTGCTTGAGAAAGATCTTGACAGACCGAAACGTCGCCTGGGTGGCAGAATAAAATGAAGAATATGATATCAACTCCAACTTGTGAGGTGCTGTCCTTCTCGTATTTGATTGTTTCCATACTATCCAAGATGGAATCCTTGGGTTCAGACATGCGTCTCTACTGAGGGTAATTATACCAAACCCCATTTAACCCAGGTGCTGTGATCCATTTGTTTTTTTGGAGATAGTAATGGATCTCACTAATGCATTACAGACAAGGCCCTGGGTCTGAGCAAAGCAAGAATCCATCAGGTTAACAATGCCTCCGCTATCTTTAAAAACCAGCACAGTCTCTTTTTACCACTGATCATTACTTTAGCAGTAAGTGAAAACAGAGACCTAGATAGAAAGGAGAGTTGAACACTCTGGATGTCTCCATTCAACGACCAGAGGAACACTGCTTTTGAGACACAGATTTAGAGTGATATGGACTGCCCTTTTAAAGTAATCCATGTGACCACAATAGAAACATGCCTAGCCACTCTGAAGAACCGCAGATTCTCTAGCACAAGAGACTACTCCCGTCCCCTGTGTAGGTTCATAAGACTCCATTTGTAGCACCTCCTCAAAAGGAATAACCACAGGGGACAAAGTTGGTCTTGGTCTCTCACTAAGGCATCTGTCTACACTGATGTCAAGGGACATCAAAGCCTCCAATGACTCAGAAGTTGAATGCTGAACCAAAGTGTCCTGAAGCCTAGCAGACAAACCCAGGCAGATCTGACTCCTGAGGGCAGGGTCATTCCAATGGGTATCAACAGCCCATCTCCAAAACTCAGAGCAATACTCCTCAACAGACTGTGTTCCCTGCTTGAGTTTGCTAAGATTAGACTCAGCAAATTACACTCTGTCCAGTTCACCATAAACCTGAACCAAAGCCATAAAAACCAGTTAACCGACTGCAAAGCTGGAGAATCAGTCGGCAGAGAGAAGGGCCATGTCTGGGGATCTCCCTTAAGAAGGGAGGTTATAATCCACACATGGTGCTCCTCACTCCCAGATGAACAAGAGTGGAACCTGAAATACAGCTTGCAGGCTTCCCTGAACACATAAAACATTTCTCTCCATCACAAAAACCTGTCATGGAGAGATATCTTGGGCTTCGGCACAGCCCGGGCATTAGCTGAGACCAAATACCCAACAACCTGCTGCAGTTCCTGCACAAACTGGGAACCCAGACCAGTAATGTCCTCAGAGCTGGTCTGCATCAAGCGTGGAGAGGCTTCAGCTGCAGTAACTTGAGTCATGATGACACAAAAGACAGTGGGTAAAGTTCGCGGAAAATGTCATGAAGGTGGTATAGCAGATTAGGGATGAGAAGCAGGATGACAATGATGGGCAAAGGTAAACTGGGTAACTAGACTGACATTGTAGACTGGGGTCCCTAGCTAACTAGGTTCCCAGAAGCACCTCTGAAAGTGAGGATGTCTGGACCACTACCCTTTCCTTGCTCCTCAACCAGCCTTGGGCTAACACCCCTCACCTCCATCCATGGACCGAGATAGCAACAGCAACAGAAAATTCCCCTAAGATGGCAATCTTCAAGCACAAACACTACAGGAAGGCTTCAGCAAACTACTCAAATGTCCTAACAGCTCACACAATCAAAGCAGAGTGAAACTCTTTCAGTGACACCTAGTGAAAAGAAATTAAACTATTTAAAGGTTGAGGGAGTGGACAATATTTGACACCCCCCCTCACTTACAGAGCCACCTAGACATAGACAGCCACATAGCAGCTTCTGACATTAACTCCGAATGTGCCAAAGGAAATTTACTTCCATTTAAACTACAGCAGTATTTCATATGGACTGCAGAGCAGTCAACACGTGACACTTATATGCTAAATATCATGTTGTAGAAAAATCTTAATACTACGTAAATATTTTACAAATATTTTTTGTTCCCAGGTGTTGTGCGTTTTCTTAATTCTTTGTGACTGAAATGAATAGAAAAAGTTTATTATTCCCCATAAACGTTGTTTTCTTGGTCAGCACAATAATGTTTTTAAATTATCTATTTTTAACAATATTCACAAAATATTTAGTGCTGACTATAGACTTCAAGAAGTTTCTGGAACTGTGAGAACTATAAAGACAGTTCTAGAACTGTCCAGGAGTGTACATTGCAATATATATACAGTTAAACTAACCATTTAATTTGCTGTTCTGCTGAGTAAGTGAACTTGTGTACACAGCTACAGTTAATTTAGATGGCATCAAGAGGTTGCACACATCCAGCAAACACATTTTGCTATTATAAAGACTAGAGCGAAAAAGTACTTTGTGAAGGCATCTGCGAAGATGTGTGAGACCTACAAAGCATACTTGTTGGGAATCAAGACCAACCATGGACACTTTTACGTGTGATCATTGCATTGAAGGTTATTTGATGACTGCTGCTCTCTAGTAGATTTTTATTTTTATTTTGCAAAGTTTGGGATCTATTAAACTTTAAAAGCTGTAATAAAGACATTTTTAACAAATTTTAATGCTCTAGAAAATATACAATACAATATACCGTATATAGTATGTTAATATCCTACACATCACTAGTAATGTGTGATATAAATCCAATTCTCAATCCAAATTTTATTTTATTTACTTGTAGGTTGGTACCAGGGAGAAAAGAGCCATGCATTTGCTATCCCAAGAATTCGGCGTGAACCAACTTACCACTCAACCTATTGATTCGTCTACATGATTGACTCTTGCAAACATTAAACTGGCCAAAATGCTTCTCCTGTCATGTATCCTGACATTGCTTCATCCATCACCCCAGTACTGCTGTACCCTGAGAGGTCAACCACATTTAGGAGAAAGCAGCAAGTCATACACTGAGGAAGACATTGAAGATCAGAATTTCTATTTTTCAGATGAAGCTGACCAATTGTAGCCATGCTTCCCTAGCCAAGAAAACTGCAACGATCTGATCAGGGAGCTTGGTCTCACAAAGTCCAACGGTGACCTTCTGACATTAAGGGTATGTGCCCACATAGTGGTTTAACGTCGGTTTAGTAGCGAAAACCGCCGGCGGTTTAGCATAGGTTTTATTTAAATTTATGTAAATCCTAAGCAGCGTTAGGACTTACAAGTAACCCTATGTAATTTAGAAAACGCTGTGCACACATAGTCAGTTTATGTGAGCGGATCTGCCAGAAGTTGAGCGGTTTCCTAGCGGTTTAGGAGCATACAACATGTCAATTCTTCTCGGCGGTTTTTGATCGTTTCCATGAACAAAATCCTCCATAGAAAACCGCTTTTAAAACCGCTGGGAAAACCGACTGAAAAACGCTGTGCACACGCTGAAAAAAACGCTGGGAAAACCGCTGGGAAACCGGTGGAAAACAGCTGGAGACTTCAGAGCTCAGAACTCTAGGCTCCTGCAAATTTCCACCGGTTTACTGACGGTTTGAACGTCACTAAACCACTATGTGGGCACATACCCTAGGGCTCAAGCAATGGAACTTAGTAAATGAAAGCGTCCAAGTCACAGATTAGAGGAAGGTCACCAGACTTTTTCCAGTTTCTTTAGTTAGAACAGGAAATGTCTGATATAAACAACAGGGGTTAACCCCAAATTGGGGAGCCCCTGTGAAGCTACTCAGGTTAACCAAACATATAAAGAAAATGAGTCAAAGCCTCAAATGTTGCAAATTAGGTGCTGATTTTATTCATACACCATCAAGGACAAGCTCAGGGGAGGTGGTGGTGCAACGTGTCCCACCCCAATCTGATACAGGCGAGGGTCAAAATATTACAGTCACAGCATTACATTCTTCTTACAGTGCACAAAATATCCATATATATATAATATTGCACAATAGCAGAAGAAAATATGGTCACCTTATTACAGTGCTGTGCAAATTAATTGGGGCAAAGCAAGTTTTTTTGATGTGTTTTATCAGTTCTTGGTGTCGTTTTCCTTTTTCTTCCACATTTCCCTTTTCGTTTTGGAGAAAACGATCCAGTTTCATTGTGTGTGCGAATTATTCTTGAAACGGTAGATTTTCCAATACCAACGGTGGAAGCGATTTCTCTTAAGGCCCAGTCACACCTGGTGACGGGGCTGGGGATGTCGGCGGCGACTGGCGGGAGCGCACATATTTTTGGCGCCCCTCCAGCGTCGCTGTCCCCAATTTACACGGGGCGACAGCTCCAGCGCCGCAGCGGTGAGCTGTCAGGCGACATCGACGCCGAGGTGTCTGAAAACCCCAGCGGCGATGCAGGACAATGGGAGCTTATGGCTCCCATCGCCTGACAGGTCGCCGGCGGACGGTTACATGGGGCGATATGTACACATCGCCCCATGATGGTCGCCAGGTTTCAGAGCACTGCTCTGAAATCAGGCGACTGCCTGGCGGCACCAACATCACCCCTTTACATGAGGCGACGTAGGGGCGATGTCGCCGCCGATAGGTAATAGGCTGCGATGTTGTCCCGTGTGACGGGGCCTTTACAGTCAGACTTGTACGTTCATTAAGAGTAATAATTCTAGACCTCTTCCGTGGAGTAACATCCATTTTTACAGGCATGAATCACACTGAGAAAAAGTACACTAAACCACTCCTCACAGAAACAAGCTCTCAACTGAAGCTGAGGAGGCAGCTAGCTGTTATTTTCTGACTAAAACCAGCCAAACCACATTTTGTTACTCAAGGTTGTACACTCACAGCTGTTCAAAGCAGTTAAAACTGGTTTTAATCACTGACTGGTAACCCCAACTTACAATTTTACTTAAAAAAATGCTTTGTCCCAATTAATTTGCACAGCACTGTACGTGTAACTGAACATCAAATATCCACAGTGACCGCACTAGTTCAATTATTGCATGTGTAAGTGTGACTAAGTCACATCTTGAAGTAGCAGCACATAAAACAGATACAGTACACATGGATTACTCATCATAATAGTTAACAAAGTGCCATACCAAGTAAAGTGCCCTTTCTAAAGTGCATCATATAGTGTAATTGCAACAAGTTTTAACATGAATCATCCTGACTCATATATGCATTATACATACCGCCAGTAGCCATGGGGAGAGATACACAATGCAGGGGAAACCCAGGTGGGTGAGGCCTTACGACGTTTCGTGGCCTAGGATGTCCTATGGCCACCTCATCAGGGGGA
Source organism: Allobates femoralis (assembly GCA_033576535.1). Taxonomy (NCBI): domain Eukaryota; kingdom Metazoa; phylum Chordata; class Amphibia; order Anura; family Aromobatidae; genus Allobates; species Allobates femoralis. Next base: position 107,260,370 of record JARQOC010000004.1, read on the forward strand.
TCCCAGTGTTGAGTCACCCCAAGGGAGCATGTCACATAAAGTGAAAGTGGAAATTAAAAAAAAAAAAAAAAAAAAAAAAAAAAAAAAAATATATATATATATATATATATATATATATATATATAAAATTCAAATCCCCCTTCCCCTTATGCCCCATTGGAAGTAAAAGTAAAAAACAAATACTGTTTTAAAGTTTTCTAAATACCGTAAATGGAGATTTTATGGTCCTGGAGTGGTGTGCACTTTCTTCTTTGAAACTTTGATTCTGCATTTCTATCTACTGATTAGCGCTCGCTGTGGACCTTGGTGCATGAACAAGAGCCGACATAAGGATTCAAGATGACTCTCTGCCCTGTCCTTGAGTAGTGCAAGAGTTTTTTTTTTCTAAACTTGATATTTAAAGACAAGGCCCCATTTTTTTTAATTTGACATGTCATTTTAGTTGCTAATACCTTTAGAGTCTTTGTAAAGGGGCCGTCACACGCAACAATTTTTTAAACGATATCGTTCACACGTCACATTTTTTGTGTCGTCTAAACTACCTCTGTTAGCCGTCGTTATGTGTAACACGATGACATTTCAAGCGATCAGTTGTCTGATCGTTGATCGCAGATATGACAACTGGACCTCAAATCAGACGACGATCGGATGAAGGATCTGCTGTGTAGAAGTGTGTGACACCTTGTGAATGATATAGTTAGTGCAATGAGCGATGCTGAACAAATTTTGGTAGGCGTGGTTGGTGCTTGCTTGAGCCGCGCCTACCCTTCAGCGATTGGTGTATGTGGTCTCACAAATCCTGCCCCACTCTGTTGACATATGCACTGTCCCGTGTGTGGTAGCCTCCCCAAAAACATGTCACCACATCTGCACATTTGCACCATGCTCGCTCTAGTGCTAGTGTGGCGTATCACCAGTACATTTGTTCAACATCGGATACATACACAGATCCACAATATAGTGCAAAATAAATACAAAGGTCACAAATGGACATGCTCAAAATGGCACCAATGAGAAGTGAAAGGGCGTTGTTTTTAACAATCCAACAAGCCTACTTTGCAGAAGGTGTAAAGTACTCCGCCCACATTGTGTCGTTACAATTGATGCTCGTGTGACAGCGGACACACGGCTGCAAAGATCGGTCGGTGATGACTGCACACGATCCCGGGATTGAGGCATCGTTGACACATCATTTGAAACATCTGTGCGTGTGACGTGTCGCCAACGATGTATCAACATCGCTCAAGCGATGAGTGAAAAAATGATCGTTCGAGAGATCGTTTAAAAAATCATTATGTGTGACCCCTTTAGATAGGTCATTAATAAAAAAAAGCATTATTAAAGTGATCCTGTCATCAGGATTTAGCAATATAAAGTAACGGTCTAGCCATGATGATGCTGTTATACTGGGGTTAAATATATATCTTTGGTGAAGGAATCTGATCTCTTCTTTAGGCCCACGTCACACACACAGATAATTGTGCAGATATTGTTCACAGATCTCTGGTTGCAGTGAAATCATGGACACAATGTTTCATTTTGTGGCTGTTTACAAATGTAACAATGTGTCCATGATTTCACTGCAACCAGAGATCTGTGAACAATATCTGCACAATTATCTGTGTGTGTGACGTGGGCCTAAGTCATCCTCTGAAGCTTTCATCTAATGACAGCTCTGTGCAACGAGACTGGACTGGGGTTAGAGTCTTCTCCTGCTCCTCCACTCCTTCACTTGCCCCCTGTGTGTCTGAAAGGTCCCTAATTATTCACAATGACCTGTCTGCTTTTTGAAATTTTGCATTGTCATTGCAGTGGACAGCAGCGTGTTGAGTGTGATTCCACGGCTGATCTTCAGGTCTTTAATAGAATGGCACCTGGCGCACCACATACGCAGATCAAGATTTCCACTTAATAAAGACGTAATTGAGCCGAGATTTAGATGTGCATATGCACCACCTTCACCTCAATTTTATTGAGATCTGAAGACTGCCGGTATCCACCCCAATGATGCAAATTTCAAAGAGGAGGCAAGTCACCGATTAATCTAGCACCATTCATAGACCATGAATTTAAAGGATCTGGAGCCACTTGTCCATAATAAGAGGTTGACTTTATTCAAAAATTTAAATCATAATAACGCTGTAACCTTTGTGCTCACATAGCGGTTTCTTCTTTCTTTTTATTTATTTATTTTTGCAGCCGAGTTTGCCTATGAGGGCTTTTTAGACATGTCAATCATAATCTCTGTATCACCCATATTACAGTATTATGGTAACATCATAATATGGAAAGGGTTCTGAGGATGGTTTACATTTGTCCCTATAGTGGGGACTTCTCATTACCCTATATTTCCTCTTTTTATCCCTATGTGTCTCTCCATATGATCCCCCTCTCCACGTTGGGCTTTATCCTGTATTCCTTCACCCCAGGATACATTAGTAATGATATAATGATCTAATTTTATAATCTATGATATATGTAATCCATGGGTTTTACAAAGGCTTTTCTAATGCGTAACTTAAACTTATGCTCATTGTATAAGATGGAGTTAACCTGACATATGTAATCAATTTACTAGTTCATTTAGGGAGTTTGTCTTTATATATGTGTATGTGATGTTTTACAGTTCAGCATTAATATGATTTTAATTTTTAATTTTTAATTTTTGAATAAACTCAACCTCTTAATATGGACAAGTGGCTCTGGATCCTTTAAATTCATGATCTTCAGTAGTGGTGCCAGCCACTTAACCGAGAGCCTGGGAGCCTGGGAGCCTGGAGGAATACTATGTGAGGTGAGCAGCGTTTCCTGTGCACTCTGCAAAAGCACATATTCAGGAGATCTCTGTGGAGCTGGCGGCTGCGGCAAGCGTCCAGTTGCCATAGAGATACATAGCTGGTAACGCTATGCGCTACTCCATGCAGAAACTAAGTTTCTGCCGAATCCTGCATGCTCAGGGACAGACGCAAGTCTGACCCTAGCCTAACAGCGCCATTATTGCCATGCCTTCACTTTATATTGCCACATTGGATTTATTTTGTGAATTAAAAAAATGGATATGTGAACATGCTATAGACATAGAACAAATATTATGAAAAACTAACTACCGTATATACTCGTGTATAAGCCGAGTTTTTCAGCCCAAAAATTGGGCTGAAAAGTCCCCCCTCGGCTTATACACGGGTCAATACGGTATGCTGTGGGGGGGAGCTGTGACCGGGGGCTGGAGGAGGCAGGAGGGGGCCGCGGTGACCACAGGCGGTCACGTGGGGCCGCCTCATTAGTGCAATGAATATGCACGGCATCCCCCCGTCCATCAGCGGCGGGGGGATGCCGTGCATATTGCACTACACAGCCCCCTCTCCTTAATATGCGTCCCCCAGTAGTAATAAACAGCCCCCCCCTCCTTATCATGTCCCCCCCGGCTGCGGCAGCTGTGAAAATAACAAACACTTTATACATCACCTTCCGACGCAGCTCTCCGCTCCTCCGGTCCTCAGCATCTCCGCTCGCCGGCTTCTTCTTCCTTGTTGTGCCGGTGTCATGTGACCGGGCGCAGGAGATGACGTCATTTCCTGCGCGCGGTCACAAGCCGGCACATCAAGGAAGAAGAAGCCGGCGAGCGGAGATGCTGAGGACCGGAGGAGCGGAGAGCTGCGTCGGAAGGTGATGTATAAAGTGTTTGTTATTTTCACAGCTGCCGCAGCCGGGGGGGACATGATAAGGAGGGGGGGCTGTTTATTACTACTGGGGGACGCATATTAAGGAGGGGGGGCTGTGTACTACCACTGGGGCTGCTGGATACTACACTGTGGCTGTATATACCTCTGGGGCTGCTGTATACTACCACTGGGGCTGTATATACCTGTGGGGCTGCTGTATACTACACTGGGGCTGTATATACCTCTGGGGCTGCTGTATACTACCACTGGGGCTGTATATACCTCTGGGGCTGCTGTATACTACACTGGGGCTGTATATACCTCTGGGGCTGCTGTATACTACCACTGGGGCTGTATATACCTCTGGGGCTGCTGTATACTACACTGGGGCTGTATATACCTCTGGGGCTGCTGTATACTACCACTGGGGCTGTATATACCTCTGTGGCTGCTGTATACTAACTACTGGGGCTGTATATACCTGTGGGGCTGCTGTATACTACCACTGGGGCTGTATATACCTCTGGGGCTGCTGTATACTACCACTGGGGCTGTATATACCTCTGGGGCTGCTGTATACTACCACTGGGGCTGTATATACCTGTGGGGCTGCTGTATACTACCACTGGGGCTGTATATACCTGTGGGGCTGCTGTATACTACACTGGGGCTGTATATACCTCTGGGGCTGCTGTATACTACACTGGGGCTGTATATACCTCTGGGGCTGCTGTATACTACCACTGGGGCTGTATATACCTCTGGGGCTGCTGTATACTACCACTGGGGCTGTATATACCTGTGGGGCTGCTGTATACTACCACTGGGGCTGTATATACCTGTGGGGCTGCTGTATACTACCACTGGGGCTGTATATACCTCTGGGGCTGCTGTATACTACCACTGGTGCTGTATACTACCTCTGGGGCTGCTGTATACTACCACTGGGGCTGCTGTATATACCTTTGGGGCTGCTGTATACTACCTCTGGGGCTGCTGTATACTACCTCTGGGGCTGCTGTATACTACCTCTGGGGATGCTGTTTACTACCACTGGGGCTATATACTACCTCTGGGGATGCTGTATACTACCACTGGGGCTGTATATACCTCTGGGGCTGCTGTATACTAACTACTGGAGCTGCTGCTGTATATACCACTGGGGCTGCTGCTGTATACTACAACTTGGGAGGCTGCTGTATACTACCATTGGGGGGCCTGTATACCACACTGCTGGGGGCTGTATACCTGTGCTGGAGTCCACCCTCAGCTTATACACGAGTCAATAGGTTTTCCCAGGTTTTGGGGGCAAAAGTAGGGGGGTCGGCTTATACACGGGTCGGCTTATACACGAGTATATACGGTACCTTCTCATCCTCTGTGGGGTGGTTATTTGTCCTTCCTCATTCTCCTGGGAGGTTGAGGGTTCTGTGCAGGATCTTCATTGTTCCCAGTGCTGCACCTTTTTGGACAGAGTTCAGATGTTGTTCCTGGAATCTGTTGCAGCCATTTTTCCATCTTAGGGGTCACTGCTCCAAGTGCTCCTATCACCACTGGAATCACTGTTGCCTTCACCTTCCACATCTTCTCCAGTTCCTCTTTGAGGCCCTGGCATTTCTCCAACTTCTCATATTCCTTCTTTCTAATGTTGCCATCATATGGCGCTGCCACATCTATCATCATTGATTGTCTTCTGATCCTTGTCTACTATCACGATATCTGGTTGGTTAGCCAACACCTGTTTATCCATCTGGATCTTGAAGTCCCACAGGATTTTAGTCCTTCCATTCTCCACTTTTTTAGGGTTCTCCCACCTGTAGGGGGACTTAGCCAACTGTACAGATGTACATGTATACAATTCACACTACATGGTTGTGGCGTTCAGCGTATGTTGTCCCTGTTTACATTTTGTATCCTGCCACTATGTTTTGCACTTTTTCAGAGGTTTCTTAACACCGTCTGCACCTTGGGTCTTGTCTTGTGTGGAAGATTCCTGCTTCTAGGGACCTTGTACTCAGCGCTTCATCTTGTGCCGCTATGATTAATGCTTCTGTGCTGTTTTGGAGTCCAGATTTTTGCAGAGATTGGAAGGATTTCTCCAAGTTAGCCATCTCGATTATCTGTCAATGGTACATCCCATGCAGCAGCTTGTCTTGCCATGGCATTTAATTTTCCTATTCTTCCTTCTAGGGCTGTTGTTGCTGCCTTAGGTTCTCCCTCAGCATCTCCTCTTTTGGAGCAATTTTTCTGATGTATTCCTGGATACTTCTTGTTTCATCAATGATGGTGGCTTAGCCGCCTATCAAGTCTCGACAACCCTCATTTCTGTTGGTATACAATCTTTGTGTGTTAAGGCCACTTCACACACACAGATATCTGAGTCCAATATCTGAACAGATCTCTGGTTGCAGTGAAATCATGGATACATTGCTCCATTTTGTGGCTGTGTACAATGGAACAATGTGTCCATGATTTCACTGCAACCAGAGATCTGTTCAGATATTGGACTCAGATATCTGTGTGTGTGAAGTGGCCTTTAGACTTGGGGTGAAAACATTCATGCATTGTGACCTCCATTCATTGTGAGGAGCTTCTTGGTCTTCACATCTGCAGCTTCCATTTCTTCTTTTGGCCAGCACACTATGCCAACACGGTATCTGATAACTAGCAGGGCATATGTTTTGATGACGCAGATCTTATTCTTCCCATTGATTTGGCTCTTCAGGACCTGTCTTATACTTTGATGACATTTGGATGTTACTGCTTTTCTTGCCTCCTCATCATGGTAACTGTTACCATGAGGGATGCCAAGGTACTTGTAGTTTTACTCCATCAGTCCATCAGTCTTTACTACCTTGCCTCTCTTTATTACAAACCCGCCAATGGAATACCAGCTCTACCATGTGGAAAAATAAATAAATGAAAATAATATGTACAGTATATATATATATATATATCTAATATATAAAGCTGAATGTGTGTATGTATGTGTGTGTGTGTGTATGTCCGGGATTGGCATCTACACCGTCGCAACTACAGCCACAAAATTTTGCACAGTCACACGTCTGGACCCCGAGAGCGTCATAGGCTATGCTGTGAGGCGAAATTTTAACCCTGTGCGTTCCAGTTCACCAAACAATTTTGCCCCTATCAACATAATGGGGAAAAAGTGACCAGTTGACAGTTGTGAATGAGAGGGGCTTAATGATAGCGCCAAAGACTAACAGCACATACCAGCATATAGTCACTAAGGTGGGGCCCCAACATGAGATATTCACCACGCACGGGGACATGTATACACACACCACACGCACACAAAGAGTAACAGCAAGTGTATAGTCACTAAGGTGCAGCCCCAACATTGAATACTCACCACGCACCCGAACAAACACACACACACCACAAAGAGACACAAACCCCCACGGGGACACACACACCCTATAGCGACACATGCACTTACCCCACAGGGACACACACACACCACAAAGAGACACACACAACACAGACACACACACCACACAGACCCCCCACAGGGACACACACACATACACACCCTATAGGGACACATGCACTCACCCCACAGGGACACACACACACACCACAAAGAGACACACACACACCACACAGACCCCTCCACAGGGACACACACACACACATACACACCCTATAGGGACACATGCACTCACCCCACAGGGACACACACCACAAAGAGACACACACAACACAGAGACACACCCCCCCACAGACACCCTCCCCCCCACAGGGACACACACACATACACACCCTATAGGGACACATGCACTCACCCCACAGGGACACACACACCACAAAGAGACACACACAACACAGACACACACACACACTCCACACATACCCCCCCACAGGGTCACACACACATACACACCCTATAGGGACACATGCACTCACCCCATAGGGACACACACACACACACACACCACTAAGAGACACACACAACAGAGAGACACACCACACAGACCCCCCCCCACAGGGACACACACACATACACACCCTATAGGGACACATGCACTCACCCCACAGGGACACACACCTACACACACCCCAGGGACACACACACCACACAGACAGACACAGATGTGCACAAATCACCCCACACAATTCCGCCTCATACGTGTGCTATCTTTCATTTCCAAACATAAACATCTGATTAAAAAAGCCATTTTGCAACACATGTGCCATATAGAGAATTAAGGCAGATGTTAGTCACATGAGCTGTCTATTATGTGTATGTGTGAGGTAACATATACTGCCCGGGCAGGGGGTGGGTTTACTGTTGGCTGGAGATTTATTAGGCTGCCTATAGCAATCAATCACAGCTCAGCTTCTATTTTCTTACAGGTCATTAATATGACATATTCAAATTCTATTTTTTTATAGCTAAGGGCCCTTTCACATCAGCGTTTTTCGTAATTTGCGGCAGATGCGGCTGACCGCGTTTTTTTTCGCTGCCGCACCTGCCGCAAGTGCAAAACCGCACTTGCCGCACCTGCCGCAAGTCCCCCTATACTTTCTATGGAAAAAACCGCAACCGCGCCGCAAGTGTATCGGTTATGCGGCAAACGCGGCAGATGCGGTTTTTTCACCGCATCTGCCGCGAATTTCAAAAAACGCTGATGTGAAAGGGCCCTAACATCAGTTATTTATTAACCCGGGCGTAGCCGGGTACTACAGCTAGTATATATATATATATATATATATATATATATGCTGCCATGCAAAAGTATGGAGTCAGCCAGACAATTTTGTGTTCTCCATGAATACTCGTAGGCTTGTGGCACATATATGCACTGAATGCAAATGCTGGCGCAGGGGCATTTAGGGGCAGATGCAGCTTAGCGCATAGGCGCATAGATGCCCCGTCTGGTGCCCCCATTACCTGCTATGGGGAGCGCAGACGAGCGCAGAAGCCGCCATCACCGGAAGTGACTGTGTAAATGGGCATACGTCACTGCACATGCGCTGGTGAGGCTGCACCCAGAAACATCACATGACACGTTTTCGGGAGCAGCGTCACAAGCGCATGCACGGTGACGTCTGCCCATTTACACTGGCGCTTCCGGGATGTTGGCTCCTGCGCTCGGCTGCGCCCGGCCATAGAAGGTAATGGGGGCACCAGGTGCAGGCGAGCGCAGGAGCGGTGCTTCTATGCGCTGATGTGTTTGCCTGCGTTTGCATGAAAATGCACCTGCGCTTGCATTTGCGCTAGAGCAGGGCACCACATGCAGGTTAAATGCAGCAACACATAGATGTGAAAAGGGCCATACTTTTATTTATCAAATGAGTTGCAAAATGAATAGAAAATATAGTCCAGACATTGACAAGGTTAGAAAAAGTAACAATTTTCTCCTTCAAACTTTGCTTTTGTCAAAGATCGCTCCCTTTGCAGCAATTACAGCACTGCAGTACCATCGGGTACTATTTAATAAAGCTGCCAGATGAGAAGCTGTGAGGCATCAATTTCTCAAACTAGAGAATCTAATGTACTTGTCTTGTTGCTCAGTTGTGCAGTGGGGCCTCCTACTTCTTTTTCTACTCTGGTTAGAGCCTGTTTGTGCTCTCCTCTCAATGGAGTAGTACACACCATTGTTGGAAACCTTCAGCTTCTTGGCAATTTCTCGCATGGAATAGCCTTCATTTCTAAGAACAAGAATACAACATATATTGTAGCAGTCTTTTAGAAGGAGGAGAGTTAGGAGAAAGGAGAAAAGAGGGGAGTCACACAGTTGGATGTAGTCCGTCCTGAGGGAAGAAGCAAGGAGGGAGACTTGGAGCGGTCTCTCAGGGAGGGCACCTGAAAAGAAAAAGGTGGCCCAGGAAAGTAGGGGAAACCCAGCTCCAGACCACCGGACAGGTCTGGGGGAATCCCAGTCCACCAACAGAGTGCCGGCTCCAAGTCACGGTACAGGCGAGTTCATCCCTGAGCCATCAACAGCAGCCATTCGAGGGATGAATTATCAGCCCCAACCCCCCATCCAGAACAAGCAGCCCCACCAGGATCATCAAACTGGGTTGAGCCCCTTAGAGAGAAGAAGGGTACCCCATAGCACCCAACAGGCCTGATAGACAAGCGGGCTGTGCAGGGCAGCACAAGGAAAGTGAGTAGGCACAGGTCAGAACAGTGGGACATTAGGAAGACAAAAGAATGTATACTACGGGAGCCTCAAAGAGATTTTACCCTCCTCAGTGATTACCCGGCCAGCTACCCTTTCAAAGACTGTGTAAACTGTAATCTGAAGTGCCATCTGAACCGGTTCCAGTAAAGTACCAGTATAGAGTCAGTAAAGGCCTCTGTGTCTCCTCTCTACACAAACCCCTGCGCTGTTGCACTGCCCACAACCAGCACCACGACAACAAGTGCAGTGCTATCCTGCCCATTGGACCCGACTCCATCTGCAGGGAGCCAGACCATCCAAGCTGCAATACCATCGTCACAGGCGGTCTGACAGCGGCGTTGGTGAACATCACTAGAATCATGCATCATGACAAACTTTTATCCTTTTATTCCCTTTCTACTTTTCCCCAATTTTTGAGCCGAGGACCAGGGCTACGGATCTGGGCGGGCCACCAGTGACATCCCTCCGACTCCACGCCCAGGTTCCGAGTTCCCATAGACCCCTGGGTGAATCAGCTTTCTGGAGTCACGAACAGGATTTTGTGCCCGGTGTAACTGGGTACTGTGCGCCTTCCAAACTCTCGAAATCGACAAAAAGAGTTGTTTCCCGCCATTTTACTGGGAACCCCAAAATAGCGGCTTGAAAATGTGAAAGGGCAATGTGCAGTCCCAGGGGTGTGCCCCAGCCCCTAACATGGGAGGGCCTATCCAGAGGTGCGAAACTGTTTGCCCGCCCCAATGGCCATCAATCAACCAAGGGGGTGGGCCAAAGCAAGTTGATCAAGAATCTACGCCCTTAAAGAACAGGAAGGGTGCGGCCGGAATTCAGACCGACAGAGAAGCAGTCCTGGTACATGTAGCAATGGCGGCAACCTGACTATCCGATCTGATGAGAGAGGTGGAGGAAGAGGTCCGAGCAGCACACGGGGACCCGAGAGTGGTCTCCCTCCTCACTAAAGAGGGAGATGCAGCCTTCTGGGAAGTCGCCTTCCAAGAGCTCCGAAGTAACATCAGAGAGATTGTGGAGTGGGCTGCTCGCAGGTGGAGTGTGAGCGTGGCCCTGAAGATGACCCGCAGGGCAATGGAGAGGCAGTCCCTTGAAGCCGAGGTGACCGATAAAGGCCTGATAGAACACCTGGCAACCAGTGGAAACCCGGTCAGAGGCCCGCAGCCTGAAAGCAGAGCAGAAGCAGGGGTGTAGACAGAGAACCCTGAGGACCTGCCCGCAGATAGTGGTGGCGCCGCGATGCCGGAACCTACAGACCCCGAGTGAGCAGCGACAGAGACTACAGGCCCCAGAGAACCCAATCCAGAGCTGGCCGTGATAGTCGAGGCCATTGAGGGGGACGATGACCAGACCGGCTCCCAGGAGGAGAATCCAAACTACAGCAACCCAGAGGACGGCAGCAAAGGGACCGGTTCTGAAGCGACCTGGTGGAGTGGTGGGGAGTTCCGGTGCGAAGCCCCACAAGGGGTGCGAGCCACTATCGAAGCTACCCGGAATGCCCCAGAACCCTTTTCCCTGTTACCGGACGACTATCCCCAGATCAGCCTGGCTGACCAGACGGTACGACAATGCTGGCCTGAGGAGTGGTGGCAAAGCAAGATAGAAAGCCGCCAAGCCTGAGCCGACGCCCGCCTGCGACCCCCATTGCCCCCCGAGCAGAGGCATGAAAGTATTGTGGTCAAATTCAATTTACACCTCGGGTGGGGATTCGTGTGGAAGTCCGGCCTCTATGTGGAGATCTTTGTGGGAAGGCGGGAGGTAGAATCCCACCTCCAGAGGGGCCACCCAGACTGGGATTGAACTGTGGCGACCGGGTGACGTATGAACGCTATGTGGGACCACACGGGTTGTTTTCCATTCGTGTCTCCCGGATTTAAGTACATAAAAAGAACATGAACATTACCATTACCCATTAAGTGTATATAGTTTAATAATGTGAAGAAGCACTGTTTAAGCCATTTGGAGACTCAAAAATATTGTTGAGAACGCTGCCCCTTTTTCTCCTTTTCATTATGTTTGAGCATGGACTGAGACAGTTAAGTCAGAGACTCTAGTGTGATTACAGGCAGCCCAGCGGTGACAAAGGACACTTGCCTGGTGATGGACAATTACTGCTGGGTCTGCAAAGTGTGCACCGCCCCGTTTGGCCGATGATATAAATGGTTACAGTTTTGGCAACGTTTAAGATTTGTGCCTCCCATAAAGGGAAGAAACATGAGCTTGAATAATGTAAATAAAACCTTTTAATGTTATGTTATGATAAAATATAAGAAGACTCTCTACCAGGTCGTGGTAGTAGCACTTGGGGACAACTGTGTTTCACCAAGGGGGTCATGTGGCGCCCCACTGGTCAGTGCACCACAGTAGAGGTACTGCACCCACAGCAGAGTGTGCGGTATTCCTGTGATTTGAGGAGTGTAAAGTCAACCTGACGCTCCCACCCCAGCTTCCTTACACCTAGACTAGGGGACCAATTGGCAACCCGTTACCAGGGTAACCGGTCCAGGGAGGAGGAATGTTAGGAGAAAGGAGAAAAGCGGGCAGTCACACAGTTGGATGTAGTCCGTACTGAGGGAAGAAGCAAGGAGGGAGCCTTGAAGGGGTCTCCCAGGGAGGGCACCTGAGAAGAAAAGGGTGGCCCAGGAAAGAAAGGGGAAACCCAGTGCAAGACCAACAGACAGGTCTTGGGGAATCCCAGTCCACCAACAAAGTGCTGGCTTCAAATTACGGTACAGGCAAGTTCATCCCTGAGCCGTCAACACCGGCCAGTCGAGGGCTGAATTATCAGCCCCAAACCCCAGTCCAGAACGTGCAGCCCCACCAGGATCACCAAACCGGGTTGAGCCCCTTAGAGAGAAGAAGGGTAACTCATAGCACCCAACGGGCCTGGTAGATAAGCGGGCTGTGCAGGGCAGTGCAAGGAAAGTGAAGGGGAGCAGGTCAGAACAGTGGAACATTGGGAAGACTAAAGAAGGTATACTATGGGAGCATTAAAGAGACTTTATCCTCCTCAGTGACTACCCGGCCAGCTACCCGTTCAAAGACTGTGTAAACTGTATCCTGAAGTGCCATCTGAACCGGTTCCAGTAAAGTACCAGTATAGAGTCATAAGGCCTCCGTGTCTCCTTTCTACACAAACCGCTGCCCAGCTGCGCTGCTCACAACCAGCACCACGACAATAATTGTAGTGCTATCTTGCCCCGAGGACCCGACTCCACCTGCAGGGAGCCAGACCATCCAAGCTGCAATACCATCGTCCCCGGCGATCTGACAGCGGTGCTGGTGAACATCACCAGAATCTGCAGGTGGCGTCACAAAAAACTTAATTCTTTTATTCCCTCTCTACTTTTCCCCAATTTTTCAGCTGACCACCAGGGCTACGGGTCTGGGCGAGCCACCAGTGACATCCCACCGACTCCACGCCTGGTTCCGAGTTCCCATAGATCCCTGGATGAATAACTAGCATACTTGTGCAAGGTTTTCTAGGGTTTTCTAAATATCCATTAACCTTCTTACACAGTTAGCAAACACAATGTACCATTAACACACTGGAGTGGTGGTTGGTGGAAATGGGCCTCTATACACCTATGTAGATATTGCATTAAAAAACAGACGTTTGCAGCTAGAATATTCATTTACCACATTAACAATGTATAGAGTGTATTTCTGATTCATTTAATTTTAGCTTCATTGAAAAAAATTTGTTTTTCTTTCAAAAATAAGGAAATTTCTAAATGACCCCAAACGTTTGAACGGTAGGGTATATATATATTTCTTTGTTTTGTGTTGTATGCTGAATATGAAAGAAGACTGGAGAAAACTTACCGCGTTCTAAGTTCTTTTACCACCCCATAGGGTTTAATAACTCAGCAGCTTTCCTGGTCTATCGGTAATTGTAATTCAATAAGTAGAAAATCAGTGAGGAAGGAAGGAAGAAGAAGTAAAGAAGGATGGGAAGATGGATTGAGCAAATGGGATGGTGGGAAAAGAGAAGGAAAGAAGGAATCAAAGATCATAATTCAAAGGGATGAAAGTCAGTGAGAAATGAAGGAAGGAAGGAATGAAGGAGGGAACCTAAAGGGATGCTGGAAGAAGGGAAGGATGAATTTAGTGCAAAAACACATCAGGGAATACCAAAAGACAAAAAAAGAAAAGAGACTAAAATTGATGAGGATTTGGGTATATTGTGCCTTTTCATTGCCCAATAGCCACAAAGGACACCAATAAAATCTTGTAGCAAGCACTACAGGTAATTCAACTGAAGACACTGATTTCCGCTGCTTGTAACTGATCATTATTTACATTGGAGAATCCTTGATTTTAGTGACCAGAGGGGGTCCGTTACCCACTAGAGTTATGAGAAGTACATCTTTAAAATAAAGAAATAGAAATAGTAAAAAACCTAGGCGTGAAATTTACAATTAATATTCAGCAGGATCTTTCACTTTGTAACACTTTTGGCATTAACCAACTATCATTTACCCGAGTCTTTTTGTAAATGGGAATAATTTGCATTGCATTTGCTATTCATCCTCTTATGGCAAGTCTTAATTGGGAACTGATTGTTTATTACCATACAATGATTGTTTACTGGAAGCGTATAAATGCCTAATATATGACCCTAATGGAATATTGCATCTATTTATGTCTTATTTGTCGGGAACCAGCTGACCTCACCGCATGCTCATTATCTCCAAAGGCCACACGTCACACAGCTATTCTCTAGGATGGAGGAGCTCAAAGACGTGCAGACAAATGCTGTAATCAATACTGAAGGCATTATCGGTTATACTTCTTGTAGTAACTCTAAAATAAGATCAGCGTCTCACATGCTGTCCTCCAATGCCTCTGTTAATGCTTTTCACATTATCTGTATTCACAATGCGATAAATTTGTTTATTTGGTTGTTACCAGACATGGCAAAGTCTGGATTTATGGGATAGTAAGCGATGATGACTTACTGGAGAGCTGTAAACTGAAAGATCATGTTACAGCCACACTGCTGTCTAGCAGGCTTGGAGCAGGCAAACTTTTAGTACCCACTGTGTCAGGGGCGTATATAGAAATGATGGGGCCCCATAGCAAAAATTCTAAATGGGACATCCCTCAAAAACAAAATACTTAATATTCGACTGGGTCACATAATAACGTGTCACAATTTGTTAGCCCTTTCAAAGTTATTTTCCTCCTATTGAAGCCCTTAGTTTCCCATTTAATTTCAACCATAAAGTGTAATGTCAACAAAAGTGCCCCACAACCAGTGTTCGATTTCCCCACAGTATATACCTCCAAGTATCCTTCATACTCAGCACTGTATGATGAGCCTACTGTACCCCCATCAACTACCCCAGCAAAGTATAGTGACCCCAACACAAAATAATCCCCAACTGTGACCCCCGCACAGAACATCATGCGCTATAATGGGTCTACATACAGAATAATGAACTCCACACCACTCTACACTGTATAAAGAATCCGACTAACCCTCCAAACAGTATAATGGCCCCCACACAGCCCTCTGTACAGTATTTTAAATTCCATGCAAAACTTAACACTATATAATGGCTTGCATACAATATACCGGCCCTCAAATAGCCCTACGTATAGTTTAAAGGCTCCCTCATAGCCCTATATAGCAGTTCAAATTGTATAATGGCCAGCATTTAACCCTCCAAATTATAATAATATATTAATTAATAATTATTATAAAGGCCCTACTGACCTACTTACAATGTAATGCACCTGCATATAGTATAATAACAGCCCAGAGTCCTCCATACAGTATAATGCACCCACCATAGTCCTTCATACAGTTTAATGCACAGACCATAATTCTCTATATAGTATAATACACAGCCCATAGTCCTCCTTTTAGTACAATGCACCCCCATAGTTCTCCATATGGTATAATGCACCTCCCATGGTATAAAGCACTTCTCATAGTCCTCCATATAGTATAATATATAGCCCGTAGTCAACTATTTAGTATTATAACCACTATGTACTTACTGATTTTTAAAAAAATAAACAAACACTCACCTCTCCTTGGTGCCCCACTGCTCCCGTCTCTGCAAGGAGCTTCTGAAGCAGCATCTTTACCACTCTCACAGCGGGCATGATGAAGTGACATTATCTGTGCCCCTAGCATAGATTTCAGATGCATCGAGAAGGATAGGGGAAGGAGTGTATAGTGGAGCACTGCCTTTTTTAGCATTGCTTTCAACTGTATCTGCAATGCCAATAAGTGGAGTGGTGTGGAGACTGGTGTTGGCTCTGGCACCATGCCCTTTAAACTCATTAGCCCTATAGTGGCCGTGTGGTTCTGGAGCAAGCAAGAGTGCCTAGGCCAAACTGAAACCTATAAAAGCAAAACGTCAGAGCTTGATAACTTCAACAGTGTCTTACAAAAGTGTTCTTTTTGAGACTAGGGCGGCTTTTTTCTTGGATTCTGCTTTTATCTTCTTTTGTGATCCTAATTTACTATAAGCTCATTATTGATTAATAGTTTCTTGTTTAATCTGACCATGTTCCTGTTAGATATAACGTTCCAAAGCCGGCCTTGAAAGTTGCCACCTGGAATTTCACCTGCAGCTGTGTCTAAGCCCTTTGTCAGAGTTGGTCTCTCTAGATCAGCGATCCCAACCATGTTGTGGGTTCGCTGCTGTCTATCAGCTTTGTAGATTAGCACCAGTCAGTCATGATAAAAGCATGATGAAGAGCAATGTTTTCTACTCGAAACGCCTAGACCGTTGTCTAATATTTCACATGGTTTTGCACTCTCTGAACTCATTTTATGAAGATTGATTAAAGTTATATCTTAACCATATGACAAGTTTTTCAGTTGGTCAACACATGCCTATAGCCTGCACTCGAGCACTGCTCCAGTAACTGGTTTTCCAACCTCTGCCATCCTGTCCAGTGCATCAGACAACCTTACTCCGGGTATCCATTTCAGTATTGAATATATAGGGGTTCTCTAAATGCAATCATGGCTTGTACAGTAAATGTAGGGTGTTCTATTGAAGTAGCACAGCAATACAGAAGTGGGTTCAAACACTAATAATTATTAATATGAAAGAAGCATTGCGGCTTTAAGTCTCCTTATCAACTCATCTGTCTCCTTATGGCCTGCAGGGAAACTCATCTCCATAACGTAGATAGCTAGTTCCCCAGACCCTTCTTAACCTCTCATACAGCCAGATCAGAATATCCCACACACTACACTGATGAGGGGCAGTCAATCTGAAATGCAGCGTCTGCAGTTTGGGGTTCTGATCTGGCATAAATCCTTGGTCATATTAAAAGGCTTGTTAAAGAGTCAACTAGACTTTGAGGATTGCTACCTAAAGGTGGCGCTAGAGTTCATCCACTTCTTCATTGAAGTGACAATTTGTAAAATGAGTCGTGCATTTTATTACTTCTTTAGTTCTGCTGATCCTTGGTGTTAATCCCTTCTGATATGCCGTAACAAAATAGAAAACATCTTTCTACTTCAGAAAATTGTAAATAGAATAATACATAAGCAAAGTTTAGATTTTTTTAAAGCTCAGATGTTAAGACTTTACCGTAAAGCTGCAGTCTGCATTTATACACTTTGTAAATTCTGAAGTTAGAAAAACCTTTATGTAATGTTCCATTTAAATGGCTTAAATACAGTGGTGTAGCTTGAAAATTGTGGGCCCCAGTTCAAAGTCTCCAGCAGGGCCCCCAACTATCACAGAATTTTCATAGTAATAGTCTTTTTATATGCTGTAAAGGTGTCTTTTCGGCCCCTTAAGCTAAGGACCTGGGTGTGATTGCAATCCCTGCACCTATTTAAAGTTACGCCCCTGCCTATATACCAGTTATTATTTTTTTTTATTATTATAGCACCATTAATTCCATTGCACTTTACATAGGAAAGGGCATACAAAGAAAGTACAAGGTACCTGGACAACATATGGCACACAGGTACAGGAGGAGAGAAGTGCTGTCCGCGATGGACTCACAATCTACGAGGGGACGGGTGATGATATATTAGGAGAGGGTAGGGTCGGCCATGGGTGGTTTAGTGGACCGAGGCCCACAGTAGGTTGCCAGCTTGTCAGTAGAGGTGAGTCTTCAGATTTCTTTTAAAGTTTGCAGAGCAGGTGAGAGTTGACTGGTGCTCATGTAGTTGTGGAGCCCACTGGGACAGAGTACTCGGTACCGGACCAGGCTATCACGGGGGTTATGCGGCGGTCCTTGGTCCGGACCGTGTCCCGAGCCCACAATTAAAAGGGAGTTATTTATAGGGGATTGTCGTGACGCCACCCAGGGTTGAGGTAAACAGGGGACCACTGCTGCTGCTGTCTCTGCCAGGAGGAGGATGGTGCTGCAGGCCCGGGTGGATGAGTTCGCCGTGGGTCGGGCTGCTCCTGACAGGGTGTAATATGGATATAACAGTTCTGCATGCAGGGAATCACACACGGGAGACTTTAGCAGAGTTCACTGGGTTTTACTTGCAAGTTCTTCAGTACAGTACACAGTACAGTTGCTTCACACAGATGACTCCGGACAGTCACTTAACCCTTTGCAGCCAGGTTTCCCTTCTGAGACCCTTCTTTTCTCAGTTCCTCTCAGGCTCTTCTCTACACTTCTCTTCCCCAGTGTGCTTTATGGTGGCAACTCGGTCCCTTGTTTGGCTTCCCCCTATGTGTGGGTGGCAAGCCTGGGTCCTATGTGTTGCTGTACCTCCTGCAAGGTGTTGGGAGCTCTGACATGGAATCAGAGTTCCCTGTCAGTGTGTCCGTGATCCGGCATATAGCTTCGGTCACCTCACAGCCGAATCTCTGGTCCCAGCCTAGCCTTCCAGTGTTCCTATGTTGCAAGGGAGCACCAGGCCCTTTCCTACCCATGTGACTGCGGCGTACTCCAGGGGATTCCCTCCTGCCAGTCATCCTCTGCCATTTTCCTCGGACCCAGCTGCACTGGTCCGGTCTTTCTCTTTCCCTTGGGTTACAAGCTGTGGAGCAGGCATTCTCTCCAGGGGACCGTGCCTCACAGGATTCTGCACCTCCAGAGAACCCAAACTTTCAGGGAAGTCACTTCCTGCTCTTGTCTTTGCTGCTCGGCACCCTCCTGCCTACTGACTCTCTACTTCCTCGTTTTCCCTTTTTGTACCCGGTCCGTCACCTTGACTACGTCCCACCCACTGTGACTGGCCCTACCACCCTTTGCCCGCCTACAGTCCCAGGCTCCGGGCTGGGTCTTGTGTCTAAGAGTGTGTGTGAAGGTGTTTCTGTGTTAAAACCTGTCTCCACCTGCTTGGCTGCAATTCCTACCTGTGGCACTAAGATCGCAGGGGTGCCACATATTGACCTGTTCAGATGGGCCAAGAAAAATTGTAAAGGTAAGAACAATGGTTATTAGAGCATGTTATTGACCGCACATCCACCTTATAACTTTCAGACAACCACTGACTGTTCAGTGTCAAATTGTATTGGACCGTCCCAGTCATCTATTTGCTCATACATTTTTAGAGATATAACAGAAGAAAATAAGACAAGATTATGTAGATTTATTATTTGTTGAGAATATAAATACAAATAAATGTCAGAAGAGCTAATAGGTTTTCTTTAAGTGGTTTAGTTGGTGTGACGGTATTAATAATTGTAAGAATAGGATAAATATGAAGCCCTATTGCTGTTGAAAAAATACCAGAATCTAATGGATCCTTTACAAAGCATTGAGGTTTGTGGAATATACAATATTTATATCTGGCATAGCTGTCATGTCTTTAATATATAGTATCAAGACCTGTTAATGTAAGCCATGACGCCAGTAGTAACAGAGGGCCATAAAAAGACTACAAGGCTTTTAATTGCTACTGCTGTATCTACGTGCAAGGGCGACAGTTATGGAACATTGTTATTTAGGAGGCTTTTTTATCTTTTTGGTCGAGTCATCCTGCAGTACCATTAACTGGGACAGTAACATGTCTGCCGCGTGTAAAACACTTGCTTTTCCCACTTTCTCGGCAGTCAGACAGACTAGGTATAATGCGCAGGAGAGGTGCTGTCCTTCTGGGCCATTCAGCCTGATCTGACAGCTGCTGCACTGATTAATTGACAGTTTAAAAAGATTGATTCCACATGTCAGGACTGTAACCCGGCCAGGACAATGCTGCTGTCAACCGCGCTGTAAAACAGACGCTTCCATTAGCAGCTCTGACAGTGGAACCACGAGGACTCAGGCACCTGCTATTATGGAGAGAGCCTCAGTCTGGGATGTTCTCTGATTAATCATCCTGAAAGCAAATACTTAAAACATCAAAGGTTTTCATGGTCAGAGTGGGTGCTTGGCAGGCCTCGCTTTCAGAGGAGTGCGCCCACTGGGCATGATTAAAGTACCACTGATGTATCTGCAAGAGGCGCCTTAATCTCTTTTACAGAGATGTCCGTAAAAACCTAAACATTTTAGTAAGTCATTTAATACAGAAGAACCTTTGGAAAAAGGTGAGGCAGATCGAAAGATGGATAGATCAATAGATAGATCGATACATACAGATAGATACAAATAGCTAGATATGAAAAGATAGATAGATAGATAGATAGATAGATAGCTAGATAGATAGCTAGATAGAAGCTAGATATAGATAGATAGATAGATAGATAGATAGATAGATAGATAGAGAATAGATAGATAGATAGATAGATAGATAGATAGATAGATAGATAGATAGATAGATAGATAGCAATAAGCAGACAGCTCATATGGCGTGGCAATATTTCGGTTACAAAGAACCTTTTTCAAACAGCTTCACCATACTCAAAACGTTGTCATGCCACATAGTCTCATTAAAAGTTCACTATTTCTTTGGAGCATTTGGAGTACAGCCTGCTTCTTACTTATTATTATTGTACTTTACAATTGGGTATTTGGTAGGGATGCTGAGTATCTGTTTCAAATTGTGCTGTTTCATTCATTTTTTCTTTCCTAGATCATAGATAGATAGATAGATAGATAGATAGATAGATAGAAGATAGATAGATAGATAGATAGATAGATAGATAGATAGATAGATAGATAGATAGATAGAACTTATAGCCTCCACTTTGGATGTGCCCACCATACCATAGTCACTATTCCTATTCCCTATTATACACTTGGTTTGGCAAAACTAATGTGTATTTAGTCCTGCCAATAAAGCTTATTTGATTTGACAGAAAGAGGGATAGAAGGATACCCATATTGCCACTTTACACGTGGCAACAGGAAGATAGAAAACGGCAGGTGTCGGAGACAATTGTACCTTTTACCTTCAAAACACCTTGAAGTGGCTGCGTGTAATTCAGGTATCTGCAAGGTGTTTTGAAGGTAAAAGGTACAATTGTCTCCGACACCTGACGTTTTCTATCTTCCTGTTGCCGCGTGTAAAGTGGCCAATAGCGATAGATAGATAGATAGATAGATAGATAGATAGACAGAAAGCTGCTGCCTTTGTTGGTCAGGCCTAGCGGGATGTTGACCACTCCCCCTCTCTTTAAATGGTCACATGACCAATCACCTGATGTCAGTGATAGAGTTTTCTATACAGAGCTTGGTCGATTGCTGCTATTGATGACCCACTTGTGGAAATGTCCATTCGGCTGCTGTCTGAAGCTTGGCAGCTGATACTAAGCAGTGTATAGTGGGGTTGACGAAGAGCTCGTCCAATCCGTTCCCTACCCAGGTAGGTCCCAGTTCAGTTCAGTTGAAGAGTTTTAAATGTGTAATTAAATTATGTGTTTTATAATGGTGGGAAAAAAAGACTGTGTACAATTGTGTATCTGCCAAGCTCATTTCCAACAACACATGGTATTAAACATCACTGTGTAAGCGTAAAGCTCATGGCCTCCTTTAAAGGAAAACTGTCAGGCCAAAAATCCATATGTAATTGGTATCATATTCTAATTTCTTTCTATGAGCTCTCTCTATTCATGTATTTCCATTACTTATGCTTCACTTATCCTCTGTAAACTTCAAAATAAAAGATTGATTCCCTCTGTCACTCACAGTGATTTCTCTGCTGCACACTTCCCAAAAAATGAATATTCATGCTTCATGACACTGTCCTGTGATCTGTCTGTTGTGTGACTCATTCACTGTAGACAGTGAAGGGAGAGGGGAGGAGGTGTATGTGCTCTAAGAGATCTTTATTGTGTGTATGAGACGTGTATAGTGTGTGCAGTCTGAGATATTTCTAAGTGATTATAAGAACATTTGATAATTTTCTCAGTAGATACACACATTACTTATCTGCAGGAAAACCAACCTTTATATAATAGAAATCTTACAGATAGCACATAGTGCAGGACAAAACACCTCCCCCTCCCAGATCAGAGCACAGAGGGGAGGAAGTGAACACAAGCTTGGATGGGTGTGGGTATTTAAATAACACTTATACAGCAGCCAGACTAATCGACTGGTAATATAATGGAGAGGAATAATGCAGGAGCTCCCTGAAGAGTCTGAAGATGCTGATAACATGGAAACTACAAAGTGTACAATAATGATTTTACATGTTTTTAAAAGATCTGCCCAGGCACTATTCAAGGATAATATTAGTGTCATACTGAAAAATGACCTGACAGTGTCCCTTTAACCCTATCCCGACCTTTGACGTGATGGAGACATCATGGAAGTCGGTGCATTCCCGACCCATGACATCTCTATAACATCATGGCTTGTTTGCGGTCCTGCAGCTCTGGTGACCGGCTCAGTGACAATTCACCGGAGCTGCTGGATTGCAAGGACCTATACTTTAGCCCAGGGGGATGGCTTAGCCCCCCCCCATGGCTAAAGTCGCTCTGATTGGCAGTTTAAAGTGAAACTGCAAATCAGAGCAAATCAGAGCGATTCACCCCTCCAGATCTGATTGGACCTCTCCAATCAGATCTGGAGGAGCGGGCCAGCGGGTGCCCTCCCCCTCCTCAACCCCCTCCCACTTCAGGGCTCATCAGGGGCCCCCCGTGCCTCCCATCAGCCCCGCCATTGTTATCTATCTGACGTCAGGATGCACCCGCCGGTGCACCCGCGGTTCAGCCTCATCAGCCCCCTGCCTGCTCATCCCCAGCCCCCCTCCTCATCTCTGGTGTGGGCCCCTCCTTCTCTCCCGGGCTCCTCCTCCTCACTGGTGGATCATGAGTATGGTGAGTATGAATGAATGAATGAATAGATGGATAGATGGGTGGGTGCATGGTTGGATGGATGGATGCATGGGTGGATGGATCCATGCATGGGTGAATAGATATGTGCGTGCATGGATGTGTGCATGGATTGATGTGTATGTGTATGGATGTGTGCATGCATGGATGTCTGCATGGATTGATATGTGTGTGCATGGATGCGTGCATGGATGTGTACATGCATGGATGGATGTGTCCATGCATGGATGGATGTGTGCATGCATGGATGGATGTGTACATGGATGGATGTGTGCATGGATGTGTGAGTGTGCATGTATGTGTGCGGGCATGGATGTGTGTGGGCATGGATGGATGTGTGCATGTGTGGATGTGCCTGCGTGGATGTGTGCGTGCATGGAAGTCTGTATGCATGGATGTGTGCGTGCGTGGATGTGTGTGTGTGGATGTCTCTGCATGCATAGATGGCTGCATGCATGGATGTGTGTGTGCATGTGTGGGTGTGTGAGTGCGTGGATGTCTGCATGCAGGGATGTGTGTGTGCGCGTGGATGTGTGCATGCATGGATATCTCTTCATGCGTGGATGTCTGTGTGCATGGATGTATGTATGCATGTGTGGATGTGTGCATGCATCGATGTGTACGTGGATGTGTGCGTGCATGGATGTGTGCGTGCAGGGATGTGTGCATGTTTGGATGTGTGCATACATGGATGTGTGCATGCATGGATGTGTGCGTGCGTGGATGTGTGTTTGTGAGTGGATGTCTCTGCATGCATGGATGTCTGCATGCATGGATGTGTGCGTGCGTGTGTGGATGTGTGCATGCGTGGATGTGTGCATGCATGGATGTGTGTGTGCGTGGATGTGTGCATGCGTGGATGTCTCTGCATGCGTGGATGTCTGCATGCATGGATGTGTGCGTGCATGTGTGGAAGTGTGCGTGCGTGGATGTGTGCGTGCGTGGATGCCTGCATAAATGGATGTGTGTGTGCATGGATGTGTGCATGCGTGGATGTCTCTGCATGCATGGATGTCTGCATGCATGGATGTGTGTGTGCGTGTGTGGATGTGTGCGTGCGTGGATTGTGCATGCATGGATGTGTGTGTGTGCGTGGATGTGTGCATGCGTGGATGTCTCTGCATGTGTGGATGTCTGCATGCATGGATGTGTGCGTGCGTGTGTGGAAGTGTGCGTGCGTGGATGTGTGCGTGCGTGGATGTCTGCATAATGGATGTCTGCGTGCATGGATGTGTGCATGGATGTGTGCATGTGTGCGTGCATGGATGTGTGCATGCATGGATGTGTACGTGGATGTGTGCGTGCATGGATGTGTGCGTGCATGGCGGTGTGGATGTGTGCGAATGCGGATGTGTGCATGCGTGGATGTGTGGGTGCGTGGATGTGTGCATGCATGGATGTGTGAGTGCATGGATGTGTGTATGGATGGATGTGTGCATGCAGGGATGGGTGCATGCGTGGATGGGTGCATGTGTGGATGGGTGCATGTGTGGATGGGTGCATGCGTGGATGGGTGCATGTGTGGATGGGTGCATGCATGGATGGATGGGTGCATGGGAAGATGGATGGATGCATGGGTGGATGGATGGGTGCAACAAAGGATCAAGTGTCCTCTAGATGTAGTCTCTCGATCATTGTCATGGTGCACTGTATGACAGATCATTGCCATACAGTGCACCATAACTCTGACCCCAGAGACGGTAGGAAGAGGATACTTGATCCCTTGCTGCAATCTCTGGATGTAGCAGAGGTGATCGAGCATCGTGGGACCTTCGTTGTGGACTATGTCGGAGGCGATCGAGTGTCGTGGGACCTTCATTGAGGACTATGTCGGATCTTTATAATAAAGATGGAGTCCTAATTTTGTTTATGTTTTTTTTTTTTCAAAAGAAAGATTTTTCTCTGTGTGGTGTATTTTTTGCCTATTTACTAGAGATTCCTAGTGGCCGGGTCTAACATTGGCCCGACATTATGACTCTTGGTCTTAGTGCCAGCAACCAATAAATAAGCTGGAATCAACCCCTTTATTACCCAGTTTGCCACCGACACCAGGGCAACTGGAAGAGCCAGGGTACAGTGCCAGAAAATGGCGCTTCAATTAATGCGCCAATTTCTGGGGCAGCTGCAGGCTGCAATTCGCAGCATGGGGGGCCCAGAACGCTTGGGCCTCTCCATGCTGAGGATTCCAGCCCCCAGCTGCCAAGTTGTACCTGGACCAAATATATGGCAGAGCCCCACGTCATTTTTTATTCTAGAATTAGTTCTAGAAATAAAAAAAATGGGCTTTGCTGTATTTTTGGTTGCCAGCCAGGTACAACGAGGCAGCTGGGGGTTGGTGGCAGTCCGTAGCTGCCAAGTTGTACCTGGCTGGACCAAAAATATGGCGGAGCCCCACGTAATTTTTTTTTTCTAAAATCAGTTCTAGAAATAAAAAAAGGCCTTCGCTGTATTTTTGGTAGCCACCCAGGTATAACTTGGCAGCTGGGGGGCTGGAATCCTCAGCGTGGAGATACCCAAATGTTGTGGGCCCCCCACGATGCAAATTGCAACCCACAGCCACCCCAGAAAATAGCGCATTTATTAGAGGCGCCATTTTCTGGTGCTGTACCCCAACTCTTCCAGTTGCCCTTATGCTGGTGGCACACGGGTTCTCCAAACGCGACATTGTGTTTGCTAACAATTTCAATGGAAAATTAGCTTCAATTGTTAGTGGAAACCATGTCGCATATAGAGAGCCCCTCCCTGTGTGCCTGAACACTGGAGCTCCCCCACAAGTTACCCTATTTTGGAAACAAGACCTCCCAGGGAACTTATCTAGATGCATAGTGAGCATTTTGAACCCCCAGGTACTTCACAAATTAGTCCGCAAAAGGGAAAAAGAAGATTTTTGTGAAAAAAAGTTATTTTTAAGGCTCAATTTGTGAAGCACCTGGGGGTTCTAAGTGCTAACTATGCATCTAGATACGTTCCTTGAGGGGTCTAGTTTCCAAAATGGGGTCAATTGTGGGGGAGCTCTAATGTTTAGGCACACAGGGAGGGGCTCTCCATACACGACATGGTGTCCGCTAACAATTGGAATTGTTAGCGGACTCCATGTCGCTTTTGGAGAGTCCCTGTGTGCCTAAACATTGGAGCTCAGTGATGCTCCACTATCTGAATCACTGCGCCCTGGTTGTCAGATCGCTACTCTGCAGTCCGATCTGCCTGCATGGGGATCAAGCTGCAGAAAGCGATCTGACAGCCCCAGCGCAGTGATCCACATAGTGCACTCAGGCTGTCAGATCGCTACTCTGCAGCCCGATCCCCCTGCATGGGGATCAAACTGCAGAAAGCCATCTGACAGCCCAGGCACAGTGATCCACTATGTGGATCACTGCGTCCGGGCTGTCAGATCACTTCACTGCAACGTCAGGTCACCTGACCTAAGCCTCAGTGATGCTGCACTGTATGGCAATGATCTACCATACAGTGCATCATCACTATGACACCAGAGACTGCAACAAGAGGACACTTGATCCCTTGCTGCAGTCTCTGGATGTAACAGAGGCGATCGAGCGTTGTGGGATCTTTGTTGTGGACTACGTCGGAGGCGATCGAGCGTTGTGGGATCTTTGTTGTGGACTACGTCGGAGGCGATCGAGCGTCGTGATGCCTTCGTTGTGGACTACGTCGGATCTTTTTATAATAAAGATGGAGTCCGAATTTTGTTTGTGGTTATTTTTCAAATAAAAAGATTTTTCTCTGTGTGGTGTATTTTTTGAATATTTACTAGAGATTCCTAGTGGCCGGGTCTAACATTGGCCCAACATTATGACTCTTGGGCTTAGTGCCAGCTACCAATAAAGAAGCTAGCATTAACCCCTTTATTACCCAATTTGCCACCGGCACCAGGGCAACTGGAAGAGCCAGGGTACAGCGTCAGAAAATGGTGCTTCAATGAATGCGCCATTTTCTGGGGTGGCTGCGGGCTGCAATTCACAGAACACTTGGGCCTATCCATGCTAAGGATTCCAGCCCCCAGCTGCCAAGTTGTACCCGGCTGGGCCAAAAATATGGCGGAGCCCCATGTCATTTGTTTTCTAGAATTAGTTCTAGAAATAAAAAAAAATGGGCTTCGCTGTATTTTTGGTTGCCAGCCATGTACAACTTGGCAGTTGGGGGGCTGGAATCCTCGGCGTGGAGAGACCCAAACATGGGCCCCCACGATGCAAATTTCAACCCACTGCCACCCCAGAAAATAGCACATTCATTAGAGGCGCAATTTTCTGGTGCTGTACCCCAACTCTTCCAGTTGCCCTTGTGCCGGTGGCACATGGGTTCTCCATACGCGACATGGTGTCCGCTAACAATTTCAATGGAAAATTAGCTCCAATTTTTAGCGGAAACCATGTCGCGTATAGAGAGCCCTTCCCTGTGTGCCTGAACATTGGAGCTTCCCCACAAGTGACCCCATTTTGCAAACTAGACCCCCCCCAAGGAACTTACCTAGATGCACAGTGAGCACTTTGAACCCCCAGGTGCTTAACAAATTGATCTGTTAAAATGAAAAGTACTATTATTTTCCACAAAACGTTTCTTTTTTCATTTTTACGGATTAATTTGTGGAGTACCTGAAGGTTCAAAGTGCTCACTATGCATCTAGATAAGTTCCCTAGGGGGTCTAGGTTCCAAAATGGGGTCACTTGTGGGGAGCTCCAATGTTTAGGCACACAGGGGTTGTCCAAACGCAACATGGTGTCCACTAAAAATTTAGCTGATTTTCCATTCAAATTGTTAGCAGACACAATGTCGCATTTGGAGAGCCCCTGTGTGCCTAAACATTGGAGCTCCCCCACAAGTGACCCCAATTTGGAAACTAGACCCCACAGGGAACTTGCCTAGATGCACAGTGAGCACTTTGAACCCACAGGTGCTTCACAAATATATCCGTAAAAATGAAAAAAGAAAAACTTTGTGGCAAAACAGTACTTTTTCATTTTTACGGATTCATTTGTGAAGCACCTGGGGGTTCAAAATGCTCAACATCCATCTAGATAGGTTCCCTGGGGGGTTTACAAAATGGGCTCACTTGTGGGGAAGCTCCAATGTTTAGGCACACAGGGGCTCTCCAAACGCGACATGGTGTCCGCTACCAATTTGAATGGAAAATTAGCTCTAATGGTACCTTTACACGCCGCCACTGCAGGATGCATACAACCCGCTACAGGTTACAAATGTAGCTTGTCGCGGCAATATCGCCCGTAGTAGCGGCGTCTGAAGACGGGACGACACAGCCGGCTACAGATACCTCTGTATCCGTGCACTGCCCATAAACAGATGGCTACATCGCCGATTGTAGCGAGCTGTATCGGCGTGTAAAGAAGCTACAGAAGGGAACTGTGGACACCCGGCGATGTAGCTAAGGCGTCACCCAAGCTCCGTGTTACCGCGCCCCATCTGCGATCATTGGTGGAAGATGCTGCGTTGCGATTGGTTGTCGCCGCACAGGGCGGCATATTTAAGGAGCTGACGAGTCACACTACACAATTGCTCGAGCGTCACGTATTAATCAGCCTCCTGCGATGCCTGCCCAATCATGGTATTTTTGCTTTCTCCTATCAGCGTACGGACGTCTCGTAATCCACAATTGGAGCACGCCTATGTGCTGTCCCTGCTGCACCAGGTACGCCCATAGTAGCTGGTTGTAGCGGTGTGTAAATGAGCTACAGATGGCTACTTGAGACACCCGGCGATGTAGCTAGCTGTAGATGTAGCGTAGCGTAGCGCACCTTGTGGCGGCGTGTAAAGAGGGTGCGTTTCCCGTTGGTAACCGTTTGGGCGTGCTCGTGCACGTGAAGTAGCCGTTGGTATCCATCCTGCAGTGGCGGCGTGTAAAGGTACCATAATTGTTAGCGGACACCATGTCGCATTTGGAGAGCCCCAACATGCTTAAACATTGGAGCTCCCCCATAAGTGTTCCCATTTTGGAAACTATACCCCCAAGGAACTTATCTAGATGGGTGGTGATCACTTAGAACCCCCAGATGTTTCACAAATTGATTATAATAAAGAAAAAGTACTTTTTTTTTCCACAAAAATTTTCTTTTAGCCTAAATTATTTCATTTTCACATGGGCAACAGGATAAAATGCATCCTAAAGTTTGTTGGGCAATTCCTCCTGAGTACACCTGATACCTCATATGTGGTCATAAACCACTGTTTGGGCGCATGGCAGGGTTCAGAAGTGAAGGAGCGCCATTTCACTTTTTGAATGGAAAATTAGCTCCAAAAGTCAAAATTCCCTTCTGAGCCCTGCCATGCGCCCAAACAGTGGTTTATGACCTCATATGAGGTATCTGTGTACTCGGGAGAAATTGCCCAACAATTTTAGGATCCAGTTTATCCTGTTGCCCATGTGAAAATGAAAGAATCGAGGCTAAAAGAACATTTTTGTTAGTAAAATTAAATGTCCATTTTTTTCCACGTTGCTTTATTTCCTGTGAAGCACCTGAAGGGTTAATAATCTTCTTGAATGTAGTTTTGAGTAGCTTGAGGGGTGCAGTTTTTGGAATGGTGTCACTTTTGGGTGTTTTCTGTCATGTACACCCCTCAAAGGGACTTCAAATGTGATGTGGTCACTAAAAAAATGGTTTTGTAAATTTTGCTAGAAAAATGAGAAATTGCTGATGAACTCCACCACCTGATGAAGATGTTGTTATGCAGTTGAAACATGTAGTGGAGCTGTGATGGGATGCTAAGAGGTTAATAAAAAATTTTGCCATTTTATGAAAATATCATCCTAATGTTCTGCTTGTTCTTAGACCGCTCCTAAGTCAGACGCCATTACTATTTTTTGTGAATTTAGGGTCAAAATAGGCTGAGTCCTGAAGGGGTTAACCTGTTATCTGTTCATTTAGAGAAAGCCAGGCGATAAATACCTTCCACAATTATTCCCCCATTCTCCTGCACAATAGATTAAAAATGATTTTATTGCTACTTGTCCAGGAACTATTCTGATTCTAATACCCTTTAACTGGCCATCCAACCTTTACCAATATGAGCATTCTACCAGTACCATAGGATCTTGGGAATATCCTCCACTCTACTTGGTAGCAATGTGGCTGCCATTATCCAATTACTTTTCTGCCCCAAACTATAAAACAATTCTGTGGTGCTGGTATGCAGTTTGCCAGCAATGAGAGCAGCAATACAAAGCCCTTTGCATACTTACTGTAATCTGTCACTCAATCCCTGTTACGGGAGACGGATAACATAATTAAAGGGAACCAACCAGCAGGATTTAGGGCTATAAAGTGAAGCCTGTACCTTACAGATACTGGGATGTCGAATGCAATCATACCTTGAACAATTCCATGTTTGATTGCAGAGAAAAGTGTAAAAAAAACCTGGAAAACAGGGCAGCAAATGATTGATGTGTGCAGCAATGTGTCACTATTTATTTATTTTTTTCCTTCCCTGTGGGCATGCCTTTTGGCTGTAAGCCAAACCCTTCCCCTCCCTTTCATCTGCACTTTCAGTTTTGTCAGGCGCTCTGTTGCTGGAGTTAATCACAGTGCGCCAGAGCGAGAAACTTAAAGAGATAAGAGGGAGGGAGGAGGGTTTGGCTTACAGCTCATATGCACGCCCACAGGGGAGAAAAGAAAAAACAGCCACAAATAGTGATGCACTGCTGCACACATCAATCATTTGCTGCCCTGTTTTCCAGGAGTTTTATGACACTTTTTTCTGCAATCAAACATGGAATCATTCAAGTAAAGGTATGATTGCACTCAGCTCCCAGTACCTGTAAGGCACTGACTTCACTTTCTAGCACTAAATCCTGCTGGTTGGTTCCTTTTTAACAGCAAATTAGACAGCAGGAGGACACTTTGTGGCCATCACTTTGGAGTGATCTCCTCGGGTGTAAGACAATATGATTTTTAAAATAATCAATTTCTGTTTGCATGAAAATGACCTCTAAGTAATTTTCAAGGTCATCATCAAAGTATTCAGATGGCACAGTAACTGGGCAGTTCCACCCCTTCTCAACAAATGAATTCTATTCTGTCGGTTACATTCATAGCTCGATAACTGTAATTTTGGCACGACTTGACAAGCAGACAGATTTGCACAGATCAATATAGTCTAATGTTACCTTCAGTCACAATTTAAAGTCAGCTACATCCATGCTCATACTTAGTGCATTCAGTAATATATTGGTCCTGTACAATGCCTTCCAGCATTCAAATGGTTAATTATGGTTTCTTTGTTGGCTTGGACACTCCTATGTTCTAAACAAACATCTGTCTGGCACTTAATCATACCTAATTCTGCAGAAGAGAGGCCATATTTACTTTGTAATGACATCAATAGGCCATAAATATTGCAGCTCTTGTATACTTGCAGTTGAAGAGATGCCTCATCCTGACATTTAACTGTTTGCTAAGCTCCTTGTTCTGTTTGCTGACGGTTTTTCTCACTTATCAACTGTCATTGCTGGATTTTTCTTTCTTTGCTGTGAAATGAAGGAGGAAGGTATGCAGGCTGTCATATGAAGACAGATTATACGGGAAGAAAGAGCACATCCTGCCAGCCATGATGATATGCATTACAGTGTCTACAATAAACCACTGGACCTGGAAATATGAAATCAGCACCTATTAGAGAATCCTTAACCCGCCACAAGCTATGTCTGTCTCTATATCAGTCATAATATTATACCCAGCTTATTATCATCTCCACTGGGCGGAGGCCTACCATGCTCCATATGTGAACAATGCAAGCGTAGAGCTTCAAATTATGATTTGTGCCTATCATTGGTGTTTTCCCTTCCTCCTTGATATGTCGAGCCCCAGGCCCTGGAGTACTCGGGTATCAGGCTCGGTGGTTGTTCAAGGGATGAGTGTGTGGCAGCGCCTGATCCCGTGGCCTGGGTGACACTTCAAAAAGGGTGTATTTACAGGGGAATAACTTTTTTGTCATGTGACGCCACCTGTAGTACCTGGTGATGGGTCACCAGTGCCGCCGCAGTCCGCCGGAGGTAGATGGTAGTACGCTGAGATGGCAAGCTCCTACAGGCGGAGCGGGTCCTCCAGGGCAGCGTAGTGTGAAGGGGCAGCTTGGAGTGGAGCTGTAGGTTAGTGTAGGTAATTTGGAGCAGTCTATAAGGGGCACAGGGAATGGAGAGAAATGACGCACACACACTGCAGAAGTCTCTTTTACCTTTTAATGGTGGTACGCAGGTAAAGACGTCCAGGGCACTGACAGGTGACCAGGTGCACAGTGGGTCCCACAGCAAGTTTGTATAAGGCCTCCTCTGTTCCTCTGTGGTAGCTGAAGCCCAGCCTGCATGCAGCCAGACCAGCCTCCTCTCTCTTCCTGTCTCTGCTCTCTGCTCTCTCCTCCTGTGTGGTCCACAGGTTACCCTCTCTTATCACTGCCTTGTGATTCCTCACTGCGGTGTCTGGCTCCCTCTCTCTAGACTCACAGGGGGACCGGGTGACTGAAGTCTCACGGTGTGACAGGTTTTCTGTAGTCTGAAGTATCTACAGGTGCGGATCCGATGTCCGGTACGTCTTTGGGAGAATTTCCACTAGTTCCTAAATCCCTTTTTGCTCTCTACTCCTTGCCTTCTGTCCCCACTCAGGCTTGCGGGACGTCAGAAAGGCCACTCCGAATCACTGGCTCGGGCCTAACCGTGGCACCAACAACCAGGATGTCTTCGCAGCTCTCCTAGCGTCAGCACACTCTAATTAACTCCTCCCCCAGCAGCAGTATTTATAGGGGATCTTGCCTAAGGGCAGCAAGTTGAGCTCCCCCTACTGTGTCAGGGTGGAAGATGACGCATGTAGTAGGTACCTGCTGTGGAAACCCAGCTGTGCATTAGGGAAGTCTGTGGCTACCTGCGTGAGGTAATTTCAGTACTCCTGGACTGAGCATTTTTGTTTAAACAAAAGGAATAACAATAATAACAATAATAACAGGTAACATATTTACAAAGTCTCAAAATATAAAAATGTACAAAAACCACTGAAAAATATTGGAAAAATAGAAAACAGGTAAGTCCATACAGTGCTAGTCCATTCACCGCAGGCTTTGGAAAAGAAAAAGAAGTTTGTTGTTACACCAGTCCTGTAACATGGTCCTTTTAAATTATAATCCGGGGAAAAGTTCAAAGGGAAAAAGTCTTTAGAAAGTTCAACAAGTCCTTACAGGTAAAGTCTGTGTAGGCTCAACAGTTCAAAATACACAATATCTACTACGGGTGTTTCGGCGTAGGAGTCCTAGGTACTATGGGGGCCTCTACCGGTCATAAGTGCTGTAGGTCTCCTGGCCCTGGGGTCACCTTTTGGCCAAGCTTTTACTCTCCCTAGACAGCACCTTATGCCAACTCCACTCACCCATCTTTTGGTGTTGTGTACCTGGCTTTTGGCCTACTCTTCACCATTTTGAACACTACTATTTACATTCTTATTTTACAACTGCTATTTACATGTTACTTTTTCAGTTTTGTTCTACCTTACTTTTACTGTGCCCGCTCTCCATAAATAGAGGGGGGTTGACCTTGTATGCTTCTTTGTGATCTACGCACTACTGGTGTCACTGTCTCAGGTGATGTTTCTAGTGAAGGGCTTGGCGCAGGTAAGCGTCTGCGTGGCCTTAGTCTCACTACAGGGCTAGCAGGTGTATCGATTGCAATATCCTCAGATTCTCTACCAACGGGTATTTCTTCCTGATTCCTTTGTACCATCTCTTCGGGCTGGTAGAAATTCAGTAAAGGCACTAGGATGGCTCCATCTTGTTGAGGACAATCTTCTGGGAAATCTCCTAAGTTGGTTGAGATTACCTTCTTCTTTGGTTCTTTACTTGAACTTTGTTCTTGTACTGGTTATGATTCATGGATTGGTTGAGTTGGAGGATTTTGATTTTCACCGTTAAATGCATTGAGGGTAAAGTGTAGGTCAGGCTGTTTCAGTTCTGCATCAGCCGAATATTTCTTATAAAGGATATAGGGGATGGTGGTCACCTGTGACCCGGTGACCAGCAGAGCAGGTGTCGGGATGCCATCTAGTACAATGGACAGAAACGGCCTCTGTCCGATAAAGGTCTTGTACCAGGTGGCTGGGCCCTGTTGATCTATTCCTGAAGTTTGGCCCCGGCCCCCAGGGACTGCCCATTTAAAGGACAGCTCCTGGCGATGTGGCCGGTCCGGTTACAGAGGCAGCAGATGGGCTCCCCAGTGGAGCTGTAGCGGTCGATGGTTCTACCCCGGTACGCTGTGGCTTGCTTCGCTCTCATCAAGGGTACATCCTCCGGACTATCGGCAAGTTGGATCAGCGGTTGAGGTAGGGGCTGGGTCTTGGCGCTGGCTGTTGGTTTTGCTGCAGCTGCAGAGCGTCCATCAGCTTGGAGATGTTTTTATTCATCTGTTGCATCTCAGAACGCTTCTCAGCACACAGAGAGTCATACTTGTCAGGCTGAGTAGATTGTACATTGTGCGTGGCTGCAGACATGGGTACTGATTTCGGGGTAGCCTGCACCTCACCACTGCACCACCTTTTAATAGCAGCTTCATGGATCTCTACTGCCGTAACCCTTTATTGGCCATCTCCTTCAGGGTGTTGAAGTCAGCTTCAGGTTGCTCAATGACCACCAACGTACAGTCTTATTGTCCTCGGGGGATAGCAGTCCCCGGGTGAATTGTTCAATTAGGAGCTTATTTTCGTCGGGTACACTGGCGGGGCTGACATGTTTAAGGGCGCGCTCTTCATCCAGACACCAGGCATAAGCTCTAATATCATCTCCTTGGCCTCTGGTAGCAGTGATGGAAGCGCAGGCGTATATCAGCCTCATTGCACTCCTCAAAAGTAGCTCTCAGTTTCTCAAATATAGCAGCTGCTGATCTGCGTTCGGCGTCAGACCAGGAGCACTCTCTTTCTCTGCTGCGCAGTTAACTGTCCGAGTACCACAGCGGCGCGCTGCTGACCGCTCACCGCATACATATCTAGGACGCTGGTGATCTTTCTCCTGAAGGCATTCAGTGCATCAGGGCGTCTGTCATACTGGGGCAACCATTTAGCCCCTGGATATATGGGAGTGAGATCAGCATTATTGGGACGATTGCGCCCAGTGTGCCAGTTGTGCTGGCAGTGCTACTGGAGGCAGCTATGGGTTGCCTTCCGGGTAATTCCTAGGGTCATCTTCTACCACACATAAAGCTTGGCCTTTTAACTACACCCTCCCCAGTTTTATTGTCACTTCTCTAAACCCCACCTGATTCAGTGGTTGTCCATTAGCTGGAAGAATAACAAAGTTAGAGTCTGGGGGTCTAAGATCAGTATCAGACCAAAATCATTTGTAAAGGATATGTGGGATGGTGGTAACCTGTGACCCGGTGACCAGTAGGGCCGATGTGGGGATTTCTTCTAGCGTATGTGAGGTATGGATGCCTCCATACCGACTACGCCTGTCATATGGGCCTGTCGTCTTACTCTGGGGATTGCTTTACCCAGGAATCTCGGTTTAAGACATCCTCTTGCGAAGTGGCTTGGTTTGTTGCAGCAAGGCAGACGGGTTGTCCTGAAGAATCCATGTGGTCGATGGCTCTGCGTTGGAATGGTGGTTGGTCCCCTGAATGGGCGACTTGTTGGTCCCCTGAACGGGCGACTTGTTGGTCCCCTCCACGGGCGACATGGGGTTCTTCCTCATCCATGGGACATCCTCAGGGCAATCAGCTAGCTGGATTCTGCTTGGTGGTTGTGCCCCTGGCCTGGCTTGCAAGAGTTTTAACACATAATCCATATTTTTGGTTAGCTGCAGCACCTGGTTACGTAGGTCATCAGCAGGGTCGGGTGCTACAGCTTGCCCTACCGCCTTTGCAGTGTCTTTGGGAGTAGGTTCAAAGTCTATTGGAGAGGTATTAACCTGTCAGGATAAGGGTTGCAGGCTCTGCAGGCAATGGGTTTCGTAGCACGGTTATAGCACGGTCTTTTAAAGCATTAAAGTTCACATCAGGATGATCTAAGATGGGGATTTGTAACGTGATACCACCTGTGGTACCTGGTAATAGGGTTACTAGCGCTGCGGCCAGCCACTGAGATGATGGGAATGCAGCTTTGGTAGTATAGCCCCCACAGGTGGAGCTTTACCTCAAGGCAGTGGGGTGGATGAGGGGAGTAGTAGTAGGGTTCTGCTGTGAACGCTGCAGGCGGTGGCGGTGGAGCAGGCACCACACACACTCAATAGTCTCTGTTTCGGTACTTTTTACTGATGTCCGGTAACAGGCACGGTCCAGGAGGATAATCAGGTTATCGGTGCAGTTTGGGACATCCACTTTAGAGATTGTGAGGCCTCCTCTGTTAGTGTGTGCAGTAATTGGGAAAGTTCTGCCTGTAGCTGAACCTGCGCTCTTTCTCCTTCTCCCTCTCAGGATGCTACTCCACAACCGACAATGAGGACCTTTCTGTGGGGATCCCTATTCTCTTCTTGGGCCCCTGGTCCTATGCTTGGTCAGTTTTGGTATCTTGCTTTCTTTAACTTCAGGGGGACTAGATCATCCTGGTCAGTCTAGGCTTTCTCTGCTACCACTATATTAATAGCAGCTTCAGACTCCAGTGTCTGGGTTGGCTAAAGGGATCTTAGATATGTTCCCTTCTTCTGTCTTCCTACCTCTTCCACTGGCCTTCGTCCCTCTCTCTTGGGCCTGCTCAGCTGGGTCAGGTTTCCTGGTTCTGGGCCTGGCTTGGTCCAAGCAACCAGCTCTTTCCAGTCCTTCCACTGACTACTTACTGACTCACTAACTGGCTGACTGGCTGACTCCTCCCCTCAGGCCTGGGTTTTTGTAGGGGATCTGGCTTAATGGCAGCCAGTGAGGCTCTCCCTCCAGGTCTGGGGTGGAATGTGTTTTGTGCTGTGTGTGCCAAGGTGTACATCCCTCCCTGGACCGTTGGGTCCTGTGGCAATCCCCGTAGGGGTGCCACATAAAAGCTCAGCGTAGAGCACAGGATAAATGTGAACTGATCCAAAATGTTCTTTACCTACCAATAAAATATTCTGCTTACCCACAAAACAAAGGTTTCATCATCTCTTAATAAAAGTCAGTGGTTTCCATGTTACTGGTAGCACAAAGGCTCTGGAAAAAGCTATGGCTCCTCTCTTCCCAAAGGAAATCCCAAAAATTAGCGCTCCCTAACCTAAATGCCTTCCTCCTGAGCCCCACAATGTGTGTGGCCCCCTGCGACCAGGGTGGCCACATAGGGAACTGCAGCCAGGCAGATAGGAGACAGTTTGTGCACCAAACACCCTCACAGCACACACACCCACAGGAGCAACACCAACCCGGAGCCCGGGACTCTAGGCGGGCAAGGGGTGGTGGGGTTTAGAGGGAAGTGGGTGGGAAGGTAGGTCAGGTGGTAGACCAGTACAAAAGGAAGAAACAAGGAGGAGTTAGACAGTAGCCCAGAGTGAGCCGAGAGGTAAAGAACAGAAAAGACAGAAAGTGACACTTCCGGAGGGATAGGGCTCCCTGGAGACGTAGAATCCACAGTGACACAGATCCATGGATATGAAGCTCGTCCATAGCCTGCAGCCCAAGGGAGAGTGAGGACAGAGACCGGACCAGTAAACCACCGGGTCAGAGGAGTACGGCAGCGTTGACTAACTACAGGCAGGAGAAATTTCCCTTGTTGTACTGGATAGCCACACGGGTGGGAAATAACCAGTGAGCCCTTGCAAGACAGGGACACCCAAGCTAGGCTGAAACCAGAGTGTCGGCTCTGAGGGGGACTGAAGCTACACGCCAGCTCCCCAGACAAACCGGTGGGGGACACAGATTCCAGATCTGTGTTCCTACTACAGGATTGGAGGCTCAGCAACACTTTGGAGGACCCGGCTTACTGCCCATACGCATAGGGGGAAGCCACATAAAAGGGACCGAGTTGCCATCATACAATCTACGAGGAAGAACAGAGAGATAGAGAACAAGCCGGAAAGGTTAAATAGAAAGAGTGAAGGGTCTCAGAGCGACAGCCTGGTTGCTGTGGGTTCAAAGTGTCCGGAGTAATTTGTGTTAAGAACTGAACTGTGAGAACTGTTTGACCTGGAAGCACTTGTGAGTAAACGCGGTGAACCCTGCGTGGCGTCACAAAAAACTATCCATGTAAATATTCCTTTTACTTGTGAGAACCCGGGACACGGTCCGGACCAAGACCGCCGTGATATCCCCAGCAGTACCCCGGTCCGGCACCGAGTAGCCTGTCCCAGTGGGCTCCACATGTGCTTATGTAGTGTGGCGCCCCGCAACGAGTGCGTCACAGGAGGGTATTGCAGCCACAAATGCAGCCGCAATATCCTCTGACTCAGCAATGACCTGGTTAATTTAGAAATCCAACCCAACATGCAAACACCTAGAATAGAGGGCCAATCCTAGGTCCTGGTGGGCGGAGTGCTAGGGTAGTGCAGAAGAACACACAATGGTCTAGATAGTTGAAGAAGAAGTCTAGAACCTGACGAGAGCAGACTAGAGCTTGGAGAGGAGCGGGGGCTCCGCACCCCGTGCGGGCCCCTGGGCCGTCACCGGTCGGGTGTCAGCACCTGAGGCCTTAACCACCGGGATTGGGCATTTCTACACGGGTTCCCAAAAGACTCCCGTGCCCACAACTTACAGCCGGTTCACTGGTACCGAAGCTGGCAGCAGTTCACCTCTGCTACGCGAACCAGAAGAGTGGAGGATCAGCTTTACAGGAGCACCCCACCAACAGCCAATTTCCAGTCGTCTAACCAGCGGTGTACCCACTGAGGGACCCAAGGTCCCCAAAACATCCAGAACGTACAGCATGGATAGGGCATTGAAGCAGCCTCCCGTACCCGATCTGGTATTCCTGGGCGACATTGGTAACCACTTAGCTAGAATGGAGGAGCACTACGGATTTCTAAGGGACACCACCACTGCTGAGTCCACCCGGTCTACTACTCAACCACTGTATACCATGTATTGCCTGCTGGTTACAGTAAAGACCGTTATAGAGACTGTCTGTGTCCGTGATTCCTTATGAACTGTCCGTCATTAACTAGAAGGTAACCGCAGCTGCCGCACAACATCTTGAGCAGCTCCAGCCCCCGGGGATCACCGCTCAGCCTGTGGGGAGCGTAACATCTTGCTGCTGTCCATCCCCCGGGGGTCCCGCAGCGTCGGTAGCCCTTACCAAACTACTCATAGGTGGCGTCACGAAGAAAACAAATTAAAACCCCTTAATCTGTTCCCGCAAGACGTCTTCACTTTTGATCTGCACTACACCGGGCCCCACTACCGGCAGGCGTGGTCCACCCGTGACAAGGAGGAAGGAAGCATCGCCTGTATCAACCGGAGTCAGCCGGCCACGGTGAGTCAGTAGCGCCCCACGTAGTCAGGCGTCACAGAGGGATATTGCACCCGTAAAAGAGGTGTAATTTCCCCAGCTGCAGGTGGACCCTAGGTTGGTGGGTGGGCCCCATTCCTGCACTCCCACATTAGCTGAGCGATGGGAGGTTACACGGGAGGGGATATATTTTCATCTAGGGGGAACAAAGAGCGGCCAGTTGTAGGAGGAGGAACGGAGTTAGGACAGTTGGAAAAGAGTGTGGAACGAGGCGGAAGGGTTACCCGGACGGCTCCACGCTGATTCGGAAGAAAGGAAAAAGAGGGTCTTGAGGAGATCCTGAAAAAGGGTACCTGACGAGCGGAGTCTGGCCCCTAGAGAGCAAGGGAGAACCCCAGCGTGGAGCGACCATACTCCAGGGGATTAGTCCAGCACGGGAAGGCCGGGCCCGAGGATCCTGGCCAATGTCTATCTTTGCAGTCGGCAACCAGCTGTTGTGGCTTGTTTATCAGCCGCAGCACCCTGCCAGACGGAGCGGTCTGCCTGCTTCCGCACCACCAGGGAGAGGACCCCCAATACTACCTACACGGAGCCATTGGGTATAGACTCATCCTAGGGGGGAAAGAAAGGACATGGGTTCTACAACTAAGGTACACCACGGGTCCCACCATACCACCTGGGATCCACTTGCAGCCAACCGTAGAGCTACCTGTTACTTTAACATCTGATGCTAAACTGTGGACTTTGTATGTTGCTGCTAAAGGTTTACAGTAAAGTACCCGGGAGAAAGTGACCTGTGTGTGGTTTTCTCCATCAACCTGTTTGCTTACAGGAATGCTGCCCTGGAGGACCAGCTCTACCTGTAGGGAGCTTTGCCAACTCAGCTGCATTACCATCGGCCTCCGGAGGACTGTGGCGGCACTGGTGACCCATTAGGTAATACAGGTGGCGTCACATGACAAACTCTTATCCCCTGTAAATACACCCTTTTCGAAGTGTCACCCAGGCCAAGGGTCAGGCGCTGACACTCGTGACATCTCCGCGAAAGCACTCACCAAGCCTGATACCTGAGAACCCCAGGGCCTGGGGCTCGACACTGAAACCAAAGTAAGCATCTATGTTTGGCATTACTGTACTGAAGATAGCCCAAATAATTTATGGAATGCAGGTATCCATAAGTATGAGCTGGGAACAATGTGTGGCACTTCAATGTACTAGGCACTACAATGTACTGGGCACTACAATGACAGATTTGCATTTTCCCTCTGCAACATCCATTGCTGCTTGTTTCTAGAAAACAACAATGGAATCGCTACAGTCATAGATGAATTCCTAGAGGGGTATCATTTCCAAATTGTGGTTACTTGGAGACATTTTTGCTCTTCTGGCACTTAGGGGCACTGTATATGGTGTCCACAAACTATATGTCGTACTCCGGGGCAGGGGTACTCGGAACCGGACCCTCTCTTCACTTGCGGAGGAATGTCTTGGCGACGTGACCCGGCTCTGTATGCCCAGGTGCGGCAATAAAAGGGGAAATAAAGAAGAGGGGAATAAAGTTTGTAAAGTAGTTTGTGACACCACCCGTGGATTGCGGCCAGTATAGCCGCCGCTGCCGTTCAGACCTCTGGGGATGATGATGATGATAGCAACAGTGGGGATGGAGAGCCCTCCACGGGTAGTGCTTTGTCCCCAGGGCAGATGTAGAAGTGCAGTATTCTCTCCAGGTGATCTCTCCTGTGGCTACAATAGTCAGTGTGCAGCTCTGCAGTTGAGCCTCCACTGCGGTCGCAAGAAATGACAGTCTCACACAAGTAGCGTCAAGCTTGACCATGCACTTTACTTGTAACGTTCAACAGTTTAAAAGGCACACTCAGTTTACTGTTGTTTCACACACACCCTTGCAGCTGGGTCCTTTCGGTTACTACACGTCCTCTTTTGTTCCTTTCCGGGCCTCTCTCTCGCTGTGTTCCACAGGCTAGCTCTGGGCCAGAGGTCACGGGTCTTTTCCCAGGAGATCTCAGTCTGTCTCCCTGACCCAATCTGCCGCCCTTTCCTTTGCTGCACTGAGGAGTATGTTGCGGGCATGAAGTCCCTTTAAAACGCCAGTTAATTTGCGGTTGGGGCATAAAGCATCCGGCCGCATCTACAGGGCTGGCACTCTGGCTTTGGCCCGGTCCCCCGGTGTCTCCGCTGTTCTGGGCACACCGTGGACCCCTTCTTCCTTCCCACGGGAGGCTGCCTTGGACCCGGATTAGCCATTCGGTGGCACAGGCCGCCGGGTCCGTGTTCTTCCACTCTGGACTACAGTCTGTCAGGCTTATGGGGTGTCTCAGCTTTATGGTTTCATTCCTTCTCCTCTTACACATGTCAGGAACTTCAACCAGAACTCTCTCCGAGCGCCCCTAACTTTGTGTTCCTAGGTTTTAATCTACTTCCTCCACCCCTTTCCCAGGCTTTTTCCTCTCACCCACCCTCCACTCGGTTCCCCGCCCTTCCCCTGGCTGACATAAAGAAACTAGGACTAGGGATCGGGGATGTGTTGGGTATTTGAGCGAAGTGTCCTACCTATACGTCCCAGCTGTCCCAGCTGCAGTACCTTACCGTGGCCTCCAGTCCACAAGGGCTCCACATATACCTAAAAAAAATCTGCTCTTCAAAAGTCAAATGGCGCTCCTTCCCTCCTGAGCCCTGCAGTGTGGCCTAGCAGTACTACACAGTCCAATAAGGGGTATTGCCATGTTCCAAAAAATTGTGTACCAATTATATACTGGTAGTTATTTTTATATTTCCCCTCATGAAAATGTAAAATATGGGGCTAAAACAACATTTTAGTGTTAAAAATACAATTATTTTGTTTTACACTGCACAATGGCATACATTTCTAATTTAAATGTAGCATATTTTCTGTACATAAAAAGCAGTAAAAAGCAGCATTTACACTATTTGTGAACATTCTTTCATTAGATGCGGAAAATCCACAGTAAAAAATCGTCTGTGCATTTCTAATGCATTTTGTGGCAGAAACGTATCAAAAATGCATGTAATCTGCACATAAATCCATGCCCACCCACCCCCTCATTCACACCTGATTGCCCATTAGCTGAAGATATATTCAGAACCATGAGCCTGATCCAGACTCTAGTCTGATCCATACATTTTTCCTCATGAATTTTTCCAAGTGCAGTTTTCTAAGAGCAAAACTTTGAATTACCGTAGACTCGAATTCTACACCATGTTCCAAATTATTAAAATTATTATGCAAATTGGTTTTAAGTGTCATAGGGTTTTTTTTTTGCTTTTGTCAATGAAGCCCATTGATGGTATTGTGTCTCAGGATTCTTTGGATCATCGAAATCAATCTCAGATATCTGTGATAATTAGTTTGGCAGGTGAGCCCAATAAAAGGAAAACTGGGTGTTCCACAATATTAAGCAGGCCACAGTTTTCAAGTAACATGGAAAGAAAAAGGATTCTCTACTGCCGAAAAGCAACAAATAGTGCAATGCCTTGGACAAGGGATGAAAACATTAGATATTACAGGAAAACTAAAGCGTGATCTGCTTCTGAGCACAGACATGTTCATGCAGATGAAGTCAGAATGAGGAAGGTTTCTGCCAGGAAAGTTCATCAGATTTAGAGAGCAGCTGCTAAAAAGGCCTTACAAACCAGCAAACAGATATTTGAAGCTGCTGGTGCCTCTGGAGTCTCTCGAACCTCAAGGTGTAGGATCCTTAAAGGCTTGCTGTGGTGCATAAACCTACTATTCGGCCACCCCTAAACAGTGCTCACAAGCAGAAACAGTTGCAGTGGGCCCAGACATACATGAAGGCTAATTTTCAAACAGTCTTCCTTACTGATGAGTGCCGAGCAACCTGGATGTTCCAGACAAATAGAGTAGTGGAGGGTTAGTGGATGGCCACCATGTTCCAACAAAGCTGCGACGTCAGCAAGGAGGTGGAGGAGTCATGTTTTGGGCTTGAATCATTGGGAAACAGCTGGCAGGCCCCTTTAAGGTTCCTGAAGGTGTGAAAATGACTTCTGCAAAGTATATAGAGTTTCTGAGTGAGAACTTTCTTCCATGGTACAAAAAGCAAAAAAATATCTTCATGCATGACAATGCACCATCTTATGCTGCAAAGAATACCTCTGTGTCATTG
Source organism: Allobates femoralis (assembly GCA_033576535.1). Lineage (NCBI taxonomy): Eukaryota > Metazoa > Chordata > Amphibia > Anura > Aromobatidae > Allobates > Allobates femoralis. The sequence continues at coordinate 107,303,850 of JARQOC010000004.1, forward strand.
GCTGGTATGGGAATAAAACGAATAAACTCAAGGGGTGGCCACCACCTTCCCCTGACTTCAACTTTATAGAGAACCTTTAGAGCATAATCAAGCAAAACAGCAGCTCTGGGAGGCTATTCTGACATCATGCAAAGAAATACAAGCAGAAACTATCCAGAAACTCACAATATCAATGGAAGCAAGAATTGTGAAGGTGATATCAAAGAAGGGTTCCTATGTTAACATGTGACTTGGCCTGTTAGCATGTTTTGGAGTTAAATAGCTTTTTATTTCAGTGAATGTGACCTCCTAATGCTGCAAATTCAACAAATGAGCATTTTCAGTTCTTTCAAACATATAAAATGTTTACAAACTCTACTGTGCCTAATTATTTGGAACAGTGCATTTAGTTTTTTTTTTTTTATTTTGAAGATTATACTGTTATCATTGGGAGGTTTCTTCAATAAAATTCAATGTATACTCAACGGTGATGACTTTTAAACACTGATTGTCATTTGCACCGACCATTTAGGAAAATCAGAGAAAAAGAACATTTGAATAATAATTTGGAACATAGTGTATGATGCATTTGGCCATTCCTCACATCATCTCTGCTGTATTGTTATCATCGTCATCATCATCTGTATGATCTAATCGAGTTGTCTCCTCCTCCCACAGGTACGCTTTGAATCTGCCCAGCTTTCCCTGGCTTCTGACTGTCTGTGGTAAAGGGGAACTCCAGTGAGAGAAAACTTTCCAGTACAATTCATGCCCTGCTACATGATGAAGCAGAGCCGTACACTGCAGTTCTAGGATCTATAGATCTCTTATAAATTGATAAAATCATACCTGCTCTTCTGCTCTTGCTCCCACCTCAGGGAACCCAGAATGTTCAGCCTGACATCTTAATGTAAGAGCAGAGAGCAGGAGTTGTGTTGGGGGCGTGGATGCTTGGAGTTGCAGGATCATCCTACATTCATGCCCCCTCACATTTCTGTTTAGTGAGGGGGCATGGCAGGGATCATGCAGAGATTTAGGTTCCCTAAGTTGGGGGTCAGAACAGAGGAGCAGATATGATTTTAGCGATTTATAACAGATCTATAGATCCTAGAACTGCAGTGTACAGCTCTGCTTCATCATGTAGCAGGGCAGGAACTGTACTAAAACTTTTTCTTTCACTGGAGTTCCCCTTTAAGTGCATATAATCTCTCTCTGGTCGTTTTGAATCTGCCCAGCTTTCCCTGGCTTCTGACTGTCTTTGTTAAGTGCATATAATCTCTCTCTGGTATGCTTTGAATCTGCCTAGCTTTCCCTCACTTCTGACAGTCAGTGTTAAGTGAATATAATCTTTCTCTTGTACTGTTTTCTTACCTCTCATTTCCATGTTCTGTTTCATTCCTCATGATTACTATCACTCCAACCCCTCCAACCCCTCCCTCTCTTTTATGACCTGAATTTAACTCTCAGTATCTGGTCAGTCCATACCCACCGGGTTGTTCTGATAATAGGGACACCAAATATGTATGTTACTTGCTGATTTGTGATATTTATTATTTAAAATAAATAGAATAAAATTTTATTATTGTAATGCTTTTTTACTATTTTTTACTAATTCTATTAGGAAGGAAAAAATATTTCATTTATTCTTCCTCTAAAATACAGAGACAGATACTGTACATAGCAGTGTATTTCTATGTATCAGTATAATCTTCCGATAGTTTCAGAGGCTGCAATGGAGAGTATAATAAATTCTCCCAGTGATGTCACTTAAGCCTTTGACTCATGGCTTTAAACTGTTGCCTGCAATGTCAGAGGATATGGATTGAAGTTCCAGGCTGACTTACTAAAAACTATAATTTTTGTAATTCTTTTTATTGTTTAGTAATTTTATAGAGGAATAAAGCTTATTTTTTTCTTCACATCTAGAATAAAGGAACATAGAAATATACTGTAATATACAGATATATCTCTTCCTACCTGTAAAATCTGCTTTTGGGTACACCGCCTGCAATACAGCTCAAGGATAACAAATTCACCAAGTGTTAAAATATGTTTAGTGCAAAACTCCAATTCTGTATGTGTAAGTGTTATATTGCTAGGTTTGTGCATTGTCATTAAAGTTAGTTAAAAAAAACCAGAAACACTCCCAGAATCCCACACACAGGAAATACCATGTGACTGTAACCAGTTTCCTGTGTCTGTGCATGTGAAGAGAAGCACAGCAGCTTGCTGGTGCTGCAAAGGGACATTTAAGATGTATATTCCTGTTTCCACAAAGCTCTTCATATCTGTACATGTTTGTTGCTAATTAAAGCTAAGTTCTGTTGTCAACACGCTTTCAGTGTATCCTTAATGATCCGCTGCCAACACTAAGTTTCATCAATGTGGGCTGCAGCTCACAGCTAGAGCTGTTGCTTGTGAGCATAGAGGTTGTGAGTTTAATCCTAAAATTAAAATTACCGTATATACTCGTGTATAAGCCGAGTTTTTCAGCCCAAAATTTGGGCTGAAAAGTCCCCCCTCGGCTTATACACGGGTCTATACGGTAGACCCGTGTGGTGGGGGCTGTGTGGTGGGGGCTGTGGAGGCTGGAGGAGGCGGGGGGGGCTGCTGTATGAGCGGCCCCGTCACGTGGGGCCGCTCATTAAATATGCACTGCATCCCCCTGTCAATCAGCGCAGGGGGAAGCAGTGCATATGGCCCCCCCAAAAGCTGGCACTGTCCCCCCTTGTAAGGGCCCCCCCCCCGGTGCTTATACTTTACCATCCCGGTGTTCTGATCGGCGCCGCTCCTCGGTGCTGCGTCGCCGTCTTCATCCTCCCGTCCGCGCTCGCTGCATCCATCCGGGTTCTCCGGCGGTCGCAGCGATATGACGTCATCGCGCGACCGCTGGAGAACCCGGATGCAGCCAGCGCGGGAGGATGAAGACGGCGACGCAGCACCGAGGAGCGGCGCCGATCAGAACACCGGGATGGTAAAGTATAAGTAGCGGGAGGGGGAGGCCTTACAAGGGGGGACAGTGCCAGCTTTTGGGGGCTGTTGGTACCCCCTGGGGGCTGTTGGTACCCCCAGGGGGCTGCTGGTACCCCCAGGGGGCTGCTGGGTACCCCCTGGGGGCTGTTGGTCCCCCCTGGGGGCTGTCGGTACCCCCTGGGGGCTGTTGGTCCCCCCTGGGGGCTGTTGGTACCCCCAGGGGGCTGTTGGTACCCCCTGGGGGCTGTTGGTACCCCCTGGGGGCTGTTGGTACCCCCAGGGGGCTGCTGGGTACCCCCTGGGGGCTGTTGGTACCCCCAGGGGGCTGCTGGTACCCCCAGGGGGCTGCTGGGTACCCCCAGGGGGCTGTTGGTACCCCCAGGGGGCTGTTGGTACCCCCTGGGGGCTGTTGGTACCCCCAGGGGGCTGCTGGGTACCCCCTGGGGGCTGTTGGTACCCCCAGGGGGCTGCTGGTACCCCCAGGGGGCTGCTGGGTACCCCCTGGGGGCTGTTGGTCCCCCCTGGGGGCTGTTGGTACCCCCTGGGGGCTGTTGGTCCCCCCTGGGGGCTGTTGGTCCCCCCTGGGGGCTGTTGGTACCCCCAGGGGGCTGCTGGGTACCCCCTGGGGGCTGTTGGTCCCTCCTGGGGGCTGTTGGTACCCCCAGGGGGCTGTTGGTACCCCCAGGGGGCTGCTGGGTACCCCCAGGGGGCTGCTGGGTACCCCCTGGGGGCTGCTATATGTACCCCTGGGGGCCTGCTGTATACCACTGGGGCTGCTGTATACTACCACTGGGGCTGCTGGGGCTCCTGTATACTACCACTGGGGCTGCTGGGGCTCCTGTATACTACCACTGGGGCTGCTGTATACTACCACTGGGGCTGCTGGGGCTCCTGTATACTACCACTGGGGCTGCTGGGGCTCCTGTATACTACCACTGGGGCTGCTGGGGCTCCTGTATACTACCACTGGGGCTGCTGGGGCTCCTGTATACTACCACTGGGGCTGCTGTATACTACCACTGGGGCTGCTGGGGCTCCTGTATACTACCACTGGGGCTGCTGGGGAATCTGTATACTACCACTGGGGCTGCTGGGGCTCCTGTATACTACCACTGGGGCTGCTGGGGAATCTGTATACTACCACTGGGGCTGCTGGGGAATCTGTATACTACCACTGGGGCTGCTGTATACTACCACTGGGGGGCCTGTATACCACACTGCTGGGGGCTGTATAACTGTGCTGGGGTCCACCCTCGGCTTATACACGAGTCAATAGGTTTTTCCAGATTTTTGGGGCAAAAGTAGGGGGGTCGGCTTATACACGGGTCGGCTTATACACGAGTATATACGGTAATCCTAAAATATAATGTATGTACATGCGAGAGAGATTCCAACCCTGGCACTGAGGAGGGAGAGAGCCAGTGAGAAAGTCGGCACAAAGCTCTGATATAGTGGGGTCAAACTCTCAATATCCTGGTGAATCCGGATGGTTGGGGAATGGGGAGTTATGATAGAGATTGTACATGTCATTGTAATTCTGCCTATGATGAGTACTGGGAGTAATAGGAAGTGTGAATTGAAAATAGCCCCAAAGCCAGTGTGAGAATTGTAAGATTTCTGATTTTTTTTCCTTTATGTTCAGAATAAAGGGACATAGAAATACAGTGTTATGTACAGATATATCTCTTTCAACCTGTATAAACTGCTTCTGCATTCACTGTCTGCAATACAGCTCAGGTATAGCAAAATTCCCCAATCTTCATTAGTGTGGGCAGCAGCTCACAGCAAGAGGTGCTACCTGTGAGGATGGAGGTTGTGAGTCTGATTCTAGGAAATAAGAGAATTGCTTATTTAATTTATGTAAATGCAGAGAGATTCTGACCCCAGGAGGAGGAGGAGCTACGGTGCCAGCGAGAACAGTGAGCAAGTCGGGAACAAGCCCCTATGTAGAGAGACTGAGCTCTCAAAGTCCCGGTGAATCCAGGATGATTGGGAGCTATGATAGAGGTGATGATATATGTAATTAAAATCCTGCCTGTGAAAAGTCTTCTGTAAAGATTGGAAGTCTGAATGGCACGTAGCCAGAGCCAGTGAGAAAGTTGCAAGATTTCTGCTTCATATTTTTCACTACAGATTTTGAGAAGAATAAAAACATTGACAATTTAATTTTTTAAATAATGCAATTAACACAAAAATCTTTATTACCGTATACAATAATAATTATTGGATTATACTGTACATTCAGTTTAATCGGAAATTTTCACCTACGTCACTATAACACAAAAGAGTAACATATTAATATTAATAATATAGTTAATATTAACAAGGCGCAACAAGCATTATAATAAAATATGATTCATCACTCAGTAATATTCATTTATGAACAACACACAACAAGGGAGTATTCCATGACTTAGTCCCTTACATAGACGAGCCAGCATGTAGCATCGGCACAGTGTGAGCGCTGACAAGTGTCTAACACATAATGTAAAATAACTAGCACCTGTCTGTCCATCACTGCCAAGACTATACGCACGATGATTCTCACTTCATTGGCATAAATTTCAATCAGGATAGTACTATTCAGTCTGGCTCTTCATCATAAATTAAGGCAAATAGCGATTATTTTTTACTCACGTTTTTAGATGTGATTAACGACCAAGTCTATATCCAGAATTGTGCCTGTAATCTTACAAAAGTTGAAAGTTAATGGCAATCTGCAGGAGTGAAGTGAAGGACTGCACTCATTAAGTTTGATTGCCAAATTGCATTTAAAAATATGACTGATGTATATTACGATGATAACTGGGAAATATAAAGTCCTGTTTCAAGAAGATTTGTTTATTAATGTCATCTTTCTATCCACAGAAGTAATAAGTGAACTCAGGCCATCCTGGATCCAGTGGTGAAGTGTGGATTGCCAGCTCTTCGAGCAAGGCAAGTCTTTTGCGCCCATTTAACTTAAGAACCATTAACACTCCAGAAGTCAAGTATTGAACCTTTTTTTGTCCCCTTAGGTACGTTCACACGCTGCGTGTTTGCTGCGTTTTTTCGAGAATGCATTTTTCCTGCATTTTGAGGATCCGCTTTTTTGAGCAGGTGAAAAAACCCGTTGTATTCACATGATGAGCTTTTGAGCTTTTTGATGATTTTTTTTACAGATGCGTTCTTTTCTGCATTGTGCACTTATATGACAGTGATAAAGATTGTAGAGAGAAAAAGGGCCCTTGATGTCATTTCCTGCCTTCTCTGAGGAGAGGAAACCTTTTTTTAAGTTCTTAAAATAGCGGGCCATCTTTGTCATAAGATCACGCCCTAATAGGCGTGATCTTCTATTCATATTGTATTCAGCGACTCCCTGCTCTCATCGTCGCTGTCTGGGCTGTAATGACGAATCGCGTCATTTCCAGCTCGGATGACGTCAGTACACCCACGCTGCTGTGTACTGCTTCAAGCACCGAATTGCGCATGCGGTGCTTGAAGCCTACAGAGCTGCGTGGGTGTACTGACGTCATCCGATGCTGGAAATGACGCGATTCGCGTCATTACAGCACAGACAGCGACGATGTGAGCAGGGAGCCGCTGAATACAATATGAATAGAAGATCACGCCTATTAGGGCGCTTATGACGAAAATGGCCGCCCTAGGGACTACAGAATATAGCCCCTGCTAATTAACATCGCTAATGAGTAAGTTATAAAACTTTTTCTCCACTTTCACTGGATGCTTTTATGAGACAAAAGAAGTGTGAGATTAGTGATGGGATGCTGCAGGGACATGATTTTGAAGCTTAGGAGGCGTTTTGGAGGTGACAGGATCCCTTTAATCCTAGTATGTATTGTAATTTAAGGAAAATCCTTTTGTTTTTATAGTTTGCACTTTGTCCTCCTAGATTTTGCTCCCCCAAAGCAATGGCCAATGGCTGAACCTACTTAGTCTGCCTATGTAACCCAAAATGAAATGCTCAGTCCATTGCAAAAGTACTAGTGCATCTCAATAAATTAAAAGATCATCAAAAAGTTAATTTATTTCAATATTTCAATCATAAAGTGAAACGCATATATTACATATAATCATTACAGAGTGAGCTATTTCAAATGTTTATATCTGTTAATGTTGATGATTATGGCTTATAGCCAATGAAAACCTAAAGGTAACATTACATGGTATGATGTTGCAGCGATGTCGTAAGTGATTTAGCGGGTGGCGCTTGCTTCCGACATCACTGCCTAAGTGTCACACTGGGAGATGTTGCCCGCGACGCCGCTGCGATGTTGCAGCAGCTATGCTCGCTGGGTTGTGCACAACCCAGCGAGCGATAACCATCAATGTTGCAAATAGGTGGCATCGCCAGCAACATAGTTATTGCCTGTCACACAGAGCGATGTTGCAAGATCGCTGGATCAACATCGCCAGGTTTACCAACTGCACGACTGCACTGGACGATGCGATTGCATCATCGCTGAAACAGGGACTTTCAGTGATGTGGCAGGCAACATTGACGCCGGTGTAACGTACCTTGAAGGTCATTATTTCGGAAAATTAAAGTAGAGAGAATGAAGGTTTAAACACTGCACTGCTGTATTCTACAAGATATAAAAGGGTGAATATGATATTGATTTATTAGTCAACATGTTTCAGAGCTCCCAGAAACGCCCTGAAAATGGCAATATTACATTGATTTTTGATTATATTCTAACTAAATGAGATACACTAGTAAGAAACTAATCTACTCTACTGGTTTCAGGTAGGTCCTTAAAATCTGCAAGAGAAGAAGTCTGTGCATTTCTGGTGCATTGCGCCCATGATCATTGGTCAATCAAAGGTACAATGCATCAGAAATGCATATGTCTTAAGGGCCGGGGTACTCAGTAGTGGGTGGTGTGGTCTGTTGGGATGTCAGAGTGGCGATTTCCCAGCCCCGTGGCCCTGACCGGACAAGTTAGAGGAGGATGAAGAGAGTTGAATAAGGTTTATCGTGACGCCATCCGTGGATTCTGGTCAGAAGGACCAGCGCTGCTTGTAGTGATCCCAGGGTATGAATGTTGTAGCAACCAAGTGTATCGCAGCACACAGATGCAACGGGTCCCCAGGGTTTGGTATTAGAGTCAGTGTGGATGATGGTGGTAGTTGTTGGTGCAGGAAGAAGCAGGAAAAAGTAGAGAGAGACATGGAATTTCAGCCCCTTACCTTTACTGGTATTTGATAGCAGTGAGGTCTCACGGCACTGGTCACCAGGGCCAGGGATCCAGTCAGCCTGGAAACAGCTGAAATCCACTCCACCAGGTGGGAACGGTATGCCTTCCTGCCCTTTTTGAATAGAGCCCCAGCTGCCTGTGAGCTAATCTGTGTGTGTCTCTCTCTCTAGTTGCTTCCTCGGTGGTCTCCCAACTAGCAGGCAGTGCGAGCCTACAACATGTGCTGCTCCCTTTCTCACAGCTCCAGGCCCTCTATATACTGCTGTGCTTTTGGATACACGTTTGTGACCAGAAGACTTGAAATCCCCTGACCTCCAGATTCAGCTCCCAGGGCTTGCAGGCCCCTGAGCAACCCAGGTCTCTGGCTGTTCTGCCTTCTTCCACATGTGGAACTGTCGATATCTAGCATACAGCTTAACCCTCGTTCACTTCCCCAAGGAACAGATTGTAGGATTTCTGGAATCTATATTTATTGAGGTGATAAACTTGATTGCGTGAACGATAATGTATGTGGTAAAAACTAGAATACATGTACAGAATAATCATAGTCAGTACTGACTGCAATAAAGAAACTAGGCCACTTCAGCAGACTCTATTCTATACAGAGTACATCTATCTATCTGCATACAGTGCAAAAGGAATTAACTCAAATAGTGTATCTCAGAGCACAATACATTTCACTTTACAACATTCTACACAGAAATACTTTTATCTACATACATGCTAGCATGAAGAATTACAGGATATAACACATCTCCTATCACACACTTCTCTCTGTACTAATGGCTGTATTATAACCAGTTCACGCAGACTCTACACAAAAACATGTAACTGCATTGCACTTACTGGAATCATCTGACGAGAGGAAAGTTGTAAGGAATGGAGAGACTGAAAGACACGTCTTATCTTCTCACTGAAGAACTGGGAAACTGACTACAAGGATCTCTTTCTCTCCGATAAAGATGTGGCATTAGATTAGCGCTACAAACCACTCCAGGCGATCGTTCTGTATAAATTACCTTAAAGCTTTATTCAATCGATGTAGAATGCCCAGTCTCCACAACGCGTTTCGGCGCTAATTGCGCCTTTCTCAAGTGAGACACTTGAGAAAGGCGCAATTAGCGCCGAAACGCGTTGTGGAGACTGGGCATTCTACATCGATTGAATAAAGCTTTAAGGTAATTTATACAGAACGATCGCCTGGAGTGGTTTGTAGCGCTAATCTAATACCACATCTTTATTTGAACGCACACGTATCCTCCCATTGGGAAGCGTGGTATTCAGCAGCTGGGCACCCAGGACGCATCAGACGTCAATCACCACTTCTTTGGAACAAGCACGAGAATCAGCAGCGTGTGCACATTGGAAATCACGCTCATCCCTGCTTGCAGCACACCGGCTGATGTGGAAACCCTTTGGGGTAACAAATCAGTGCATAAACTAGTTGTGCGGTCAGCACAACTAGAGAAGGTGAGCCCTAGATATATTTAACCGCTCCCATGCCATAAACATCAGCAGTTTGGCGCAACATTGTTTTTGTCTCTTTCTCTCCGAGGAAGAATGGGAGCAGTCCCTTGGCACACACAATTCTTAAAGGGGACAGACTAAGAGCTCTGCTAGATCATGTTTAACATCTAAACAATGTAAACAGGCAACTAATGATCTCTACAGGTTGTAACGAGTATAACTCTAGTATTTTATGAATATATTCTTAGCTGCTCATGAATGGGCAGAACACTGGTGTCTTCTTCTCTGCACCACTCCAGGGTGAGCTTCGGCAGCTCCCAAACCCCAGAGCTCTTCACTCCTCGTGCATCCTCCCCTGTCCTCTCTCACACTCTACTCCCTGTCTCTGACCCCTCCCCTCAGCCAGAAGAGGCAGCAACCTAACAACTAGAGGTTTTTGCTCCCCCTTCTGGTCAAGGATGCATGGATACCTGATGTAGGGAGCTCCATCTGCTTTCAAGCGTGATACAACCACAAGGTAAGGAGGTGATTCCATTGTGTCAACCGGACCGTAGGTGTGCCACATGTACGTTTGGTGTGTCAACCATCATGGATTTCTAAAGATGTTCAAAATAAATATGAAGATTTTATTTTTTGGATTCCCTGTTTTTTTCCTTGTTATGATATCAGTCCATGGTCAGCGGTGTCCAGGTCTGAATCCTTACACATTACCGGTCTAAAGATTTATCTGTGGAGCCCCGCAACGAGTGCGTCACAGGAGGGTATTGCAGCCATAAATGCAGCCGCAATATTCTCCGACCCAGCAGTCATGTGGTTAACACAGAGATCCAAACCCTGCATGCATCACCTAGAATAGAGGGCCAATCAAGGTCCTGGTGGGCGGAGTGCAAGGGTAGTGTGTAGTGGAAGTTTTAGTTTAGACCAGGAGTCTTCAAAAAGTGCAGAAAGGGTCGACAGCAATCTAGAAGACCTCTGCAGATTTCCAGCTCTGCAACCTAGGAGAGGGGGTTGCACAGTCGGTGCAGCCCCTGGCCACCTTCTACCGGCCATCTCCTTACAAACTACAGGCATTACAGATACGGGTTCCCAAAAAACACCCGTGCCCAATTTACAGCCGGTTAGCTGGTACCGAAGCTAGCAGCAGTCCAGCTCTGCTATGCGAACCAGAGGCGATGGAGGAGCAGCTTCACAGGAGCACCCCACCACCCGCCAAATTTCCCGTCGTCTAACCAGCGGTGTACCCACCAAGGGACCCAAGGCTCCCCAAAACATCCAACACGTATACTTTGGATAGGGATTGAATCAGCCTCCCTGTACCCGATCTGTATTCCTGGGAGACAACGGCAACTTAGTTAGAATGAGGAACACTGCGGATCTCTGAGGGACACCTATCACTGCTGAGCCACCCGGGTCTGCTACCTACCCACTGTATGCCATGTACTGCTTGCTGGTTACAGTAAAGACCGTTACAGAGACTTACAGTGTCCGTGCTTCCTTATGACTACGTCCGTCCACACTACAAGGTAACCGCAGCTGCCGACACAACATCTTAAGCAGCTCCAGCCTCCGGGGATCACTGCTCAGCCTGTGGGAGCTTCCATCTTGCTGCTATCCATCCCCCGGAGGCCTCACAGCGTTGGTAAGACTTACCGAACTACTCATCAGGTGGCGTCACGAATAAATTAACCCCTTAATCTGTTCCCACAAGACGTCTTCAACTTTTGATCTGCACTCACCGGGCCCCACTACCGGAAGGCGCGGTCCACCCGTGACAAGGAGGAAGAAGCTACAGCCCTGTCTAAACTCCACGGAGTCATATCCTATACATAATGAGGCACCTCATTAAATATTTTGAGATAATTTTGAAGTGGAGTTATAGCACATTGCAAGATTGCTTGTTTTTACAAGCAATTAGCAATGTTACCTATTTAAGAACATAAGGAAACTCTTAGCCATGGGACAAACCTTTCTTGTATTTTTTTTTTTTTTTTACATAGTCTTGCTGTTAGCAATCTGCACCCCCAGGAATATTGATTGAAAAAAGTGGATGGGCTTAACTTGTGCACAACAGGAAAAACACCCTGCAGTAGACCACATTAAAGCCTGATGAAGTGCATTAACCATCACGAGTGTGATACGCTTTTAACATTTTTTTTTCCGATAGTTTGTGTGAGTGACTGAACGAGTTGGCAGCTAAGAGAAGAGGTTGAAGCTTTTGTGTAACAAGCTATTAAAACTGTTGAGTGCCTAGGTACTCTGTCAAGATTTAAAGTCTGAAGCAACCTCATATCACCCCTGAGGAGGGAGCTGGCAGGGAGCCTATTTTATGCATTAACCAGAACAAGGTCCTATTCCATTGACTCCAATTGTACCCATTTAGTAGGTATAATGCTCTGCTGTGCTGGGTTTCTGCGTTCAGCACTTAGCTAACAACTAATTCTTTGAGTGTATGTTTCAGGAAAGGGCAAACAAATTATCGCTTTCTTCCTTCCCTGGCTGCCGATCCAAAGCAACTGTCAGCCACAATACTGTACACCATTTTATATTAACATTTTCATTATGTGTTATGTATTTATTGAATTGTGACTTTATTTAAGGATTTTTCCTATAAAGAATGTCAAAATACTTAATTAAAACAAAGTACATAAAAATGTAAGAATGTACACTAGCGGGTGGGTTTACAAGTTATAATCCCTAGGAAAAGATTGCTTACTCGTCATTACTACTTAATAGACTACTCTGAGACAACTAAAACATATCTTCACTTTTGCGAAGCACTTTTAATTGCTTCAACATATATAAAATAAAAAATTAAAATGTGTAATCATCGTTATAATTTTTATTTCTTAAATAAGTAGATACACTTGAATATATGCAACTTTTTAATATATCTTATCAGAGGAATTTGCTTCTTTCTCTGCCAAGACTGATTATTACAAATTCTTAATTCATGGGTAAAAAGTGTATTCAGTGAAGACAGTTTGTTACATTACTCAGATAGGAGATGGCAGTTGCTCCTGATAAGATACTATGTATACCACAGGAAGTAAAAGCTCTGCCTTTAGCTCTCTCTTGGCTTGTAGCTCCTCCCTCTCCTTTAGCCCCTCCCTCTGCTTCTAGATCCTCTCTCTGCTTCTAGCCCTTCCTCTGTCTCTAGCTCCTCTCTCCGCTTCCTGCTCCTCCTTCTGTCTCTAGCTCCTCCCTTTACCTCTATCTCTTCACTCTTCTAACAGCTCCTTCCTCTGCCTCTAGCTCCTCCCTCTGCTTATAGCTGCTCTCTTTCTTCAAGCTCCTCCCTCTGTCTCTAGCTCCTCCCTCTTCCTTTAGCTTCTCCCTCTGCTTCTAACCCCCTCCATTTTCTCTAGCTCTTCCTTTTGCTTTTAACTCCTCCCTATGCCTCTATCTCCTCCCTATGCCTCTAGCTGCTCTCTCTGCTTCCAGCTCTTCTGTCTATCTCTAGTCCCTCCCTCTTTATCCAGTTCTTCCCTCTGTCTCTAGCTCTTCTCCTACCTCTAGCTTTTCCCTCTGCTTCTAACTCCTCCCTTTTCCTCTAGCTCTTCCCTCTGCTTCTAGCTCCTCCTCTACCTCTACCTACTCCCTCGTCCCTTTGCCTATAGCTCCTCCCTCGTCCCTCTCCAATCTACATAGTCTCTCATCAGTAACAACTGCCATCTCCTATCTCAGTAATGGGAAAGTCTTCAATGAATTCAGATTTCATATTTGAATTTTTAATAGGAATGATCAGTCCTGACTCCTGACAGAGAAAGAAGTGGATTCCTGCAATGAAATATATTACAAAGTTGCTTGTTTGCATGTGTATTATTGATTTATGAAATTTAAAGTGAACCTGTCACCTCGTTTAGCCCCCCTAACCTAACACTACCTGTCCCTGCAGTCACTATGGCAAGATTGTCAGGATGTGATCAGTAATCTAGATGCTAGCCCCACTGAATGAATGAGCCTGCCGGGATAGTGTCTGGTAACTGAGCTCGACCTGACGGTGTCGCCATAGTAACCGCAATTCTTTCCGAGGGTGATGTCACCGCTTAGCGACGCAGGTGTCAGCGCGTCATTTCTGATCCTGCGCAGTGTGGGCGGCAGGGGCGTTGCTAGGGTCAAAAAACATCCGGGGCTCGGGCCCACTGAGCTGCATTTTTCGGAATAAATTTAAATAAAACCCAAGTAAAATGTACTTAAATAACCAGTGACACTCTACATATATAATATTAACAGTTTTAATGCTTTAAAACATTATAGAGATTGCCAACATGCACTCAATAAATACACAAAATATAACAGTATTAGGCCAACATCCAAGTAATCCTAAGGCTTCTTTCACATGAGCGCTTTTCTGGCGTTAATACCGTGATTTTAAAGTGCATGAATTTCGCTGTCAAAAAACGCCATTAAAGAACATGTTCTATAATGACGGTTTTTTAGCAGTATCTTCTTGACCCCATTGACGTGAATGGGGCATGCTCCCGGTGAAAATTGGGTGCTTTAAAAGCACGCGATTAGTGTTCGGGGAGAAGCGCTTATCTGAATAAGCCCTAAAGGGTTTTCTCACTACTTTGATCCACTCATCTAGGATACAGTTCTCTCTATTGTGTTAAGGAAAAAATAGCACCAGTGGAATATACAGGCCCCAGCAGTATTACAGCAGCCCCAGTGGTATACAGCAGCCTCCCCAGTGGTATATACAGGCCCCAGCAGTATTACAGCAGCCTCCCCAGTGGTATATACAGGCCCCAGCAGTATTACAGCAGCCTCCCCAGGGGTATATACAGGCCCCAGCAGTATTACAGCAGCCCCAGTGGTATACAGCAGCCTCCCCAGTGGTATATACAGGCCCCAGCAGTATTACAGCAGCCTCCCCAGTGGTATATACAGGCCCCAGCAGTATTACAGCAGCCCCAGTGGTATACAGCAGCCTCCCCAGTGGTATATACAGGCCCCAGCAGTATTACAGCAGCCCCAGTGGTATACAGCAGCCTCCCCAGTGGTATATACAGGCCCCAGCAGTATTACAGCAGCCTCCCCAGTGGTATATACAGGCCCCAGCAGTATTACAGCAGCCTCCCCAGTGGTATATACAGGCCCCAGCAGTATTACAGCAGCCCCAGTGGTATACAGCAGCCTCCCCAGTGGTATATACAGGCCCCAGCAGTATTACTGCAGCCTCCCCAGGGGTATATACAGGCCCCAGCAGTATTACAGCAGCCTCCCCAGTGGTATATACAGGCCCCAGCAGTATTACAGCAGCCCCAGTGGTATACAGCAGCCTCCCCAGTGGTATATACAGGCCCCAGCAGTATTACAGCAGCCTCCCCAGGGGTATATACAGGCCCCAGCAGTATTACAGCAGCCCCAGTGGTATACAGCAGCCTCCCCAGTGGTATATACAGGCCCCAGCAGTATTACAGCAGCCTCCCCAGTGGTATATACAGGCCCCAGCAGTATTGCAGCAGCCTCCCAGTGGTATATACAGGCCCCAGCAGTATTACAGCCTCCCCAGTGGTATATACAGCCCCCAGCAGTATTACAGCAGCCTCCCCAGTGGTATATACAGGCCCCAGCAGTATTACAGCAGCCCCAGTGGTATACAGCAGCCTCCCCAGTGGTATATACAGGCCCCAGCAGTATTACAGCAGCCCCAGTGGTATACAGCAGCCTCCCCAGTGGTATATACAGGCCCCAGCAGTATTACAGCAGCCTCCCCAGTGGTATATACAGGCCCCAGCAGTATTACAGCAGCCTCCCCAGTGGTATATACAGGCCCCAGCAGTATTACAGCAGCCCCAGTGGTATACAGCAGCCTCCCCAGTGGTATATACAGGCCCCAGCAGTATTACAGCAGCCTCCCCAGTGGTATATACAGGCCCCAGCAGTATTACAGCAGCCTCCCCATACTTTGAAGTATATGAATGTCAAAGGTGGTGAAAGGGTTAAATTACATTATATACAGCACACATGTACTGGATAACACATGCTCATTACATACATCATACATGTCCAGAGTACACACATACTATATAACAGATGCACAGCAGGTACACACCATATACACAGAACATGCATGTAGGACAAGTGTATATACACACACTTCACTATACTCAAAATATATCCTAAATACACAGAGACACAACCCACACACAGAGACACAAAACCCACACAGAGGCACAACATACACAGACACAACCCGCACACAGAGACACAACCCGCACACAGAGACACAACCCGCACACAGAGACAACATACACACACAGAGACAACATACACACACACACAGAGACAACATACACACACACACACACACAGACAACATATACACACACACAGACAACATACACACACACAGAGACAACATACACACACACACAGAGACAACATATGCACACACACAGAGACAACATATGCACACACACAGAGACAACATATGCACACACACAGAGACAACATATACACACACACAGAGACAACATATACAGAGACAACATATACACACAGACAACATATACACACACACAGAGACAACATACACACACACACACAGACAACATACACACACAACATACACACACACACACAACATATACACACACGCACAGAGACAACATACACACACACACACACAGACAACACACACACAGACAACATACACACAGACAACATACACACACACACAGACAACATACATACACACACACAAACATACACACACACAGACAACATACACACACACAGACAACATACACACACACACACAGACAACATACACACAGACAACATACACATACACACAGACAACATATACACACACAGAGACAACATATACACACACACAGAGACAACATATACACACACACAGACAACATATACACACACACAGACAACATATACACACACACACACAGACAACATATACACACACACACAGACAACATATACACACACACACACACAGACAACATATACACACACACAGACAACATATACACACACAGAGACAACATATACACACACAGAGACAACATACACACACACACAGACAACATACACACACACACAGACAACATACACACACACACAGACAACATACACACACACACAGACAACATACACACACACACAGACAACATACACACACACAGACAACATACACACACACACACAAACATACACACACACAACATATACACACACACAGAGACAACATACACACACACACACACACAACATACACACACGCACAGACAACACACACACAGACAACATACACACACACACAAACATACACACACACACAGAGACAACATACACACAGACACAAACATACACACACACACAGAGACAACATACACACAGACAACATACACACACACAGAGACAACATACACACAGACAACATACACACACACAGAGACAACATACACACAGACAACATATACACACACAGAGACAACATATACACACACACAGAGACAACATATACACACACACACAGACAACATATACACACACACACAGACAACATACACACACAGAGACAACATACACACACACAGACAACATACACACACACACAGACAACATACACACACACAGAGACAACATACACACAGACAACATACACACACACAGAGACAACATACACACAGACAACATATACACACACAGAGACAACATATACACACACACAGAGACAACATATACACACACACACAGACAACATACACACACAGAGACAACATACACACACACAGACAACATACACACACACACAGACAACATACACACACACACACAGACAACATACACACACACACAGACAACATACACACACAGACAACATATACACACACACAGAAACAACATATACACACACACAGAGACAACATATACACACACACACAGACAACATATACACACACAGAGACATGGAGACACACACTCCCCTGTGCTGCAGGGGTGGAGGCTGGTGTACATGTGCTTTACATGCTTCCAGCAGCTGAGCACCTACCCCACTCTCTGCCAGGACTGTCCAGCAGGAGAGCTGTCATCTGGTGGATTAGAGCTGCTTTTCCTCTGGTCTGGATCTTCCATAAGAGGTGACTACTCCTATGTGCCGGCTCTCACCTCTTCACTTCATAGACCGCGCCATGCAGGAAGAGAAGAGCACTGGCCAATCAGCTCTGCTGTCACTCGGTTAATTGGCCAGTGCTCGTCTCCTGCAGGACACGCCCCCTCTGTGAGTTGCTGGACCCGGAGGAGGGTAAAAGCTGCTGCACACACAGTGCACACATAAAAGTGCAGGTTCCCGGCCGCAACATAGAGCAGCAGACAGAGGCACTGTAGGAGATATAGCAGGAAGTCAGGGAGAGAACTGCCAAAGGCAGTATCTGATAGAGCGGCCCTTCAGCACCTCCGGAGATTCGGGGCTCTATGCATAAGAATCGGGGCTGCAGCCCCGATTCTTAATGCATAGCGACGTCCCTGGTGGGCGGTATTGACGTAGAAGCTGGCTCCAGAGCATGTGAGGAGGGCATGGAGTGCGCTCCTGAATGAGTGATCTTGCTCACCGGGTCATGATTGCAGCAGCGAGGCAGAGGGAGAGCAGACCCTGAGAGACTGCCCACCTGACAGCCAGCCATTTAGGAATGCCCACCTGGCTAGAAACATGTAAGTTAATAAATTGCCTTTTTTCAATTTTATAATGCACATTTAGACCAGTGAGGGATGGTTAGTAATGTAATAGGAAGCTGCAGGGAAAGGTAGGGATAGGTAGTAATTGGTACGGGGACTAAACTGGGTGACAGGTTCCCTTTAACTTTTGACAAGCGTCAGAACGCAGTACTCTGCAATTGTTTTATGCAGGTGTGCACAAAATAATGCAAAGTAGTTTATTTTCAATAAAATATCAAAATGCAAAGTGAATGATTAAGTCCCCTTTCACATCAGCGGTAAGCGCTGATCGCGGCAGTTGCGGTGAAAAAAACGCATCTGCCGCAGTTACCGCATAACGGCCGCACTTGCGGTTCACTTGCAGCAAGCCCCATGCAATGTCTATGGGGCTTGCGATAAGTGTGCGGCAGGTGCGGCAAGTGAGGCTTCGGCACTTGCGGCAGGTGCGGCCGCGAAAAAAACGCAGCTGACCGCGTTTTTTTTCGCGCCCGCATCTACCACAGGTGCCAAAACCGCAACTATACTGCACTTGCAAAACAGCATCAAAGCATTAATTCTTTACAGAACACTTGTGCACAGTTTTTGAAGAAACTAGAAAGGGAAGTTGTTCCAAACATCTGGGAGAACTGGCCTCAGAACTTCTGTGGATGTAGTTTGTGGTCCTTCCTTCTGTCTGCTCATGTAATCCCAGACAGACTGTATGATGTTGAGCTTAGGGATCTGTGGGGACAACAACATAATTTCCTATACTCTCTGATCTTCTTTATGCTGAAGATAATACTTAATGACACTGGCTGTATGTTTGGAGTCGTTGTGCTGCCACAGAATAAATTTGCAGACAGTCAGACACCTCCCAGATAGTAATGCATTATGAATAAGTGACTGCTTATATTTCTTAGCATTATAGCATTATAGGGAACCTGTCATTAAGAAAAAAATTCTACTTACCTGACATTATGGGATTAATCTGCAGGGTATATGCATTCTGACATCTTGTGGCCGCCCCAGGAGCCACGCTGCCTCAGACTTTCATTTATGGGGGCTCACCCAGCATAGCTTCAGGAACCTCTCAGTGCATAGTAAGCTGTGGCTGTAATCGCGCCTTGTCACTAAAGGTACCTTTACACGCCGCTACAACAGGATGGATACAACCCGCTACTTCACGTGCACGAGCACGCCCAAACGGTTACAAACGGGAAACGCACCACCTTTACACGCCGCCACAAGGTGCGCTACGCTACGCTATATCTATAGCTAGATACATCGCCGGGTGTCTCAAGTAGCCATCTGTAGCTTACCTTACCTCATTTACACACCGCTACAACAAGCTAATATGGGCAGACCTGGTGCAGCAGGGACAGCACATAGGCGTGCCACAATTGTGGAGTACGAGACGTCCGTACGCTGATAGGACAAAGCAATAACATCATGATTGGGCAGGCTCGGAAACAGATGTATCTGTTGCCGGCTGCCTCCTACCGTCTTCACACGCCGCTACTACTGGCTATATTGACGACGCAAGCTACAATCGTAGCCTGTAGCGGGTTGTATCCATCCTGTTGTAGCGGCGTGTAAAGGTACCTTAACAGCTGGTTTAACACTGTATCAGCACAGAGCCAGCTGGGGTACATTCACCGCAGCCACTCAATATGTACAGAGCTGTGCTGGCCACAATCCAATGAATAAAAGCCCAAAAATCTTGGGAAGAATAAAGTATAATTCCTACTGGCAGAGGGCCCTAAGTGTCAGAACAATATTAACCTGCAGATTAATCCATTGAAATTTTGAGGACTGTAGACGCTGTGATCAAGCAAGTTTACTTTTAAATTAGAAGATGTTCGACTACATCCATCTAATGGCTACAGTGGGTGTTCTTGGAAGAATTACAGCCATAGAGTCAGTAGCCTTGACATGGAAACAAGGACAAGTAATTCAGCTATGTAAGAAAAGAAAGGAACTAGGATGAAGAAAAGAGGTAGTAGGCGTTCTGGACTGAAGAGTCAAAATGTGAAATATGTCCCTGGCCTCCTACATGATGAAGCAGAGCTGTCCATTACAGTTCTATAATGTTTAAATCACTTATAAATCAATAAAATAATATCTGCTCCTCAGCCCTCACCTCTCCCTTTGGGGATAAAGAAATTCAATCATGAATAGTGCTAAAGTTTCAGTGGAAAGGAAGCTACCAAGTTAATATAGGGAGGGGAGACTATGGCAGTGCTTTGCCTCTGCTCCTAGCCTAATACATGGCATCACACCTTATGTACTATCATAAGTTGTACAGCAGAAGATCACAGCATGTATTTATATCTGCTGGGTGACACGATTGCCATTTGAAGAGAGAACACCCTGTTTTTACATTACATAGGATGTATATCAGGGGCTGGATTGTAGTGTGACTATGAGGCTGGCAGCCATGCCCCCTGTACATACAGAAGTGTGAGGAGGCAGGAATGTAAGATGATCATGGAGCCTCCAGGGTCCATCCCCCCACCACACTTCCTAATCTAAGCAACAGAATGACTGAATGTCTCTGTTTTCAAAGGAAGGGGTGAGAGATGAGGAACAGATATGATTTTATTGATTCATAAGCGATCTATAGATCCTAGAACTGTAGTGCCCAGCTCTGCTTCATCATGTAGGAGGGCAGGGATGTACTAAAAAGTTTTATCTCTCTGGAGTTCCCCTTTAATAATTATCTTCAGCATAAAGAAGAACAAGGAGTCCAGGAAGTTATGATATGGTCCCCACAGAGCCAGGATCTCAATATCATCAACTTCTTTTGGAACAGAAGTGTTTGCCAAATCTACAGATCAGTGCTTGGTTCTTCAAGGTTTTTGCAACAACCTCCCTGTTGAGTTACTTTGACAATGGTGTACAAGTGTATCTAAAAGAACAGGCGCCTTTATGTTCTTCTGAAGGGGAAGAATGGTCACACCAAATATGACTGTGATTTAGATATCTTTGTTGCTCATTTATTTGCCATTTGTTAATTGATAAAATACAAGTCTATCTCCATCATTGGTTAAACTATGCTGTTGTCTGCTGTCTATATTTTATTTTTCTGGACTCCAAAAAAATCTAATTTTTATAATATATGAGAAAATGGTCAATATGGATTACGCAGCAATTTTGACATTAATTTTTCAAAGTAAGTACTGCAGCCTCATTATGTAAAAGAGAACAGTGTGCTAATATTTGTAGCTTGTATTGAGAAATATAGAGCCAGATTCCCTATGACAAAAAAGAAGAAACAGATGGAAAGAACTGACACTTGACTGCAGAATTAGATTGCACGCAGAGTTTATTTGGAATCATCATATATGCTTGTTGGCCTGCTCAGGAGGTGTATTTATTTTTTTTAATGTTTCTTAAAATTGTTTTTAAAATCACAGTTTTGATGCAGTGCTTTTGTGCCAAATGCAGATGTGCATTCAAAATAATTGGTAAAAATAGAGGCAAAGTCTGGAATTTCCTAATGCTGGACTTCAAAATTATTACACCAATAACGGGCATGACTTTGTTCCAATAAAACACCCTTACTTTACAACGCTGTTGATTATTATGTCTATGTCTCCAAAATCTAAGCCCTGTAGTCATTCACCATTAATATTTATGTTTTCCATTGTCTCCAATAGGCAACTTTTCTGTTCTCTATTTGTAGAGCAGAACTGTTAGAAAACCCTATTAAGTAACTGAAAAAAGTAAATGTTTAGAATGAAGTTGATTGGCTTTTAGACTATCACTTCCATCCAGTGGCAGTATGAGAATGTGGACACTTATAATGGATACATCAATCTTCCGTGTCTACTTCTACAGTTCACTGAAGTTATCCAGCAAAGCCTTATATTTTTTGCAAGATTGTCCCAGAATTTGGGTCTAATGGTAGTACATGCTTAGGCAAACTTGCATGAAAGTCGGCATAGCTGGGATATTTTGTGAACATTCCAGGTGGATCACACTGAACAATTGAGTACCATGCAAATAAAATGCTATTGTGTTAGGCTAGGGTCACACTTGTTCAGGCAATTGCGGTTGCCGCCTCCAGATCTGGAGCGGTAACACAATTGCCTTCACACAAAATGTGTGCATGGATCCGCAATCCGGTAACCGCATTGCTCAGGATGTTTAATCCGGAGCAATGCGGTTACCGTATACTTTGTTCATCCCTGCTGCTGCAGGGATGAACAAAGTGTTGAATATTTAATAAAACATTAATAATTAATATTAGTTGTGTGCACCCCCTCAGAGACATGCTGTCCACTCAGGACGGCATGTCAGGGGTTAATAATCCATTTACAGTAAGCGGCTATTGTCTGCTTTCTACAATTTTATCAATGAAACCGCGGCTCCCCTGACAGTTGCGCAGATACTGTACGTAATGTACGTATAGTATCTGCCGCTGTTCAGGGTCCTGTAGGCATTTACATTAGATCTATGGGCAGCGCATCGCCATAGATCTAATGTAAATGCCTACAGGACCTCAGACCTCCAGGGGGATGGATAGCAGCAAGGTGTTGTAGCTCGCTACATGTAGAGCAGGGTCCCCCGGGGCAGTATAGTGTGATGATAGGAATAGGGCAGCACAGTCTCTGCTGTGAGAATGGAATGTCACAGTTCACCAGCAAGGAAACACAGACACTTGCTTGCTCTGCACGGGTTCTTTACTCCAGTTACTGTCACAGTGTAGGGAATAATGATTAGGGAATGGCAGTTATGGGCAGGGTGTCCAGGGAAGACTAGTGTGACCCTAGTCTAGGAACCCTGAATGGCCCTGATCCCGAAGGTATCTCTGATGGTGAGAAGGTTCGGACCTCCAGCCTCTCCCTAAAACTCCTCCATCAGCCCTGCTCTATTCCCCCCTCACCTCCCTCCACAGAACTGGGATACAGCAACTCCAAAGGAAAGGACACCAGCCACAGGTCAGCACAGCACGGCTTCAAAGCATAGAGTGAGACTCTATCAGCAGGACCACCTGGTGGAAGGAAAGGCTATTTAAAGACTAGGGGGAGGGGAGATCAGGTGAGTCACACATTAACCCCTCAACCAGCAGTTGAACCTAATAATGAATGTAGTTCTGGAGTACAACACAGGAGGCAAAGACCCTCACAACCGTCAACTATGCAACTCTTAAAGACAAGCACATATACAGCAGCATCCAGCAATGTCAGCGCCAACTAAGCGCGTGACAGTTACCTTCAGCTTGTACACAGTTCACAGGTGTTAAGGCTTGGGTAGTGAACCAGGTGTCATAGGAGGAAGCAATGTCTCTGAGGCTCCAGTGATGTTCCTTCTTTTCTCTTCCACTGTCCTACCTCTGTGCACTCCTTCTTCCTCATACTGCTCTGCACGAATCCGCTTACTACCAGGTCTGTTGGGTGATATGAGATACCCTTCTGTCTCTAAAGGGGCTCAACTTGGTTTGGTGCTTCTGGTGGGGACCAAACGTATGTCGGGTAGATCGTGCTCCTATGAAGCTATCGATCATACCGGTATTTGTGGCTCAGGGATGAACCTCTGCACTGCTTCGGAACCGGTACCCCGCTTTGGACTGGGCCAGGGTGTTCAGTCACCCTCTGTCTGCCCCTCTCTGTCTGGGATGCCTTCCTTCACAGGCGCCCTCCCTCTTAGCTCCTGCTCCTTCTCTTTCCACAGATGTTCTGCCTCTCTGTTTCCCGCGCTCACATTGCTCTAGCCTGAAACTTCTCCCACCGGGACTGGGTTTCTCAGCAAAGGATTTAACCCTATAGTGCCCTGCTCTAAGTGTGTGAATGCAGATTGAGAGCCTCACACCTACATTACCTCCCCCCATAACAGGAATACTGCACTCTCTGTCTTGGGTGCAGTACCCTTCTGTAGCGCACTGACTAGTGGGGCGCATCATTACAATAATATGAACCTGTATATGTGTTACATCTTTCCCCGTTCTTACCATATATCTGGTCATGCAATATATTCCTGTATTCTCATTGCAGTGACGAGGAAACCGGAAGTGACATAGCGCTAATAGTAACACACATGCGGTGGTTGTTTAATCACTGGATGATAGAAAATGAGATGGCGGGCAGCGTAGGAGACACTCTACAATCCCCCTGATGTAGCAAAAAACATGAAAGAGGAAACGTACTTTGGTGACCTTGAGCGGGGGACCTTTCCACTGTGGGGTAACCATGATTAGCATCAGAATTTGCACTTTAGTTACAATGGAGTAATGTTAACTCCTTGTCTCCTGTATGAGCACTTTAGATATGTAAGCTGCTATAATGACTTTATGTGCAATATCCTGAGGTCCAGTATAGGCATTTATCATTGACTATATGCATTTGTACTAGGTTATTACATTGTAAAAATTGTAAAGGTCTTTTGATATTAATGTCCTGGTGACATATATATACCTTTGTATACTGTATGTAATTATATGTATAGTACTGTCTGAGTGCAAGATATAATCTAAATTGTGCAATATTGGTGTTCATGAGTTTTGCCCCATGTGTGCCACCTCTCTGTTATACTTTGTATATACATTGTATTTAAATATATTCACGTCTTTCAGACACAAACATATTTGATCAGTGCACCGCCAAGACTAGGAAAGAAGAGAGCGCATTAGCCCCACTGCTGACATCATGACACGGCTGCCGATGCTGGGGCAGCAGAGGTGGAGAGGACATGGAGAGCTCCAGTAAGCGTTCTAAGAGTAAGTGAAGATGAGAATAAGTTGGTCCTATTTTGTAATATGTTGACGTATACCAAGAGTTGAGCTTTAATCCCACTGCTAATCTCCAAAAGAAATTATTATCAGTATTACAGGAGGGGGTGGTGATGGGTTCCATTTCAAAAACCTTTCTATGGATTTTCTGTGGACTTTCAATTAATCCGTATTCTTCATTTTCTTCCCAAAATGCATAAAAATAAATTACCTCCTACCCTTAGACCTCTTGAAGCTATAATTGACAGTTTGAGAGAAAAACTAAGCTTTTGGGTCAATCTTTATCCCCAACCATTGGTTGCTAACCGTCCAGGCCACATAATTGATACTAAACATGTTATTTCCTCTCTAGATTCTATATGCTGGTCACAACCATGTGTTTGCCTAAGTTGTGATGTTCTTGCTTTATATCTCTGTTTTGTATCTGATTTAGCACTATGATCTCTTTCTTACTATGTACATCACAATAGTTTATATTCTCTCCATATAAATGATTTAATCTATATGACAGCTGAACACCAACATATTTTTCTTACAATAGCCAGTTTTTCTTTCAAAAGCTTCACACTCCATCGCAAATATTCTGTCAAAATGTGAGGAAACACATTTTTTTCTGAGTGCAGTCCATTTGCCTCTCATATCAGGTGGTATGGTCACTACATAGATGATCTGCTCTTTATATGGGATGGCCCTTTGAAATTAGCTGAAAAATGTGTCCAATATATAATTAATAATGATATGAATGTTCATCTCACTTCCAATATCCAAAACACAACCATTAACTTTTCGAATGTTACCCTGACCATTAATTCTACTGTGGATATTACCATTCCTCCTTTCAGAAAAAATACAGCTACTACCGTATATACTCGTGTATAAGCCGACCCGTGTATAAGCCGACCCCCCTACTTTTGCCCCCAAAACCTGGGAAAACCTATTGACTCGTGTATAAGCCGAGCACAGGTATACAGCCCCCAGCAGTGTGGTATACAGCAGCCCCAGAGGTATATACAGCAGCTCCAGTGGTAGTATACAGCAGCAGCCCCAGTGGTATATACAGCAGCAGCCCCAGTGGTTAGTATACAGCAGCCCCAGAGGTGTATACAGCAGCCCCAGTGGTAGTATACAGCAGCCCCAGAGGTATATACAGCCCCAGTGGTAGTATACAGCAGCCCCAGTGGTAGTATACAGCAGCCCCAAAGGTAGTATACAGCAGCCCCAGAGGTATATACAGCCCCAGAGGTATATACAGCAGCCCTAGTGGTGTATACAGCAGCCCCAGAGGTATATACAGCAGTCCTTAGGTAGTATACAGCAGCCCCAGTGGTGTATACAGCAGCAGCCCCAAAGCTGTATACAGCAGTAGCCCCAGGGCTGTATACAGCAGCAGCCCTGGAGGTATACAGGCCCCCCCATCAAGCTCCAGGGCCTCCCCCCTTGCTCGGCAGCCTGTAAAGTAAAATCATACTTATCACTGTCCCGTGCTGTCCCGCCGCTTGCCGACACACGATCCCGGGCTTCAATCCGCGTCTTCCGGCTTCCGGCTTCCTATGACGCGGAATGAAGCCCGGGATCGTGTGTCGGCAAGCGGCGGGACAGCACGGGACAGTGATAAGTATGATTTTATTTTATAGGCTGCCGTGCAAGGGGGGGGGCCCAGGAGCTTGATGGGGACCTGTATACCTCCGGGGCTGCTGCTGTATATACCGTATATACTCGCGTATAAGCCGAGGGGGGACTTTTCAGCCCAAATTTTGGGCTGAAAAACTCGGCTTATACGCGAGTATATACGGTAACTCTACACTCCTGGCCACATCTTGTCATTTCAGATGATATACGTTATAGAGAATGTCCCTATTGGTGAGATTATCAGAATATAAAGGAATACCACCTTTGAAGAAAGACTAGAATAAGAATTATCACTAGTTGATCAAAGACTCCAATGTGGGAAATATCCTAAGTGGATGTTTATAAGATCTGACAGTATTGAAGATAACATTGACAGAAAAGATAGTATTAAAGACAAAAACAAGCATCAATATCTCAAAATAAAACTCATGAAATTTCTTTTATTTTCAATTACAGCCCTTAGTTTAATAGTTTAAGGAATATTATTAAACATTCACCGATGATCTACCAAGGTAAAAAAATTAAAATGCATTCTTTCTCAACCTGTTAGATTTAATTTTAGGAAAGCTTCAACCTTGGGCAACCTTTTGACTCCTAACTTGCTTCATTGTCCACAAACAAATTAAATAAGGAACTGGCTACATACACAAGATTTTTTTAACGTGGTCTCATAATTTGCCCATGTTACGGACAGGCTGACAGTGCACATACCTTTTCTTCATGTGGCACAGCTCAGAGTTATAATGTTATTCATTTTATAAATTATAACACCACATTTGGGATATATTTAAAGGGAATCTGTCAACAGAAAAATGCAGTGCAATCTGCGGGCACCATGTTATAGAGCCGGGAGAAATGAGTATATTAATATATAGTTTTATGAGAAAAGATTCAGTATAACCTCTGATTTCATCATTTAAACCTCTGCTCTTCATCATCATCATCATCATCCACACACACATATAGCTACAATCATCATCATCATACACACACACACACACACACATATAGCCACAATCATCATCATCCACACACATATATAGCCACAATCATTATCATCATCATCCACACACATATATAGCCACAATCTTCATCATCATCATCATCATTATCCACACACACATATAGCCACAATCATCATAATCCACACACACATACATATAGCCACAATCATCATCATCCACACACACGCACACATATATAGCCACAATCATCATCATCATCATCATCATCCACATAAACATATATATAGTCACAGTCATCATCATCATCATCCACACACACACATATATATATAGCCACAATCATCATCATCCACACACACATATAGCCACAATCATCATCATCATGCACACACACATCAAATACTCTCTGTCCTCTGTTCCCTCGGCTGATGCATCTACTGGCAGTACAGCTGATCTCAAGTCCCTCTGAGCTCTGGTTGGACTCTGCCTTCGATTGCTTCTTCCTGGTCTTTTGCATTGCAGATGCTGCCAGGTAGAGCAATCAAAAGCGGCATCTTCAATGTAGTAGCGCGGCTTGCTAGATGACAGGACACTGGTGTGTCTGTGGGCCACATCAACTAGCCTCACGGGCCGCATGCGGCCCCCGGGCCACGTGTTTGAGGCCCCAGGGCTAGATGAATATACTGTATTTTTCAGATTATAAAATGCACTTTTGTTCCCTCAAATATTGGGGGAAAGTGGGGGGTGCATTTTATAATCAAAATCTACTCTAGGGAGGTAGGGGAAAGGTTGCTCTATAATGGTGTCCGGGGGCTGGAGCAGGCTGGCTGTTGGCTGCACAAGCAATGGAGGTCATGTGCTCCTGCTCATTAGACTCATGTAATATGCACTTCACCTGGTGTCCATCACCTTGTGCTGAAGCTGCCGAGATGTGGACAGGGGAGCGGCACATATTACATGTATCTGCACTCACCCCTCCCACCCATCCTGGATATGGCCCTCCCACCCCTACAGCTGTCACAGGGGGGCTATGTGCCATCACAGGGGAGCTAATTCCATCACAGGGGGGCTATGAGCCATCACAGGGGCTAGTACCATCACAGGGGAGCTAGTGCCATGATGGGGGATTATTGTGTGCCATCACGGGGGGGCTATATGGCCCATCACAGTGGGGCTATTTGTGCCATCACAGTGGGGCTATATGTGCCAGCACAGAGGGGGCTATATGTGCCACCCCAGAGGGGCTATGTGTGCCAGGACAGGGGGCTATGTTTCAGCACAGTGGGCTATGTGCTAGTACAGTGGAGCTATATGTGCCAGCATAAGGAAGCTATATACAAGATAAGAGGGCCATATCCAGGATGGGGGCTGTATCCCAAAGATGAGGGAGCTATGTACCAGGATGGGGTTATATATATACTAGTAAAAAGGCCCGATGCAATTGCATCGGGAGCGCGGTGAAATGAATTGTGTGTATACAGGCGGGTCAGTGGGTAGCAGAGTATACAGGCGGCTCTGTGGGTAGCAGAGTATTCAGGCGGCTCTGTGGGTAGCAGAGTATACAGGCGGCTCTGTGGGTAGCAGAGTATACAGGCGGCTCTGTGGGTAGCAGAGTATACAGGCGGCTCTGTGGGTAGCAGAGTATACAGGCGGCTCTGTGGGTAGCAGAGTATACAGGCGGCTCTGTGGGTAGCAGAGTATACAGGCGGCTCTGTGGGTAGCAGATTATACAGGCAGCTCTTTGCGTAGCAGAGTATACAGGTGGCTCTGTGGGTAGCAGAGTATAAAGCGGCTGTGTGAGTAGCAGAGTATAGAGGCGGCTGTGCGGGGAGCAGAGTATACAGGCGGCTCTGTGGGTAGCAGAGTATACAGGCGGCTCTGTGGTAGCAGATTATACAGGCGGCTCTTTGCGTAGCAGAGTATACAGGCGGCTCTGTTGTTAGCAGAGTATACAGGCGGGTGTGTGGGTAGCAGAGTATAGAGACGGCTGTGTGGGGAGCAGAGTATACAGGCGGTTGTGCGGGGAGCAGAGTATACTGGCGGCTGTGCGGGAAGCAGAGCATACAGGCGGCTGTGCGGGGAGCAGAGCATACAGGCGGCAGTGCGGGGAGCAGAGCATACAGGCGGCAGTGCGGGGAGCAGAGCATACAGGCGGCAGTGCGGGGAGCAGAGTATACAGGCGGCTGTGCGGGGAGCAGAGTATACAGGCGGCTGTGCGGGGAGCAGAGTATACAGGCGGCTGTGCGGGGAGCAGAGTATACAGGCGGCTGTGCGGGGAGCAGAGTATACAGGCAGCTGTGCGGGGAGCAGAGTATACAGGCGGCTGTGCGGGGAGCAGAGTATACAGGCGGCTGTGCGGGGAGCAGAGTATACAGGCGGCTGTGCGGGGAGCAGAGTATACAGGCGGCTGTGCGGGGAGCAGAGTATAGAGGCGGCTGTGCGGGGAGCAGAGTATACAGGCGGCTGTGCGAGGAGCAGAGTATACAGGCGGCTGTGTATACAGGCGGGTGTGCGGGGAGCAGAGCATATAGGCGGCTGTGCGGGGAGCAGATTATACAGGGGCTCTGTGGGTAGCAGAGTATACAGGCGGCTGTGTGGGTAGCAGAGTATACAGGCGGCTGTGTGGGTATCAGAGTATAAAGCGGCTGTGTGAGTAGCAGAGTATAGAGGCGGCTGTGCGGGGAGCAGAGTATACAGGCGGCTGTGGGGGGAGCAGAGTATAGAGGGGTGTGTGCGGGGAGCAGAGTATACAGGCGGGTCTGTGGGTAGCAGAGTATAGAGGCAGCTGTGCGGGGAGCAGAGTATACAGGCGGCTGTGCGGGGAGCAGAGTATACAGGCGGCTGTGCGAGGAGCAGAGTATACAGGCGGCTGTGTATACAGGCGGGTGTGCGGGGAGCAGAGCATATAGGCGGCTGTGCGGGGAGCAGATTATACAGGGGGCTCTGTGGGTAGCAGAGTATACAGGCGGCTGTGTGGGTAGCAGAGTATACAGGCGGCTGTGTGGGTATCAGAGTATAAAGCGGCTGTGTGAGTAGCAGAGTATAGAGGCGGCTGTGCGGGGAGCAGAGTATACAGGCGGCTGTGGGGGGAGCAGAGTATAGAGGGGTGTGTGCGGGGAGCAGAGTATACAGGCGGGTCTGTGGGTAGCAGAGTATAGAGGCAGCTGTGCGGGGAGCAGAGTATACAGGCGGCTGTGCGGGGAGCAGAGTATACAGGCGGCTGTGCGGGGAGCAGAGTATACAGGCGGCTGTGCGGGGAGCAGAGTGTACAGGCGGCTGTGCGGGGAGCAGAGTGTACAGGCGGCTGTGCGGGGAGCAGAGTATACAGGCGGCTGTGTATACAGGCGGGTGTGCGGGGGCAGAGCATATAGGCGGCTGTGCGGGGAGCAGAGTATACAGGGGGCTCTGTGGGTAGCAGAGTATACAGGCAGCTGTGTGGGTAGCAGAGTATACAGGCGGCTGTGTGGGTATCAGAGTATAAAGCGGCTGTGTGAGTAGCAGAGTATAGAGGCAGCTGTGCGGGGAGCAGAGTATACAGGCGGCTGTGGGGGGAGCAGAGTATACAGGCGGCTGTGCGGCGAGCAGAGTATAGAGGCGGGTCTGTGGGTAGCAGAGTATACAGGCAGCTGTGCAGTGAGCAGAGTATACAGGGGTCTGTGCGGGGAGCGGAGTATACAGGGGTCTGTGCGGGGAGGGGAGTATACAGGCGGGAGTGCGGGGAGGGGAGTATACAGGCGGCAGTGCGGGGAGGGGAGTATACAGGCGGCAGTGCGGGGAGCGGAGTATACAGGCGGCACTGCGGGGAGCAGAGTATACAGGGGTGTGTGCGGGGAGGCGAGTATAGAGGGGTGTGTGCGGGGAGGCGAGTATAGAGGGGTGTGTGCGGGGAGCAGAGTATACAGGCGGCTGATAGAGGGGGATGTGCGGGGAGGAGGTGATAGAGGGGGCTGTGCGGGGTGGAGGTGATAGAGGGGGCTGTGCGGGGAGGAGGTGATAGAGGGGGCTGTGCGGGGAGGAGGTGATAGAGGGGGCTGTGCGGGGAGGAGGTGATAGAGGGGGCTGTGCGGGGAGGAGGTGATAGAGGGGGATGTGCGGGGAGGAGGTGATAGAGGGGGCTGTGCGGGGTGGAGGTGATAGAGGGGGCTGTGCGGGGAGGAGGTGATAGAGGGGGTTGTGCGGGGAGGAGGTGATAGAGGGGGATGTGCGGGGAGGAGGTGATAGAGGGGGATGTGCGGGGAGGAGGTGATAGAGGGGGCTGTGCGGGGAGGAGGTGATAGAGGGGGCTGTGCGGGGAGGAGGTGATAGAGGGGGCTGTGCGGGGAGGAGGTGATAGAGGGGGATGTGCGGGGAGGAGGTGATAGAGGGGGATGTGCGGGAGGAGGTGATAAGAGGGGCTGTGCGGGGAGGAGGTGATAGAGGGGGCTGTGCGGGGAGGAGGTGATAGAGGGGGATGTGCGGGGAGGAGGTGATAGAGGGGGCTGTGCGGGGTGGAGGTGATAGAGGGGGCTGTGCGGGGAGGAGGTGATAGAGGGGGCTGTGCGGGGAGGAGGTGATAGAGGGGGCTGTGCGGGAGGAGGTGATAGAGGGGGCTGTGCGGGGAGGAGGTGATAGAGGGGCTGTGCGGGGAGGAGGTGATAGAGGGGGCTGTGCGGGGAGGAGGTGATAGAGGGGCGTGGTGGGGAGGAGGTGATAGAGGGGGCTGTGCGGGAGGAGGTGATAGAGGGGGATGTGCGGGGAGGAGGTGATAGAGGGGGATGTGCGGGGAGGAGGTGATAGAGGGGGCTGTGCGGGGAGGAGGTGATAGAGGGGGCTGTGCGGGGAGGAGGTGATAGAGGGGGCTGTGCGGGGAGGAGGTGATAGAGGGGGCTGTGCGGGGAGGAGGTGATAAGAGGGGCTGTGCGGGGAGGAGGTGATAGAGGGGGCTGTGCGGGGAGGAGGTGATAGAGGGGGCTGTGCGGGGAGGAGGTGATAGAGGGGGATGTGCGGGGAGGAGGTGATAGAGGGGGCTGTGCGGGGAGTAGGTGATAGAGGGGGCTATGCAGGGAGGAGGTGATAGAGGGGGCTGTGCGGGGAGGAGGTGATAGAGGGGGATGTGCGGGGAGGAGGTGATAGAGGGGGATGTGCGGGGAGGAGGTGATAGAGGGGGATGTGCGGGGAGGAGGTGATAGAGGGGGCTGTGCGGGGAGTAGGTGATAGAGGGGGATGTGCGGGGAGGAGGTGATATAGGGGGCTGTGCGGGGAGTAGGTGATAGAGGGGGCTGTGCAAGTTGAGGGGCGGGGGGAGGTGACAGCAGGCTGCAGGCCCGCCGGCTCTGCAGCGTACAATCACAGAGCTCCGGGCGAGCGGCGGCTGGTGGTAGTTGAGGGTGCCCTCCAGGGTGCGGGTCCGGGGCTTCTGTCTGTGCCCGCGTGTCCTGTGTCCCAGAGTAGCAGGTTGCGGGTCCGGGGCTCCTCTGTCTCCCCGGGTCTTCCCCGGGTCTGCTGTGTGGCTCAGCGGCTTGGCGGATGTGCAGGGGTGCGGGTCCGGGGCTGCTCTGTCTCCCCGGGTCTTCCCCGGGTCTGCTGAGCGGCTTGGCGGATGTGCAGGGGTGCGGGTCCGGGGCTGCTCTGTCTCCCCGGGTCTTCCCCGGGTCTGCTGAGCGGCTTGGCGGATGTGCAGGGGTGCGGGTCCGGGGCTCCTCTGTCTCCCCGGGTCTGTGTCCCTGAGCTGCTTTGCGGGGCCGACGGAGGCAGGAGAGGTGGGGGGCAGCAGGAGAACTGCGGGGGCAGCAGGCGAGGTGCGGGGTGGCGGGTGGGCAGCGGAGACTGCTCGTGATGACGCTACGCGTCATCACTCGCAGTCCCGCAAAGCATTCTGGGATTCGGCTACAGTGCCCGAATTCCAAACTGCGGATTATATAAATAGATCAGAATGAGGGACATATATATGATTTGTAAGGCAGACATTGGAATTTTAAGATGTACTCCATTTAACATTAAAAGTTATTTTTTTCCTCTTTTCCTTCACCAAATTTGGGGTTTGCGTTTTATAATCCAGTGTGTTTTATTCAGAGACAAATATGGTACATTTTTTTTTTAGTGCCAGGTTTAAAAAAAACTCCATTAATAGCTGTAATGATTGTCCCTTCAGAAGTGTATTTGTTATACAAGTATATGAACAATTTTTTTTTACATAAATTGGCCTTGATTTAAAAATGATGCAGAATATTTGCTTTTAAAGAGATCTGATTTATAAACTGTGTTCTAAGGAAAAAAAATCGTGTATTCCATTTCCTCTTTAGAAAGCTTAAATTCTGGTTTTAGTCATAAGAACACATCTGAGATGTTGGTTCATGGATTAAATCATCTGTATGCCGCCACGCCTCAGCCTCCCACTGATTCCTGATATAAACCAACATGCATAAATACTGTATATACACATATCCCCAACACGTTGCTGACAAGGGCCTTAAATTCTTCTCTGCTGACTAGTAATGATAAGACTGTGCTTGTTTCTACATTCACATCCTGTGTGGGCCGAATCAATTAGAATTCCTGGGCTCAATTTCCTGAAGAAGTGCTAAGTAATGTCTCCACTCTTTCTGCCTCCTTCCCACTGCCAACCTCTGACCCCACCAGGCGTATAAAAACCAATACGTCAAGCATGACACGTGAGGTCAGAGGAAAATAAAATAATTTGTTTGCTTTTTTTGCTCCTTTCTCATGCCCTAAGGCTCTAACCACTTATATGTGTATGCACAATTCAGCTCAGTATGTAAGGAGATGAAATTGCCCACGTTCCCCTTAAAGACACCAAAATTGATGTTATATAATGTCTAATGTGATAAGTATTAATGCAATGCAATGTGAATCGTAACGTGGTGTGCAAGACAATAGGTTATTTGAGAGTTTGGGACTAGCTTTCATGTTAGAAGGCAGATCGGGCCCAGCTTGCAGTAGTGATAGACTTAAGGTCTAGCTAGAGAACAGAGCAGCATAATTGGGGTGTCCTGAAAGGAAGAAAAAACCAAGGCCATAGATTGTGGAATTTTAGAGAGTGACAGAGAGAGAGAGTTGACCAAGATACAGAGTAATCAATTTGAGATGGGTAAGAGGATTGATTCACCAAAGGACAGTGTTATCAAGAGGAGATGAGTTCAGGGAAAGGACGCTCAGCAGTGCAGCCACAAGTTTATGACTTTTAAAGTAATGGGCCAGGATGGAACAGAAGCGTGAAATAGACAAAGTGTCCAATGCAGGAGTTACCTAAGCATCAGAGTGTTAGAGATTAAGTTCGGCCATATTGGCATATCAGCTCCTTTGTGGAGGAGGACAAGATGTGGAACTGTGGGTGGAAGATATGACTTTTACGTACTGCATTGTGGTGCTAAACTGGGTTGTGTGAGACAAATGGAGAAAGGAACAAGTGAGTGTTAAGAAGTAAAGCAAATATGTTTAGAGATGCTGTGTGTCCAAGACAAAATGTTTGAGAAGTTGAGTACTCACGATACATACATTGTCATCAAATGGCTGTTAAGTAAAACTTTTATTAAGAACTGGTTATCTCCCGCAGGGAACTGGTTAATTTCTGGTCCTGGCTAACTGAGGTCATTTACATCATGCGGCCTGCAAAAGCATGTCGCCTCCCAAGCACAAGTCCTCACACCAAGCCAGAACCCCCTGTGTCATGTAACATGCTGGGAACAGCAGAAGACTACCTTGCCCACATCTACCATCCTGCGCCATGTTACATGTGTGCCCTTGTGTAACTCATTCTACTTTTGCATTCTTCAAGATTTATTCCATAAATCTTATACCTATTGCAGATCTCACAGGCCAGATTTTAGCATTAAAGAAATTAAGAGTTTTACAAATTAAATTAATTGCAATAAATGTTAGAAAATAAAACAGAGGTTACTCTCCTGCTAAAGTGGTTTTCCCATGAACAAAGTTAATTTTAAAGTTCATTTTAATCAACAGATCTTGGAATAATAAAGCATTTCACAGTTGGATATGTTTAAAAAAAATATTCTGAGTCTGAGATAGGCTAGGGTCACATTTGCGGTTGCAATTGCAGATCCTGATCCAGTTTTGAGCATTAAAAATGCTCAAAACTGGATCCGGATCCGCAGCCATAAGCTGCAATACAAAAACCGGATTGCACTACTTACAATCCGGTTACCGGATCCGGTTTTCAACCCCGCAGTAAAAATCATGCAGGCTGCATGCATCGCAGCGGTTGCAAATTCAGATCTGTTTTTTCTTATAATGAGAGTCTATGGGACCAGATCCGGTACCGCAAGATACCTAAATGTTCCGGATCCGGTTTTGAAAATTGCAAAAATCCACATTCCAAAACCGGATGCATGCAGATCCGGAATGAGGATTGAATTTTGACAACTTTGCATGAAGGCACAGTCCAAAACCGCATCCATTACCGGATTGTGCCTTCTAAGTGTGACCCTAGCCATAGGCTTGGGTCCCATTGTATGGGTAATTGCGGTTCCCGCATCCAGATTTGGAGCGGTAGCTGCAATTGCCTTCACACACATTTTGGACACAAAATGTGTCCCTAACCCGGAATCCGGCACCCGGATTGCTCTGAATGTGCAATCTGGTTGCTGGATACTTTGTTCAAGGTTAATTCCAAGAATACATGTGGGCAACATGTCTCTAGGGGTGTCTCTAGGGGTGCCCACCCTCCCTAGAGACATGCTGTCCACACAGGACGGCATGTGAGGGGTTAATTCTACTGTTAACTCTCTCTCCATCCTTATTAAGGATGCTGTTGTGTAATGTGCTTATGAACATTACGTAGGATAGTGGTCCTGATGCAGCAGCCGGCGGCTTTAATGCAGAAATATAGTTAAATGCTGGCAATTGCCGGCGAGAGAGTTAACAGTAGAATTAACCCTTCACATGCCGTCCTGTGTGGACAGCATGTCTCTAGGGAGGGTGGGCACCCCCTAGAGACATGTTGCCCACATATATTATGAATATTTAACCCTTTTGTTCATCCCTGCTGCAGCAAGGATGAACAAAGCATACGGCTGCCGCAGGCATTTACATGTGCCTTGCGGCAGCCGCATGGGCTCCCATAGGAGCACATTATAAAAAAATGGTTGCGGCTGGAATACTGCTCCGAAAACTGCAGCCTGCAGGATTTTTCCCGCAGGCTGCAAACCCGGAGCCGGTAACTGCAGAGCCATTTAGGCAACCCAAATTTATAATGGGTGCCTATGGGCTGCGGATCCGGATCCGGTTTTGAGTATATTTCATGCTCAAAACCGGATCCGGATTAAAAAAATTACCGCAAATGTGACCCTAGTCTATATAAGATTATCTCAGCACTA
Organism: Allobates femoralis; assembly: GCA_033576535.1. NCBI lineage: Eukaryota > Metazoa > Chordata > Amphibia > Anura > Aromobatidae > Allobates > Allobates femoralis. Next base: position 107,340,784 of record JARQOC010000004.1, read on the forward strand.
GAACATTTTTTTAAATATCCAGTTGTGGAAATAAATATTATTCCAAGATCTATTGATTAATTTGAACTATGTTTGTGGGAAAACCCTTTTAAGTTCCACTTCAATCTTGCCCCAATGCTCCGGTAGACCTCCTGAAGCTATGAAGTGCTGCATATCCATGTGACCATGTGTGTTCTTTGTATAAGTGTACATTCACGGACACCTATCAGTCATTGATAGGACCACTCACTGGACCAATAATCCATGAAAGGGCAGAGATTTAAATGACAAAATCACAGGTTATACCGAATCTATTCTCACAACTACAATGCTATGAAAAAGTGTTTTCCCCCTCCCTGATTTCTTAGGATATGTCACACATCTCTTCTGCTAGTATTTAGCGGGTCTCCGCTAAATACTTAGCTTTTTTCAATGAAGCGGAGATGCGTGTGCGTCGCCGCTTCCAGGTTACCTGATGTTGATCGTGGTAACCAGGTCACACAGAAGGCTGCCTAGTGTCCGCTTTCTCAGAGCGGACAGGAAAACGCTGCTAGCAGCGTTTCCCTGTACGCTTGGCTTAAGCGGACACTAGGCAGCCTTGTGTGTGAAGTGGTTACCACGATAACCGGATTGCTCTGGATGTGTAATCCGGAGCAATCCGGTTACTGGATAGTTTGCTCATCCCTGCTGCCACAGGGATGAGCAAACTGTTCTTTGTGTTGTAAAAGTATTATTTTTATTAATAAATATGTGTATACTGTCTCTAGGGGGTGCCCACTCCCCCTAGAGACCTAGCACCCACTCAGGTGGGCATATAATGATTTTATGTCTTATGTACAGTAGCCAGCTCCTGGCGGCTCTGTACATTTTTATCAATGAAGGCGCCCGGCTCCTCTGAGAGCAGCGTGCATATTATAGCTATTGTAGCTATAGTATGCGCACTGTCCGAGGTTCTGAAGCCATTTTCAGTAGATCTATGGGCAGCGCTGCTTATAGATCTTACTGTATAAGGCTTCAAGACCTCGGACAGCGCACATACTATAGCTACAATAGCTATAATATGCGCGCTGCTCTCAGAAGAGCCGGGCGCCTTCATTGATAAAAATGTACAGCAGCTGACAGGAGCCGGCTGCTGTACTTAAATGACTAAAGCATTATATGCCCACCTGAGTGGGTGGAAATTCTCTATGGGGAGTGGGCACCCCCTAGAGACAGTATGCACACATTTATTAATAAAAATAATACTTTTACAACACAGAAAACACTTTGCTCATCCCATCCACACCAACTGATATTGGCACCAAGTAGCTTCGGTCACTGATCTCCTAATCCCTTCATAGGCTAAACTGATGCCAGATCCCACAGCCAGTCTGGACACTGCTCTCCCTCCTAGTCTGCTCCTGGCACCAGGCTCTGGAACCTGCAAAACTGAAAATGGGACAGCGCATCAGCTACCTCATTTTCCATTCCCAGCACATGCTTCGCCACCATGCAAATGTTACATTCTAAACAATGCAGCACTAGATGCCTAAACAACTCCACCGCTGGAGGTGATTTCGTAGGAAGAGTATTAATTGAATGTACCACTGCCATATTATCACAATGCAAACAAACTTTCTTGCTCAAAAATTCTGAACCCCACAACTTAACCGCCACCACGATCGGGAAACGCTAAATTTTTAACCAACTCCCTTCTCTTTCCATAGCTTTGGCCACTCCCTCACACATCGAGTCTGAAAAATTGTTCCAAAGCATGCAGCTCCTGCCACATTCATAAACAGCTCCAGCTGTCTATTAGACAATACCTTACTCATCAATAACGTCTTCCCATTGTACCTGTCTAAAAAGAAGTTCCAAACAACCAAGTCCCCTTTCATCACTTTAGTCACCCTAACAAAGTGATTCGGAGGTGTTGCACCCACAATCACGCTCGACAACCTTCCTATTACACTGTGTGCAGTTTGGCCATGTTCACACATCTCTTCTGCTAATATTTAGCGGGTCTCCGCTAAATACTTAGCTTTTTTCAATGACGCGGAGATGCGTGTGCGCCACCGCTTCCTGGTGACGCAGCCCCTGGTTACCCTATGTTGATCATGGTAACCACTTCACACACAAGGCTGCCTAGTGTCCACTTAAGCCGAGCGGACAGGGAAACATTGCTAGCAGTGTTTCCCTGTCCGCTCTGAGAAATGCAGCCTTGTGTGTGAAGTGGTTACCACGATCAACATCGGGTAACCAGGTGCTGCGTCACCAGGAAGCGGCGGCGCACACGCATCTCTGCTTCATTGAAAAAAGCTAAGTATTAAGCGGTGACCCGCTAAATACTAGCAGAAGAGATGTGTGAACATGGCCTATATTAGGCAAATTAGTATTTTGATCACATGATACTTTTTATACATGTTGTCCTACTCCAAGCTGTATAAGCTTGAGAGCCAACTGCCAATTAAGTAAATCAGGTCATGTGCATTTCTGTAATGAGGAGGGGTGTGGTCTAATGACATCAACACCCTATATAAGGTGTGCTTAATTATTAGGCAACCTCCTTTCCTTTGTCAAAATGGGTCAGAAGAGAGATTTGAAAAGTCCAAAATTGTGAGATGTCTTGTAGAGGGATGCAGCAGTCTTTTGCCAAACTTTTGAAGCGTGATCACCGAACAATCAAGTGTTTCTTGGCAAATAGCCAACAGGGTTGCAAGAAGCGTGTTGGGCAAAAAAGGCGCAAAATAACTGCCCATGAATTGAGGAAAATCAAGCGTGAAGCTGCCAAGATGCCATTTGCCACCAGTTTTGCAATATTTCAGAGCTGCAACGTTACTGGAGTATCAAAAAGCACAAGGTGCGCCATACTCAGGGATATGGTCAAGGTAAAAAAGGCTGAAAAGCGACCACTTTTGAGCAAGAAACATATGATAAAACATCAAGACTGGGTCAAGAAATATCTTAAGACTGATTTTTCAAAGGTTTTATGGACTGAAGAAATGAGAGTGACTCTTGATGGGCCAGTTGGATGGGCCAGAGGCTGGATCAGTAAAGGGCAGAGAGCTCCACTCCAACACAGACGCCAGCAAGGTGGAGGTGGGGTACTGGTATGGGCTGGTATCATCAAAGAAGAACTTGTGGGACCTTTTCAGGTTGAGGATGGAGTGAAGCCCAACTCCCAGACCTACTGCCAGTTTTTGGAAGACAACTTCTTCAAGCAGTGGTACAGGAAGAAGTTAGTATCGTTCAAGAAAAACATGATTTTCATGCAGGACAATGCTCCATGACATGCATCCAACTACTCCACAGCGTGGCTGGCCAGTAAAGGTCTAAAAGAAGAAAAAATAATGACATGGCCCCCTTGTTCACCTGATGTGAACCCCATAAAGAACCTGTGGTCACTCACAAAATGTGAGATCTACAGGGAGGGAAAAAAGTACACCTCTCGCAACAGTGTCTGGGAGGCTGTGGTGGCTGCATGCAATGTTTATCATAGACAGATCAAGCAACTGACAGAATCTATGGATGGAAGGCTGTTAAGTGTCATCATAAACATAGGTGGCTATATTGGTCCCTTTCATTCTTGGGGTTTTGTTTTTGCATGTCAGAAATGTTTATTTCTAAATTTTGTACGGTTATATTGGTTTACCTGGTGAAAATAAACAAGTGAGATGGGAATATATTTGGTTTTTATTAAGTTGCCTAATAATTCTGCACAGTAATAGTTACCTGCACAAACAGATATCCTCCTAAGATAGCCAAATCTAAAAAAAAAAAACACTCCAACTTCCAAAAATATTAAGCTTTGATATTTGAGGCTTTTGGGTTGATTGAGAACATAGTTGGTGATCAATAATAAAAATAATCCTCTAAAATACAATTTACCTAATAATTCTGCACACAGTGTATATATCCACCCCATCAGTATAATGCGACACGCAAAATTCAACTTTCCTAACACTGACTGTAAAACCCTCAACCTCACCTTTTTAGCATAAAACAATGCTCGGACTGATGCCTTTAGATCAAGCAACTTCCCCTCGGTCAGCCGACACTTCATGTTCACTGTAGTAATTTCAATGCACAAAAAGCATAAAACCGCTGGCCCTTCTGTTTTCTCCTTTGCCAATGGAATACCAAAACGAAGTGCTCTCCGCTCCATGGTGAACAGCAACAATAAACAAACCGAGGACCCTGCCGGCCCAACACATAAGAAGTCATCTAGATATTGAATCACTGAGTGGACCCCTGCAACGTCCCGAATTACCCATTCGACAAAGGAACTAAACGCTTCAAAATATGCACACTGAATAGAACAACCCATGGGCAGGCAATGATCCACGTAAAATTCCCCTTTCTACATGGACCCCAACAAATGAAAACTATCTGGATGAACTGAAAGCAAGCGAAAAGCTGCTTCTATGTCTGACTTCGCCATTAACACCCCCGTCTCGGAGCTCTCACCAAATCCAAAGCCCTGTCAAATGAAACGTAACAAACCGCGGACAGATCTTGTGAGATCCCATCATTAACTGACAACCTGGTCAGGTAGGATAAATGATGTATGAGCCTAAATTTATTCATCTGTTTCTTGGGTATCACCCCCAATGGCGAAATCCTAAGATTAGGAAATGGAGGGTCCTTGAACGGACCCGCCATCCTGCCTAACTCCACCTCCTTGAATAGCTTTTCTTTCACGACCTCCGGATCCTCCCTAACGGACCTCAAGTTACCGAACAACAGGGGCCTCAGGATCAAACGGGGGATCCTAAAACCTTCAACAAAACATCACTGCAGCAACTTCACTGCCTGCACATCCAGGTATTTATTTAAATAGGGAAGCATCGTCTTTACCTTCCTCTTCCCAGCTCCCTCTCCTGCCTTCCCCTTTCCTTTTTTAAAGCACCTGGCAAAGGAGTGGGTATCTCCGCAGCCGGAGCACTCGTGCTTGAATTGGTACGAAGCCCCGAACTTACAGTGCCCCTCATTAAACTGCTAACATACAACCTTCCTTTGGCTGGCCAGGGACCCACTGTTTACGGATAGGCTCCCGGCTCCCACTCTAAAGAGCTGAGCCGGAGCCATCATGAGACACATCCACAAGGCAATATCCTTATGGTCCAATCTAAGTCCAGACCGCAGAGCTTTCCGTTGCTGGAACTGCTCGTCATACCTTAACCACCCTAAGCCTCCATACACTCTGTACGCCTCCCCAATTGAATCCATATAACTGAAAAGAGCAGAGCAGTGCTCCGGCTCCTTCTCCTTATTGACACTAGCCAATATGGCAAAAGCTTGTAGCCAATTAGTGAAGGTCCTGGGGATCAACCTGTATCTCCTCTTCTCTTCATCCTCCTTTTCCTTTTTTGAGTTGCTCGGTTTAATTTAATCTAAATTAAACTCTTCTAGCAGAAGCAGGGAAAATATTTCCAAACACTCCCCTTTCCAGACGCTTTCCCTCACCTCCGTCTTCAAATGTGCCCCAAGCAGACTCTTCGAAGCACACATAGACTTTGCTCTGTACCCTGTCATCTAACCAAACTATCTATTCTTCCGTCTCCTTGTCTTTTTCCCCATCTGTCGCCCTGTCCGAAGCAGCCGCAACCCCGGCCACCTGTGCCACTTCCACAGCAGCCGCACCCAAGCCGACTGCACCCCGTCCTCCTATACCCACAACTGGCTTCCAGTCCCAGTAGGGCCACCCATGCTCCCGGAGCCCTGGCCTGCTCGTCGATGGACGCTCTTCTACCACCATGCAACACACCTAGCAATCGGCCAAAACTCTGCCCAGGTAACCAGCCAACTGCCTGCTCAAACCACAACCTGATTACTCATCCCCGTAACTACTCCATCACCCCCATAACCCACAACATCAAGCACATCGTCGATCTCTCACCAGGCTGCCTCTGAGACGATCCATGAACAGCCGTGCCACGATGTTCATGCAGACGCTATTCTTCTCCTGACGCTTCTGATTGTTGTCCCTCTTCGATGAAATCTGTAGTGCTGCTGGCAGTCTCAGGGGGGACCAGCAGAGGGACAGCCAGCTCGGTCACCGCCACGGTCACCGCACCCTGACTTGCTATCCTTGTCCTGCTGGTTCACTTCCTCTTTATCCGGGGCGGTGCCCTGCCGCCACTGGACCTCACTGGACCCTTGGATGTCCTCACTGGTCCCCCTTCCTGCTGACTGCAGGAAGGCCGCTCCATCTCCGCTGCTTGCCGCATCTGCCCCCCAGCACGATCCATTCTGGAGGGAACCGTCACCATAGATCTCAGCCCATGCCTCTGCCGACTGCAGGAGCCACCATCCTCTCCTACCAGGTTGCCATCATTCATCCATCCAGTGGTCCCTCCAGCCCGCAGCCGGTCCTGCCACAGGCTGCTCCTCTGCTTCCTGCAGGAAGTCTCCGCTATACCTCTAGCTGGGTTCTTCCCCAGGCCCGCACATCACCAGGGGCTGCCGTATAGCTGTTCCGGGGCCTTGCTGGCTGCGGACCGGAAGTAGGCCTCTGTGTAGCTCCACCCACTTCAAGTTCGCGGTATCTCTGGTGCGGATTCCTCCCAGTGACCGGGGAGGGTTCTGGAGGCATCGGGCAGCTCCCCTGCCGCGGAGGGTCCGCATGGGCGCTCCTGGATCATCTCCTCTCCCCATCAAGGGAGTAGCGCTCCGGCGGCCATGACCACTGAGAATGCAGCTCAGGCCGGGGTGCAAAGGCAGGCACCGCCGGGCGTAGAGCGCACACAGAAGCCAGCTGCTCCCAGAGTGCTTCAACTCCCAGGACCTCAGGGGCTCCATCCAAAGGAGTGTAGCAAGGTCGACCATCACTCTGTCAGGAGCTGCAGCCACAAGGATCTGGCACAGTACAGCAAGAAGGAGGTACCCAAATCCTGCTCCCCTCTATACACCCTCTAATCAGCCAGCCCCATGATCCTTCCTCCAATCACCACTATCCCCTTTTCCACCAATCCCATAGCCCCAAAAAATTATTTCCTGCATTCAAACATTAACTCCTTCAGACATCCAGTCCCCTCCAGATCGTGATGGGCTTATTCACCCTTAGAGGGCTCTCTGGCCCTTCTTAAACAATGAGAAAAGGGGACCCTCATACATTGTATAAGCTACTCTAGAAAGCTATTATATAGCGCTACAGCCAATATGGGGCCATTTTATAGTGCTGCATCTAATGTGGGTGTCAATATACTGCTGTAGTTAATTTGAGGCCATTTTATAGTGATGCTGCTAATGTGGGGCCTTTATGTAGTGTTGTATCTGTGGCGCCCCACTTGTCAGTGTGCCACAGTAGGGGTACTGCACCCACAACTGAGTGTGCAGTATTCCTGTCATTGGGGAGTGTAAAGTCAACCTGAGGCTCCCATCCCGGCATCCTTACACCTAGACTAGGGGACTAATTGGCAACCGTTTACCAGGGTAACCGGTCCCGTGGGGAGGAGAGTTATGAGTAATGAGAATCGGAAGTCACACAGTTGGACCTAGTCCGTACTGAGGGAAGAAGCAAGGAGTGAGCCCTAGAGGGGTCTCCCAGGGAAGGGCGCCTGAGAGGAAAAGACGACCCAGGAAAAAAAGTGGAAACCCAGTGCCAGACCACCGAACAGGTCTGGGGGAATCCCAGTCCACCAACGGCATGCCGGCTCTGAGTCACGGTACAGGCGAGTTCACCCCTGAGCCGTCAACACCCGCCAGTCGAGGCCAAAGTATCCGCCCCAACCCCGTTCAGAACATTCAGCCCCACCAGGGACACAAAACAGGGTTGAGCCCCTTAGAGAGAAGAAGGGTACCTCATAGTACCCAACGGGCCTGGTAGATAAGTGGGCTGTCCAAGGCAGCACAAGGATAGTGTGAAGGCGCAGGTCAGAACAGCGGGACATAAGAAAGACAAAAGAAGGTATACTACGGGAGCCTCAAAGAGACTTTACCCTCCTCAGTGACTACCCAGTCAGCTACCCATTCAAAGGCTGTGTAAACTGTAGCCTTAAGTGCCATCTGAACTGATTCCAGTAAAGTACCAGTATAGAGTCACAAGTGGGGATGAGCGAGTATACTCACTACTATTCAGTATTCGCCGAATAGTAGCGGTATTCGGGCTACTCGCTACTCTCCGAGTACTTATGTGTACTCGGGAGTAGCGAGTAGTCCTAATACTTTCGCAGTGTATCTATAGATACACTGCAAAAGTAGCCTAAAAGTGATTAAAAGTTGATAAAAAATAATAAAATTACATACTCACCTTCCGACGCCTACACCGGGATCGGCAGAGAAGACATCCGATCGCTGGACAAGGACCTGTCACTACCAGCTAATCAGATGGCCACTAGCAATTTGGCCAATCAGATGGCACCACGTTAGGGATGGGCGAATCTACTCGCTAGGACTCGTTACTCGGCGAGTAGTAAGGGACTCGCAGGACTCGGTACTCTGCGAGTCTCCCAGTGATTACTCGCGAGTCTAATGCAAATCAATATCAATCCTAGTTTTGTCAGAAACGCTGAACTAGGATTGCCATTGTTTGCATTAGACTCGCTAGTAATCACTGGCTACTGTGCCAGTGATAGCAGGGAAACTCGCAGATAACTGCTGTTTCTTTGCGAGCCGAGTCCAGCTGTCTTCTCTGTGCAGCTCCAGGGTCCTAGAGCCCGCCTGCTCACAGACATGATGTAGCAGTGCTGAGATTGTTCTCAGTCTGCTCATTCCCTGTGTACAGACATGAATGTCTGTGCACAGAGATGATGTAGCAGTGCTGAGATTGTTCTCAGTCTGCTCATTCCCTGTGTACAGACATGAATGTCTGTGCACAGAGATGATGTAGCAGAGCTGAGATTGTTCTCAGTCTGCTCATTCCCTGTGTACAGACATGAATGTCTGTGCACAGAGATGATGTAGCAGAGCTGAGATTGTTCTCAGTCTGCTCATTCCCTGTGTACAGACATGAATGTCTGTGCACAGAGATGATGTAGCAGAGCTGAGATTGTTCTCAGTCTGCTCATTCCCTGTGTACAGACATGAATGTCTGTGCACAGAGATGATGTAGCAGAGCTGAGATTGTTCTCAGTCTGCTTATTCCCTGTGCATAGACATCTATATTTATGCACAGGGGATGTAGCAGAGAGGACATCGCGTTTTGGACTGCGTCGGACGGAAGAGGATTTTTTTAATTAAAGATGGAGTCCCTAATGGCTTTTTTTTTTATTTCTAATAAAAAATTTTCCTTGTGTTGTGTTTTTTTTTAAAACAATTTAATAGAAATTCATGGCGGTCATGTCTAATATTGGCGTGACCGCCATAAATTTCGGGCTTAGGGCCAGCTGATAATACAAAGCTGGCCCTAACCTCTATTACCCAGCGTGCCACCGCCACCAGGGCCGCTGGAAGAGCGGGGTTCAGCGCCAGAGGATGGCGCTTCAATGAACGCGCCATCTTCTGGGGCGGCTGCGGGCTGCAATTTGCAGCGGGGGGTGCCCAGAAAGCTTGGGCATCCCTGCGCTGCGGATTCCAGCCCCCAGCTGCTTAGCTGTACCTGGCTAGACATAGAAATTGCGCGGAGCCCAACGCATTTTTTTTTTATTATTTCATGAATTTCAGAGTCAGAATCTCAGAATTTCATGAAATAATTAAAAAAAAATGCGTGGGACTCCGCGCAATTTCTATGTCTAGCCAGGTACAGCTAAGCAGCTGGGGGCTGGAATCCGCAGCGCAGGGATGCCCAAGCTTTCTGGGCACCCCCGCTGCAAATTGCAGCCCGCAGCCGCCCCAGAAGATGGCGCGTTCATTGAAGCGCCATCCTCGGGCGCTGAACCCCGCTCTTCCAGCGGCCCTGGTAGCGATGGCACGCTGGGTAATAAAGAGGTTAGGGCCAGCTTTGTATTATCAGCTGGCCCTAAACCCGAAATTTATGGCGGTCACGCCAATATTAGACATGACCGCCATGAATTTCTATTAAATTGTTTTAAAAAAAAACACAACACAAAGAAAATTTTTTATTAGAAATAAAAAAAAAAGCCATTAGGGACTCCATCTTTAATTAAAAAAATCCTCTTCCGTCCGACGCAGTCCAAAACGCGATGTCCTCTCTGCTACATCCCCTGTGCATAAATATAGATGTCTGTACACAGGGAATGAGTAGACTGAGAACAATCTCAGCTCTGCTACATCATCTCTGTGCACAGACATTCATGTCTGTACACAGGGAATGAGCAGACTGAGAACAATCTCAGCTCTGCTACATCATCTCTGTGCACAGACATTCATGTCTGTACACAGGGAATGAGCAGACTGAGAACAATCTCAGCACTACTACATCAGGCAGCAGGCAGGCTCTAGGACCCTGGAGCTGGCAGCCTGTACAGAGGAGACAGTATCTTATCTGTGCGAGTCAGCGATTACTTACAAAGTAAATGAGCAATGCAAATAAATGACAAAACTAGGATTGCTTCAGGCTGAAGCTTCCGACACACATCTGCGATTTGTAAATCTCACACTACTCGCTATTACTTGCTTCCCCATTCATTAACATTGGACTCGCTAGACTCGCAACGAGTAGCGAGTCCTGTGCTCGGACTCGCTAGAGTCAAGCGATTCCGAGTAATTTAGGATTCGCCCATCACTACACCACGTCACAACCAAGTTATCGCTAGCGGCCACCTGATTGGCCAATTTGCAAGGTCCTAGATGTACTGTCAGGACCTTGCAAACTGGCCAATCAGGTGGCCACTAGCGATGACGTAGTTGTGACGTGGCACCATCTGATTGGCCAGATCGCTACCGGCCATCTGATTGACTGGTAGTGACAGGTCCTTGTCCAGCGATCGGATGTCTTATCTGCAGGTCCCTGTGCAGGCGTCGGACACGTGAGTATGTAATTGTATTATTTTTTTAACAACTTTTATTCACTTTTAGGCTACTTTCGCAGTGTATCTAAAGATACACTCGCTATACTCGCAATGAGTAGCGAGTACCGGTACCTACTCGTTGCGAGTATCGGTACCCACTTGTTGCGAGTATAGCGAGCACGAATATTAAGGTACTCGCTCATCCCTAGTCACAAGGCCTCCGTGTCTCCTTTCTGCACAAACTGTTGCGCAGCTCCGCTGCCCACATCCAGTACCACGACAACAAGTGCTACGGTATCCTGCCCCGGGGACTCGGCTCCATTTGCAGGGAGCCATACCAACCAAGCTGACATACCATCGTCCCCAGCGATCTGACAGCGGCGCTGGTGAATTCACCAGAGACTGCAGGTGGCATCTCGAGACAAATAATCTTCTTTTTCTTTTATTCCCTTTTACTTTTCCCCAATTTTTGAGTTGACTACGAGGGCTACGGGTCCGGGCGGGCAACCAGTGACATCCTTCCAACTCCACGCCCGGGTTCCGAGTTCCCATAGAACCCTGGGTGAATCATATCAAATATGGAGACCAATATACTAATAATATATAGTTCAGCAGCTAATGTGGGTGCCATTATATAGTGTGACAGCTAATGTGGAGACCATCATGCTATACATAGGAAAGTTGTGGGCCCAACATATTGTGTGTATGAGAATAGTGGATCTACCAGACTGTGTATAAGGGAGTTTTGAACCCACAATACTGTGTATATTGAAGCTGTGGTGGAATTATACTGTGTATAAGGGTGCTGTGGACCCATAATTGTAAATATAGGAGCTATGAGGGCATTATACTATGTATAAGGGAGCTGTTAGCCCTTTATACTGTGTATGGGGGAGCTGTGGGTATTGTGTATATGTGGCACCCTGCCATTACAAGTAGCCACAGAACCATCTCAAGCATAGATGGATTTCCACAGTAGGTACCACATACACCCAACACCTTCCACCCCAGACCTGTAGGGGGAGCTCCACTTGCTGCCTTAAGCAAGATTCCCTATAAATACCGGTGCTGGGGGCAGAGTTATTCAGAGTGTGCAGTCGCTAGGAGAACTGTGAAGACGTCCTGGTGTGTCGGAGCCGCACTAGGCCCGAGGCAGTTGACAGTTAACCAGCCTAGCCAGCCTAGCCAGTGTGAGGGCCTAAGAGTGAAGTTGAAGGCAAGGCGGAAGGAGTGAAGTAACAGCAGACTGGGGGCAGAGGAGCCATACCGGTTCACCCCAGAAAGCAACTCAGACACCGGAGTCCGAGTCTGCAGGAGAGCATCTAGCCCAGCAGAAACACTGGCTCACCGAGGAGACTCCAGTCTCCTGGACACCTGTACAGCAACCAAAAAAGGAGCCAGGCACCGCAGGAGAAGTGATAGCGGTAGTCCACACAGAGGCTTCCCACCACACAATGCAGGCGACAGAGACACAGAGGAGGCCAGGCCTAGGTTCACGTGGGTCAGAGGCTTCACCAAGGGAAAACAAACAAGGAGGCCTTATACTCACTCACTGTGGAGATCCAGAAGTGTTTCCCAACCACCGGAGTGTGCCCTGGACAGTATCTTCAATAGCACCAGTAAAGGTACAGAAACAACTTCCAGTGTGTGTCTGTTTCTCCAACTCTGACCCTGTCCAGCTCAGAGACTGTAGCAGTGGCCCGGCTGCCTAGCCACCTCCCTGTGCAAATCCCTGTCACTTCATCACAACCCCAGGGACTCTGCTCTGCCTGTGGGGAGCTATACCATCCAGCTGGCCGTCCATCATCCTCGGTGGCCCACAGCAGCGCTGGTGCCATCACCAGACACCACAGGTGGTTTCACGAGACATTTATTCTTTTTATTCCCGTTATATTTTATTCTCAATTGATTACCAGGGCTACGGGTGTGGGCAGGCCACCAGTGACATCCACCCAACTCCGCGCCTGGGTTCCGAGTTCCCAAAGACCCCTGGGTGAATCAATTTCTGGCATCACAAACAGAATGCCGTGCCTGGTATCACCGGGTACTGTGTGCTGTATGTATTGACTGTGCATTGTGAACTGTTAACATTTGGCCGCCATTACTGCACTATCGAGCGGGAAGGAAGGGGTCATAATGGCCAAAAGAGCGCAAAGCCAAATCCCGCCCAATGCTCTGCCAAGAACTGACGAGGCGCAGGGGCCTAATCCAGAAACTCCCGAACACTTAACTCCCTGCCTGCGGAGCCATTACGTAGTTAACTCTATAAAGACTGGCCGTGATTCACTAGGGAACGCAAAAATGTCAGATACATCAAGCGATGAAGAAGCTCCCTTCCTAAACCCTATCAATCAGCCCAGCCTAAGTATGTCCGTAGCCAGTAGAGCACCCGACCCGCCGGGCGCTGTAGCCTCGATCATGCCAATCTCACTACCGTACGTCCCGAGGACTAAATGGTTACCTCAGTATGATGGCCGGCCAGACACCTTGTCAGCATTTAGAAGGAAAATCTGCAGCGTGCTAGATATGTACGCAATGACTGGCAAACAGCGGGCTGCTGTTGTACTGGGAAAGTTAACCAGTGCAGCAGAGTGTGAGATTGAAACCTTGTCAGAAGCAGACCAGCGGCCACAGGATGACATCAGAGACTATGCCTGGCGCCTTCAAGAGGCACTGCGAGCTTTGAAACAGGTCAGCCCTGTTAGCGTGCAGGAGGAGAACAGAATGCTAACCGAGCAGTTTATCCGTTGGCTACGGTCACTAGATGAGAGCAGAACCGTGCGCTGGTGATACCTAGGTCACCCGGATGTAAATTTTAACACTGTAAAGGACATGGCTATCAAGGGGCTGCAACTCCTAGAAACCCCTGATGTGGCAGTCCGGCGGTGGCCGAGCGACAATGCTCCAGCACCAGTAACACCAGCTTCCACACCTGCAGCTGAGAACAACATACAGGCTGCAAATCCCAGCCGGTAGGACAATCTGTGCTCCGAGGTGCGCCAGCTGAGTTGGAACTCGACTACAGTCGTAGAAGCTCTGCAAGCAGAGACCAAGTCATCAAGAAGGATACAGCTTTCCGACAGCCCAGAGGATATCCCATGGATGAGAAACAAGAAGGCGATGTCACTCCGTAGGAGGACCAACGACCCACAAATTTCCACAGGAGAGCCCATCTGTCGCCGCTGCAGCAAGACCGGCCATATTGCTAGGCATTGTCCTTTAAACAAGCAACCCTTGGGGCCAAAGCCCAGGAGTAGTCCGACCAGACCCATCAGACTGGTATGATAGGTACATTGGACGAAGACCATTCCTGTCTATCATACTAGAAGGCATCCCTACATCTGGGTTGTTGGACACTGGGTTGCAGGTGACGATAATATCCCATATCCTTTATAAGAGATTCTGGTCTGACGATGAACTTAACCCACCAGATCCAAACCTCAACATATATGCTTCTAATGGATCGCCACTTAACCTAGTCGGGGTTAGAGAAGTAACAGTAAAAGTGGGGAGGGTGGAGTTAAAAAACCAGGGGCTTATTGTGATAGAAAATAATCTTAATGACAGAGCTCCATATATCATTCTTGGTACTAATGTCGCTAGCAAATGTTTAGATTAAGTGTTGTTCTTACTCCAACAGATTGCAGACACTGCCAAACCCACGGCAGCGGAGGGTTCTTCAGAGAGATCAGAGCCTTCCTGCATCAACAACAGGTAAAACTGACAGGTGGTGAAATTGGTACTGCACAGGTGACAGACCCAATTCCCATTGTTGTACTCTCGATGAGTGAAATGATGATCTGGTGCCGAGCAGCTATAGGCCTAATGGGACAGGACTACCAGGCGGTAGTAGAGCCTATCAGTACAGAACACAGGCCTACACTCTTGACAGCCAGGATTTTGGTTGATGCACTTAAGGGAATGGTACACATCCGCATCTTAAATTGTGGGGAGGACGAGGTCAAACTACCCAGGTATTCTGCCATTCCTAAGCTGTACACTGTGCATAACAATGCTATACAGGCAGTGGTACCCTTGACCCTACCAGTCTCGTTGGAAGATAACAATTCCAAGGGGCAGCTGGAGGACTGGTGTAAACAGCTGCATGTTGGCACTGACTCCACTCCTGAACATAAGAGGCATGGTGTCTAACGGGTAGTCCAAGAGTATGAACAGGTATTCAGTAAGCAGCCACTTGATTTTGTAGGATTAAAGGGTACACCATCATATACCCACAGGTACACATCCACCAATCAAAGAGTGATACAAACCTATTCCACCAGTTCATTATCAGCATACCAAAGAGATGTTGCAGGACATGGAGGACGCAGGGTCATAACAGATAGTTGCAGTTCCTGGCATCTCCATTAGTCCTGGTCAAAAAGAAGGATGGCAGCATGTGTGACTATAGGCAGATAAATCGAATAACACATAAAGATGCCTACCCGTTACCCCGCATAGAAGAGTCACTTGTTGCTTTAAAGTCTGCTAATAACTTTTCAACCCTAGATCTCACTAGTGGGTATTGGCAGGTCTCCGTTGCAGAAGAAGACCGGAGAAGATGGCATTTACTACACCCATGGGTCTGTGTGAATTTACCAGCATGCCATTCGGACTGTTTAATGCACCCGGAATGTTCCAGAGGTTGATTGAGTGTTACCTGTGGCACTGAAATTTTGAAACTGTCCTAGACTACCTAGATGATGTCATAGTTTATTGTAAAACTTATGAGGAACACCTGAAGCACCTGGCCGAGGTATTTTAAGCATTAACCAAGAATGGGATGAAGCTGAAGCCGTCCAAATGCCATCTGCTAAAGCCAAAGGTCCAGTATATAGGTCATGTGGTCAGTTCAGAAGGAGTGGCACCAGACCCGGATAAGGTAACCGTAATCAGAGAATGGCAGTAACCAATAAGTATCAGGGAGGTACGTCAGTTCCTGGGACTGGTGGGATACTACAGGAGACTTATCAAGGGTTATACAAAGAAAGCAGCACCTTTACAAGATCTCCTTGTAGGTCAGCCCAAGAAAGGCAAGTCTAGAGGTCCTCCATTCGAGTGCGGCAAGGGACAAGAAGAGTCCTTCAAATAAATGAAAGAGGCCCTGATTGGTGATGAGATCCTGGTTTACCCTGACTATAACCAACCATTTCTGCTGTACACCGATGCCAGCATTGTGGGGTTAGGAGCTGTCTTAGTGCAGAAGCAGAATGACAAAGAAAGAGTGATTGCCTATGCAAGCAAGAAGCTTCACCCTACAGAAAGGAATCCTGAGAACTACAGCTTTTTCAAATTGGAGTTCTTTGTCTTGGTCTGGGCCATCAAAGAATGGTCCAAGCATTACCTGGTGTCTGCAAAATTTACCGCCTTCATGGATAATAATCCTCTAACACACCTGGAAACCGCGAAGTTAGGTGCCATGGAACAACGCTGGATGGCTAGATTGTCAAATTACCAGTTTACCATCATGTACTGGGCTGGCCATAACAATGCCAGCGCTGATGCCTTGTCAAGGATGCCTCACCTGTCAGATGTGGGAGAAGATGTGGACAAGCTAGAAGAAGTAGAGCTACCCGCCTTCCATAGCCACAGGGCATCCCAATGTCAGCAAGTCTCTAGACGATTCCCGAAGAAAACAGTAAATCCATTACCTCACTATGGTTGGAAGGAGTCCCAAGACAGTAACCTGGCTATCAGTTTGGTTAAAGGAATGATGACCTAAGAATCTTCCCGTCTCGGTCAAGATGCTCCCCCAAAGGCAAAACACTTATGGAATGATAGAAGCAAACTGTTTATCTACCAAGAAAAACTGTGTAGGCGATCCATCAATCCCAGAACCCATGAGATGGTCTGGCAAATAGTGGTACTCAGGAAGGATGGGCAGATAGTGTTGAATGCATACCACAACCAAGAAGGACACTTCAAATGGAAGAAGCTAGAGATGCTGTTGAAAGACAGATTCCACTGGGGTTGCATGAGAGGAACCTTAGAAAGATGGTGTAAGAACTGTGGACCATGCAACTTGAGGAGAAAAGATCAAGAGAGTCAACGAGCACCACTCCAGCCAATTGTTACTACTCAACCGCTTCAAATAATAGCTTTAGATCAAAATTAACACCAAGCAGATCAGGTTACACCTATGCATTGATAATGGTAGATCACTACTCAAGATTTCTGGCAGTTGCTCCAGTGAAGGACTTGACAGCTGAAATAGCCGCAAAAACCTTTCAAGCCAACTTCTGTAGACCACTTCTGCATTTGAAGCTGAGATCTTTCAAGAATTTTGTCATCTATATGGGTGCAAGAAGATTAGGACCACACCTTACCATTCACAAAGAAACATCATGTGTGAAAAGATGAACAAACATAGTTATAGACATGTTGAAGACATTGTCCTTGGAAGAAAGGAACCAGTGGCCTGACAAATTGTCTGATTTAGTGGACATGTATAACAACATACCAGTGAGTTCCACCAATTGCACACCAGCATATCTAATGAGAGCACGCCCTGGAAAGTTACCAGTTGACTTGGACATGGGAGTCGTAGAACCAGATGCAGAAACATCTATTGTAGATTGGAATACAACTCGCCAAGAACAGCACAAACTTATTCAAGCCCGTGTAGAAGATAATCTGAGAAAGATCAGAGAAAAGCAGGAAAAAGTTACAACAAAGGTGTACAAGCTGAACCGTTAGTACCTGGAGAACGTGTGCTTAAAAGGAAAAGAAGACATCATTAACTTGATGATCAGTGGGAGAAAGAGCCTTATACTGTATTAGACTCCAACTTTGACAACAGCAAAACCTGTTTAATCAGTAAGGATGGAAGTAAAATCACTGCTACAGTATCAAGAGACCACTTAAAAACTTGTCCAGAACAACTTAGGATACAAGAAGAACAAGAAGAGGAAATACCTTGTATACCACAAAGTGAACCAAAAGAAAAAGTGATTTGTACAATACTTGGAGACTTTCCAGAGAATTGGCCCCAATGTGAGGGAGCAGTAATTGTACCAGTAATCCACTTTTATCAACCTCAAGAAGGACAAAGAATACTGGAAGAAACTTCTAGAGTTCCAGAAATACCTGTCCAGATCTCAGAAGAATCGACCATTGTAAGAGAACCACAGGATCGTGCAATCAGTGAAACTGCCAGACCTATAGGGAGACTAAGGCCGCGCAGACAGTTACTCAGTTTGCCTATTATACATAGAGCAACACAAAACATAGATACACCACCTGAGACACCAACACTACATAGATCTAGTCGTAGTAACCAGGGTCAACCCCCGTCCAGGTATGAAGAATGGGTGTAATATGTGTAAAGTGTAAGATATGAAAAAGGGTAACATGTAAATATAAACCAGTTTGTACATTAAAATGTAAAAAATAGTGTACAGAAGGGTGGAGGAACTGGGCCCAGCCCCATGCACATTAAGTTATGAACAGAAAGTGCCTGGGGTGGAGAGAAGGTACCAGATCTCCTAAGCCGAAACACCCGTAGGG
This sequence comes from Allobates femoralis, assembly GCA_033576535.1. Taxonomy (NCBI): domain Eukaryota; kingdom Metazoa; phylum Chordata; class Amphibia; order Anura; family Aromobatidae; genus Allobates; species Allobates femoralis. Next base: position 107,359,098 of record JARQOC010000004.1, read on the forward strand.
AAAATGGTTGGTTATATATATGTGTAATGGACTTTATTGCAGTTTGAAAGACTTTGAAACCCTTTTAATCCGGAGCTTACAGAGACTTGCTGAAAAGACTCTTAACATCTTCCCTGGAGTTTTCCCCACTTCCCTTTAAACATGGACCATATTTACAGGACTGGTTGTGACAAAAACCTGCTTTTTACAGCCTGTGGCGGATGGACTAGCACCGTATGGACTGCACCTTGTTTTTTACTTTTTACCATTTTTTTACAGTGGTTTTTGTATATTTTTGCTTTTGAGACTCTGTATAATACCAGTTATTGTAAATATCCTTGTTGAATATTTTTGGAAAATGTTTCTCAGTACAGGAGTACTGATGTTAATGACTATCCCAGGGTATGGGGACTCGGGTATCTGGGCCCTCTGCTGCGGTAGGGATGTCACTTGTGGCCTGCACAGACCCGTGGCCCTGGTTGTCAACTAACAAGGGGTAGTTAGAATGGGAATAAAAGTTTGTAAGTTTATCATGACGCCACCCACAGATTTTGGTGATTAGCACCAGCGCCACTTCAGACCTCCGGAAGGCGATAGTACAGCAGCCGAGATGGTACAGCTCCCTGCAGGTAGAGCTGGCCCTCCGGGGCAGGGATGCACCAGTAGTGATCAAAGTGCTGATGATGGGGATAAGTAAAATGCAGTACAGCAGTGAATAAGCATACAGAGACTCTGTCACTCTACCCGGGTACTTGACTGGAACAATGCTGATGGTAGTACAGTTCACAGAAGACAACCGTTGTTAAGTAAGGAGAGCCGGCCGGGTAGTCACAGTGGGCTGCAGGATCCCTTGGAGTCTCCCGTGGTATGCCTTCCTTGTTTCTAACACGTGTCCTGCTGCTACTGCCTGTCCGCGAACAGCCCGCTTAGTACCAGGCCCGATTGGGGAGCTTCCTGAGTATCCCAGCTTCCCGCTGTCTTCTCTCCTGCACTGGATCTCGACTCCGGTGGGTTATCCTGGTGTGACTGGTTTCCTTTCTGACAGGGTGTCTGGGTCGGTAGACGGACCCATGACCTCCGGTGTTACGGCTCAGGGGCTGAACTCCCTGTGCCGCGTCTTCGGGAAAGGCACTCCAGTAAATGGACCAGGGTTCCCTCCTTGAATATGGATGCTCGGGGGGTCCCCTCCTTCAGTTTGGGCTGCCTGTTCTCTCTCTCCATGCCCCCTCCTTCAGAGTCCCCTTCTCTCTCTGAGGGCTCCCGTACTCCTCCATTCCTCAGTGCAAACTAAAACTCACTGTTTTTCTACCTCCCTCCTCCCCTAAGTCCCCCGCTAGGGTATGGACCCTTACCATCTGCCTAGGTGGGTGTGTGAGAGTACAAGGATGGGATCCTTCTACAAATCCTACATTCCACTGCGACAGGGTTAACCGCACACTCATTAATGTGTGCAGTACCCAAACTGTGACGCCTGACCAGTGGGGCGACACATTAACTAGGGAGGAATGTGGCGCCCTGCCATTACAGGTAGCCACAGAACCACCTCAAGCATAGATAGATTTCCACAGTAGGTACCACATACACGCAACGCTTTCCACCCCAGACCTGTAGGGGGAGCTCCACTTGCTGCCTTAAGCAAGATTCCCTATAAATACCGGTGCTGGGAGTGGAGTTATTCAGAGTGTGCAGTCGCTAGAACTGTGAAGACGTCCTGGTGTGTCGGAGCAGCACTAGGCCCGAGGCAGTTGACAGTTAACCAGCCTAGCCAGCCTAGCCAGTTTGAGGGCCTAAGAGTGAAGTCAAAGGCAAGGTGGAAGGAACGAAGTAACAGCAGACTTGGGACAGAGGAGCCATACCGGTTTACCTCAGAAAGCAACCCGGACACCGGAGTCCGAGTCTGCAGGAGAGCATCTAGCCCAGCAGAAACACCGATTCACCGAGGAGACTCCAGTCTCCCAGACACCTGTACAGCAACCAAGAAGGGAGCCAGGCACCGCAGGAGAAGTGATAGTGGTAGTCCACACAGAGGTTTCCCACCACACAACGCAGGTGACAGAGACAGAGAGGAGGCCAGGCCTAGTTTCACATGGGTCAGAGGTTTCACCAAGAGAAAAGAAACAAGGAGGCCTTATACTCACTCACTGTGAAGATCCAGAAGTGTTTCTCGACTACCGGAGTGTGCCCTATCTTCAATAGCACCAGTAAATGTACAGAAACAACTTCCAGTGTGTGTGTCTGTTTCTCCAACTCTGACCCTGTCCAGCTCAGAGACTGTAGCAGCGGCCCGGCTGTCTAGCCACCTCCCTGTGCAAATCCCTGTCACTTCATCACAACTCTAGGGACTCCGCTCCGCCTATGGGAGCTATATCATTCAGCGCCATCCATCATCCCCGGAGACCCACAGCAGTGCTGGTGCCATCACCAGACACCACAGGTGACGTCACGAGACATTTATTCTTTTTATTCCCTTTTTATTTTATTCACAATTGACTACCAGGGCTACGGGTCCGGGCAGGCCGCCAGTGACATCACTCCAACTCCACGCCCGGGTTCCGAGTTCCCATAGACCCCTGGGTGAATCATATATGGGATCTGTCAGTACCTTATGCTGTGCATAAGGGAGCTGCTTGCCTTTTACTGTGCTTAGCTTAGCTGTATATGGGCTAAATGGAGAAAATTATTACTGTAGATAGAAGAACTCAGACTCAGGGGATATTATTAAATGTTAAGTGGGCACTTAAGAAGCATTAATGGTATAGGGGCACTCAGGGTATTTGTGGCGCCCATATGGCAAGGCGCCACAGGGAGGTATTACATCCTAAATAGAGATGTAATGCCTCTGCAACGTGGACATGGAAGAATCTTCAGAGGCTGCACCACAACACCCAACACAGGCCACTTTAATACAGAGGACTGATATTCAGTAGGTCCCAGGGGGTGGAGCCTGGAGAGCAGGAGAAGGGGAGTGACAGCACAGTAAGACAGTTGGTGTGAGGAGAGCAAGCAAGGCAGACGCATAGGACCCTGTGGCTACACTGGAGGGCACTTCTTAAGGGGCAAGAGGTGTCCCAGACTTTGGAAGGAGGTTTACCAGGGCCTGGTTGGAGCCAGCCGGGGACCCAGGTCGACACTGGCATAACGGAGCCGAGGTAGCTAGATGCAAGGTCCATCCCTAACTACAAACCGGCAAGCTGAGGGCCCGTTACATACAGGGTGCCGAAGCACCCCTAAAACAGTCCAACATCAGTCCTGCAGCTGGGTTCACAACGCCGACGAGGGAAAGACTTTTAGGTAACAGACCCCGTGGACTAGAGATTTGGCTCAAGTGGGGTAAGAGAGAAAGAGAGTGCAACAAGACCACGAGCGCCATATTGAGGGCATCACTGTCAGACTCTGAGGAAACCTTCACAACCCACGGTTACAATTCCCGCTAACCTAGACTGTACCGTATACCTGTTTCCATCTGGTAAAGTAAAAGAACTGTTTGAGCTGAAGTGGTGTCCGTGATTCTTTCTCTCATCAGCCGTTGGGCTACAGCATCATCATCATAGGTGAGGACTACTACCCCCATCCTAAACCCCGCTGCCCTGAGGTAAAGCTCCTCCTGTGGGGAGCTGTACTACCAAAGCTGCCTTCCATCACCTCAGCGTCCAGCCGCAGCGTTGGTAACCGTTACGAGGTACCACAGGTGGCGTCAGGTTATTATTCCCCATCATCATCACCCCCATCCCCGCTATTGAGGGTCCAGGTCACGGACCTGGGAACCGACCAGCCGTGATCCCCCCATCCCCTGAAGGAACCCCCTGTCCCGGTATCCAAGTACCCCCTACCCTGTCGACCAACTCATATTGAGACTCAAAGGGGCACATAGGGGCTTTATTTCTTTCCAAGGGCAAAATATTCACTATTTCCCAGCAAACTTACACAGGATATTAATATTTTCAAGGGGCAAAGTTTCCATTTAGAGAGCACCATTGTAAGGTTCACTGGCATTCAGATGAGCTATGTTATTCTACCATACAGCAGTTGCAGTAATAGGCAGACAAATGTCAGGATGAAGAGCTTGTACAGGTTGGAAATAAATGGGGACGAATCTGGAAATGTGTTATGACAAATGTGGTTTTGTTGTAATCTCTGTAGACGAGATGTGGTTGGAGAAGTTGGCATGTCGGTCTGGGCCAGATGGAAAAGACCGGAAAAGTGAATGACTTTATCAGAAAGAATGTTACCTGTAAGTCATCTAATAAATAATTTTACTGAAATCACTTGTATGGTCTGCAAGACTGGGCTCTGTCACTGTACGGTCACTGTGTGGTGGGAACATCAGTCCTGATCTTTGTATAGAGATGTATTTGCAGCCTTGACATCTGCTGAGGTTCTTCTATAGCCAAAATTAGGGAGCATCACTGAAGTTGTAACCAGGGTCCTCTCAGACGTTTCACCCTCCCCTGAGCTGATCCCTGGGCTAGCCGATGCCCATGTACACGCCTCTCCTATAGGATGTCTGTATATATGAAGGTCTAAGCTATTGATGGAAACGTGATATATATATATTGTATTTTAAATAAATATCACCTGAAATTAACTACTGCCTAATTTGTCATCTTTACTATAAGGGTACCTTTACACGCCACTACTGGCGGGTGGATACAACCAGCTACAGGCTACAAATGTAGCTTGTAGCAGCAAAATACTCCGTAGTAGCGGCGTGTAAAGACGGTAGGAGGCACCCGGCAACAGATACATCTGTTTCCGAGCACTGCCCGGAAACAGGTGGCTACACAGGCGATTGTAGCGAGCTGTATCGGCGTGTAAAGAAGCAACAGAAGGGATGTGTCGACACCAGGCAATGTAGCTGGTCTGTAGCTGGGGCGTGACACAGGCTCCGGGTTACCGCGCCCCATCAGCGATCATTGAAGGAAGCTCCTGCATTACGATTGGTTGTCGCTGCACAGGACGGCATATTTAAGGAGCTGGCCAGTCACACTACACAATTGATCGAGCGTCATGTATTAAACAGCCTCCTGCGATGCCTGCCCAATCATGATGTTATTGCTTTGTCCTATCAGCGTACGGACGTCTCGTAATCCACAATTGTGGCACGCCTATGTGTTGTCCCGGTTCCATGACAATTGTGTACAAGATAATTGTGTACGGACAATTGTGTACAGACAATTGTGTACAGGCCAATTGTGTCCAAGGACAATTGTGTACAAGGACAATTGTGTACAGGGCAATTGTGTACAAGGCAATTGTGTACAAGGCAATTGTGTACGGACAATAGTGTACAAGGCAATTGTGTACGGACAATTGTGTACAAGGCAATTGTGTACGGACAATTGTGTACAAGGCAATTGTGTACGGACAATTGTGTACAAGGCAATTGTGTACGGACAATTGTGTACAAGGCAATTGTGTACGGACAATTGTGTACAAGGCAATTGTGTACGGACAATTGTGTACAAGGCAATTGTGTACGGACAATTGTGTACAAGGCAATTGTGTACGGACAATTGTGTACAAGGCAATTGTGTACGGACAATTGTGTACAAGGCAATTGTGTACGGACAATTGTGTACAAGGCAATTGTGTACGGACAATTGTGTACAAGGCAATTGTGTACGGACAATTGTGTACGGACAATTGTGTACAGACAATTGTGTACAAGTGTGTACAAGGCAATTGTGTACGGACAATTGTGTACAAGGCAATTGTGTACAAGGCAATTGTGTACGGACAATTGTGTACAAGGCAATTATTTGTGTACAGGCCACTTGTACAGGCCACTTTCACAATGACGCTTACTTTCAGTTTCATTACTCACCCCTTGCAACTTTCACCATGACTTTTACTATGAGCAAGTCTGAAAAAGACAAAGATGTCCTTAGGCTTGGGGGACACGAGTATATCCTGCACAGGACACGTGATGACAGCATCAAAGAATGGCGGTGCAGGCAAGTCAACAAATTCAAGTGTCCCGCACGCATGCACACATCTGGAGCCGCGATTGTTAAACAGCCGACTGAGCACAGTCACTCTGCAGATCCAGTTCAAGCTGAAGCCAGAGCTACAATGGCTGCGTCCGTACACAATTGCCTTGTACACAATTGTCCGTACACAATTGCCTTGTACACAATTGTCCGTACACAATTGCCTTGTACACACTTGTACACAATTGTCTGTACACAATTGTCCGTACACAATTGCCTTGTACACAATTGTCCGTACACAATTGCCTTGTACACAATTGTCCGTACACAATTGCCTTGTACACAATTGTCCGTACACAATTGCCTTGTACACACTTGTACACAATTGTCTGTACACAATTGTCCGTACACAATTGCCTTGTACACAATTGTCCGTACAATTGCCTTGTACACAATTGCCTTGTACACAATTGTCCGTACACAATTGCCTTGTACACAACCGTACACAATTGCCTTGTACACAATTGTCCGTACACAATTGCCTTGTACACAATTGCCTTGTACACAATTGTCCGTACACAATTGCCTTGTACACAATTGTCGGTACAGAATTGCCTTGTACACAATTGTCCGTACACAATTGCCTTGTACACAACCGTACACAATTGCCTTGTACACAATTGTCCGTACACAATTGCCTTGTACACAATTGCCTTGTACACAATTGTCCGTACACAATTGCCTTGTACACAATTGTCCGTACACAATTGCCTTGTACACAATTGTCCGTACAGAATTGCCTTGTACACAATTGTCCGTACACAATTGCCTTGTACACAACCGTACACAATTGCCTTGTACACAATTGTCCGTACACAATTGCCTTGTACACAATTGTCCGTACACAATTGCCTTGTACACAATTGTCCGTACACAATTGCCTTGTACACAATTGTCCGTACACAATTGCCTTGTACACAATTGCCTTGTACACAATTGCCCTGTACACAATTGTCCTTGTACACAATTGTCCTTGGACACAATTGCCCTGTACACAATTGTCTGTACACAATTGTCCGTACACAATTATCTTGTACACAATTGTCCTGTCACCGTTGTCCCTGCTGCACCAGGTCCGCCCATATTAGCTTGTTGTAGCGGTGTGTAAATGAGGTAAGCTGAGCTACAGAAGGTGACTTGAGGCACCCGGCGGTGTATCCAGAGATAGATGTCACGTAGCGTAGCGTAGCTTGTGGCGGTGTGTAAAGATGGTGCGTTTACCGTTTGTAACCGTTTGGGCGTGCTCGTGCACGTGAAGTAGCTGGTTGTATCCACCCGCCAGTAGCGGCGTGTAAAGGTACCCTGAGAGGTGAGACCCTTCTAGTGCATCACTAACGCAAAGTGCCGTGATCTTCTTGCAAATGTATTTTATCTCATTCTGACCTTGCTGTTATTTTTTAATCACAATATCCTCTCTTTCTGGTGATCTTGAGCAGCGCTTGTGTTAATAAACCGCAGTCAATCAGAGACAGAGCCAGTGATGAGAGGAGGGGGATTTTCCATTACCTCAGATTCACTGTATAATATGTTTAACTTGAACCGTCTTTGAAAATTTGATCAAACAACTAGAGAAAAAAATGCACTTACAAATGAGTCCTGGTGATTATCAATGACTTTAATGTGTAGCACCAAAAAGTCCTATGTAAGGAACAGAAACTAATAAAGGTAAAAAAGTTCTTCACTTTAACAATTCTTATTTGTTAGACGTGTCCCTTGACAGGATACTAATGGCAGTGTCTCTTTGCTAGCACTCTTAGTGATCAGCTGTTATCTTTGGGGAAATTTGGCAGCAAGTACAGTACCATAAATTAAAGGGGAACTAATTATGTTTTTCTTATGTAATTATCCTTCAAGCATTGTAAAGCTCTGAAGTTCCTTAATATACGTCATTATCTTATTTTATCTCCTCTTCCAAACACTAAGCTGCAGTGCTGTTTTATTGCCCAGTTCATGCTCTTTTAGAAGCTGCTTTCAACTGCTGCTTGCTGATACCTTTCCACTAAATTCAAGGAGTTGGTGTATGGGAATTTCACAGTCTGAGCACTGGGGTTAGAAGTAAAAAGTTTTAAACAGGTAAAATCCAATATGAGGACTGTTTGAATAAAGTGTGCAGATTGCCAATCAGCAGTTGAAAGCAGCTGCTAAAGAAGCATAGACGGGACTCTGAAAGAGCACTGCAGCATAGCATATGGAAGAAACAGAAGGAAAATCAGATAATCAGTGTAAATATAGAAAAAATGTTGGCACTCCACTTGTGCAGACTTTGATCTATGGACTATTGTTCTATGGACAATTCCATTTTACAGGTTACAGCTGATAGACTTCATACTGCAAGGAGGGGAGAAAGTGCAGGTGTGTGTGGCTTGGACGATGATCGTTTTTTGTCTTACAGCATTTCGACAGTCTGATCGTGTGGCGTTCGTTGTCCAAGCCACACGTACAGCACCTTTTCCCCTCCTTGCTGTATGCTATCAGCTATAACCTGCAAAATAGAATTGTCCATGGAATAAAGTCTGCACAAGCACAAATGGGGTGACATCATTTTTTTCTATATTTATGCTGATTATCCTTATTTTATTTCTATTTCCTCCAAACACTATGCTGCAGTGCTGTTTCAGAGCCCAGTTTATGCTTCTTTAGCAGCTGCTTTTAACTGTTGATTGGCTTCTGCACATTATTTTCAAACAGTCCTCATATTGGATTTTCCCTGTTTGCCATCACTTTTTCTATATAAATTCTGATTGGTTAAAGGGGATATCCAGGATTTATGAAAAAAAAAAAAAATGTGCCTAAGCGTCCACCTACCTGCCTGTTGTGCCTGGCACCATTCACATAGCAGTCTGAGACCGCTCCTGTCAGCGATTATGTCACTTCCGCTGATGTCACGTCTACAGAGGCGGCTTCTCCCCTCCGTAGACGGGTGCATAGCCGACATCACGCTGATTGCCAGTCGGTTCCCCCAATCAGTTAGCTGGGAGCCCGCTGTCAATCAGAGTGATGTCGGCTATAAGCTCAGTTCCACAGAACAGAGCGGAAAAGTCAATTCTCGTCTCTATTTACCCCGCCATGCTGTCCTCTCAGCCAGGGGTGAATGGAGATGACTGGCGCCCGGCACAACAGGCAGGCAGGTGGCATCTATCTGCCTGTTGGTGCTTACGCAAAACAATTTTTTTAATAAAAATCACGGATAAACCCTTTAAGGATCCTTTGCTTTGATAGGCAATTGAGCACCAGTCCATGTTGGAGAGACACTTTGTGATCTTACACAGGCTACTAGTCTGGATATTTGCCATGAATTAAAGCCATTTTTCTGTGGGATTGTTGAAAATAAGATAATGAAGTATAATATAAAAATATTACTGTAAACAGAGTTCCAGGCACGATGCTGGGCGGACCGCCTGCTCTAACAGCGTGAAGTGACGGCCAAGCCAAGGCTCAGAAGCCTATGGTGCTCCCTCCAATGCTGAGCACTAAGCGTATCCAATATAAATAGGAGGAAATAGAGGGGCACTCACCAGGTGAATTCTTCAAGTGCTTTATTCAATTACTGGCGACATAATATCATCAGAATAGTGCAGCAAGGGCGGGGAGGGGTGCAAGAGACACTGGACGACAGCACCGCTTCGCACCTAACCAGTGCTTCTACGGGTCCACAGGTGATGTCTTCCAGACCCTCCTTAAATACAAGTGGGTTGTGAACATCATTAAAACAAGGGTATTAAAACCAAATCACAGAGTGTTGCAAAAAGACATATCCAGCAAAAAATACAATTCCACAGGCAGATGTACCGTATATACACAAGAAAGAGAAAAAGAAAGCATTGTATCAACCTAATGTGTTGCTTTTACTAAAAAATGGAAAGATCAATCCTATCATTAAGGCCACTGCCTCCCTGAGCTTTCATTTGTAGGATCCACCTGGATTCACAACTCAGGAACTTTTTACGTAAATCTCCTCCTTGGGGCAAGGGTACGACTCTCTCTAACCCAGCAAATGATAGTGTCACTGGATTGCCCGCATGGCATTCTCCTATATGTTAGATCAAGCGATAATAATATATCTTTTATATTGGATAATATAAAAATATATAACTTTGAAATGCCTGGAAGATATTTAAAGGGAACCTGTCACCTCAATCTAACCCCCTGACCTATCACTAGCTGTCCCTATACCTTCCTAGCTGCTCCCTACCCATTCCTGTGTGCTGTAAATTAGTGAATTGTGAAAAATTAGTTATAACTTCCAAGCAGTCAGTCAGGAGACTGGAAAGGTAGCTCCAGGATCCATTCTCCCCTACTCGCTTCATCACTGCATGCTCCGCTGGGCATCATAATTCGGTCTTGATCTCCTCCTCTTATTTGAATTTCCCGCCCACTTCTGCTTCTATGATGCACCGGCCGGTACGTCATATCCAGCCCGGAGCATTGTGGGGACTCATCACGTGGTACGGCCTCGGTTTCTGGCGCATGTGCAGTGCACATAGTGAAGCCTGTCTGTACCACGTGACCAGGCCAGCTTCAATATGTGCACTGCGCCTGCGCAGAAGCCGTGGCCGTACCACATGATGAGCCCCCAACAATGCACCAGGCCGGATATGACGTACCGTCCGGTGCTTCATAGGAGCAGAAGAGGGCGGAAAATTCAAACAAGTGGAGGAGATCAAGACCGAATTATGACGCCCAGAGGGCATGCCGTGATGAAGTGAGGAGGGGAGAATGGACCCTGGAGCCACCTTTCCAGTCTCCTGACTGAGCGACGGCTTGTAAGTTATAACTCATTGTTTACTATCTTGATAGGTCGCAATTATAGCAGACAGGAGTGGTTAGGGAGCAGCTAGGAAGGTGCAGGGACAGCTAGCGATAGGTCAGGGGGATAGAATGAGAAGACAGGTTCCCTTTAAATAAGACAAAATGAGTTCCTCTTCAAGAATTACACAGTATTCATTGATATAAATGTGAGGTCTTTGAACTGCAGAGCAGGACAGGCCTTCCAGAGTGAGAGGTGCTCAATGAAACTGTTCTCCACCCGGGCCAAGGATTGAAGATCATGACCAAACAACCCTTTCTAGTAACTTATAATTCTCTACCAGGGTCTTTTAAACTACATTTTCTAAATGGAACATTTATTTCATTACTTTTAATATTGTATCAAATCACACACTAATCCATTATAGTAACATGTCACATCTGTATCTATGTTTCATTGAAGTATACCTATGTCTGTACTATTATTTGAAAATGTTAGCTATTTTTACAGGTATTCATTACCAGAACATTGTAAAGTACCGGTATGTGAAATTAAGGAACTTCGTAATTTACTAACTGTTAAAAATTAGCTCTTTTGTAATCTATCATATGTGGTCATGTTAATTCCAGCTCTTTTCTTCCGACTCTAGTCTGTTCAAAGCACAGAGTACAGAGATTTCATGTCTGTGCTTTGAACATAGTGTAACTTTTGAGCCAAGCACACCCTAATATGCAGGGGGCAGAACTCAGCCAGCCGCTCACACACTAGTGTGCTCTGAACAGTGATGAGATCCTTGGCTAGTTTAACTAGGAGGGAGAGCAGAATCCATACAGGCAGGGCAGCCTCCAAAGTGGGCAAGCTTTCTTATGAACTGATGACTTTCCCCAGAAGGGATAGTGTTGGACTTTCCAAAGTTTTACATAACAGTAAATGAACACAATATGTGACTCGTTTCTCCTCTACAAGAAAGCAGTCTGTTTGATGTATCAGTGTCAGCCCCTATAACATTATTGCCTTCAGGAGAGTCCTAAGACTGTGCATCTTAACAAAGTCTGCGCAGTGATTTATCCATTCTAATGCTACTTTCACATCAGCGTTTTTCACCATTCTCGACAGATCCAGCAGTTTTTTCCTGATCTGCCACATAACGGATCACTTGTGAAAGTAGCCTTACACTGTCTCAGGATGGTGCTTTCTAGGTAGTGTGGTGTGTGGTGGACACTGAGCGTGGAAGTTAGTGAGTTGAGGGATAGGTAGTACTCAGAGTGCACTGCCTTCTTCGTAGTATAGTGGCACAGAAGGACAGATTGCAGAGAATTGAAAACAATAGCAGACCACAAGTAGGATTAAAGGTGACCTAATTATAAAAAAAAGGGATTCAGGTACTCATTACAAGGATAGGCAGATCCTGTACTTAACAAGATGTCATATCTTCTTTACCTACCGTAACTTTAATTGATATAGTGTACTATAGTTTTCATGTCATCACCTGTAGAACACTTTTATTTTTGCATTACCTTTCTAATTTTACTGAACGCAACCCAGGCAGATCTAGCATTTTCACTCTTCTTACAGAAAATGGGCTACGGTTCTACCTTGGCCCAAATCATGAGCTCATTATCTACTGCAGTGTCAACACATTGCACGCAGTATGTATGCTAAGGACGCCTGAGACACCTGTTCCCTTTTGCTCATGATGCAGGCATAAGTGAGTCGCATATGGCTTGGGAGACAAACTTTCAATGGCCCAGCATTATACAGGTTAATACTTGCTAGTGCTATTTTGCATCCTTTCCCAGAATGAGCCAGTGCCATATGGTCACCCTGTGTACATGGCAGCCTCTCATGTGTATCATCTGAGTGTTCAGCTCAGGTCCCGTCAGAGTTATGGATGAGCTTACACACATCCACACGCAGGTGCCCGCCGTGCACACCTGGGCCTGGCTGCTTTATCTGCAAAACACAAGGCACGTCCAGAAACTGGCAGGGCCAACAATGGCACCTGGTCTAGAACAGCTTTATGACTGCTGCTTTCAAAGGTGATAACTAGCAGGGCCATTAGTCAATGAGCTGTGAATCCACAGGCGAAGAACCTAGATTCAATGAAATTATTGAGCTCCTACGCCACACAAAGAGCGATCCAAACACCGGGAACTGTTTAATGATGGCGGGCATGAATGTTTAAATAGCATGTAAAAGAGTTCTTCCTATACACAAATTATTCATTCCCTGGCACCGCAATCAGGCCAATAATTGTCTAGCTAGGAATATAAATCACCCAGCACTATCTTTATTTGGATGAAATGCCATAGTAGGAGTAATGGATGATAGGGCTGATAGGCCTTCACTGTCTTAGCCGGTAACAGATAACCAGTTACCAGGAATGGAAAGCAATTAGCAGTCTGCAGTCTTTCAAACAGGAATGTACTCTCCTCCAAGCCATGTACACAGAAGACCCTTCAGCCCCCACTTAGCTCTTGGCAGGAAGAGAAGACTATATCACACTTAAAAAACATCTGTGACAAGTGTTAAACATACTGATGCAGGAGAAAATGTATAGGAGGATAAGAGAAGTCATAAATCATGGTCAGAGTTAAACAGACAGGTCTGGAAATAATGCTCGGAGACATGGAACAGACCCCTGTGACGTCATGGGAACTGCAGACAGGTCAGTGCCGGTAGATGTCATCATTTCGGACAAGGATTTTCATAAAAACACTAAAGGAGTATTCTAGCTTCAGCACATAGGGTTCGATTCATTACTTGCCATCTTTTAAATCACTTTTCCTTTTCTGGGTTATATTTTGTGGCTTTGAACTTGCATATCGCATAGTGGCGGTCTATTCCCGGTTTAGTAACAGCAAATCCTTGCGTCGCTCAGTGCGGGCTGTGGGAGGATTGTTAGGTCTGCAGTCACATAGAGACGCATAGAGTGACTGCAGAATTATCATTTAAGACTAGGCAACCCCTTTAAATACTAGGCCTCAACAGCCCCTTACATTGCTGAAGGCCCTCCCATAGCTTCCTACTAATTGCTAACAATTTCCTACCCCAACTCCCCCAGCTAGCATTAGTTTTCACATTAAACTTTTTAAGTCAAAGCAGAATCTAAGAAATGCGTCAACCTAAAACCCCCATCACACCTAGCGAGATCGCTAGTGAGATCACTGTTTCGTCACAGGTTTTGTGACGTAACAGCGACCTCGCCAGCGATCTCGCTATGTTTGACATGTAGCAGCGACTGGGCCCTGCTGTGACATCGCCGATCATGTCGAAATGGCCTGGACCATTTTTTGATCGTCGGGCTCCCGCTGGGCAGCATGCATCGGTGTGTTTGATGTCTTAACAACGACTTCCGTGGCGACTCAGAACTCAGCCACGTAGGTCTGAGTCATCAGACTAGCTGCTGTGTGACAGGGTACCAATGACCGCCGAGGTCGTTATACGGGTCGCCGTATTGTTGCTGCGTCACTGGTGAGATCTGACTGTTTGACATCTCACCAGTGACCACGTAGCGACGTTTCAGCGATCCTTACCATGTCATATCATTGTCGGATTGCTGGAACGTCACCAAGTGTAACGGGACCCTAACACATTACCTTGATTATAGCATCTTCAAGCTATGCCGATCACTGTACCACGACTCTCTTACTCCAGAACAGACATTTGTTCCCTGGACACAAACAGTAAATGTGAAGTTTGGATGACATCAAAAAGAGAAGCCAAAAACTGCTAGAAAGTGATGAATAATTAAAAACTGAATATCAATAATTTTGAATCCCCCATTAATCAAATTAACGCTTACATGAATGGAATTGGCAAAACAAAAAAACTTTCTGTGAGCTCCAATATTAAAGCAGATAATACATTTACATATTTTCAATCTTCATTAGAATAAATGAAAAGTCATTTACACTGTAAATCAGTTCAATATTTTATCATTTCTGAATTTTATAGCATTTGCCCTTGAAAAGGGACACTAAAAATGTTGAGAACTTTGAATTATTTTCACAAAAGTCTCCTAAAATTGATTCTGTCAGAACGAGTGAAGTTTGAAGGATCTTGACCTTTACCATGTTTTTCCTAATTCCTTATGTCAGTCCGTAGCTTTTATAATAAACTATTTGTAAGCCGAGACCTTCTACTCATTCATATCCTATATGACAAAGAAGTGAATGACTGACCTCTTGATTGATTGCTAATAAGTATGGTCATTAATCAACAGGACAATGTGGCTTGACCTGCTGACCCCTAAAAGTCATCATGTACAATTGCTCTTTAACAGTAGTCCTCTTCACATGGTGTGGTATGTCATGGCCATTGTGTTACTGACAGTTTATGGCAGCATGTCACTTTTAAATGTCATGCATTGGTGTTGTGCTACAGTCTGAACCTATAGATTTTCATGTTAATCACGTTGGAATGTTTGATGCATTAGAGGGAAGAACAAACAGATAGATACATATGAGCTATGTAAGTCCACAGGTACACGGTCATATTACAGCTCCCTACTAGCCATTGGGTATATTTGTACATGTATGACTCTACCTCCTTGTGCCTCCAGAAAATGGCATTTTCCCTTGGATGCCATATTCTAAAATATTCTTGTCCAGAAGCATTTCCTCCAGGAAAAAATAACTCAATACAATTGTAGGTTATATACAGTAATTACATAGGAAAATAATATTATTTCCCTAAAATCTGATATTAGGAAACTCTTTTAAGATCTCTGAAGACTACCAGGATAGAAGACGAAGTAGACAGTATGGAGACCAACAGTCATGTGAGCCCACCTGCACTTATAAGTATGAGGCTTTTTGTGATCCTTGTGAATGATGGAAGGGGGGTAAGGGGGGGTGAATGGGTTAATGGCAACTTTAATAATGATTAAAGGGGTTATCTGGGATTTACCGTATGTATATAAAACAAATGTGCCTAAGCACTAACAGGCAGGTGGCTGCCATCTACCTGCGTGTTGTGCCCGGCACTGTTAACCGCCAGTCAACACCAACACAGAGCGGTCTTAGACCGCTTCTGTCAGTGATTTTTCAGCTTCCGCTGATATCACATCTGTAGACGGGGCATCTTCTCCCCTCTGTCAACGAGTGTCAGAGTCAATGTCATGCTGATTGACAGGCGGCTCCCACAATCAGGTAAAAGGCATCCGGCTGTCAATCAGCAGGAGACTGACTGTCCCATCCCTTTCACAGAGCAGAGCGGAAAAACCACCTCTGCTCTGTGTTTACCCCACCATGATGACCCCGATAGGAGCCGCCTGTGCCCACTCTGTGCCGGGGGTGAACAGAGGTGAAAGGTGCTGGGCACAACATGCAGGTAGGTAGCAGCTTCCTGCCTGTTAGTGCTTAGGCACTTTTTTTTTAGTGATGATAGGCTGCAAGCTAGAGAAGCCACCATGAGAATTGGCCATGATTACACCCTGGTTCAGTGGAGGCTGACCCGGACAGATATATTATGTATCCATTACAGTCAGTTTTTGATCCAATTCATAGTTCAAAATCTCCCATTCATGTCAATGAGTTCATGAAAAAAATGATCACTGCACAAATGTAATACTGAGTGCTCTTCAGCGTCTAAATTTTAATGGGGAGAAATTGGAAAACTTCATGTTTTTTTTGCAAATGTAAAATTGGTCCAAACGGACACATAGGTCAAAAAATTGCAGTAAAATATTCAAATCAAACATTTTTTTGCAAGTACAAAAAAATCCATGGTTGCATTGGGTCTTCAGGACTTGAATAATGGTTAAAATAGTAAGGCTTCTTTCATTCATCCATGCAATTTGATTCTGTCAGGAAAATTTCAATCTTTTACCAAATAAGAACTGAAGACATCTGAACTGAAGCATACATTTCCTCTATTTACGTGCTAGCATGGAGACCACAGAAGCACTTGCTAATTTAGGGTCTAGTCTTCAATCTATAGCATAAACAGGTTTCATTTACTGTCTATGCAACATGTCAGTTACAACTGTATGAGACTTTTAGAGTAACAATTTGGCAGTTCCGCAGGAAACTTGCCTAACCGCATAACATTTCTATACCCCTATTGTGATATAGCAATATCATCTTTTCTTCGTCTCTAGGGTAAATTTGAGCAAATTTCAGTCACTTTTTAATACCTACTCAAGGTCCCTGTATATTTTGATAAGTCATCTTTAACCCTTCATGATTATTTTAAAAGTATTTTTCCAACAGGTTCATTATTGGATTGCATGTGTCACAGCTGATGAGGTTATTAGCGCAAGGGAAGGTGGATCCACGGGACTAAGACACCAATCAATGGTGTAGCATTCCCAAACAAACTATACATGTAGCGATTGGTGGTGGACTGGTAGGCACAAGAAGGCACAGTAGATGGTAGTGGCTGGTGGTGACTGATAGACACAAGTAGGCATAGCAAATGATACTGGCTGTCGGTGACTGGCAGGCAATCGATAGGCATGGCAGATGTTAGCAGGAGATGGTGACTGCCAGTCAAGGAGACACAAGCACGGCTATTACTATAGCACAAGGTACAAAGCAAGGAGGGGACCTGACAACTAACTACAGATAGAGTAACTAAGATACGTAAATCAGGCACCTTCTAATACAGAAAAGCTATAGGCTGAGAGGTACTTCCAGATCAGCGCACACTGGCACCTTAAAACAGAGCAGCGCAATGTGGCTGCACCATACACATGCTTCTGATAACCCTTCTGCACACTCGCTGACCTTAGGACAGGGATCTCAAACTCCAGGTTTTCTGAATTTCCTTACAGTTTGACATTTGGTCATTTGTTTACCAACTGTCAAATGCGATGGAAATCCTGAAAACCTGCACTGTGTGCGGCCCTAGAGGCCTGGAGTTTGAGACCCCTACCTTAGGAGCTGCAGGAGCAGATGGGACCAGAATGAGTGGAGAGACAGGGCAGTGAGTATGGTGGCATCCCTAACACAAGGAGTGCAGGGATGTGGCCACCATGAGACAATAGACAGACTCTCCTAACCCATGCGTGATTGATGCATAAATTTCTTTTAAGCTGTCAAGTTCGAGTGAAAAGAGTCATGGCCAGTTCATGCATCATGATCTAACATGGGACTGAATTGAACATGCAAAAGAACCCTAAATTAGTTTTACCTGAAGTATGTAATAATAATAATAATAATAATAATAATAATAAATCTTTATTTATATAGCACCAACATATTCCACAGTGCTTTAGAATACAGTGATATAAAAATGGTCATAGGTAACAATGAAAAATATACAATATAGTAAGTAATTAAAGGAGAGAATCAATATAAAAATTCAATACACTAACCAGAGAATCATTGTAAAAAGTACAATAAATAAAGCAGAGAAACAATGTAAAAAATACAGTACAGTAATTAGATACAATAAGCATAGAATCAATATAAAAAGTACAATAGAATAATTAAAGCAAAAATAAGGATGACCCTACTCAAAAGAGATTACAGTCTACAACGAGATGGGGGTTAGGCAAAGTACAGGGGCTTATTACAGTGATGGTCCAGGCATCTTGAGGAAGTGGGGGAAAGAAATAAATGGTCACCAGACAATCTGTGCAGAGCTTTTGGGTTTAGTGGAGTTTGAACAAGAGATTATGACCAGAGAGATACTGAATGTGCTATATACAGTACAAAGGACTTCTATAAGGGAGCATGATAGGCCACCTTAAAATGATTTGTTTTTAGGGAGCGTCTAAAGCTATGCAAGTTGTGGATAGTCCTGGTTTCTTGGGGTAGAGCATTCCAGAGAATTGGTGCAGCTCGGGAGAAATCGTGGAGCCGGGAGTGGGAGGATCAGATTTGTGCAGATGTTAGTCAAAGCTCATTTGAAGAACGTAGAGAACGGGTGGGGTAATTGACAGAGATGAGGGAGGAGATGCAGGGAGGTGCTGCAATGTGAAGAGCTTTGTGGGTGAGAACAAGCAGTTTCAAATGGATCCTGTAATGTATGGGCAGCCAGTACAATGACTGGCACAGAGCGAAGGCATCTGAGTAGCGATTAGCCAGGTAGGTGATCCTGGCTGCTGCATTAAGGATGGACTGGGGGGGGAAAGTTTAGAGGGGGAGGCCGATTAATAGAGAATTGCTTTAGTCAAGGCGGGAATGGATTAGGGCCACGGTGAGGGTTTTTGTTGTTTCCATGGTGAGAAAGGGGTGGACTGTAGAAATGTTCTTCATGTGCAAGCGACAAGAGTGGACGAGAGATTGTATATAGGAGGTGAGGGAGAGATCAGTGTCAAACATAGACAGTGAGGCTGCTGCCTAGTCATTAACGTTGTTCCCCACTGGTCGGGACGTCACGTAGAGGTAATGCACCCAAATAAGAGTGTGTGGTATTCCTGTGACTAAATGAACTGGGATGGTGAATAAAGGACCCTCACAACACCCATCCATACATACCCTTGAGTAGGGGACCATGGGTGGAGTCAAGGGAGGACCCAGTCCCATGAGAGGAGTCAAGTGGGAAAAAAAGTGTATGGGTGTAAGGACAGTTAGTTCAGTCAGAGTTAGACAGTCGGCTAGAGACTGTGAGAGAGAGGGAGACGCTATGGGCACCAGGCGTTGCGGTACGCCTGAATCTGGACCCGGGTTATGGCGACCAGAGGGATCTGGTCCCGGGCAGAGGACTGGCTCTGAACACGGTGCGGAAGTTCAACCCCGAGCCGTTAAACCAGAGGCCCAAGCTTCTTCAGGAAGTCACGGCCAAAGACCCGGAGCATCCCTTGAAAAGGCACACCGAACTAGGGTCAGGGGGACCTAAAATGGAGTCCTCCACTGAAACTCCGTGGGAGCTGGCTCGAAGCTATGAGCGCGAAGGCGCTGCACGTTAGTGAGGAGAAAGTAGCACAGTGAGGGACCGGCAAGGAATGGCAGGCACACCACCGAGGGTCATGAGTGAGTCTTCCCAGTTCCCTGTTGATTACCCAGGCCAGAGAGAGACCCAAGTGACCTCTGTGAATTTGCTTGAAGTACCGTAAGTAAACTCGTACAGAGTTAAAAACTGTGTGACGTACTTTATTTGTATCACCTGAAAAGCCGCATACTTGATGTGTTGAAAGGACAAATGACTGTGCCATGTTATAAGCTGCTTTCCTGTTTAAAAACTACTACAACTGCCCCGGGGATCCTGCTCCACCTACGGGGAGCGTATCCATCTGGCTGCCCTACCATCACCCCGGAGATCTGACCCGCAGCACCAGTAACCATACTGAAACTGTAGGTGGCTCACAAATCACTTTTATTTTCATTATTTTACCCGATTTTTTTTTTAAGCGACCACCAAGGCCACGGAACTGGGCACAGGCCCCCGTAACATCCTTAGCGAATCAACGCCCGGAACTGAGTACCCCACGGCCCTGGGGTGGGTCATTATCGTGATGCTGCACACTGAGAGAGCGATATCAGATTTAGGGAGGTTAGTGGAGAGTGGGAGCAGAAGAAGTTCAATTTTGGAAAGGTTGAGTTTCAGGTATAGAGTGGACATGATATTGGAATTGCAGCTAGACAGTCAACGATGTTCTGTAATACAGAAGGGTTAAGGTCGGGGCTGAAGTGTATGATTGTGTGTCATCAGCATAGACATGGTACTGGAAGCCAAATCTGCTGATGGTCTGTCCAATCGGGGTCTTGTAGAGAGAGAAGAGAAGAGGGCCATGGACTGAAGCCTGATTGACCCCAATAGTGAGAGGAAGAGGGGAGGAAGTGGAGCCAGCGAATGATACACTGAAAGAATGGTCAGAAATATAGGAAGAGAACCTGGAGAGAGCGGTGTCCTTTATGCCGATGGAGTGCAGCATAGAGAGTGGATTATGGTGGTCAACAGTGTCAAAAGCTGCAGAGAGGTCAAGAAGAATAAGCAGAGAGTGTCACCATTACGTTTTGCCATCATAATGTCATTAGTCACTTTGATGAGGGCAGTTTCTGTAGAATGTAGGGAGTGGAAACCAGACTGTAATGGCTCTAGAAGAGATTGAGTGGAGAGGTAATGGGTGAGGTGGGTGTAGACCAAGTGCTCCAGGAGTTTAGAGATGAAGGGGAGATTGCAGTCTGGTCTATAGTTATTTGTGCAGGATGGGTCAAGAGAAGTTTTCTTTAGTATTGGAGTAATGATAGAATGTTTGAAGGAGGAGGGGAAGATGCCAGAGGAGAGGGAGAAATTGAGGATTTTGGTTAGGTGAAGATTGACGACCAGAGAGAGCGACTGGAGTAGGTGTGAGGGAATGGGGTCAGTGGTGCATGTAATAGGACGAGAGGAAGAGAGGAGCTTGAAGACCTCTTCCTCTGTAACTGGGTCAAATGTGGAGAGTGAGCCGGTGGAAATGTGGGGAAGAATGGGAGTAGCAGTGCTTGAAGGCTGGAGCTCATTTCCTGGTGGATGTTGTTAACTTTCTCCATAAAGCAAGAAGCCAGGTCATCAACACAGAAGTCAGTGATTTAAGTTTTATTGTGTCACACTACCCTGTTCAAGCATCACATAATGGTCAACAACATTTTTAGTACTTAGTTTTATGTCCTCATTCATATTTTCAGTTAATTTCCATAATATTTTTCAGGCATTATATCATCACCGCCATGATTGATCAGTTTTGCCTCCCAGAATTCCCTGCTTTTCATCAAATGCTAATTTTTTTTCTACTGACATACATTCACCCTGCCCTGGTTGAACTCACATTGGTGAGAAGCACTCTGCCAATAAAAGCATTTGCTGATCTATTGCCGTAGTCAATCCCTATGTTTTCTTACTTTGTCTCCTTATAGAATAATACGCGATTAATTGATTTCCTGTCGCTCGTTTAGTAGGGAAAATTAATTTCCCAGCAAACCCAGCAGGGCCGTCCTACACAGAGAGCAATTCAGCTTTAAATTATTCATAGGAGAAAATAGTGATGGACTGCAGGAATGTCATGCTCAGGGCCGAAGACTGATAACACTGTGTTATTGATAGAACAATATACCTCCGATGCTTCTAAATTATTCAGGTCCACGTCTAAGTGACGCTTGTGCTTGAGCAAACACCTGCATAAATGTGAAAGAACGTTTCTCTCCACCGGCTGCAAGTGCTGTGGAAACAAGAAAAGGCAACAGCACAGCAAAAAATAGACTATTTACTAATTAGGCTCGAACCCGAGTGTAGAGATGGGTACATTTACAAATTTGCAGTCTTTGTGATACATTGGGCTACTCATTTGTGCTTTTAAAAGGTTATATGAAATAAAGATGAAACGGGCAGTTAACCTATTTATTTACTATGCGTTGCTTAGATAGCACCATCATATTCCCCGGCCATTTACCGACATTGTCATCACTGTCCCGATTGGGGCTCAAACTCTAAATCCTCTATTAATATGATTTTGCAGTATGGGAGGAAACTGGAGAACCCAAAGGAAACCCATGTAAACATGGGATGGATATAAAAGCTGCAGGGAGATGTTGTCCTTGTGGGACTTGACCTCAAGATGCCTTTGTAACCCTAGATGATTGTGAAGACTGTTGCCTAAAACTAGATCTAGACCACAATTACAATATACATTATTAGGATTACGGTACTTTTCTGTGTATCCAGGCAGTATTATAGTGGATACTGGTTCTATGGTAAAAAAATATAAATCGATAACCCACAATGACTGTTACTGAAGATAAGTGAATCTGCCAAAATTCAGATTAGGCCATTTGATCCCATTTAGAAAGAAAGTTAAACTCACTAAATTTATTTTATTCAAATGATTATGCTCTGAGGTATTTTCATGAAATATCACAAAGTACTCCCAAATCCAAACATTCTATAGTGAGTGTTTAATTCACAGCAGTTCCAGTGTAAAAAATATGAAAAACGTTTCAGTCCAGAATAGACCTTCATCAGTTCCACATGCTGGAGTGCGCAAACTGCCTGGGTAGATGGCATCTGGTTGAATCAAGGGTGTCCGCAACTGTGGAGGTCGCTATGGTGTCATCGCTGATTCAACCAGATACCAAACCCCCAGGCAGTTTTGTACAAATGAAGGTCTATTCTGGACCGAAACGTTTTCCACATTTTGCACACTGAGACTTCTAGGAATAAAATACTCACTATAGAACATTTGGGGGTGCCTTGTTATATTTCATATATCTTAAGGATTAGGACCCTACCTGAGCACCACTTACTTGACCAAACAGGAAGAGCCACATCTTCTTTCAGCATCTTCGGTGTTTCCTTTTCTGACTACGCCATCCAGGTTTATATTATTGTCACGTATTGACTGCCTTGTAGTATAGGAGTACTGCTGCTGTAGGTTTAAATGAAGCCTTTTTTTCCCTGCTAAGTGTGAATAGATGAGGCTAATGAGCGGAGCATGTAGTAGCAGGTGTGTGTGAATGCTTAGGTAAGATGAGGGGCGTGTCTGGGCTGGTTTGCTCGCCAACCCTCAGCTTTAAATGGATCCGCTCACATCCAGCTGATTGTCGCTGATTCAGTTCACTGCTATTCTGTGACCCTGGAGTGCAGACGTGATCTCAAGCTGCTGCTGTTTCTCCCATTGGAGGTTGCTGGGTTTCGTGGTCGGTGAGTGGAGGTAGAGGTCTTATTCCTACGGTTTCTAGGAGCTTAAGATATTAGGCTGGAGGCTCGGACCTCCTCACCTTCAGAGGTACCTCCGAGCATAGGGCGAGGCAGGGACCCCAGTGTCAGGGCCAGAGCAGGCTCCCCTGACTCCCTGCACCCAGCTTCATCCTACTGGGCACCCCGCCCCCCCGCCTCCAATGTGACATAATCAGTGACCCACTATTTTTTCCCAGAAGCCGCTATGTCAACTCGAGCTTTTGCGCACCTGGTGGAGGAACTCTCTCAGAAGGTTTCTGACTTGCGGCACCAGGTGGTGCATCAGCTTCGAGAAGTGGTTGGGTACCTTGCTGCAGTTTGCATGCTGGCTGAACCAGAACCCAATATATCCCTTCCTGACCGATTTTCAGGAGGGAGAGATAATTTTTTTGTTTTCAGTGAAGCCTGCAAATTATATTTCAGGCTGCATGCTCATTCTTCGGGGAGCGAGGAACAGCGCGTGGGGATTATACTCTCCCTTCTTAAGGGGGATCCCCAGACCTGGGCCTTTTCTCTACCGACCGATTCTCCATCCATGTGGTCGATGGATGAGTTTTTTGCAGCACTTGCCCTGGTTTATGGCAACCCTGATGCCGTTTCCCTTGCTGAGTCTAAACTATGGAAGCTCAGGCAAGGAGCACGATTGGTTGAGGAGAATTGCTCTGAGTTCAGGAGGTAGGCCACTGACACTCAATGAAACAACCCTGCTTTGAGGAGTCAGTTCTGTCTGGGGTTGTCTGATCGGTTACAAGACACCAGGACACAGTACGCTTCTCCGGAGATGCTGAAGGCGGCAATGGCACTCGCTATTAGGTTGGACAGATGCCTAAGAGAGAGACCAGATCCGACCCAGCCTCCAGTGACCATCCCTGCTGTGGAGGGCACACGTGTGGGTTCTGATGTTCCTAAGCAGTTGGGGACTGCGGAGTTTTGTACTAACCTATCTGCAGGTCATTAGCTTGGGTGGTTGTGTTTCTTTTGCGGTCAACCTGATCACTTCATTAGGGTCTGTTCATACCGTGCTAACTTCGCTTCTCAGATGCAGACGTCCAATGTGAATAAGCGCTGGAGTGCTGCTGTGTCTGCCGTGTTGGTCAGGTCTGCTCCTATGTCTCCACCGGTGGTGGTTAAACACTCACCGAAAAACAGTATAAAACCCTGCCGGCACCTCAGATTGATGGTGGACTCAGGTCTTATTTCGAGAAGCATGTTAGGTGGAAGGTGATTACCCCCACTAAACTCTTGATGAGAAAGGTCCCCGAAACAAAACCGGGAACCATCTCTGCCGTTTGATCCCCTGAGAGTGAACCTTTTGTCTGTGACTGCATGAATGGCAATAAATGGTCAGGTCCAGACCTGAGTGTAGGTGACTATTTCTGGGTGCTGTTAAAACACGTAAAATGGAAGTGTGCGGCTGGAGCTCCTACAGTACTACTGGAGTACTTGGTTCATTTATAATTTGCAACCTCGTGTTGTTCCAGATAGCCATGCTCCCAATGCTTTGTACCCATAATGTCTTCCATAGGTCGTCGCTCAGGAAGTTCAGATCATTGCCAGACGTGTTCAGTTTAGAGTCCGGAAACCTCTCATGAAGGGGGGGGTACTGTTACGTATTGACTGCCTTGTAGTATGGAAGTGCTGCTGCTGTAGGTTTAAATGAAGCCTTTTTTTCCCTTCTGAGTGTGAGTAGATGAGGCTAATGAGCGGAGTATGTAGTAGCAGGTGTGTGTGTGTGTGAATTCTTAGGTATGCTTAGGGGCGTGTCTGGGCTGGTTGCTTCCCTCCCCTTGGCCTTAAATAGATCAGCTCACATCCTGCTGATTGTCGCTGATTCAGTTCACTGCTATTCTGTGACCCTGGAGTGTAGACATGATCTCAAGCTGCTGCTGTTTTTCTCATTGGAGGTTGCTGGGTTCCATGGTCCATGGGTGGAGATAGGGCCTTATTCCTAGGGCTTCTTAGGAGTTTTAGAGTTGTAGGCTGGGGCTTGGACCTCCTCACCTTCAGCTGTACCTCCGAGTACAAGGCGAGTCAGGGACCCCAGTATCAGGGCCAGAGCAGGCTCCCCTGACTCCCTACGCCCAGCTCCATCCTACTTCTGGACACCCTGCTCCCCACCAATGTGACAATTATACTGTGCTATGCACAACATGAGTAGAGATGAGGTTTCTGGGGGTTCAAACAGAATTTCTATAAAGTTCTGTCATGGACCCAAATTTCACCTGAACTTCATTGGAAGTTGCTGATTGGGCAGTTCGGTTTTCTGCCTACATACAGCCAGCCATGAACAAAGTACGTCTGGGGAAGGGGAAGGTTTTGTAATTTTCTTTTTTTGCATACACTATGTCCAACAATACTAATTTTACCCCCAATACAAGCCATTCAAACACTGCAAGTGGCTTACACTGGGACAAGTATCAAGTGTCCCAGAGCACAGTGATGTTTGATCCAGTCGTTTGCGTCCCGAACTCTAAACCCGCCACTGAAAATTTTTGTATAGTCTGTGTACGGTGAAAAATTTACAGTCCGGTTCACTCAACCCTAGACATGACATCTTGCAACAAACTTGCGGCTTTGTTAGCACAGGAAATGTGGAAGATGTCACACACATTAAGATGGCCAAAGGAAGACTTCACAAGCAGGGGCTGGCAGGCAAACTTTGTCCTGGCGACAAGCACACAGCAGTGGCCCATGAGCAGTGACTTTCAGGGGCAGAGTGGCCTCTCAGACCAACATGACAGATGGCCGGGCAGCCCCAAAACTGCTGCTTGACCACTGGCCTGGGGTCATCTGCCGCCTTGCCCCTGGGCTAGCCAGCCCCTGTTCACAAGTAACCAAGCACATGTGGACAGGTGAGGATGACATGAGTATTGATTTTTACTTTTAAGCCTATTTTGAATCCAACAAAATGACTAGTCATCACTTTGCTGGGTTTGTGTGAATCAAATCCCACAAAAAATAGGATAGTGGCAAACTCAAATTTGTTGGTGAATTTAACTAACTTCGAAGTGATTTATTAATTTCCAGTTATTATCCATTTACACAAAGTGATATCACTGCAATCATTAATTTTCAGCTGAAAACATTAGTATATACTATAAGGAATCTAAAGGAATTTTCTTAGACAAGCCCATTTTGTTAGAAGGCTCCAATTAGGGATGAGCGAGTCTACTCGCTAGGACTCGTTACTCGGCGATTCTTAAGGGACTCGCTGGACTCGGGAATCGGCGAGTCTTTTAGCGAATACTCGCCGATTCCCGAGTCCAGCGAGTTTGCGACAGGAGGAGGTAAGGTCAGCTTTGACAGCACCCCCCCCCCGGTTCTCAAGGCTGCCCGGACCTGACAGCACCCCCCCCCCCCCCCCCCCCCCCCGGTTCTCCAAGGCTGCCCGGACCTGACAGCACCCCCCCCCCCCCGGTTCTCAAGGCCGCCCGGACCTGACAGCATCCCCCCCCAACCCCCCCCCCCCCCCCCCCCGGTTCTCAAGCTGCCCGCACCTGACAGCAACCCCCGGCTCTCAAGGCTGCCACCCAGGGAAGAGGCTCCAGCCAGCCCCTGAGTCCAATGCAAGTGAATGGCAATCTGAGAGTCCGAATCCTAGCGAGTCTGCGATTCCGAGTCCTGTATTCTCTATTAGGGACTCGCGAATCCCTATTCCCTATTCATTAACATTGGACTCGCTAGACTCGCCACCAGTACCGAGTCCTGGGCTCGGACTCGTGCGAGTCTAGCGATTCCGAGTAATTTAGGACTCGCTCATCCCTAGCTCCAATGAGTAGAACCTGATGATATATCTGTCGTAGATGAGCTGTAATCTGTGCAAAATAGCAACTGTTGAAATTTACTGCAGCGCCTCCACAGGAAAAACAAATCACAACATAGATGAAGTTGAAGTTATTAGGCTGTTCATGCACATGATAGGTCCTCCAGATGTAAGTGGATCTGAGGCTGGGGTTCCACATAAGCCCTCAGTCCGTTTTTGGCTTCAGTTTTCTCATTTTTTTTTCTAAGGCTGGGGTTCCACATAAGCCCTCAGTCCGTTTTTGGCTTCAGTTTTCTCATTTTTTTTTCTAAGTCCAAAAACTGACAGAAAAACGGATTGGGTGTAATAAACACCCTGTCCGTTTTTCTATGGAGCTCCAAACATTGCCCTGTCCGTTTTTGAGTCAAAGGGTAGGGTCACATTGACAACCTAAATTGCATTCACCGCATCCGGATCCGGATGCGGTGAACGCAATGGCGGGCACACACATTTTTTTACAAAAATGTGTGCTGAATCCCGCACTGCGGTCACCGGATGGCTCAGGATTGTTAATCCTGAGCCATCCGGTAACTGCCGAGGTTGCGGATCCCGGCTATTGCCGGGATCAGCAAACCTAGTAAAGAGTTAAATTGATTGCTAAATGACTGTTTGAGGTCTGTAGGGGGGGCTTAGACCCCCCTACAGACCGGCCGCCCACTTCGGTGGCCTCCTACTACAATATCCCCGATGGCACGGGCTCATCCGAGCCCGTGCAAGTCCCCACACCCCCAGCCCCCCGAATTACTATACCGGGGTGCCTGCACCCCTCTGGTATACTTATTCCTGTATGTGTGGTAAATGATATATTAAAGTAATGTAGTTCATATTTACGGGTCTTCTCCTGGCTCCTGCAGTGTTGTGCTAAATCCATGGGCGGGGCTGTTTGCGGCAGCCTCCGCCCCCTCATTTCTCATGGCCGCCCCCTCTTTGCCTCATCCATTGATGTGAGGCCGGACACGTCATGAAAGGGGCGGGGCGCACGGTGTGACGCGATTCGCCCCGCCCCTTTCATGACGCGTCCGGCCTCACATCAATGGATGAGGCAAAGAGGGGGCGGCCATGAGAAATGAGGGGGCGGAGGCTGCCGCAAACAGCCCCGCCCATGGATTTAGCACAACACTGCAGGAGCCAGGAGAAGACCCGTAAATATGAACTACATTACTTTAATATATCATTTACCACACATACAGGAATAAGTATACCAGAGGGGTGCAGGCACCCCGGTATAGTAATTCGGGGGGCTGGGGGTGTGGGGACTTGCACGGGCTCGGATGAGCCCGTGCCATCGGGGATATTGTAGTAGGAGGCCACCGAAGTGGGCGGCCGGTCTGTAGGGGGGTCTAAGCCCCCTACAGACCTCTAACAGTCATTTAGCAATCAATTTAACTCTTTACTAGGTTTGCTGATCCCGGCAATAGCCGGGATCCGCAACCTCGGCAGTTACCGGATGGCTCAGGATTACACATCCTGAGCCATCCGGTGACCGCAGTGCGGTCCCGGCAAACGCTGCGAAAACTGCTGCCTGCATGATTTTTAACGCAGGCAGCAGTGCCGGATCCGGCCACCGGATGGCTTGTGAAGCCATCCGGTGTTTTGCGTAGGCTCCTATGAGGAGCGTTTCCTGGTCCGGTTTTGAGCTTTTTTAAAGCTCAAAACCGGATCAGGATTTTGCAACAAAAACGGAAATGTGACCCTGGCCAAAAACGTTGCATGCAACGTTTTTGGCATCAGTTAAAAAACGCATGCGTTTTCATGCGTTTTTTTTTAACATGGGGCCCTATGGGAAACGCATGCGCGAACGCATGCAAACGCGCACTTGCGTTTGCGCATGCGTTCGCGCATGCGTTTTTTTAATGAAAATTCCAAAAACGTTCAGGAGTGCAGGAGGCTCAAAAAGCACCCAGAAAAAAACGGATTGGTGATGAAAATCACTTCCAAAAACGGATTTCTATGTGTGACCACAGCCTGACTAGTGTCAGCACCCCTGCTCTTTTCCCATCCAAAAAAGGCAAAAACGTTGCTCCAAATTGGGATTCTTCAGAAGCGCGCCCTACTGACAAACAGGACGCTTGGAGCCAGGGAAGCTGTGGGCTCGTGAAGAAAGATGATATATTCTCTTTAACCACTTAATGAACTGTGACTTACATTTTAATTACAGATAATTACTAGTATAGAATAGTCAGCAAATGCCTATAACACTAGGGACCGGTAAGAGCTTTGAATTCCGCTGTTAACCATTTAGATGATTCTGTAAATCATTGACAATAACATTTAATTTACTCCAAGTTCCAAGAAGAGGAGAACTAGAGGTCCAGGCTGCAGCGAGACCCCTTTGATCATCGTTAAAATTTAGGTTTTTGCGAAAATGTTTTTTCAAAAAGTATAGGATGCATATGATATGTGGGGAAAGAGGCTTTTATTTCCCCTGTAAAGTATTTTTAGAACTTAATAGTTATTATCAGGGCACGCATTAGGGGGGGGGGGGAAGACTGGGCAGTTGCCCAGGGCCCCCACTCTCTTAGGGGCCCCCAAAGGAGCTGAATTGAAAATAGCAATAAAACAGTAAAGAAAATGAAAAAATACACATATTTGGTATCGCTGCGTTCATAAGAATCTAAGCTATCAGTATACGAAGTAAATTAATCCAATTGGTAAATGGCGTAATGGGAAAAAAATAAAAACGACAGAATTATGTTTTTTGGGCCACCACGTTGTTACAATAAAATGCAATAAAAGGCGATGAAAATGTTGTATCTGACTCAAAATGGTATAAGTAAAAATGTCAGCTCAGGGCACATAAAGAAAGCCCTCACATAGCCCTGTATCTTCAAAAATTAAAACATCATGGGTCTCGGAAAACGGCGAATAAAACAAATTTTCATTTTAATTTTTTTTTTTTACAAATTTCTGGGGTTTTTATGATTGAAATAAAAAAATGTTCAGTATCTTCTTACTTTGTCCTAGATAATCAATTTATGAAGTCACTTTTTACCATATAGTTAACATGATACCGTATATACTCGTGTATAAGCTGACCCGTGTATAAGCCGACCCCCCTACTTTTGCCCCAAAAATCTGGAAAAACCTATTGACTCGTGTATAAGCCGAGGGTGGACCCCAGCACAGGTATACAGCCCCCAGCAGTGTGGTATACAGGCCCCCCCCAGTGGTATACAGGCCTCCCCAGTGGTAGTATACAGCAGCCCCAGTGGTAGTATACAGCAGCCCCAGTGGTAGTATACAGCAGCCCCAGTGGTAGTATACAGCAGCCCCAGTGGTAGTATATAGCAGCCCCAGTGGTAGTATACAGCAGCCCCAGTGGTAGTATACAGCAGCCCCAGTGGTATACAGCAGGCCCCCAGGGGTACATATAGCAGCCCCCAGGAGGTACCCAGCAGCCCCCTGGGGTACCCAGCAGCCCCCAGGTGGTACACAGCAGCCCCCTGGGGGTCCCCAGCAGCCCCCTGGGGTCCCCAGCAGCCCCCAGGGGGTCCCCAGCAGCCCCCTGGGGGTCCACAGCAGCCCCCTGGGGGTACACAGCAGCCCCCTGGGGGTACACAGCAGCCCCCAGGGGGTACACAGCGGCCCCCAACAGCCCCCAGGGGGTACCCAGCAGCCCCCTGGGGGTCCCCAGCAGCCCCCAGGGGGTACACAGCGGCCCCCAACAGCCCCCAGGGGGTCCCCAGCAGCCCCCTGGGGGTCCCCAGCAGCCCCCTGGGGGTACACTGCGGCCCCCAGGGGGTCCCCAGCAGCCCCCAAATGCTGGCACTCGCCCCCCCTTGCAAGGGCCCCCCCCCGCTTCTCTTACCATTCCGGACTTCTGATCCGCGCCGCTCCTCGGTGCTCCTCGCTGCTCCGTCTGTCCGTCTTCTACATCCGGGATCCCCGGCCGCGCGATGACGTCATATGCCTGCGACGGCCGGAGATCCCGGATGTAGCAGACAGACGGAGCAGCGAGGATGGAGCAGCGAGGATGGAGCACCGAGGAGCGGCGCGGATCAGAAGTCCGGAATGGTAATATAACCATCGGGGGGGGGGGAACCCTTACAAGGGGGGGCGAGTGACAGCATTTGGGGGCTTATATGCACTGCTTCCCCCTGCCGCTGATTGACAGGGGGATGCAGTGCATATTTAATGAGCGGCCCCACGTGACGGGGCCGCTCATACAGCAGCCCCCCCACCGCCTCCTGCAGCCTCCACAGCCCCGGACACAGCCCCCCCCCGTATTGACTCGTGTATAAGCCGAGGGGGAGACTTTTTAGCCCAAATTTTGGGCTGAAAAACTCGGCTTATACACGAGTATATACGGTAATTAAAAAACTAAAAAAAAAAATTGTGGAATTTTTTTTTTGCAATTTCAAAGCACTTGGAATTTCTTTCTCATTCTCCAGTACATTTTGTGGTAGAATGAATGATGTAATTCAATAGTACAACTCATCCCACAAAAACATAAACCCTTGTACGGCTATGTGGAAGGAAATAAAAAAGTTCTGGCTCTTGGAAGAAGGGGAGGAAAAAACAAAAATGAAAAATCGCTCAGTGGTAAAAGTTATAAAATCCTTGTAATTGCCATATAATAGCAGCAGGAGCACCCCCCACAGGCTTCAATGTTCAAATGTTCATAATGGCTGTAATTAGAGTTAGGGGACCGCTTTAATTCCTACATTTGTAGCCAGTTATCAAGCAGAACTCGCGCTCATTTACCAATCTGAATTCGGCGCTTGTACATGTAACCCAAATGTCTGAGTGTGACGGGTGCAATATGTGAGCATTTAGGGCCCATTTTAACCTTTTGCCCAGGGCCCCACTTTGCCTAAAACCAGCCCTGGTTATTACTAAAGATGGCTAAAAGTGGAAGAGCCCCTTTGTCGTGGACAATTATTTTTGGGGTATTAATAGTCCTATATCATGGGGAATGATATCTTAACCATTATTTCACTTTAAGTATATTGCTGCAAACATACAGATAATGAAGTGCTGCCTCTGCCATTCTTAGACACAGGGGGAGAAGTGTTATCTGAGCCATAATATGTGAGCGATAGCTTGTTAGCGCCATTAAACGTCTCATTAACTGCGGGGACAATGAATTTTTGAGGGGCTTATTGCTGTTATAAACTTTAATCAAGGTTTACAGCAGAGATAATGTGGCCTTTGTGTTTAACGGCCAGTAGGGAAGCTCCGGAGAAATTGTTTTATTGCTGATAATAAGGTGCTGACTCTATTTTTTCCTTCCATATCATTTTCTTTCTGTGGCCTAATGGGACCTGGCCAGTCTGGGCTTAACATTACGAGGAGGAAAGTTTGGGATGTCAAACAGCAGATAGTTTAAGGAAAACATTCACAAACACTGTATATGATTTACACCACTGTATGTAAAAGATTTTATCCCGTCAAGGCCATTAACTCGCCACGACTCGATTCATTCTGTGCTCACACAAGTCATATGGATCGTGAAGCATTCAGGAAAAAATGGGGACCTGTATCCATTAGTCAAAAAATATCTGATTATTTACATAAATGATATAATGAAACAACGTAGTAATGAATGTTCTAATGTAATAGTAGAGTATGTTACGTCTCTGTAAATCATGGGTTTTTATGTTTTTTAACTTACACTGTTGCACACCAGTAGCGTAAGTTGAAGCTCATGGGCCCTGGAGCAAAAGCTTCAACAGGGCCCCCAAATACTGCAAATTTTTAATAGCATTAGTCTTTTGTTATAGGCCAAAGGGACTTTTGCGGCCCCTCGGGCCCCGGGGCCCTGTGCTATCGCAACCCCTGTACCTGCTGTAGTTACGCCCCTGTTGCTGACAGAAACTACACTATAAGTAGGAGCCACATCCAGACTAAATCGTTTATATGTCATTACCTCTAGTGTTTGGGCTTTTTATATTTTATTGGTTAAGAGTTTTCCAAAGAATGAAAACTGCACAAAGAATGTAAGAACTTGATAAAAATATTTTTTGTAATTCATTTGCTGCAGAAATTTCAGTATCTTTCAGAACGTTTTGCTCTTTTTGTAAAGACACAAAAGAAAAAGTTCTATTTCCCTTTTGTGGTAAGATGTTAAAGGACTATGAGAGGGAAGGGGTATGACTATCCACGTTGTTTCTTACCTATCAGCAACTTTGAACTTTTGAAACACTACATCTCTCCAATTCTTTACTTAAAGGGACTCTGTCCACACACAATGACCGTTCAAACCAAGCAAAGGCTCTCAATGCATCATTGAGCCAGTACACGTCTAGTTGCACTTTCCTCCCTGCTTGTTTTCCCTGCATATCTACCAGAGAAACTGGCTCTGTGTTGCCAGAACTGTCAATCATAGAAGAGAGGAGTCATATTGATAGAGAGGAAACAAGGTGAAGGTGCACTTAAATGTTTAACCACGTCATGATGCACCTAGCAACTGTACTTGGTTTGAACAGTGATTCTAATATCATTTTGCATTGCTGTGCCAGCATTTCCATAATTCCCTGCTTTTATGATATCTAGATTGACATATCTTGTACCGTGGTGGTACTTCACTGATTATACCTCATATCTAGGTCATCATGGATCAGCACTTCACACTGGAGTGCAGAGTGTATGGCAGAGTCATGTTCCATCACCGGAGGCACTTGGTAAGTCTCTCTCTCCTGTAGAGTTTTGGGAAAGGAAGGTGTGCCACAGTCCGCGCTGCCAAAATCTTCCGCTTGTAAATAATGCAAGTAGCTGATGTCCAAATCAAACCTCTCTTTTATTTCTCCAACGCGTTTCAACGCCCTCCTGGCGTCTTCCTCAGGAGGGCGTTGAAACGCGTTGAAACGCGTTGGAGAAATAAAAGAGAGGTTTGATTTGGACATCAGCTACTTGCATTATTTACAAGCGGAAGATTTTGGCACCGCGGACTGTGGCACACCTTCCTTTCCCAAAACTTCAGATTTCGTCTACCCGTGTGGAGATTGGTGGAAGTCCAGCAGCAGCCATCAGGATACTCTTTCTATCAGGTTTACTAACCAGTTGTGGGTGGCACAACTGGAACAGGTGAGTGACCATTTCTTACTCACCTGCTTTGATTTAGTGTCGAGTGATAAGGGCACTATTGCGCCTCTTGTCCCCCCCCCCTTCTTTTCTCTCCTGTAGAGGGTACTCTATGTTCAGTGGGGTCCTCTCTCTATCGCCAGTAAAATGTAAGGTCTTCTGGTCAGCGAAGTTCTAATTCTGTCTCTTTACTTGCCACAAATTTTAAGGGAGAAATTGGTAAACCCCAAAAATTGTAATTTAAAAACGTCATCTTGTCTCTAATTACCAGGTTTTTCCTACCATATCTGAGATTAGAATGATGTAGGGGCAGAGACCGTAATTCCACTTATATGTTGCTATTAGTGATGAGCTAGCATTAAAACGCTCGTGTGCTCGATGCTCTGGTCGAGCATTTCAAGATGCACCCAGCCCAATGCAAGTCAATGAGTAATAGGCTCCGCCCACATACATCCGGCTATAAGCCGAGTGTTTCTGGGAAAGGGCGGGAGGGTTTTTTTTTCAAATCATCACAGCATACACTGCATACAACACCTTGCTGTGCACCCCGGAGGGACCCTAACAATCAATCTGCTCTCTGTGAGGTGCCAGCTTATGGTGTGAACTGAAGGGAGTTGTGTATTTGTGTCACATCGATAATGATTAGTGATGAGTCAGAGCATCTCGGCGGTACTCGGTGCTCGCCGAGCATCCTGAGTACCAGTAGCAGTGAGCATGCTCGCTCACCACTAGTTGCTATGCTTCTTGCTTCATTTTTTTTATAAAATCGCTGTTTTATCTGCTGTATCTATCAGTTCTCTGAATGCTGAGCGTGGTAAAACCCCACCCACTTATTAGCAGCTTTCTGTGTACCCTGCATAGGCAGAAAGCTGCCAATCAATAGTGGGGGCTGAGTTATACAGAGCTCATAAATATGGAGGGCTACCTGGCAGCACGTATACTAATAGACTTGTGATTATTACCAAAACTACAGAAAGCATCCAAGTAAGTGACACATTGCTGTAATCAGGGTCTCTGTATTTACATTATACTGCTTTCAAATTAGATGGTAAAAATCTAGTGACAAAATGCACTTTAGAAGGCAAATTTCCTGAGGATGTATCTCCAAAAGGGATGTATTATTGAG
This sequence comes from Allobates femoralis, assembly GCA_033576535.1. Lineage (NCBI taxonomy): Eukaryota > Metazoa > Chordata > Amphibia > Anura > Aromobatidae > Allobates > Allobates femoralis. The sequence goes on from JARQOC010000004.1 coordinate 107,394,368, forward strand.
CACAAAAGAAAGGTAACAGGCTCCACGACGTCTCAACTCATAAAGAAGGAAGGAATGTTTACTCTTCTGTGAAAATAGAACAAACTACAAAACTTTTAACACAAAAAAATATTGGTTCTCTAATTTCTAATTTCTCAATCTCAGTTTAATAAAATTTATGGATCTGCAGGAGAGTCTACTAATAAAGGAGTAACTATAATTCCTTCCTGTGTCTTCCCTGATGGAAGGAAAGTCCTGAACTACACGCAGCCACATCGTGGTCTTTTCAAGGCAACAGGCACAATTTGTGTTCGATGCCTGCCTGTTCCTACCTTCCTGTGGCCGCGTGTAAATGTACCATTAGGGGTGTGGAGGTAGTTGGTGCAGCCTAACCGTGCACGTGTACATTTTTTCCCTTGTTGTTGTCAAGGAAAAAAACGGACACGTGCACAGTTAGGGTGCACCAACTACCTCCACACCCCTTATATGGCCACTTTCGTTTCGATATTGTACACCAACAGAACGGGAGCGAACTTTTTTTGGCTGAAATAAGATCGCATAGCTGCAAAATTATAAAAAGGGTGGTCCAGAGGCGCAATATCACCTATACTAGTGACACTGGATGTGCAAACTTGTGTTGTCTGTGGGGCCGCTCACCTGGCCCAGTTTTTGGTCCCCACAACTGGTTTGAAGGCGTTTGGATCATGTTCCAAGCTAATCCATGAGGATATGGCGCCGTGTGGCGTTGAATCCGTAGGTAAGAAATAAAGAGATGAAAAGTTGTTGGTCTTGGGTGATTATTTGAACCCAAAGGCATCGCGACATGTACACACATCACTACCATTCATTTTATCCTAAGATCGCATAGGAGATGTTACACAGACGCGATATCGGCAGGCAACACAACTGTGATGTCTACGCCCCCTTGTACGAGCAACCCAGGAACGACCATTTAACATGGGAGTGAATAGGGGAAGTTGTACTCCAAATTGTTGTTGCGCTGTCACACAGCATGATCCGGCCACATCGCCTATACAATATCGGCCAGTTGGAGAGCCGCACAATTCTTCCCCGATATGGTTTTGGCATCGTTCTTGCATCGCATTGCACATTTACACCACACAACGCACGAACGTATCGGGGCCAACGCACGAAACACGTGACCTTTTATCAAAGTAGTACGACGATATCAGGACGTGTAAAGTGGCCAATAGTTACTCCTTTATTAGTAGACTATCCTGCAGATCCATGCACGATCAATCCTTGCACAATTGGCCTTCATGGCAGTCATGGATTCAAATCTATGGGTCAATGGAAAAAATAGGACGTATTCAAAAGACATCCATGTTGGTCCGATTTTCATGCACGGACATAACGGAGAAGGTGGAGAATTTTTTTTTCTTCGCACCCCTGAGAAAAATGGATCCCACTCTGATCACAGTATGATTAGCATAATCGGAATAATTTTATCAGATTGAAAAAATATGGTGGTTTGAACCAAGCCTTACAAGGAGCGCCGTGCTTCAGATAATTAGCGTATAATTGACTTATCACAGTGCTCGGCTTTTTCAGCTTAACTATATATACATAATAATCGTAACATAAGAAAATAAGGAAAGAGTTAACCCACGTTCATCTACAGTATTCCAGCACAACCCTATAAATGAAGAGAGTGAGTCAAAACGAGAAAGAGACAGATGTTCATGGTTATACAAACATCTCGTAAAAATGTGTTTCATTTTCCAGATCTAACAAACATGCACACAGTTTGGACTGATCCTGTCACTTGTATATAATTCTCATAAGAACGTTGAAATGAATCACCCCATTAAAGTGATGTGTGTCATATAAATGCAGGGAGGTCAGAGACATCGCGCCGTTGGTTTATCTGATGTGATCTGGATGGACAACACCTACAACACCTAATGTATACATGTGGGACTGTCTTCTGATATATTACCTCAACATGTCGTCCTATTACAGCCTACAGTTATGACAAGTGCGTTTACATCCACATGTCTTCTACATTAGATGCCTTTCCATTCTCCGTTAAGTGATCGAATGGTGTCCTGATGGCGATACACTTCTATTAGTTTTACGCTGAGCCACGTCAGTACTCTTCGAAGTAGCCATCTTGTCAGACTTATTCCACCAAGGATCAGGGGTTCCCCAAAAAAACAAGAATCCATGCCACCTTACTCAACCGGATGAACTAATTTCAATTTATTTGACAAAGTAATCAAGAAATGTGAGTAATACACAATACAACACTTAACTTTAAAACTCTTTGTCATCCTTCATATCAAGCTTCTGTTGAGGCAGTATGAAAGTAAAGGTTCTAATGGAACAACATACATTGTCTTGGGTTGCCTTCATTTTTTCATTTGCTCATAGTTTAATGTCTCGGAATTCTAATCCTACCAAAATTACAAATCAATTTAGAATTGAAAATATATGTATAAATAAAAATAAAGGTGCTTGTGCATCCAACATTGAAGCTCCGTATGCCCAATTCTTCTTTCCTCCTACATCATTGGTTAGAAGATATTTGGGAGGTCCCCTACATATAAGATAGTTGTCTGCTCCTGCTGAAATCTGCAGGTTTAGTCCCCTTTGCACTGACATGTATGGGTAACTAATGTTATATTGTCACTTAAAATATGTTGAGATGTCAATAGCAAAGAAAGACTAAGGTGCTTAATGGGGGGTGGGGGGGGGCTGAGCATAATTTCTTTTGCAGCACTCCAGTGTTTTGTTTTGTTTTCAGAACTTATATGTAAGGCCTCTTATCATATACTGACAGAGTCATCGTTTTCCTGGGCCACTCCAGTCCCAGTCAGTACTGGTCTGAAATCAGAAGTTGTCTCACAAGTTCTCAATGTACTGTAACTGTATGAGGGCCAGAATGAGACCATAACAAAGATCACATACAGATATACTGTGACCTGTGGAACACTCCTTGAAACACTTGGGCTGCCAGTAAGTCGCAAATTACAAGAGACCAACCGGTGCGACCCTGGAAAAAGATGAAGTGGTGCTTTAAGCAAAGTTGATCAATGTTGTTGACTCTTACATAATGTTATGGTAGATCATGCAAACCCCGGGTATTGCCACTAACAGCCTCAAAGGGCTAGGTAATGACTTAAAGACATTAACTCACTGGAATTTATAAACAATTGTTTTATGTACCTATGTTCACGTTGCTCACCTTCAAGCCCCCCAACCAAGGCTTGACAAAGGACTTCTTAGTCCGAAATGCGTTGCCTATGCAGCGCTTTGCTCCCTGTATTTCATGCCTCTATATCCAATTTTATGTGCAGTTTACATGGGATGTGCTGAGAAGAAGAATAAAGAATTTTGATTGAAATATTCCGGAAAGCTGGACCAAATTTCTTCTAACTCTATGTGGTGTAATCAGGACATTGGACTGTGCATGCCGGTTGTTTTTTTTGTTATCATACCAGACTGTCTACTACAAGTAAAAGAAGTTGACATTTTTCCTTGCGTAGAAGCTGGCGTTTGTTCAGCAGAGCTTTCAGTTACTTTACCACCTACACCATGGACACCAAACATTTTCCCGTTACCGCCATGCCTATTCACCTTTCCCCCATGACCACAGCTTATACCACTCATATTTGATGGTAACAGATTTTCAAGTCACTTGTTGTAGGCCAAAAAAATCTGGGGATGTGAATGCAGCCAACCAGATTTGCAAGAAATGGTACTAGGCAAAAAATCTGGTTGATGCCTGGTTTTGGCATTAATAGGTTTTTGACACAGATTATACAAGCACCACTGTACCACAGGGGATTTGCCAAAAACAATGGTACTAAAGCCTCAAAAGGTTTGGTGCCTGGATGTGGGCGCTGGGCAGAAGTGTCACAAAATTCCTGTCAGCACAGGGTTGATGCAGATGTTAACACACAGACCACTGTACCAGTGGGCTTGCCAAAAACTCTGGTACTCAGTCCTAAAAAGGGCTGTTTTAGGAAGCAGTTACTAAATCTATTCTATATTCTATCTAGAAAGAAATAGAATCGCTATCTAGCTAACTAAATAGCACACACAGGATCAGCTGCATTGGCACTGCAGCAGCAAAACTGTCACTGAGCTCCAACACTGAGAAAATGTTGATGAGACTAAACGGCAAGTTCTTATATGTCAAGGGCATGTAAACATACCCAGCCAATGACATAAGCCCTTGTATTTCCTTTATGGATGCTGATTGGCTGCCAGACCAGACTAGCCATAGTAAGTGCAGGGAAATAAAAATGGAAGCCTGTGCTTACCACAGAATAGTTATCTGACCTGAGACCCAGAGACCTCTCTCCAACTCCCGCTATGCTAGACACTGGCACTCTAAAAACTTAGAACTGAAGCAATAGTGCAAATGGACTAATGATTTTGTCATCTGAAGCATTACCGAACGTTCGCCAAATTTTCTGATTTTTCAGAAAAATGTTCGAATTCGAAATGTCGAACCGAATCGGCCGGGATCTTGCTGAATTTGAAATTGGGGCACATTTTTGAGCAAAGTTCGCTCATTACTACTATCCGCCTCCTCTTGATTCCAACTCAAAAATGTTTCCCGGTTCAGTACATTCCTTAACCAAGAATCTACAAAAACACTAGTGCATGCCCTCATAATCTTCCATCTTGACTACTGCTACCACCTGCTCTCTGGCTTCCCTCTTGCACCCCTACAATCTATCCTAACTCTGATACCCAAATGATCCACCTGTCCCTCTGCTATTCTCCAGCCTCTCCTCTCTGTTAACTCCTTCACTGGCTTTCCATTTCCATAAAACCCCTAACCCTGTCATACACAGCCATCCACAACCTGTCTGTTCTGGACAACTGTGACATAGTTTTCCAGTACTTATCTGCACGCAACCTGCAATCCTCTCAAGATCTCCTTCTCTACTTCCCTCTTATCTTTTCTTCCCACAACCGCATGCAAGATTTCTCCCATGTATCCCCCATACTCTGGAAATCTCTGCCCCAACAAATCGGACTTTTGCCTACAGTGGAAACCTTTAAAAGAAACATGAAAACCCATCTCTTCCAACAAACCTACCACCTGCAATAACTCTCAGTGTACTCTACCATAGCATGACCAGCTCTACCCTTTCCTACTATATCCTCAACCATCCCTTGCAGACTATGAGCCCTCAAGGGCAGGGTCCTTTCTTCTACTGCACCTGTCTGTGTCTTGTATTGTTCACAAATATTGTACTTGCCTCTACTGTGTATACCCCTTTTCACATTTAAAGTGCCATGGAATAATTGGCGATATAATAATAAATAATAATAATAATAATAATAGTTTGTTCAATACAAATACATATCCTAGAATCCAAATCTAAAAAAGTGTAAAAGTCAATTGTGTTAGTAAGTAATTGGCCTGGTATATGTGAATGTTTTCATGAGATAAGTAAACTAAATTATGAGCTTCTTTTTACCAAGAGATTAGTATATGCCTAAATAATATTGAGATGATCATTAAAATATACCAGCCAGGTATTTTCAACCAGGTTTTTTCATTCAACTCTTCAGCAAAGTATACTCAGAATTCTCTCTATCTATTTTATAGGGCCATTTTTCCTTTCCACATTGCATTGCTCCAACCACTGTCCAATGGCTTGAATTGAAACCCCAGGTCATTATTATGACTGTAGGCCATTTGTACTGATTAGCAGTCCAGCTTGTATGGGTAATGTGGATCGCTTGGCTCTGCTCATCAAGAAGAACTGGATCTTTTGGATCCCAAACAGTCCCTTTTTAAATATGCAAGTGAACCTTTATTTCAAATAAAATCACTACAGCCGAAAACCCTGCCCAGTCGAAGCCGAAACCAATCTCACCTATAACTTGCCAATGAAATGGCTGTGTGAGCAGGGACTCGTTAGCTGAACATCATTAATTTATCCAAGCTAGAGCCATTCAGAGACTTTTCTCACACAAGGGAGCAGGCTCTTTGTATAGGATCATTCATGAACCACTGAACACTAGCAATTTGACAGCCATGGAGAAGACAGATGACCCATCCCCATTTCAATAATCTATATTAGTGTCTCTGCTGATGGAGATGGATTGCACTTGACAACAGTCAGTGGGCAGCAAGTTATATAGAAACTCCTAATGGCTGACACCTAGAGTGATAATTCAGGGGAAAAAAAACATTCCAATTCTGATTTCATTCATTCAGTCGTGTCTGACTATTGGATACCATAGGAATCATTTTCCTCTAAGCTTCTCTGTTTGTCACAGCATTCCTCAGCTCTCTGACATTCATTTCCATGTCTGACATGATGGTGCCCAGCCAACAGGTCTCTGGTGTTCTGCGACCTCTACTGCCACTACCAAGCATCATGTCCTTCTTAAGGGAATCTGCTCTCATCACATGGAAGTGGCAGTTTCTGTTTTATGACTTTTCTTAGCAGGGACATCCTTATTTGTGATTTTTCTGGTTGTTTGATCCAACGTCCCTGCTGGCACCAGTTCACACTACGTCTTTGAGTGCTGTGCAGTTTTTTTTGTTATTTGTGATCTTGGCTATCCACAGGATTTGTAGGAGTCTCCTCCAGCACCACACTTTGAAGGAATCAATATTTCTTAGATCAGCCTTTGTCAAGGTCCATGTCTCAAACCCATTCAAAACTATTGGAAATGCAATAGCTGTCCAAAAAATAAAAACAACATAATTTTGGATAAATAAATGACATTGTTATTTTGTTAATCACTACATTAGCCACCAGATTAAGATTACTGAAACAATAGTGATCATTTAAGATTTTTAAAGTTATACAGTCACTGATAAGTTGAGCAGTATTTATATATCTTCCAAACTTTGCATTAAAACTAAGCTGAACTAATGATGTGGACTCTTGACAGTGAAGACAATTCATAAGTTAACTGAGAACATCTCACCTATTGAGAATCTGTTCAATTTGAATAGAACTTCAGGTGACACTTAAAATTACTGAGCTGGAGGTAGACTTATCTAACAGGGATATCGGAAACTGGGAGTAATAATAAAGTTCTATGTCAAAGCAAGTCAAAAAGAAACCAGGGAGCCAAGCATAGTGAATGATCCAGAATTGCACTCCCTGTGAATTAGAGGACTTTAATTGCTTATTATTTCCGGGAAGAGAAACTCAACATTTCTTCTCGTTGTTTTATTGAGGCTCATATGTCAAACGAAAAACTTTTGAATGATTCTTGTACACCATGTCATTCAATTCTCTAAGAGGAGAACTATGACATCCATACATTTACAACATTCGATGTCTAATATGTCCCATTTCATAAAGAATTCCCTCTCGATCCAACAGGTTAACAGCCGCAAGAATAATAATAAAGAGAAACTCGTTCGAAAACTTAATGATTTATTTTATAGTTTCATTATCAGGGGTCGCATTACTCAACGGCATTTCAAACATGTCATTTGTACAAACTGTGGTAATTAAAATTTATAACATACTTTGCGGGCAGCATATGAATCTTTTAGTCTGCACTCGGCTGTCGCATAAACAGTGTAATTTCAACTGCAATTCTCCCTTTATTGGTTCTCATTTGTGATTTAACAGCCATCAATGACTGTGCTGTAAAGAATAAATTAACCATCCGTAAACCTGATGATGACAGGGACAGTCAAAAATACTTAAACTGCTTGCAGCAGATTACATTTAGCGTGTTGGGAGAAAAAAAATAAAAAATCTAGCGGTTGAGTAGTCGGTTATTGCTTTGTATTAACCTCTTCAGACAACGCTGCCCATCATCACCAATCATTGCAAGAAGAGAATTGATTAATCCAATCTTATTCAGCCCTAATCATCATAATAAAACATTCATTTAAAACATATTCACGTGAAAGATTACACTTAAACACAAATGTGACCAAAAACACACAACATAATTTCTTAAATGAAAATGTCCATTAATGAAGAGACCAAACAGCCAAGTTGTATCAAATTAAAAAACTATTTCCTCATTTTTAAACGGATTTCCCTAAAGCGCCATCTTAACAGTGAGTGTAGTCCTACATCCCAATCGCCTAATTGTCTTGTATCTGGCAGTTCATGCCAATGGAGATTTGGTTACATCAACAAATCACTAACCTGAAGCTTAAGCACAGAAAAAGTAAAAGCTTGAGTCGTGCATTATATGATAAATGGAGCACTTTTGGTAAAGATTTCTAATGAGAGAGCTTCACATTGTTTCAATATTAAGTGATACAAGGTAATGCTAATGCTTGATGTAAATACTTATGTCCCCAGAAAAATGAGAAAAGTATTCAATGAGTGATACCTTTACTGGCTAACCAGTCAAATTATATTTGATAGCTTTCGGAGCTCAAAAGGCTCCTTCATCAGGCAATATTACAAGGAGCCTTTGGAGCTCTGAAAGCTTTCAAGTATAATTTCTCTGGTTAGGCTGCTTTCACATCAGCGGTAATCGCTGATCGCGGCAGTTGCGGTGAAAAAAATGCAACTGCCGCGATTACCGCATAACGGCCGCACTTGTGGTTCACCTGCAGCAATGTCTATGGGGCTTGCGGCAGGTGCAGCAAGTGCGGTACAGTTGAGGCTCCAGCACTTGCGGCAGATGCGGCAGCGAAAAAAACTGCAGTCAGCCGCGGTTTTCTCACGGCCGCATCTGCAGCAAGTGTCGAAACCGCACTTGTCTCACCTTCCGCACACCTACCGCAAGCCCCATACATAGACATTGCATGGGGCTTGCCGCAGGGGAACCGCAAGTGCGGCTGTAATGCGGTAATCGCGGCAGTTGCATTTTTTTTACCGCAATTGCCGCGATCAGCGATTACCGCTGATGTAAAAGGGGCCTTAGCCAGTAAAGGTATCACTCATTGAATACTTTTCTCATTTTTTGGAGGACATAAGTAGTTACATTGATTTTTCTGGCTAAAATGGTGACACAATACTATTTTGGATTGTACATCGTAAGGTAGTGCTTGGAAAAGTGAATAACCCTTTAAAGCAGGGATCCCCAACCTATGGTATGCTGCCTCTTGATGTGTGGTTCACGGCTGTCTACCAGCTTTGTGAATTAGCACCAGATTTAGCAAATAGGAGCTGGTCTCCAGATAGTAAATTTTGTGAATAGCCCTAAATACAGTCATGGCTGAAAGCGTTGGCATCCATGAAATTTTTCCAGAAAATGAAGTATTTCTCTCAGAAAATTACCGCATTTATACATTTTCTCACACACATGTTAATTTCCTGTCCTTGTTTTAGAATCACACAAGAAAAACAGAGAGTAAAAGACAAAATGGACATACCGTATATACTCGCGTATAAGCCGAGTTTTTCAGCCCAAAATTTGGGCTGAAAAGTCCCCACTCGGCTTATACGCGAGTATATACGGTATATACAGCAGCAGCCCCGGAGGTATACAGGCCCCCCCATCAAGCTCCAGGGCCCCCCCCCTTGCGCGGCAGCCTGTAAAGTAAAATCATACTTATCCTGTCCTGTCGCGCTGTCCCGCCGCTGCCATCATGATCCCGGGCTTCATTCCGCGTCTTCCGTGTTCCCTTGGTCGCGGGCAATGACGTCATTGCCCGCGATGACAGGAAGCCGGAAGCCGGAAGACGCTGAATGAAGCCCGGGATCGTGATGGCAGCAGCGGGACAGCGCGACAGGACAGGATAAGTATGATTTTTCTTTACAGGCTGCCGCTCAAGGGGGGGGGCCTGGAGCTTGATGGGGGGGCCTGTATACCTCCGGGGCTGCTGCTGTATACAGCCCTGGGGCTGCTGCTGTATACAGCTTTGAGGCTGCTGCTGTATACAGCCCTGGGGCTGCTGCTGTATACAGCCCTGGGGCTGCTGCTGCTGTATACACCACTGGGGCTGCTGTATACTACCTAAGGGCTGCTGTATACTACCTAAGGGCTGCTGTATATACCTCTGGGGCTGCTGTATACACCACTAGGACTGCTGTATATACCTCTAGGGCTGTATATACCTCTGGGGCTGCTGTATACTACCTCTGGGGCTGCTGTATACTACCACTGGGGCTGCTGTATACTACCACTGGGGCTGTATACTACCACTGGGGCTGCTGTATACTACCACTGGGGCTGCTGTATACTACCACTGGGGCTGCTGTATACTACCACTGGGGCTGTATATACCTCTGGGGCTGCTGTATACTACCACTGGGGCTGCTGTATACTACCACTGGGGCTGTATATACCACTGGGGCTGCTGCTGTATACTACCACTGGGGCTGCTGTATATACCTCTGGGGCTGCTGTATACCACTCTGCTGGGGGCTGTATACCTGTGCTGGGGTCCACCCTCGGCTTATACACGAGTCAATAGGTTTTCCCAGGTTTTGGGGGTAAAAGTAGGGGGGTCGGCTTATACACGGGTCGGCTTATACATGAGTATATACGGTAATTTAACTCAAAGACCCCAAAATGGGCCTGACAACATTTTTGGCATCGTTCCAAAATTGTGGGTAAACAACTTTGTTTCAAGCATGTTATGCTCGTTCAAACTCACCTGTGACAAGTAACAGATGTGAGCAATATGAAAGTCACTCCTGAAAGCAGATCAGAAGAGTATGAGTTGACTCAATCTTTGCATTATGTGTATACTGCACTAAGCTTGGAGAACTGAAAGAGAAAAAAACTTTCTGAGGACTTGAGTTGAGAACCAAATGTGTTGAAAAATATCAATAATCTCAAGGTTCCAAGTCCAACTCCAGATCTGGATGTTTCTATGTCCCCAGCGAGCAACATAATCAAGAAGTTTGCAACCCATGGCACTGTAGCTAATCTCCCTGCATATGTACAGCAGAGAAAAAAAATGATGAAAAGTAACAAAACAGGATACTCCAGCTGGTGGTTAAGCAGCCCCAATCAAGTTACAAAGAAATTCAAGCTGCAGGCTCAGGGAGCACCACTCTCTGTCAACAGTTGAATTAAATGAAATGCTATAGCAGGAGACCCAGGAGGACCCCACTGCTGACAAAAAAAACCCATAAATTGCTAGATTGTAGTTTTACAAAATGTACGTAAGCCATAATCCTTCTGTGAAAGCCTCTTGTGGACAGAAAAGATAATAAAGCATATCATTGTACTATTTACAAAAAATGGAATGAAGCCTACAAAGAAAAGAACACAGTATATACAACCAAATATGGTTTAGGTGCAAAGATGTTTTGCGGTTGTTTTGCAGCCTCTGGCTTTCGGTGCATGGACAGTGAGCAAGGCATCATGAAATCTGAAGATCACCAAAGGATTTTGGGTTTGAAAGGGTCCAGTGTCAGAAAGCTAGGTTTGGCTCCTAGGTCATTGGTCTTCCAACAGGATAATGGCCCCAGACATACTTCAAAAACCACCCAGAAATGGATGGAAACAAAGCGCTGGAGAGTTCTGAAGTGGCAGAAATGAGTTCAGATCTAAATCCCCTTGAACACTTGTGGGAAGATCTTAAAATTATTGTTGAGAAAAGATACCTTCAAATATGAGAGACCTGGAACAGTTTTCAAAAAAAGAATGGTCCAAAATTCCAGTATGGAGGTGTGAGAAGCTTGTTGATGGTTATATGAAGTGATTGATTGCATTTATTTATTCTAAAGAGTATGCAACCATATATTAATTTGACGTTACCAATAATTTTGTCAGGGCCCTTTTTACAGTTTTGTGAAATTATGTAAAAAAAGTTTTCTCTTTCTTTATGTTGTTTCAATACACACAAAGGAAATAAATTTGTGTATAACAAAACATGTAATTGCAGTATTTCTCTGGGAGAAATACTTAATTTTCTGGATCAATTTCAAGAGTTTTAATACTTTCGGCCATGAACGTACAGCAGAAGAGTAGACCTGGATGTGTGTATACTGCCTTTGGTGTTAGAGAGATAAGTTAAGTAATTGCTCAGCTGGACATAGGATAATACTTCCAGGACGAGGGGCTGCTTGAAGCTAAATGCGTAGTGGGAGTGCTTGATGCAAGAATACCAAATAGGGGTAAGGTGGGAATGCCTAAATAATAATAATAATATTAATAATTTTTATTCATATAGCACCAACATATTCCGCAGCACTTTACAATTCAGATGGTATACGATACAATCCAATACAGCACAATACAATACACTATAATAATATAATACAATATAATAATATGATAAAATACAATACAGAAAATATGAGACAATAACAAAAGAAAAAAAAAGAAAAAAACTTTTCTGAAACCATGAGGAGTGAGGTCCTAAATGAAAGAATACTGTCTTGTTGGGATTTCCAAGCGGAACCATTATATGGGCTTTGGGTGAAGGAGACAGGAGCTGGATGTCACAATTTGGGGAGGCTTTGGATGTTGTCAATGTCTTCAATGGAGGGAGCTCAGGGGCTGGCTGGCAGATCTTGCCCTGGGGGCAGACCACGTCTCCCAGCCAGAGCCCAAGTGAGGACCGGGGGAGGGAGGGGGTGCTGCCTGGACTCGGATGACTGAAGAGCAGGGGTGCTGTTGAACTTGGATGACTGAAGAGTGGGGGGGTGCTTCTTCACTCTCACCGGTATCCAACGCGCTGCTTACTGTGACCCGCCTACTGCTTGACATGTCCTGCTATGATTGTGGCCGCTTTCACTATTAGGGGTGGCCCTAACCTGGGACGATACCACCGGCCTGGGGGCTGATGCCTCCCTGCCACCTGGGCCAGCCCGCCCCTGATGGACCTCATAATGTAATATATCTGTATCTGAAATATACTCTGTATCTGAAAAATCCCCTCACAGTGCGTAAAGATAAAATAGGGAGGGGGACAAGAGGCGCAATAGTGCCCTATCACTAGTGACACTTATATACAGTGGTGGTGCTGTGAAGCTGCTCACCTGGTCCAGTTGTGATCCCCACAACTGGTTTGAAGGCGTTTTTGGAAACGATGTTCCAGCTGCTGCAGGACCTCCACCAACCACTGGATAGTGGTATGTATCAAAGAAATGATGGGAGTGCTGGTGTCTCACGGTCCGCGCTGCTTCAGGGTTAAATAAACTCACCAAAGAGCCAAAACGATTTCCATCCTTTTATTCCTCCACTCTCCTACGCGTTTCAGCGCCTATCCTGGCACCTTCATCAGGAATATCCCTGATGAAGGTGCCAGGATAGGCGCTGAAACGCATAGGAGAGTGGAGGAATAAAAGGATGGAAATCGTTTTGGCTCTTTGGTGAGTTTATTTAACCCTGAAGCAGCGCGGACCGTGAGACACCAGCACTCCCATCATTTCTTTCTCACAGTGCGTAGTCAGATTAAAGAATAGGTTTGACTTGCTTTCATATGACAAAGAAAATCCTGATGAATTTTTGGCTGAATATAAGAAATCATTAGCGAAACTGCTAATGAGCAAGTGCCACACAAGGAGCAAACACAGTGAGGGTATCGGCTAACTACATCCACCCTCCAAATTGCCAACAAGAGAAGATAGGCAAAAGCCTGAGGCTTTCTAGACGAAGTGAGATGATTGAACACCAATTTAAAATGAGAGGCCAGGAAAGACAATACACCGTTCTGTATTAGCAGTACAGGAGGCTCAAATATATAACATAAAAAAGAAGCTATACCAGGGATTTATTTGCTATCGTGAATCGGGAGAAAGCCATTCATGGCCCAACAAGGACACGTCAAGCACAGTGACGGAATTGAGGTCAGCGACCAACATGGCATTGAGGTCAGATGGAAAGAATACACAGAGCAACTCTATGCCACGGCTAGTAATGACCTTTCAGTCGAACTCTCTGACCCAGAGCCAGATCTGCTGGATAGTGATATGGAACAGGCAATGAAACAATTGCCAAACAACAAGCACCTGGTATAGATGGAATTCCTTCAGAACTGCTGAAACCCATCTTAAAAGCACTGATAACAGCACTATGTCAAAAGATATGGAAGTCATGTTTGTGGTCATGGGAATGGAAACAATCGCTCTTCATCCTGTTACCAAAGAAAGGTGACCTGAGAGACTGTGCCAAATACAAAGCCGTCGCCCTGATTCCACAAGCCAGCAAGGTGCTTCTGAAAATCATCCAAAAGAGACTGGGCAACATCCTTGATTGCGAGCTTCCAGACGTCCAAGCTGGCTTCCGCAGAGGCAGGGGAACCCAAGACCACATTTCCTATATGAATTGAACAGCAGTCACAGAAAATGGGCATCTGTGATTGGCTGTTGGAGTAACCTGAAACCAGCCCATACATTCTAGAATCTACAATGATTCCAGATTACTCCAACAGCCAATCACAGATGCCCACTCTCAGTGACAGCATCTGTAATTGGCTGTTCCGCTCTTCAGCAGTGAATAGCTAGGAAGATAATGGGCAGCAGTTCTGTTCCTTTTTTACATACAGTAAATTACATTTCAGTTTATGGGACATAATTCTAGAAAAAAAATAATGCAATACAAAAAAGTTAAGGTTTTTCAACCTTTCAGCTAGTCGAATTTAACGGCCGTGGGTTGCCACAAATTACTTTCTTTGTATGAACACAACCCAGTGAAATAGCTTATTAGGCTTATGTAATTTTTGTTAAAACTGGGGGGAATTTAAAAACAAAGAATATTACCGTATATAAAAATTACAAAAAAAGTTGCTTTTACATAATTATTTATTAGTGCAATTTAACAGACTTATGAGCTACAATAATACTGCTGTTATTGCCACAAGATATTTTCCCAATGTATATCTACCAACCAATATAGTATTCTGGGTTACATTTATTATTAGGGGAGATAATAGTGAGTTTAAGCAGAATTAAAATAACCTTTTTATTGGTATTCAATAAAAAGAGTTAATAAAAAGACAATTATAAAGAAACATACCATGTGTGGCCACAGGAATCTATCCACTAAAGCACTTGGCCGGATACAGCCAGACTCCATTTTGTAGAGACAAGCACAGGTGCTGGATACCGATATAATCACTCTCATCCAGCCCATGGGGGAGGTGACTGACGGCATTTACAGCATCCCCTCACAGTGCATAGTCAGATTAAAGAATAGGTTTGACTTGCTTTCATATGACAAAGCAAATCCTGATGAATTTTTGGCTGAATATAAGAAATCATTAGCGAAACTGCTAATGAGCAAGTGCCACAAATAATGTTTGCAAACATAGGGCATCATTCACACTGATACATGTCTGTATGCCACCCACTGATCCTGTCCAGGCTACTGGACCAGTTGGGCAGTCCAGTACGATGCCTCTGCACCACTAAATGAATGAGACACCTTGGGGCCCAGCTACACCCTGCAAAATAA
This sequence comes from Allobates femoralis, assembly GCA_033576535.1. Taxonomy (NCBI): domain Eukaryota; kingdom Metazoa; phylum Chordata; class Amphibia; order Anura; family Aromobatidae; genus Allobates; species Allobates femoralis. The sequence continues at coordinate 107,409,629 of JARQOC010000004.1, forward strand.
TAAAAAAGTGCAAAAAAGATTTGATACAGAAAAATTTCATGAGGTATTGGTAGATGTTATGGCCAGAACATATAAACTCAAAATCCGCAGCAAGGATCCCCATGCTTTCGAGACCCTATTAGGGACGGGTGAATCTACTCGTTAGGACTCGTTACTCTGCGAGTAGTAGTGGTCTCGCAGGACTCGGTACTCTGCGAGTTTCCAGGAGATTACTCGCACAGTAACGAGTCCAATGTAAATTAAGGGAAATGTCACAGAAAACAGGATTCTCCAGGATTGTACTGATCAGGGTGCAATCCGGTGCCCCATAACATGGGGCTCTATGGTCCCTGATTGCAACTTGACCAGGTGCAATCCGGTTTTAATCAGGTTTTTTATTTTTGACCTTCCCGCCTGGATTTTCAAATGAACAGCTGACTCAGGTCAGCTCTTCATTTGAAGTAGCAGTGCTGGGGGGGTTCATGTGAGTTCATGCTTGCCTGCATGAACTCACATGAACGTTCCCAGGGTGCACAGCTCTGCTACATCTCTGGTGGAGGTTCTCTACCAGAGATGTAGCAGAGATAAAGAAGAACCCTGGATTGGACTACGGTGGACGGAAGAGGATTTTTTAAAATAAAGCTGGAGTCCCTAAGTGTCTTTTAGTTTTTTTTTCTAATAAAAATATTTTTTCTGTGTTGTGTTTTTTTAAAAAAATTCACTAGAAATTCATGGTGGTAATGTCTACTATTGGTGTGACCGCCATGAATTTTGGGCTTGGGGCCAGCTGATAATACAAAGCTGGCCCTAACCGCTTTATTACCCAGTGAGCCACCGCACCAGGGCGCTGGAAGAGTTGGGTTCAGTGCCAGAAAATGGCGCTTCAATGAACGCGCCATTTTCAGGGGCGGCTGTGGGCTGCCATTCGCAGCGGGGGGTGCCCAGAAGGCTTGGGCCTCCCTGCGCTGTGGATTCCAGCCCCCAGCTGCCTAGCTGGACCTAATAGCAATAAAGGTCCGGCTACTCCGTGTTTTTGGTGCCCAGGGAGAAAATAGTCCAATAGTCAATACAAAAACCCGGCACTCAAAGGTATGATGAGAAAAATTGAAAACACATCAGACGGTGCAGAAAGAATGAACTGTGTTTTTATTATTTTCTTGCAGTCAAGCACGGTGTACAGTGTAACGTTTCGGCTTTTATAGCCTTCTTCAGACACTGATTTTACACTAGATTCAAGTACAAATAACAAAAAAATGTCATAAATCAAATAACAAAGAGGTATCTCTTCACATAAATGAATACAAGAGTCGAAAATAAAAAACACAGATACAACAAATCAAACAAGAGTATCCAGAACGTTTCACAATGATGCGAAGAACACATGGTAAAGCAAGATAAAGCATACCTAGGTGCGTTTTTTGTGCTAAAAGGAAACTGCAACGTGGATCAATGAAAACAATGTCACAACTCTGTGTGTAGAAAAAACATACAATTATTACCACATAATTGAATGTACCTCCAAGTAAACATACGTGCTGTCGCAGGTAAGCTCTAGCATGCAGGGAGTGAAAAAAACTACGTAACAAAAGACCATTTGAAATTAATGATGAGAAAAAGTGAAACAAAGGGGGAGGGGTGGACAAAGGAAAGTAAGTCTCCCAAAAAGGGAAAAGTGGGGTCATATATGATTGGGCTTACCATAAGGCTTTAGGTAAGTACAATGTATGGGGTCATCTGTAACAGAATGTCAGGGGAACTCCACTTGGTTCTATAGTGATCACGTGGAACAACGATGAGCTCCTTATACTAATGTAGTCAATAGGATTCTGTGTATATAAAACAATAAGGGATAGATTCTGCCATCCAAGTAATTATAAAACAATCAAAATCAAACACTGGAAGTTTTACCTGGAGCTTACGTCCGTGGGTCTATATACTGTTATGGTTCTAAGTACCCCATAAATGGTCTGAAAGTGAGTCCGGACAAATGAGCATATTATAGCAATACATTAAAGTGGCAAATAGTCTAAGACAAGGGAAATGATCATGCTGAATATGACAGAATAGTTAAAGAAACAGACCTTATAGATCACATAGTCTCTCAGTAACTTCTAGAAATGTATCTCACTAACAAGACTACCTGGGGATGAACAAAGCATAAACCGTCACTAAAAAACTCTTGGTGACATATATCTCATGCATATTGTACACATATTACATAGTGTCTACCTTGAAGAAAGAGGAAGATATGGTAAGCCCCTGGCTTCTAATAGTGCCCCACAAGGACTGTGCAACATGAAGGGTGAAAATGCCTGCAAATGAAGCATAAACAATGAAAAACGGCAGAGTCAGGGTTAAGTGCCCAAACTATGCTTATTACCTTAGGCAGAGCGGCTGTGCAGCGTGCTGGGGTGGTGGGGATAGTGTATCTGTAACTGGGGACCTATATAGTGGGTGCCCAGGTGCTGTGCATCGCCGTAATGAACACAGACCGCTTCCTGCTTCCTGCCACTGGAACGCAGGAAGCGATCTGAATTGAGACGCAAGCGGCCCGTACTGCGCATGCGCGGGGCGTGACGTTGCTGGTGATGTGTCTGGTGACCGTGGATCCCGCCTCCCTCTCGGCTCCATCAGAATCTCTGCCAGGAAGAGGAAAGAGATAATTAGTGCACACGTTTAGAAGCATAGGAGCTACAAAAGAAAAAAGCAATGCACTGAGTGCATGGAGATGTGGTGGTATAATACAAAGAGCAGGAAAATGGTCATATACCGTATTATAAACAATGGTGAGGTGTAGATATTGCATGATTAGGACATGGCAGCAGATGTGGACTAGTGAGAGGCATTATTGTGTTACAGATATCTGTTTTATATATGAGCCCACCTGACCATCCTGTACCTTGTATATATATCCTCCATAGATAATGAGAAAAACATGCAGAAATATATGTTATACAACAACACTTGAACACATGTACTGATGAGATATTAAAGACAACCAGGTCGCAGTGTAATCAATCGAATGTCAAAAAACTCCATTATTATTTAAGAAATAAGTACTTGTTGAGATGGAGGCTTCAGCTAAAAAATCCGTCAGAATAAGTAGTATACGTCAATTTACTTAGAAAGTAGTACGTCATGTTCCCTATTAAGTCCATGTGGTGCTAACGTCTGTAGCTGGTGGATCCAATAGGATTCCCGTTCCTTCAGTCTTTGGACCCTATTGCCACCTCGTCTACCCACATTGACCTGTTCGATGATTTGAAACTTTAATTGGGCAACGGTGTGTCGGTGTTCGCTGAAATGGTGCGGTATGGGTAAAATGTCTTGTTTGCACCGAATTGTCGACTTATGCTTCCCAATTCGGTCTCGGGCATGCTGGCTAGTCTCCCCAACATACCCGAGACCGCAGGGGCATTTGATGAGATACACCACAAAAGTGGTGTCACATGTGAAAAATCCTTTTATCGGGTATGCTTTACCAGTTCTCGGATGAGTGAAAAATTGTCCTTTGGTAACATTCGAACAGTGGACACACCCCAGGCAAGGGAATGTGCCATGTCGTGGAGTTGACAGAAATCGTTGAATTCGTGGTGGTCTCTGTGAACCTATGTCAGCCCGCACTAGTCCATCTTTCAGATTGTTGGGGCGTTTGTAACATACCAATGGTAAATTACTGAACTCAGGAATACTTGGGTAAGCCTTTCCTAGGAGAGGCCAATGTTTACGGAGTATCCCGTACAAGGGCTTATTGTAAGGGTGATATGTGTTCACAAAGGCCACTCTAGGCGTTTGGTTGCCCATTCCTCTGGGTTGTGTGAGCTGTGGGAGAGCATACCGTGGAGGATAACCTCGAGTGAGAAATTTGCGTGTCATCTCATCCTGTCTATCCTTGAATTTGATCGGATCCGACACAATCCGTTTTACCCTAAGATGCTGCGATTTCGGTAAGGATTGTTTCATATGTGGTGGATGGCAACTCTTGTAATGTAGCAGGCTGTTTCTATCGGTAGGTTTGGTATATAAGTCAGTGCTTATCCTGCCAGTGGGGTCAATCAAGATCAAAGTGTCCAGAAAATTAATAGTGGTCTTATGGTGATGTAATGTGAAATTCAGGCCGGACACCGATGTGTTAAGGTGATTGCAAAAGTCCATAAGAGTATCTGTATCACCCTTCCATAACAGGAACACATCATCAATGTAGCGCCGCCAGAGAACCGCATATGTTCTATAGAGGGGGTGTGTGTACACAAAATCCTCCTCAAACTTGGACATATAGATATTTGCGTACGGCGGCGCTACATTGCTGCCCATTGCGGTGCCCTTGCACTGGACATAGTATTGATCTTGAAAAAGAAAAAAATTTTTGGTTAACACCAGATTCAGAAGGTCACTACAGAACATTTTTTGTGTATCAGAGAAGCTAGTGTACTTATTCAAAAACCAAGACACAGCATCAAGGCCTCCGGTATGACCGATACTTGTGTATAGGCTTGTAACATCCATGGTAACAAGCCAACAACCTGGTGGTACTGGTTGGATATCCTGTAGTATTGATAGGAAATGTCCGGTATCCTTAATAAAGGAGGGGGTCTGTGGTATCAGGGGGGATAAGATCTTTTCAATGGTTTTCGCTATGGGGGAAAGAATGGAATCAGTGGAAGCCACTATGGGTCTTCCTGGTGGCCTATACAAATTCTTATGTATTTTAGGAAGAGTGTAAAACACAGGTGTGATAGGATGATGGTTAACGAGAAAGTCCGCAAGCTTCGAGTCAATGATTTGTTGAGATAGATAATGATCCACCTTCTCCATAATCAATCGTTTTATGGAGAAAGTAGGATCCCTGTCAATGGGTAAGTATGTCGAACGGTCGGATAGTTGTGTCAAAATCTCTTCTATATAGTATGCTTTATCTAGTATCACTAAGGCCCCGCCCTTATCGGCAGGTTTAATAATCAGGTCTTTGCGGTCCCTAAGGCTCCTGAGAGCCTGTCGCTCAGCAACAGTGAGATTCTGTCTGACTTGTAGGTCCCCTTTACTGACATCTTTCAGCCATTTGTCTACGTCTGCCTTAACCAAGGCTATGTACGTTTCTATAGGGTGATATTTGGTCGGGGGCATGAATAAGCTAGGTTTCCTTAATCCCAAGTCATGTGAGGTAAAACATGCGTGAGTAGTTGCTAAGTCACTGGACCCCAAAGTCTCCCCTGTGTTTGCAAAATGTGATTTAAGTCTCAGTGTCCTATAAAAGCGATTGAGCTCCTGTTCAATGGTAAAGGTATCAAAGAAGGGGGTGGGACAGAAGGAGAGCCCCTTCTGCAAGACCCCCATCTCTGTTGGTGATAAGTACTGTGAAGAAATGTTGAAAACCAAGTTTTCATTACCTGCGACCTGGTCGTCATACGGTGTGGGCCTGGGGCGCCTCGGTCCCCTCCGCGTCTTCCTCGTCCGCGTCTTTGGCCTAAAAAACGCTGTTGTGGATAAACTGGATAAGGTAGGTATGGTACGTTGTAGCTGCTGTCTCCGCTGTCCGATGAGGTATAGCCTGATGGAGGGGCAATGCCTGCTGGACCTGGCTGGACATAGAAATTGCGCAGAGCCCCACGCATTTTTTTTTTATTATTTCATGAAATTCATGAAATAATAAAAAATAAGGGCTTCCCGGTATTTCTGTGTCCAGGCAGGTCCAAATAGTCAGCTGGGGGTTGGGGGCAGCCCGTTGCCGCCTACTGTATCCGGCTGTCATACAAAAATACGGCGAAGCCCACGTCAAAATTTTTTTGAAAAATCCATTAAACAATCCTCTAAAAAGGGACTGCATCTTTATTAACCCATCAACCATGGTCGAGGGGTTAATAAAGATGCATTCCCTTGCATTCTTATTGTTTTTTGGATTTTTCAGAAAAAAAATTGACGTGGGCTTCGCCGTATTTTTTGTATCCAGCCGGATACAGCAGGCAGCGACGATCTGCCAACAACCCCCAGGTGCCTATCTGTACCTGGCCGGACACAACAATATAGGGGAACCCCTTTTTTTTATTATTTCATGAAGTTCATGAAATAATGAAAAATAATGCATGGGGCTCCGCGTTTTTTCTATGTCCAGCCAGGTACAGCTAGGCAGCTGGGGGCTGGAATCCACAGCGCAGCGAGGCCCAAGTCACCCCCCGGTGCGAATGGCAGCCCGCAGCCACCCCAGAAAATGGCGCGTTCATTGAAGCGCCATTTTCTGGCACTGAACCCAGCGATCCAGGGCCCTGGTGCGGTGGCTAACTGGGTAATAAAGGGTTTAGGGCCAGCTTTGTATTATCAGCTGGCCCCAAGCCCGAAATTCATGGCGGTCACACCAATAGTAGACATTACCACCATGAATTTCTAGTGAATTTTAAAAAAAAACACAACACAGAAAAATTATTTTTATTTGAAAAAAACTAAAAGACGCTTAGGGACTTCAACTTCATTTAAAAGAAATCCTCTTCCGTTCGCCGTAGTCCAATCCAGGGTTCTTCTTTAGCTCTGCTACATCTCTGGTAGAGAACCTCCACCAGAGATGTAGCAGAGCTGTGCACCCTGGGAAAGTTCATGTGAGTTCATGCAGGCAAGCATGAACTCACATGAACCCTGCCAGCACTGCTACTTCAAATGAACAGCTGACCTGAGTCAGCTGTTCATTTGAAAATACAGGCGGGAAGGTCAAAAATAGAAAACCTGATTAAAACCGGATTGCACCTGGTCAGGTTGCAATCAGGGACCATAGAGCCCCATGTTATGGGGCACCGGATTGCTCCCTGATCGGTAAAATCCGGGAGAATCCTGTTTTCAGTGACAGCGGCTGTGCTTCGCGGCTGCAGCCGTGCTATGCGGCTGCAGTCGCAAAGACACAGGGAAGGAGGACGCGGCAACCAATGAGCGCAGCATATGCAAAACAGCCGCGGCTACCTGCCTCACGAAGGTTCGCAGCGAGCCAGCGAGGAGGTGACCGGCGTCAAACTGCGTACCAAGCCGCGCTAATTCTCTGATTGGTCGCCACGGCCGCAGCAGCTCTCTCAGCAGCGACTGATCAGCAGCGCGGGATTCATATTTCCCGCCAGGCTGCGCAGTTTCGCTGATTGGTCGCTTTTATGTAATTCAAGATTTTTCGTGGATAGTAATTTTATTGATAAATGTTCTTAGTGATTTTTAGCGTAGTGATTTGCTGTTTGGGGATGTTTGTTTTTACTATGTAATGAAGCACTATAGCTGAAGCGGACAATGAGACTGATTGGACAGGTGTGGTTATACCCATACCCTCATGTGAATACCTAGCAAGCTGTATTTATCCTTTAACTATAAAGCAAAGTGTTATATGTATTTTTATTTAGATACCTGAGGAAGGCGGTTGTCTCTGCCGAAACGCGTTGTATCCGTTTTTTATATTCTCGCATGTTTTGAGTAATAAAACTTTTTTGTGGACAAGAAGTTCTTAAAATCATTACCACGGGGAGCGCGGCCACTATAGAATTGGATTATCTCCTATTGAGTCTACAAGGGATGGGCAAGGATATAGGGAGGGAGGAGAAAGGACCCTGCCCATGAGGACTCACAGTTTACAAATGAAGTCTCTGTAATTATTTAATCATTTTGAGATTAGCAAACTTGTTTATACCAAAATAAGGTTTGATTTTTTTTCAATCTGAAATGAAAAGTCAATACTTCTCATTCTGCTATGGCTTATGAAATAATTACGGTATTACTATATGGACCAAAGCTATTGATACTCCCTAAACAGAAATACTTCTTGCATGTGTGAAAAAGCCATTGCTCCTTGCGCCTGCATTAAAAGCACATGGCTCCTAGAAAGGAATCCTTCTTAAAAGGCTTTTACAAATTAAGAAGCTGAACAAGTCTAAGGGTAGGTGCACACTGGTGGGCGGGTTGGTCGTCGTCGGCGGCTGGGCGGACCCGCCAGGAAGCTCCGGAGCCGTCCACCCGGCATCCTGGCGGGTATGTGCGGCGGGTGCCGGGCGGGTGGCCAGGGGTTAGCGCCGGCGGTGTTGCGGCGGCTGGAAGCAGTACATGATTCTGCTTGCAGCCGCTGCAGAACCGGCCGGTTTATAGAACATGCTCATTCGTTGCTAACCCGCTGGGAACCCAGCGGGTTAGCAACGGATGAGCATGTGTAAACCGCCGGTGTGTGGACACCGGGTGTTGGTTTACATAGGTTTTAATGTTAATCCAAACGCCGGTTTGGATTAACATAAATTTACATGAAATTTATGTAAATCGACCGGCGGTTTACACACCTAAACCGACCCTAACCCGGCCAGTGTGCACATACCCTAATAGTACAGTGTGTTATGAAATAGGTTATGAGTTACCACTATTCAAAAGAAAATAAAAAATAAAGATTATAGATGTGTACGGTAACTTGTCTCTTGGCAGGAGATATTTTGAGATAACTTGTGATAAATTACTACCTTTGAATAACATTTTTGCCTTTTTTATCTTTTATTTTGTTGCTTTTAGGAATTGCAACTTAACAGTTTTCGTAATGATGCAAAGTTGTTCTTTATGCTTCATCTAAGGTATTTTGAACCAAGTGAAAAAGTATGGAACTCTATGTTCAATTAAAACTACAACTATTTAATGGATATCTCCAATCAGTTTGGCACATGAGCTTCTTGCAGTACCAGAGCTAATGTTTGGGATGGATCACCATTGATCTATTCAGAACATATCTAGGTGATCTCATAGTTTCGTTATGATTTTGACATTTTTTTCATAATTGCAATTATCAATCAAGTCTGGAAGATTATTTGTAAGGTCACTCGTAAGAAATAGGGTACCTTTACACGCCGCTACTGGATGGTGGCTACAACCAGCTACTTCACGTGCACGAGCACGCACAAACGGTTGCAAACGGTACCCGCACCACCTTTACACGCCGCTACAAGGTGCGCTACAGTAGGTTACATCTATCTCTAGATACACCACCGGGTGTCTCAAGTTACCTTCTGCCGAGCACCATACCTCATTTACACACCGCTACAACAAGCTAATATGGGTGGACCTGGTGCAGCAGGGACAACACATAGGCGTGCCACAATTGAGGATTACGAGACGTCCGTACGCTGATAGGACAAAGCAATAACATCATGATTGGCCAGGCAGCGTAGGAGGCTGATTAATACATGATGCTCGAGCAATTGTGTAGTGTGACTGGTCAGCTCCTTAAATATGCCTCCATATGCAGCGACTACCAATCGTAATGCAGGAGCTTCCTCCAATGATCGCTGATGGGGCGCGGTAACCCGGAGCCGGTGTCACGCCCCAGCTACATACCAGGTACATAGGCTGGTGTCTAGACATCCCTTCTGTTGCTTCTTTACACGCCGATACAGGTCGCTACAATCGCCTGGGTAGCCACCTGTTTCAGGGCAGTGCTCTGGAACAGGTGCCGCTACTGGCGGGTGGTTACAACCGTCTTCACACGCCAGTAGCGGCGTGTAAAGGTACCCATACAGCTCAGTGATTGGTTTGGCTTTACATTTGCAAAATATTTAGGGCTATTGTACTGTGAGTAGTCAGTCCTTTACTGTCAATGAGTCATCATGAACCCAACTTTGCATCTAAACATGGTCATTTAGAAACTTTACACTTCATGTTTATTTCAAGGACACTGAAGGAGGGCACAAAGAGAGTCATTGATCATGGTAAAAATAGCCCTCCACATAATAAATTACTTAAATAGATACTTATAATAAGTAAATAAATAACACGACACAGTGTATGGTTTAATAAGGCCAAAAGGCTTTACGTAGGGGTTAATTGTTATCAAATACTTCCAAAAGCACAATAAAATTAACATAAGCATTTTGATGGGAAAACATCCATCAACCATCGGTAATATAACCTTAAAAGTAACAACAACAGCAGTCAGGGCGGCCACTCACAGCTCGCCCTGACTCTGTAACTAAGCTTACCACAAACGTAAAGGCAGCTTCAACTCTGAGGATACCTCAGAGGATGACTAATAATATCAAAACAATTAAAATATTCATTTTGTCCCAAGTGGAACAATAAAACACAGGGAGGGCATTTTCCCATGAATCCCACCCACTATATCGTTATGTGGGATGCCCAATACTGTTTATACTGTGACTCTAAACATTTGTCATGCAACAGTACTGTCCACCATACCTATACATGAACTTGAACTAAAGGTAGGTATTTACAATAAGGCTAGGGTCATACTTTAAAACAGAATTGTGTTCACCGCATCCAGATCCGGATGCTGTGAACGCAATTAGCTTCAGACACATTTTTTAGGAAATATGTGTTGCTGAAGCCGCAATGCGGTAACCGGATTGCTCCGGATGTGTAATCCGGAGCAATGCGGTTACCATACAGTTTGTTCAGCTATATTAATCCGGCTCCTGTCGGCTCTGTACAATTTTGTGAATGTAATGTACGTATTGCATCTGCCGCTGTCCGACAGGAGCCGACAGCAGCTGGCTAACTGTACATGAGTAATTAACCCATTACATGCCCACCTGAGTGGTTAGCATGTCTCTAGGGGGGTGGGCACCCCCTAGAGACATGAAGGGCACAATTATTATGATTAATAAAGCTTTATGTTACAGTTTAAGACTTTGATTAGCCCGACTTTGATTCCCCCCCTGCTCCATGCTGCCCCCTCGCATCATCCTGCCCCACCCCGGCATCCATTCTGCCCCCCGGCTCCATCCTACCCCCCAGCTCCATCCTGCCCCCCCCCCGACTCCATCCTGCCCCCCACCCGGCTCCATCCTGCCTCGCTCAACCCATCCTGCCCCCCTGTTCCATCCTGCCTTCCTCCCCCCGGCTCCATCCTGTCTCGCTTGCTCCATCCTGCCTCCCCCCCCCGACTCCATCCTGCCCCCCCCCGGCTCCATCCTGCCCCGCTCGCTCCATCCTGCCCCGCTCGCTCCAACCTGCCCCGCTTGCTCCATCCTGCCCCGCCGGCTCCATCCTGCCCCGCTTGCTCCATCCTGCCCCGCTTGCTCCATCCTGCCCCACCGGCTCCATCCTGCCCCGCTTGCTCCATCCTGCCCCCCCCGACTCCATCCTGCCCCACTTGCTCCATCCTGCCCCGCTCACTCCATCCTGCCCCCCCGCCACCATCCTATCCCCCTTCCCACGCCACCATCCTGCCGCCGCCACCATCCTGCTCCTCTTTCTCCATCCTGCCCCTCCAGCTCCATCCTGCCCCTCTCGCTCCATCCTGCCCCCCCGCCACCATCCTGCCCCACTCGCTCCATCCTGCCCTGCTCGCTCCATCCTGCCCCGCTCGCTCCATCCTGCCCCCCTGCCACCATCCTGCCCTGCTAGCTCCATCCTGCCCCCCATCCTGCTCCACCCTGCCACCATCCTGCTCTTCCGGCTCCATTCTGCCCCGCTCACAACATCCTGCCCCCCTGCCACCATCCTGCCCCTCTCGCTCCATCCTGCCCCGCTCACCACGATCCTGCCCCCCGCCACCATCCTGCCCCCTCCCCCGCCACCATCCTGCCCCCCCCCCACCTCCATTCTGCCCCTCCCCTGCCTTCATCCTGCCCCCCTCCGGCTCCATCCTGCCCCCCCGCCGCCTCCATCCTGCCCCCCCCCTGTCACCATCCTGCCCCCCTGGCAGTTAGCGGTCATGTGACCTTTCAGTCAGCTGATCTGTTTCCCAGGCAACAACGGGTCCTAAAGGCCTGTAGGACCTAGAAGACGGAGGTGGAGCGAACCGGTGGACGGGTGAGTATCCTCACTGAGGATTTTTTTACTTTTACTGTGGAGGAGCAGGGGAGCGGAGTATCGTCATATACCATAGCGCTGCTATACATGTACTGTAATGTACCGCCATATACCATAGCGCTGCTATACATGTACTATAATGTACCTCCATATACTATAGTGCTGCTATACATGTGCTATAAAATACCATCATATACTATAGTTCACCTGTACATATACTGTAATATGCTGCCATATACTATAGTGCTGCTATACATGTGCTATACTGTACCGCCATATACTATAGTGTTACTTTACATGTACTGTAATGTATCGCCATATACCATAGTGCTGCTATACATGTGCTGTAATGTACCGCCATATACTATAGCGTTGCTATACATGTAATGTACCACCATATACCATAGCGCTGCTATACATGTACTACAATGTACCACCATATACTATAGTGCTGCTATACATTTACTATAATGTACCGCCATATTCCATAGTGCTGCTCTACATGTGCTGTAATGTACCACCATATACCATAGCGCTGCTATATATATATATGTAGTTCACTCACATTGACTGAACAAGTTCTGTCAGTCACAGCATGTCAACTACATATATATTCTAGAATACCTGATGCGTTAGAATTGGGCCACCATCTAGTAGATCATAAAATAATAAATATTTCCACAAATTGATGTGTTTATATAAAACTAGCCGGGGTCCCAATTCTATAGAAAGTATGTGATTACATATTGGTTGAACTACGTTATTAATGTTTTAGGTTCTAAATTTTAATAAAAAATAGGTGTGTTTTAAACTTAGTGATAGCAGGGGAATTGTATAACATGCAAACACCAAAGTAGGTATGTATATGTTTAATATCATGAATACTGTTATAGATGAAAATGCTGCTATTCATGATGGAGTAACAAAAATAAACATGATATGACAATAATGTGTGGACTCTTGAGACTTGTCATGGCAGTGTGATGCTGCATTCTGTGACAGTCTGGTAGATCTGTACTCTGTAGATTTGTCACTACGGTGGCAGCTGTGTGATGCTGCATCCTGTGACAGTCTGGTAAATCTGTACTCCATAGATTCATCATTACGGTGACAGATGTATGATGCTGCATCCTGTGACAGTCTGGTAGATCTGTACTCCATAGATTCATCATTACGGTGACAGATGTATGATGCTGCATCCTGTGACAGTCTGGTACATCTGTACTCCATAGATTTGTCATTACGGTGGCAGCTGTTTGATGCTGCATCCTGTGACAGTCTGGTAGATCTGTACTCCATAGGTTTGTCATTACGGTGGCAGCTGTGTGATGCTGCATCCTGTGAAAGTCTCATTAAACTGGATTTTGAAAATTTGTTACCATGGTGTTAGCAATGTAATGATGTATCCTTTAAAAGTGTCATAGATCTAGCCAATGACGAATCTTCTTCAAATCGCTTGCATTGTGATACTGCATTTTTTGTCAACCTCCTAGAACTTCACGTTAGAGACTCAGTCACGAGGCATGCTCGCTGTGATGCAGCATCTTGTGAGTGTCTCATAGATCTTGATACCACAGATCTGTGTTATTGGTGCTGTCACTGCAAAATGGCATCCTGTGACAATCTAATGGGTCTGGACTAGGGGTAGTCGTGTATGACATGCATGCTGTTCTGTGTAGTGGCTTAGTCAAGAGGATGCTCTTTTTGTTCAGTAGTCTTGTTTGTGCATCCTTGCCTTTTCTGTTGTGCTCTTTTCCTTTCCATATAATATGCATACTTAGGGTGCTTTCACATCAGCGTTTTTTTCAAATCGCGGCAGATGCGGTGAAAAAAACGCATCTGCCGCGATTACCGCATACCGGCTGCACTTGCGGCACGGTTGCGGCGCGGTTGAGGTAAACGCCATACAAGGTATAGGCGGACTTGCGGCAGGTGCGGCAAGTGCAGTCTTGGCACTTGCGGCAGGTGCGGCCACGAAAAAAACGAGGCTGACAGCATTTTTTTTCGCGGCCGCACCTGCCGCAAGTGCCAAAACCGCACTTGCCGCACCTGCCGCAAGTCCGCCTATACCTTGTATGGCGATTACCGCAACCGCGCCACAACCATGCCGCAAGTGCAGCCGGTATGTGGTAATCGCGGCAGATGCGGTTTTTTCACCGCATCTGCCGCGAATTTCAAAAAACGCTGATGTGAAAGGGCCCTAATTCAGACGGCCCCTCTTGGTGTAGATTTTGAGTTATCAACCATAGTTGACTGATTAACCAAACTAGTTTAAATTCTCACTTTCCAGTTTAACCACCTATTGCAATGTAAACGATGTTCTTGCTATAGATGGCATTGTTTTCAGGACACACTTACAGACAGACAGACAGACTAGATAGGTCTTTTATATAGTAGATATTCCTGTGCTGTACTCTTATATATATCTATAACAAAAAAACAGCAACACTCTGAAATACTAAGACATACAATAGAATATAGAACAATATTATTGCTAAGGAGACATAGAAAATTGAGACATTTAGCTTATAAATATGGCCATATCGATAACGGCCCAGTAGCCACGTTGAGGCGTGTCTCTTTCACTAGGTCATTATGCTCTGTCACAGCCTGTATTTGGATTTAAAAATCTCCTTTTGTATGGGCAAGATGGAACCTGTTAATAGAGAAAAAAACACCTAAGGCTAGTGGGGGAATTGTGCACAGCAGAGGGTGCGACCCCCATAGTGGGGGCGACCCAAACAAGATAAAAAATCCAGCACTCCATCATATAATGGATACAGGTGCAACACCAAACATGATAAATTGTAATAACACAAAAAGAATGGCATTCTGAAATACTAAGACATATAATAGAATATAGAGCAATATTATAGCTAAGGAGACAAAGAAAATTGAGACACATACTGTAGCTTATGAATATGGCCATATCGATAACCACTAAGTAGCCACATCGAGGCTCTTTTGCTGGGTCCCTACGCTAAGTCACACCCTATATAAAACGCCTCTCTGCGTCATCCTATCAATCCAAAGCCTAGTTAACCCAGGTTCAGCAGTTTGCGTTTACATTGGGTTTTTATTGCTTCTCTTTGTGCCAAGGTATTCTCCAGTGTTGACCTTTAGTTCCTGATCCAGTTTGTACCCCGAAACAGCTGTCTGTGGATGGATACCTGGTCTTGGTATTCCCTTGTCATATCTCTAAGCTTGTAAAAGAGCTGGATATTGACTAAAAGGGCCACTTAACATGGTGGTTATGGTGTTCTCCGCAAGGAGCCACCCCTTGACTGGGTCCTTCCCTGGAAGGATATCTGGCTAGTCCTGTGTTTGAGACTCCTAACCGAGGCTCCACAGACTTATTTGCATATTCATAATTCCCAGGAGGCAATGCGCCAAGGAATTCACTGTGTGGGGTGCTTTAGCCAGTCGCCTGCAGTGATTTCTTGGACTGGTCTCCCTGAGATCAGTGAATACTTTGTGATGTTGGTCTACTAGGCCTTGCTTCCACCTATCCAGAATCCTATTCCACACTGATGAGGGGCAACACCCCGAAACAGCTGTCTGTGGATGGATACCTGGTCTTGGTATTCCCTTGTGATATCGCTAAGCTTATAAAAGAGCTGGATATTGACTAAAAGGGCCACTTAACATGGTGGTTATGGTGTTCTCCGCAAGGAGCCACCCTTGACTGGGTCCTTCCCTGGAAGGATATCTGGCTAGTCCTGTGTTTGAGACTCCTAAACGAGGCTCCACAGACTTTATTTGCATATTCATAATTCCCAGGAGGCAATGCGCCTAGGAATTCACTGTGTTGAGCACTTTAGCCAGCCGCCTGCAGTGTTTTCTTGGACTGGTCTCCCTGAGATCAGTGAATACTTTGTGAAGTTTGCACCCATTGATTCTTGTCTGCCATCCACCCTGTCATTCTGCAAGTCTTCCCTTTTGAGTAAACTTTGACTGCCCTGACCCTCTTCTTCAATATCTTTTTTAATAGTACTCCACCTGCCCTAACCTCAACTTGTCTGACCACACCATGGATCTTATCTTTGCCTCATGTCATACATATCAGCATCTGTCAGCAGTTCCTAAAGGTGGGATTAAGCCTGTGAAACACTGCAGAAAAAGTACAAATAAATGAACAAGGTTGAAAGGGTAGACAGAAAGGGGTTCCAGGATTTACCATTCCTCAGTTAGGTGAAAGCTAAATGCTCTGTAATTAAAAGTTAAATTGATTGAGGGTAAACTAATTAAATTTGCTGATGACACCAAGCTAGGAGGGATAGCTAATACTAGAGAAGAGAGAAAGAGAGGATTCAAAAAGATCAAAACTGGAACAGTGAGCAGGAAATAACAGAATGGATTATAACGGGGAGAAATGCAAATTCTTAAATCTTGCCAAGAAATTTTTTAAAAAAAGCATACACAGTGCCTACAAGTAGTCTTCAACCTCCTGCAGATTTAGGTGGTTTGATAAGATGCAAATAAGTTAGAGCCTTCAAACTGCAAACGAGAGTATGATTTATTAACAAAAGCATAAATCTTACAAACCAAAAAGTTATGTTGCTCAGTTGAATTTTAAAAAATTTTAAACATAAAAGTGTGGGTCAATTATTATTCAACCCCTAGGTTTAATATTTTGTGTAATAACCCTTGTTTGCAATTACAGCTAATAATCGTCTTTTATAAGACCTGAACAGGCTGGCACAGGTCTCTGGAGTTATCTTGGCCCACTCCTCCATGCAGATCTACTCCAAGTTATCCAGGTTCTTTGGGTGTCTCATGTGGACTTTAATCTTGAGCTCCTTCCACAAGTTTTCAATTGGGTTAAGGTCAGGAGACTGACTAGGCCACTCCATCACCTTGATTTTTTCCCTCTTGAACCAGGCCTTGGTTTTCTTGGCTGTGTGCTTTGGGTCATTGTCTTGTTGGAAGATGAAATTATGACCCATCTTAAGATCCTTGATGGAGGAGCGGGGGTTCTTGGCCAAAATCTCCAGGTAGGCCGTGCTATCCATCTTCCCATGGATGCGGACCAGATGGCCAGGCCCCTTGGCTGAGAAACAGCCCCACAGCATGATGCTGCCACCACCATGCTTGACTGTAGGGATGGTATTCTTGGGGTCGTATGCAGTGCCATCCAGTCTCCAAACATCACGTGTGTGGTTGGCACCAAAGATCTCGATCTTGGTCTCATCAGACCATAGAACCTTGAACCAGTCTGTCTCAGAGTCCTCCAAGTGATCATGAGCAAACTGTAGACGAGCCTTGACATGACGCTTTGAAAGTAAAGGTTCCTTACAGGTTCGTCTGGAACGGAGACCATTGCGGTGGAGTACGTTACTTATGGTATTGACTGAAATCAATGTCCCCACTGCCATGAGATCTTCCCGGAGCTCCTTCCTTGTTGTCCTTGGGTTAGCCTTGACTCTTCGGACAAGCCTGGCCTCGGCACGGGAGGAAACTTTCAAAGGCTGTCCAGGCCGTGGTAGGCTAACAGTAGTTCCATAAGCCTTCCACTTCCGGATGATGCTCCCAACAGTGGAGACAGGTAGGCCCAACTCCTTGGAAAGGGTTTTTAACCCCTTGCCAGACTTGTGACCCTCCACGATCTTGTCTCTGATGGCCTTGGAATGCTCCTTTGTCTTTCCCATGTTGACCATGTATGAGTGCTGTTCACAAGTTTGGGGAGGGTCTTAAATAGTCAGAAAAGGCTGGCAAAAGAGATAATTAATCCACACATGTGAAGCTCATTGTTCTTTGTGCCTGAACTACTTCTTAATACTTTAGGGGGACCAAACAGAATGCTGGTGGTTTGAGGGGTTGAATAATAAATGACCCTCTGAATTAACTTTTAACGCTTTAAAAAAAAATTAAAAAAAATTAAAAAATATTTTTGGCTGCAGTGCATTTCCCACTTCCAGGCTGATCTACAGTCCAAATGTCACAATGCCAAGTTAATTCCGCATGTGTCAACCAGCTAAATCTACAGGGGGTTGAATACTAATTGTAGGCACTGTACAGAATGGAAGGATTAGAGCTAAGCAACAGCACGTGTGAAAAAGACTTGGGTAGACTAATAGATCACAGGCTGAACATGAGTCAACAGCAGGGGTGGGCAAATCCAGACCTCGAGGGCCGTACACAGTCCAGGTTTTCTGTATATCCTTAGCATTTTATAGTTGGAATCATCACCTGTGCAGGAGATTAAATTACTAACTGTCATATGCTCGGGATATACAGAAAACCTGCACTGTGTACGGCCCTCGAGGCCCGGAGCTGCAAACCCCTGGTCAACAGTGTGATGCAGCATAAAAAAAGACAAACTCAATTCTTGGATGTATTAACAGAAATAAATAGTCTAGATCACGTGGAGTAATCATTGCCCTCTACTCCTCCTTGGTCAGACCTCATCTGGAATACTGTGTCCAGTTCTTGGCTCCACATTTTAAAAGTTCAGAGAAGAGTACCAGAATAATGACCAGTCTACAAGCCATGTCCTATGAGGAATGGCTACAGGATTTGGGAATGTTTAGCTTGCAAAAAAGAAGACTGAGAGGAGACTTAACATTCAAGAAAAAAAATCCAGCACACCGATCCATATGTTGGCAATATCTGCCATACAGATGCGATTTTTAATTATGTGTATGTGAGTTCAAATAAAGAAGAAGTCATTTACCCATATGGATCGGGTGCTGACTTTTTCTTATTGAATATTGCATGGAAACTTGTGGACGCCAGCCACTGCCGCTGCACCTGACCGGGACTAATTGGAGGCACAAGGGTGAGCTTATCCCCTTTCCTTGCACTCAGGAGACTTAATAGCTGTCTACAGAAATCTTAAGGGCTGTCACACTGTAAAGGGATCAGCTTTATTCTCATTTGCACAAGGAAAGACTAGAAACAATGGGATGAAACTGAATGGGAGGAGACAGATTAGATGTTAGAAAAAACTTTTTGACAGTGAGGGTGATCAGTGAGTGGAATAGGCGGCCACGAGAGGTGGTGAGTTCCCCTTCATTGGAAGTCTTCACACAGAGGCTGGACACACATCTGTCTGGGATGATTTAGTGAATCCTGCTTTTGAGCAGAGGCTTGGACCAGATGACCCAGGAGATCCCTTCCAACTCTACCATTCTATGATTCTATGAGCACTTCTTCCAGATAAGCCGTGTAGCAGCAGTACGATTTTACACAAATCTATATATCATTTAAAAGAGAGGGACATATAGGAAGCAAAGACTGAGCAAAGAGTGGGGTCAGCAATAAAAGGACACTCGGGAGCTACCCTTTGTGACCGCTCATTCTCCCCGGTCTGCACTAGGAACTCTTTTTTTTTTTTGCATCCTTCTGGAATTTTCTCCTCTTCCGGCCCATTGACATAATTTTTTCCTTTTTCTTTGCAAATCTAGATACATGCTCGCATCAAATAATCCATGGGCCCCATGATGTACACAACACATGAGTGAGCGTCCTGCCCAACACTGTGTGTAATTAGCTTCTGGTGGCAATCTGTGCCAGTAATGAGTAACTGAGGTCAGGCCGTGTATGCAGAGAGAATCTGTGAGCAAGTGACACCAAAATGACAATTATTAGGCAAGTTTCTTCCATCGCTTCGTCCCTATTAGATTGATAAGCTAAACGCGCCGCTTGTATTATCACGCCTGACACCGCGCAGAGCTAATAAACCAAATGGATTGTGTTTGTTACCCAGCTATTTCGAAAGCAGCAGGGTCAGATAAATTGGCCTCATAAATTCATTGTGACACACAGGATTACTACAGCTTTCTCAGGTCACCTTCTGAATGCTGCGGGAGCTGATGTATCGGACGCTGGCGTGTTATTAACACTGCCGCCTTTTTGTTTTTGTTCCCTGTGTACATATCCGCAATACATCACAGTCACAGTTCTCTCTCTTTTGTTTTCAGAGCATCATTTTTCTACCTTGCATTGTGTCCTACCATAGCGGCTTAGAACAACAAACCCATGAGAAGACGTGTCATTACCAGAAGCTTTGCTTGGAATTATACAAGATTAAGTTCTATATTTCACATTTTTGCTTCCAATTCGACACTCGAGGCTCGGTAACAGCCATTGTGTGGTTGACATAATTACTACGTTGTACTTGGCGCTATTTATTCCTATTTATTATGTCACCTAAGAATATTTATTTAATTATTTCTTAGAGCTCTACGAATCAGCAAATTTTGATATTCGATTCACTTGAATCCATCAACAAAGGGCATGAGCTGGCTGCCATTTTGCTGGATTTTTCTAGCTGGGAGAAAGTTTTAATAACAAAAATGTTCTTATTAAAGAGGACCTGTCACCCCCCTGCTGCATAGCAATCTAAATGCAGCACTGAATGCAGCATGTCTGCCGCATTCAGGGAAGGGGTCCCCCATGTGTCTGTGTTCCATGTACCCCGAGATATAGGCTTAGGAAAACTTACAGTTGGAAGCCATGGAGGCAGTCACTGCGGCTGGAGGTAGCCATTCTATCCTCCTCTGCCTCTCTCTTCTGTGCATCACAAAGCACTCACTGATCTCGGGGAGACCAGTCGAGGAAAACACTGCGGGCAGCTGGCTAAAGCGCTCAAACACAGTGAAATCCATGATGCATTGCCCCCTGGAAATTTGAATATGCAAATGGAGTCCGTGGAGCCTCGATTAAGAGTCTCAAACACGGGACTAGCCAGATATCTCTCCAGGGAAGGACCCAGCCCTGGGTGGAATTCCCTTTCAGAGACCACCATAACCACCTTATTAAGTGGCACTTTTAGTCAATATCCCACTCATTTACAAGTTAAGGATATACAAGGGAATTAACAGAGCCAGATATCCATCCACAGACAGCAGTTTGGGGTATAGCCCCTCATCAGTGTGGAGTAGGATTCTAGCTAGGTGGGAGCAATGCCTGGTAGACCAACATGACAAAGCACTCTCTCTTCTGTGCAGGCTCTGCCCTCCTCCTCTCCTCCTGTCTGTCACTCGCAGCATGCAAATCATTTGTCCTGACATCAGCTCCAGATTCCTGCCCTGACAAAGCATAAACAACACAGTAGGAGGCAGCACACAGAGGCCTCATTCACATGTCTGTGCCTCCTGCTCGTATGCAGTATGTGCCGACACATGCCGGAGGCATGGACATACGGGCACACATGTTCCCCTATGGCCCCCTTCCAATGTCCGTAATTCTGCATGGACCATGCGCCACACGGCGACATGTCTGTTTTTTTGCTGAGGCACGACCGCTTTTGCCCTGAAATGTCCATGCACACAGATGTCAATCATGTGCACGGACCACGGACGAAAGTAACAAACTTAAAAATAAAGGATCTCAAACTCCCTTTGATCCAGCACTGACAGTTCCTCTCTTCCGGTGCCGCACATTAGGCTCATGAATATTCACTTCACTAAACCTGACAGCGGACCAGAAGTGAGAGGAGCAGCGGCGCTGGAGGGAGGTATGTGAGGCCAGGCTGTCCAGCGCATGTCCATGTGCTATCCACGGATAGCACACGGACAGCACACGTGTCACACATTCGTGACA
Source organism: Allobates femoralis (assembly GCA_033576535.1). Taxonomy (NCBI): domain Eukaryota; kingdom Metazoa; phylum Chordata; class Amphibia; order Anura; family Aromobatidae; genus Allobates; species Allobates femoralis. The sequence continues at coordinate 107,430,914 of JARQOC010000004.1, forward strand.
CATGGATCTACGCCCCGCTCCCAAACAGCCTTATCGCACACGTCCGTGGTGTCACGCAAGTGTGAAACAGGCCAGAGGCAGAGGGGGAGGGAATGGCCATACTCAATCAAGCTCACTCCAGCCACAGTGACTACCTCCATGGCTTCTAACTGTAAGTTTTACAAAGCCTATATCTTGGGGTAGACAGCACACAGACACATGGGGGCAGACATGCTGCATTCAGTGCTGCATTTACATTTCCCAAAGCATAGGGGGGTGAATGGTTTCTTTAAAGTTGTTTTAATTAAAAAAAGACTCAACTTTCTTAACCTGTTCCTATGCTGCCCTCTGTTGCCACAGAAGCGCTACAATTCTCTGTGTAAGTCCTTTATTCTTCCAGCTTTCTATTCTTCTTCCATTCCAGTGCATAAGGTCAATCTGAGTCCTATGATTGGCCTTACTTGGTCATACCAGTGGGAGAGGTCCACGCACATGAAGTTTTGTAGAGAAATGAAGAGTAGTGATGGGCGAACTCGAAATGTAAAGTTCAGGATCCATACTGATTCATTGTTCAGGCACAGATCTCAAACATGGACTTCTCTGAGAAGTCTGTGTTAGTGTCTGGGCTTGTCTGGGAGGCTATAAAAATAAACAATGGTTATTTATCCCTGTGGTTGCATTTCCGGGCCACTCATTAACTTCCTGATTTATTCACTGCACTGGCTTCAAAAGCCAATCATAGATGCACATACGCTGTGACAGCATCTGTGATTGCTTGTTGCCTCACCCATTGTGCAGGTTTCTGTTTTTAGTTGCCAGAGGCAACTAAAATACCATCATAAGGGAGTAAAAATAAATTAAAACAATGCATAGGTATTCACTATATTTTTGATTCTCAGTGCAGTTAAAGCAAACAGCTATGCTCTACCATCTCTAGCTGACTGGCTTGCCTGGTAATCAAAAATACATTTTTTTTACTAATAATTTAAATACATAATTAAAAAATGTGTGGGCTTTGCCCTATTTTTGATTGCCAGCCAAGTTAAAAACTAGGTAGCAACGGGCTTGCATTCTCTAGCTTGGTGAGGCCCATAGTTATTGGATCCCCCCACCCCCCCAGGCTAAATAGTAGCAGCTGTCAGCCACCCAGAAATTGGTACATTCATTAGAAGCACCAATTCCTGGAACTTTTCCCTGCTCTTCTCTATGGCCTGGTATAGTGGCATTGGGGTTATAGAAGGGGTAAATGAGAGCTGAGTATTGCCCAGCAATAATAGCTTTGAAGTCCACATTGTTCAGGAAAGAGGTAAAAAACACACAAGCAGTGAAAAATAATTTGAAATAAATCACACAAATAACCCTCATTTTCCCATGTATTAACCCAAACATACCCTCTGACAATAATCAACAATGATGGTCCCACAAAGCACACAATCCTGGCTCTGCTCTGCTTCATCCAGAGACTGCAGCAATGGAACAATCAATCTCTCACTGCTGTCTCTGCGATAACACTAACTGCTGTGGGTCAAGTCACTCACTGAGTCACTGAAGGCTCCACGCAGCAGTGAACTTAGGTGACTGATGGCAGCTGGGTCACTTGAGTTCACTGCTGCGGGAAGCCCTCAGTGACTAAGTAAGTGACATCATCATTTCTTACGGCAGTCAGAGTGATCACAGAGACTGCAGCAAAAGGAAACTTGTTCCATTGCTGCAGTCTCTGAATGTAGCAGAGCCAGGATCATGTACTCCATGTGAGCATCATTTCGGATTATCATCGGAGGGTATGTTTGGGTTGTCTGAGTGATTTATTTCAAATAAATGATTTTTCTCTGCGTATTTTATACTATTTCCTCACAGGATTGATAATTGATGGCTCTCATAGAGAACTAAACATTATCAATCTAGGTATAATGACAAGCTGTCAATCCTCAACTGTCATTAACCCCTTCTATCACCTTAATGCCACTTTACCCAGTGTGAGGTAGCACCCCTTTGGAACCTGCTTGCAGCATAATGAAATGACATCACCAAATACATTTTTAACGTATAACATAATACCATAGTTTAATTACCGCCATAAACTATAGGCAACACCCACCATATGCTTTACATTTCACATAACATAACATTACGCCATATGTACATATGACATTACATTTTATATACATTATACATTTTACACTTTAGACCTCCATATTCATCAGAACCTCAAGGTGTCACCCACCGACCCTTGCAGACCTCCGCCTGGTTCTGATGACGGCTACTACCATCTAGCACCCTGACAGGGATCTTTCTCCATCCTACTGTAGGAATCCTCAACCTACCCCTAGGGAATCTCAACCCACACCACCAGTAAGGCTTATCAATGGGACCCTGCTCGACATACTGGTCAGCCCCACGTTACACCACACATCATACATGGCACTTTTATATAAGCCATTAACACATCATACATGGCACTTTTACATAAGCCATCAACACATCCATCACGTATCTATTGTATCACCTTGGGTAGTTTTCCATAAACCCTTATGACACACTCTTATCACTGGGACCAAATCACGACTATCACAGTCAGTACCAAAGTCGACTGTCTTTATGACCGCCTGGCCCTTGAGCCGTCCTCGGTGTCCATCACCAACCATGTGACCGCCTGGTCCTTGAGCCATCCTCGGTCTCCATCGCCACCTGGCATATTACAGGCTCCAGCCTGACCGGGATTTCACACACTGCATGGCATAGTACGTATGCACTTGGTCAGGCACCCCGGCATGGTGCTGGTAGGCTCCCTTCACATCCCCCACGGGGACGGATCAGTTCTCACACGTCCTCACATGTCAGTGGTCTGAACAACACTGATTCCCATCATCTCCAGTCTCACACACAGACACTTGGCAGGTTCTTAATGTGGCTGCCACACCCACCTGGCCTTTTCAGCACTCATTACACATTGCTCTCTCAGCCACTCATTCGGCTCATCAACCTCTCAGCTGCTCACTCAGCTCATGAAAACCCTTCAGCTGTTAACCTACTGTGCACTGGACAGGTTTCACACAGCGCACACACACAGTAACCAGGCTAATGTGAACTTGATCGTGCTCCGATAACCTGTGTGATGCACCCAGCCAGGGTCACATCACCACACCAGGTATCAGTAAAACCAAGTAAAAAGTCAGAAATTGGTGCCACTTATGAATTAGCCAATTTCTGGGGGCAGTTGCAGGCTGCTATTCTTTAGCATAGGGGCCCAATAACTATGGGCTTCACCACACTGAGAATACTAGCTCCCAGCTTCCTGGTTTTTACCTTGGCTGGCAATCAAAAATAGGGCAAAAGCCACACTTTTTAAATTATTTCTTTAAATAATAAGTTATTTAGTTAAATAATTAAAAAAAATAATGTGCTCCCTTGTATTTTTGATTGACAGCCAAGGTAAAACCAGGCAGGTGGGAGTCTCAACTTGTAGCAATCCACTTAATCTGCACTGAGAATTAAAACTATAGAGAAGCCCTACATATTTTTTTTAAATTATTTATTTATTTTTATACTACTATGACAGCAGGTTTCCTGCCTATGGCAACCAATCACAGACGCCGACACAATTGGTGGGGGCGCATCAGTCAATCACAGATTCTGTCATAGAGAGTGGGCATCTATGATTGGCTGTTGAAGCCAGTACAGTAAATAAATCAGGACGTTAAAGAGCAGCCCAGAAGTACAAGCGCGGTAAGTATGATGCTGATGTTTAATCACTGTTTTGCTATTTTTATAGCCCCAGCCCTCCTAGCCACCATTTCATACCTTTAAAGTCTGGGTTCAGGGTTCAGGCTGAAGTTTCGGTCAAGTCCAGTCCCAAACTCTGACTTTAAAAAAATTGTCCGGTTGGACATGCTGAACTTGAAGATCGGCGGGTTCTCTCATCTCTAGTGGAGAGGACTATATAATTCCTTACATGTTCACAGAGATAAATTATAAAATTCCCATAAACCACCTCTAGAGGGAATATTGGAAGTTACTGCTTGTACAATGAATTCAATAATAGCACAGCATTCAGTGAGCTCTTAAATTCTCCCACATGGTGAATTTTAGTTGTTAGATCTTCGTTATTTAAACTATATGCATGCCTATTAACTATTGTGCCATGATATTGCAGACCATGTGCCTCAAAAGTAAAAGGATTCACAACTTCATGAGCTTTTTTTTCACTTAAAGGGTTTTTATGGCCTTAGGCTAAAAGTCTGCAGTCACTCTAATCACTCTTGACCTCAAATTTGTGAATTATCACATCTCAAACACTGTGCAGATTATCCTGTGCCAGGAGTGGTAGGCACGTGATATCAAGTATGTGATTTGCTTATTTGGCACCCCAGGGTCCGGTTGCCACAGTTGCATTACCTCCCTCCCAGAGGGTGATGTCATGTCTGGAAGGAAGAAGGGGGTCCCCACGCCAGGTAATACTCAGCATCCAACATTTTTCCTGCTCCGAGCCTGAAGGGGGAGCCCTAACCCGGTTTAAGGGAACAGTAGGAAGTGCACAGTAGAAAGACAGTTGGACCAGTTATAAAAGAGTTGACAAACAGGAAGTGGGAGTTCAGTCAGTGTGAGGAAACCGCTGGAGATGGTCTGAGGGGAAAGACAGGAGAGACGTCGAGGAAAGCTCTGAGGGAAAATTGAGCTGCGACAGAGCTCATCTTGGAGCTGAGCACCAGAGAAAAGGACACCAGAGTCCTTAGTTATGCGGTACTGAAGACTCAGCAGCTGAGTTCGGAGGACAGAAGACTGCAAGCCTTCTGGCCACACCAAATACCCAGCGGCACAGCAGCAGATTAGAGCCTGGAGCCAACAGGAGAAGAGTGGCACCTGAAAAAGGCCCAAGCTGCCTGCAATACAGGGAGGAACAACTAAATATGCAGGAAGAGGGCCAAAAGGGAGAGTGCAAAAGGGAGGCCTTCAAATTCCCCTGGTGTGGTGAATCACCCAATTGCCCCAGGCCACCTGAACCACCATTACCATCAGTAGTAAGTGCCCCGGACTGCATCTGCAACCACCAAATAAAGGTAACGGAAACTACAACCCTGTGTCCTGTTTTTTTCCCTGCGTCTATCACCCTGCACCCCAATGATCACCACAGCCCTGTTCGACTGCATCATCTGCCCTGGGGCCCTGCTCTACCTGTGGGGAGCTGTGTCATCTTTGCTGCATCATCAACTGCCCCAGTGGTTCTGAACTTCAGCGTCGGCCCTATATAGCCGAATACCACAGGTGGTGTCACATAATCCTATATAAACTATTTCCCCATTTAACCACACCGCCAGGGTGACGGAATGGGTCACAGCCCCGTGACTTAACCAGAAAAGGACTGACCCGACCCGGTTACGAGTACCCCATGGCCCTAGTGGCGTGTCACTTACATGCCAAATAGACATGCGCAGCATGGAAGTTTATTGAGCATGGCCAGATACAGTCTAGTTGGCATGTAGCTGGAAGTTTGCAAATCACATACTTCTGGTCATATGACCACCTGACACCAAAGAATATTGAAAGAACACAGGACACACAATAATAGGGTTCACGAGTCTGCAGTCACATAGATTAACTGCAGACTTGTAGCCTATGGCCAGACAACACATTTAAACATGTATTTGGGCCTTAATTTTATTTTTTGCAATTGTGCTTCATTAAAATCTAGCACCATTTGTCTTCTATAGCCTCTGTATTGTCCTTTCTATTGCTGAAAGATGAGTTAACTAAAAGTGCATGTACACTCGTGAATTTGTCAGCATTAAATGTCCGCACTTCATTAAATATTTTCCAAACAGTGGACATATTTTTAGCTTGTTTACACAGGCAAACAGGGGCCGTATTTGTTCTGCTGTCCTAGGTAGGCACTTTCAGTGGTCCCCCCTCCCTACTGATCAGTCAGACTAAGCATGTGTGCACAGACACAGCATTTTATTTTTCAGGCAGATCCGCAAATAAACTCGTGCACGGCAATGTAAAAATGACTTGCTGTTGATTTGTTCAGTCTTTTGAGGCTTTCTCTTTAAGGCTGCTTTCACATCAGCATTTTTTCAATCGTGGCAGATCTACAGTAGCATCACCACAACCATCATTTGTACACGAGTACAGTACCAAATCCATCATCAGTACATGATATTACAAGAACAATGAGTACAAGAATGTGTTTCGCAAGAACCACAATCAGTACATGACATCACCAGAACAATCATCATTACAGTAATACAGCACCACAACCACCGTCAATACATGAATATATTACCAAGCAGTTAGAACAGCAATCACTTTCAATGTTAGGTTAGCCCATACCTTATAAACTTGTATTGCATGAAACTGCAACTCCCAGCATTTCTTCAACAATGGTAAAGAGATGATTGGAGCTGTTGTTGATACCAGCCATCTTCAAACTATAAAAAATACAGCATGTAAAGAGTAACAAAGGGGTGGTCCGAAGGCAAAGTAATTTTTAATTCCAAATCGCTATCTGTTTAGTGCCAAAACTGAACTATTTTCTAATATACTTGCATTAATAATTCCTTATGCTTCCCTAACTGCACTATCTAACCGTAATTCTCTTTTTTTATATACCGTATATACTCGTGTATAAGCCGAGTTTTTCAGCACAAAAAATGTGCTGAAAAGTCCCCCCTCGGCTTATACACGGGGTATATACGGTAGCCCCAGCTGTATAGAGCAACCCCAGCTGTATACAGCCCCCCGTGGTATCCAGGGCCCCCCTTGCTGCAACCTGTAAAGGAAGATGTCCGTATACTTATCGCTGCCGCCGCCGCTCCGCTGCTCGGTCACCGCGATGCTCCGGGTCTTCATGCTTCCTGTTCCTTCTCCGGCGCTCAGGAAATGACGTCATTGTTCGAGCGCCGGCGAAGGAACAGGAAGCATGAAGACCCGGAGCATCGCGGTGACCGAGCAGCGGAGCGGCGGCGGCAGCGATAAGTATACGGACATCTTCCTTTACAGGTTGCAGCAAGGGGGGCCCTGGATACCACGGGGGAGCTGTATACAGCTGGGGCTGCTGTATACAGCTGGAGCCCCTGTATAATACCTCTGGGGCTGCTGCTGTGTATACCCCCTGGGGCTGCTGCTGTGTATACCCCCTGTGGCTGCTGCTGTGTATACCCCCTGGGGCTGCTGCTCGGTATACCCCCTGGGGCTGCTGCTCTGTATACCCCCTGGGGCTGCTGCTCTGTATACCCCCTGGGGCCGCTGCTCTGTATACCCCCTGGGGCTGCTGCTCTGTATACCCCCTGGGGCTGCTGCTGTGTATACCCCCTGGGGCTGCTGCTGTGTATACCCCCTGGGGCTGCTGCTGTGTATACCCCCTGGGGCTGCTGCTGTGTATACCCCCTGGGGCTGCTGCTGTGTATACCCCCTGGGGCTGCTGCTGTGTATACCCCCTGGGGCTGCTGCTCTGTATACCCCTGGGGCTGCTGCTCTGTATACCCCCTGGGGCTGCTGCTCTGTATACCCCCTGGGGCTGCTGCTGTATACTACTACTGGGGCTGCTATATACTACCACTGGGGCTTCTGTATACTACTACTGGGGCTGCTGCTGTATACTACTACATGGGCTGCTGCTGTATACTACCTCTGGGGCTTCTGTATACTACCTCTGGGGCTGCTGTATATACCTCTGGGGCTGCTGTATATATCTCTGGGGCTGCTGTATACTACCACTGGGGCTGCTGCTGTATATACCACTGGGGAGGCTGCTGTAACACTGCTGGGGCCTGTATGTACCACTGGGGAGGCTGCTGTATACCACACTTCTGGGGGCTGTATACTACCACTGGGGAGGCCTGTACACCACTGCGGGGGCCTGTATACCACACTGCTGGGGGCTGTATACCTGTGCTGGGGTCCACCCTCGGCTTACACACGAGTCAATAGGTTTTCCCAGATTTTGGGGGCAAAAGTAGGGGGGTCGGCTTATACACGGGTCGGCTTATACACGAGTATATACGGTACTTGTTTTTGATGACTTTTAGTTTGAAAATCCCAATGAATGCTGGAATACTAAAGCAAGATGTCATTGGGGGCAGAAGCTACAGTCACTGCAGCAGCCTTGATCCCTCCTTGAAGTGAAGTGTCCTCAAAGACACTCATCACAGGGGCTGGGCTTGTCCCTACGCGATGTGCACTGTCCGATTTGCACAACGACAACAGACATTTTCTGTTGCCAGCTTAGATCAGCAGTAACAAGCTGGTACCTGAGCAGAGTCAGAATCACAGGTGTGCAGAGACCAGCCCCACGAGTGAGTGACAACACTGGTCTCCATATGCCAGGCATTGTGACTCCGCTCTGTTGCCGGCTTGTTGTTGATGATCAGAGCCGGCAATGGAGAGTGTGCTGTCATTGTGTACATCAAACATCGCGCAGAGACTAGCCGAGCTCCTGAAATGAGTCTCACTGATGATGCTTCATGTCAGGGAGGGGCACAGGCTGCAGCATTGACCGCAGCCTCTGCCCACTGATGACTCTTCGTTGGAGTGTTCCAGCATGCACCATGCACTGTGATTTTCAAACAGCGCATCATCAAAAAAGAGAGAGGGAAAAATAGAACAGCAATTAGTGTGATTAGGGAATGATAGGGAATTTTTAATTCAAATATACTAGAAAAAAAAATAGATTATGGCACACAATAGAGATATAGAATGAAATTTACTTTGCCTTAAGACCACCCCTTTATTTTTTAGGATATATCTTTTTTTAGGTCCATTTATTCCCATACTATGCTGCCCCCTTACCCATAAACATCCCATGTTATGCTGTCTCCTCTCCCATACACGTCACATTATGCTGCCCCCTTTCCATACTGATCCCATGTTATGCTGCCCCCTCTCACAAATACAACCGATGTTATTCTGCCCCCTCTTCCATACACATCCCATTTTATGCTGCCCCCTCTCCAATACTGATCCTATGTTATTCTGCCCCCTTTTCCATACTGATCCCATGTTATTCTGCCCCCTCTCCCATACACATCCCATGCTATGCTGCCCCTTTTCCGTACTGATCCCATGTCATTCTGCCCCCTCTCCATACTGATCCCATGTCGATCTTCTCTCTCTCCTATACTGATCCCATTTTATTCTGCCCCCTTTCCCATACTGATCCTATGTTATGCTGCCCCCTTTCCTATACTGATCCCATATTATGCTACCCCCTTTCCCTTACTGATCCTATGTTATGCTGTCCCCTTTCTCGTACTGATCCCATATCATGCTGCCCCCTTTCCCATACTGACCCCATGTTATGCTGCCCCTTCTCCCATACACATCCCATGTTATTCTGACCCCTTTTCCGTACTGTTCCAATGTTATTCTGACCATTCTCCCATACTGATCCCATGTTATGCTGCCCCCTTTCCCATACTTATCCCATGTTTTGCTGCCCCCTCTTCCATACACATCCCATGTTATTCTGACCCTTTTCACGTACTGATCCCATGTTATTCTGCCCCCTCTCCCATTCTGATCCCATGTTATGCTGCCCTCTCTCCCATACACATCCCATGTTATTCTAACCCCTTTCCCATACTGATCCCATGTTATGCTGCCCCCTCTTTCAAACACATCCCAGCTCCCCTCTCCCATGCGGATCCCAGCTTCCCCCTGTCTCCCACGCGGATCCCAGCCACCCCGCATCTTCCACGTGGATCCCAGGCACCCCCCTCCCATTCCCCATGCAGATCTTAGCCATCCCCTGTCCCCCATGGGGATCCCAGCTGTGCCATATCCCCCGTGCAGATCTTACCCGCCTCCTGTGCCCATTGCAGATCCCAGGCGCCTCCTGTGCCCAGATTGGATCCCATCCGCCCCCTGTGCGAATCCCAACCGAGATGTGCCACGCGCGGATCCCAGCTGCCACCTCTGCCGCGTGCTGATCCCAGCTGCCTCCTGTGCCCTGTGTGGATCTCAGCCGCCCGCTGTACCCCGTGCAGATTCCAGCCACCCCCTGTGCCCCGTGTGGATCCCAGCCACCCCCTCTGCCCTGAGCAGGTCACAGCCCGCCCCAGTATCTTCAGCTGTGTAGCGCCTACCTTAGCTATGGCGGCCTCTCTCCCCCTCTGCGGTGCTCTGCACTCTGAACTGACGCTGGCAGATAAGGGGTAAACTGCAGTGACTGCCTGGGGCTCCCTGAACCCGGAAGTAAAGGGCAAGGAGCATCATTCACTAGTGACACTGATGAATGAGCACAGGACGGACCCCTGCTGCCTCCGCTGACACCCCCCTCCCTGTAAAGACTCTAATTTTCCTATAGAGTCTGGGGGAAGGAGCAGAAAAAAAAAAGTTCTTTTGAACTCCCGTTCTTGGTGAAGCCCCCTGCAGCCCAGTGCCCCTAGGCATGTGCCCTCCAGTGCCTAGTTATAAATTCGGCCATGCAGGCAAATCATCCTTTAGATGCCCACTGAACAATGAAATGAATATTGTCACTTCAGTGAGGAAGTGAAAAACTCTAATGCCACCCAATCAGTAATGGATTGTCCAGTGTGCGTAGGCCTCCATTATTCTCAGCAGTGCAGGTTCTGTTTACACAGCACCATAAGCTGCCAAGAATGATGATTTTTTGTGCAAACTAAAAGATGATTTCACCTGAAAAACAAATATTTTTCTCATTTACTGGGTGAACGGTAGTCTATTTAATCTACAGGATTATTGTGAAACAATTGTTTCTATTAATCCGAGCTAACGATAATCTAACAGTGTAAATGGACCTTATGAATCCATCCCTCGGCCTAAACAAAAAGTTTGTGAATCTTTTATCTTTTACTGAGCTTCTCTCAACTGATTTATTATCCCACGAAAATTTAGCTTAGCTCTGATGTAGTTCATGGTCATAAATCAGGAGCACGGAGCTCAGTGAAAGGCTAGGTTCACATGACCGACAACATAAAAAAGTGTCTGATTTTCACCATTCTTGTTGTTCATGTGCACTGATATGTTATATGGACAAGGATTGTGTTGACAAAAGCTTTAAAGGAGTCAAATGCAGTGAGAAATAGGAATCATTGGTGCGAATTATCATTATCTCTCCACATAATATAATTTCTGAGAAGTATATGACTAGCCCACTGGGACGGGGGTACTCGGTACCTGACGGTGACGGGGAAGTCACGGGTGCCTTGGTCCGGACCGTGTCCCTGGCGACAATAAAGGGGGAAATATTTACAGGGGAAATGTCATTCGTGACACCACCCACTTGGTGCGGCCAGTGATGGGGGCCGCCGCTGCTGCAGAACCTCCGGGGGTGATGGAATGGCAGCGGAGATGGTATAGTTCCAGTGGGAAGAACTGTATCACCCGGGGCAGTAAGGGTTAAGGGTTGTGGAATGTCCAGGACACTTACTTTGCAGGCTGCAGGGGTCTCTCCTCCTGGCTGGTGCTGACAGGTTGGATCCTGTATGGGGGAGAATGGTGTGCAGATAGAGGCAGACAAGAGAGGCAATTCAGGGTTTTCCGTGTCTTTTACTCTCAGTTCTTTCCAAGCAGTTTACAAGTCATTTGCAGCTCTTTACAGGTTCAAGCACAGTTCTCAACACACGGGCGCATTCTCCCTCTCCGGGTTCCCTTTGCTCCCTGCAGCCAGGCCTCTCTCTCTCTGTGACCCCTTACACAGTCTTTAATGTCCCTTTCCGGGCTGTTTATGGTCTCCGTCTGTACGGGTGGTGTGTGGTATGCTGGACAGTATGGCGGTGACTCGGACCCCTGGTGGGCCCTCCTGGTTGTCACTGAGCTGCCTGTCCTTTGGGTTAGGGATCCTAGTGTGAAGCTGTGATCCCCCGTCGGTGTTTGGGAATGCCGGGTGAACTACGGTTCCCTCTAGAGCCGACACTCTACTCAGCCCAGCCTCCAGCAGTCCTCAGCACGAGGCTCTACCAGGCTCCTTTTCTCTGTTCCTTTCCAGTATCATAGGAGGGACTTCTCTGTCTGCAGTCAGTACCTTCAGCTGCGTTCCTAGGGCCCGGGTTACACCGTCCCTTTCTGTCCTGTCACACTCCTGGTGGCATCAGCATCGGACGGGCTTTCTCTCCCCTCTGGCTCACACTGGCTCAGTACGGATTCTGCACTCCAAGCCTTGCACTCACAAGACGTGTGATTGTCTTTCTGTCTCAGCTTCTGGTCTTTGCATCTCAGCACCATGGCCTATTAACTTCCTTCACTCCTCCCCCTCGCTTTATACTGTCAGTCACCTGACCTCTGGTGTGCCCAACCCACTCCTCTGAATCCACCATCCCTTGATCTCATAGAGTTCTAATCTCAGGGCTGGATGTTAACCTCCTTCTGACACGTGGGTTGTGTGCTGTGAGGGTGTTGTTGTGCAACAATGTCCTACCTGCCTGGCTGCAGTTCCCTTTGTGGCCTCCTGGACGCAGGGGCGCCACATATAATTCCATATAAAAAAACTTAAAGAGAACCTCTTGGAGTTGATATGAAAACTATTAAATTCCAACTTACAATAGAAATTCTCCAAATATATTGCAAGTGTTATCATCATGAATTTATCTCTATTGATGAGTGTTCTCACCCCTGCTTGGTACTTATGTACATTCATCATTCAGTCAAGCATTGTGGGTGCTCAAGTCTTATATTGAGTCCCAGCCTCACATGTTTTGCAGCTGTTAGACATCCAACTAACATGTGTAGATTGCCTGCCATTTATGGAAATGCCGTATCCATGTTGGCTACTAGCGATACTGTGATTGGCTGACCGCATCGTGTCATCAGATCTTACATAAGATCCAGTGACCGCATGCTTGGCACACTCTCCTTTGGAAGCAGTTCAGAGAAAGTTGATCTAGGAGGAAAAGCTTAGATGAGACCACACATATGACTAGTTAAATTGCTATTGCAGTATTTGTATACCGCTGGTGCACCATTAAAGAAAAGTCATTATCAAGACAACATACTGTCCTTTCTCTAGTAAAACTGCTGTTGACTGCATTCAGTGTAGCAATAGCTGCTGCAGGGGACTGATAGTTTTGGATTAGTTGTGGGGAACAGAAATTAATGTATCAAGGGATTGAGGATAATGAGACACCGTTGCCAACAAGTGATGTTGTTAAGTCAACAAGTAAGGAGGACTAGAGTGCAGAACTGGAAAACGAGGAGGTGGCAGAGTCACTGACACAATCCGAGAAAATGTCATGTAGAGTGAAGACAGCAGTGCAAAGGAGGAGGGATTTGCAGCACGGCAACAGGCACAAAGAGGCAGTGGGGTGGCCAGAGGCAGAAGATGGGCAACAATTCCCCATAGTACCCACAGGTGGCAAGTTGCCAGGCCAAGGGTTAGGTCTTCCATAGTCTTGCACTTTTTTAAATCAAGATCCAATAATAAAGAAACAGTAATTTTCAACTAGGTGAGCTGAACACCTAAGTTCACAATTAGTGTCTGCAGGTGACACCACTGCCTCCTCCTGTGCTACATGCTTGTAAATCTCCTGTCTAGGTCACAGGAGCTGATGCCTCCCTCCCCATACCTGGTGTCACACATTCACAAGCACCATCAGCAACCATGTTCAATTCTTTTCCCAATGCAGCATTCAGCTGTCCTTACTCCAGAACTTGGTAAGCAAATGTAAATAGCCAATGACCCACCTACAGGCCCAAAAAATATTGGGCACGTTTCCAAACAGGTTTGTGGACACCTCATGGTGGCAGCAATTCCTTTTTACATGGTCCCCAGCTGCCACTATTTTTACCGGTGTGCCATCCCGGCTTTACACCACCACATCTACCATAATACCACTCATGCCCTGACTAATGCAGTTAATGGGAAGATCAACAAAATGACTGACATGTAAGCAAGTGTTTGTGGCCAACGATGTTACATTTCTCTGATATCACACTGGGTAAACCTTATGGAGACCTGGACCTAGTCAGACCCTTGCTACTCCTTGTGGAGACCTGGACTGAGTCAGACATACTACTGACACTGAGGATTGTGGACTTTAGTCCCATCAGGGCTTACTTCACCTACATCAGTTCCTGCGCCACCTCCTCCTACTCATCCTCCATCACCAGATTGTCATCTCGGAGCACTTAGTCTTTAAAAGTCGCAAGCTGGAAGCACTGCAGCACTACCTCGGTGAAATGCCAAAAGGCTATGCAAAAAATAATTTGTTTAGATAACAAACAGCACTTCACCAAAGAGTTTTGGAAACCTATAACAGAACAGACAGATTTGTGGCTATTATCAACCCAACCAAGTAAGGTCATGTGCTATAATAACTTGGTAACCTGGTGGCAGTTCTGAAGTTTGGCATGTTTCCACACGTACCATGCCTGGCCCACATGCTCAACTTAGTGATTCACTGGTTTCATAAAACCTAACCAGATTTAGCTACTTGTGAAGGTACGCTGCATGTGTACCAATTTCCGCAAGCTAGCTACAGTTGTCGCTAGTCTGGCAGTGCTGCAGCAGCGCTTGCAAGTGTTAGTTCGCAAACTAGTGTGCAACATGATCACGCACCTGAACTATACATTACACATGTTAGCAAGGCTTTGTGAGCAACAGAAGGCAGTAGTTGCATACCAGCTAAAACATGCCCATCAGTAATCCAGTCAGCCTCCAAACATAAGAATTTAGAAGCAGGCATGGATGTCTGACATCTGTTTCTTAAAATCTTTGAGGAATCAACCAAGATGGTGAGCGGTGATGACTTCATAATCAGCATAACCATCCCACTTCTGTGTCTAGTCAAATTCGCTCTCTGCTGACAATTGAAGAGGAGGCTTTGCATGTGGAAAAACTAGAGCTGGAGATAGAATGTACAGAGGGTGATACTACCCAACCCAGCCTCATCTTATCTTCTCAGGGTGGTGTTGGGTGACAATAAGGAGGAGGAATAGGAAATGGTTGGCAGCACTATAAAAGGTACTACCAACACCGGCTTTTTCTCATCTGTTCAGTGTGGATGGGCTGAAGAGGAGCAGGAAGAGGAAAGGGGGAAGGCAATGAAGTGTTGATCCTAGTTGGGATGTGGAAAGTTTTGCCAGGACATGTGTGATAAAAGCCATAACCTGGTGGCAGCTTTGAAGCCTGGCAAACTCGCACATGTGCCATGTCTGGCCCACGTTCCCAACTTAATGGTTGAGCTGTTTCTGAAAATCTTCACATTTTTGCCTCAGCTACTTTTGAAGATTTATTTGTCAATTTCCACTATCAGCCACAGCTTCCATCGGTCAGAAGTTGAATACCAGCTTCAATATGCCCATTGTTATTCCGATAAGCCTCCACATATAAAAACTAATAAGTGTTCATGGCTGTCTGACATCAGAGATGCTCTACAAAACTTTGAGCAATAAACCAAAATGGTGAGCAGCGATGATGCCGTTATTAGTTTATAACCATCCCACTTTAATGTCTACTAAAACTCTCACAATTAAAGTATAAACTTTGCATGTGGACCAAGTGGAGATGAAGGAAGAGAGTACACAGGGTCATACTACCTAATTGAGCCTCATCTCATCCTCTCAGTGCAGTTAGGTGATAATGAAGCGGAGGCTCAGGTGCATAAGCAGAAGGGGGAGCAGGAGATGGTTACCTGTGCTAAAGAGGGTACTATACAAACCAGCTTCATCCCTAAAGAGGGAGGAGGAGATGGAGCTTTTATTTTTTTTTAGGTTGTGTATGAAGCCCTCCTTCATAATATTTTCAGGATGTGGCCTACTTCTCTTACATATATAGATGTATACCCCCTAGGGGTAAATATTTTTCAGCCCTTGCACTTAGTGCATATGCTTTACCAGTCTAGGAGTCTCACCACTTAAAAATGTGAAAAAAAAAGTTTTCTAGGGCCCTCCTCTACTTCTCTTCCAGTATGTATTGAAGTCCTTCCTAATTTTTGGTAGTCTTTGCACTTAGTGCATAGGCTTTATGAGTCTAGGAATCCCACTACCTAACAATTTTATCAGAATGTGTATCAGGCCCTCCTTTATGTCTAATACAGGGTGTATTGGGTCCCTCTTCCTTCAAATTTTTGGCAATTCTTGGCCTGTCCGCGTAGGCTTTGTGAGAATCAGAGTCCCTCCTTCATAAATTAAACAGGATGTGTCTGACCATGTTACACACATGACATGTCAAGATAAGGTAGTAAAATGTTAATATTACATTTACCGGTTACTACCGGTGGGTGTAGTTTTATTGCCCCTTTACAACGTCATCTACTGTGTCATAGGTTACGGGGAAATATAATGAAAAATGGCCCAGCATATAGGCTCTTTTTTTCCTTATGTACAAGTAATTATACAGAAAAAAATGTTTCCTAAATTATTTTTTCATTTAAAATTAATTTTATCTTTGATTCTGTATGTTTTATTGTCAGTAGATAAAGTGTAATAATGTTCCTATTCCATTTGATTACTGTTTCCATCCATCTAAGCAATTTTCCTTCCTCTCTAGTCCTCCTAATAGGGTCTTCCTTTAAAATTCTCCAGTTTCCTATTGACTCCTATTAATACTGGAGGAGTGATGGCCCTGCTCACAAGCTTACAGTCTATGAGAACATCGTGACCAGCGCAGCCTGCTGACTCCATGCCGTCCTGGTGCGACTCCCTGTGTGTGCGTGCTTCACTTTCAGGAAGCAGGTAGCATGTGTTTCTGATCTAAACTCAAGGAGAGAGAATTTGGCCTTTTCTCCTATATCTGCTGCTTTCCATTACATCTCTTTCAGCCTTAATGTGCAGGGACAGGTGCGATGGGCTTCAAAAGAGCGTAATCATATTTTAAATGGAAGCGAATCGCGCGCATTAGATGCAAATTACCCAAGTATAGAAGGACAATCACTATTGGTTAGGGACTGACACCTCTTCTCCCAGAGCTTTTCCCAAATGCCACAACTCGTTTACTTGCCCGCTGCAGAGAGCTTCTAATTATGAGGCGGCCGACTGCGACCTGCAGAGGAATATTGCATCCAGGCAGACTATCTATTTATCTTACTGATAATCTGCCTTACACCCTTACTGGAATACCTTCATGTACCTATAGAGAGTAATGAGCCATGGAACAAAGACTAACTATGGGCATAGACGGTGAGACGGATGTTTCTCCAACTACCCCTTCAACTAAGTTTTATAATAAAAGGAGAGTGTAAGAACTAATAATTTGTTTGTAAACTAGTCAGATTAGATTAAAATTTTAGAAGAGGAAATATTCAGCTCAGTCTTTCCCATTCTTATGCTGCCTTATCCTCTCACCAGCCTTTACTTCCTTCTGCAATGATTACATCCACTAAAAGGGACATATGACCGCTGCAGACAGTTAGTAGCTGTAGTTGATCACAGCTGGATAAAACAATTGGATACAATGGTTTTATGTTCTTGTGATGTCATCGCTACAGCAGGAAGCTCGTGACTAATAAGGAATTTGGCAATATCAATACTGGAGCAGAAGGTGAACAGTAAGTAGAGTACATCAAATACAACAATACTTACAATAGTAAGTAGAGTACATCATTCGATGAGTAAGTAGAGTACGGTTTCTTTAGCTTTGTAAAAAAAAAAATCTTCTTAGACAACCCCTTAAAGCAGGGGTGGGGAACTCCAGTCCTCGAGGGCCGCAAACAGTTCAGGTTTTCACGATTATCTTAGTATTGCACAGGGATTGGAATCATCACCAGTGCAAGTGATTATGTTATCACCTGTGCAATACTAAGGAAATCCTGCAAAACATGCACTGTTTGCGGCCCTCGAGGTCTGGAGTTCCCCACCCCTGCCTTAAAGAACTGAAAGAAAGTTGATTTGAGACTTATTCTGTCCCCCCTTACCTATTAACATATTTGGCTTATTTTGCTAATTGAAAGATGTGTACAAGCTACTAATGAGCTAGTGTAACCTTTACGATTTACTACTCGCACGGATAGTACGGTATTCGTGATACTCGTTACTCGGCGAGTAACGCTGGTGCTAGTGAGTGATGTGTCGATTATTAACGATCTGACACATATTGCCAGCTCCCTTCCATAAACAATTTATCTTCATGTGAAGGCCACAAGGTTGGCCTATTATGATTAGTGGTCTGATTGTCTATATGATCGTTTAGTCCAGTGTAGATTGCTTACTGCCTCACCTGCCCTGAATAAGGTGGAGATGTGCATACCCGTGGGGCATTTCCTTTTCTTTTTCATCTTGGTTGCGGTAGATGTAGCTGTATCTTGGGAGCATTGTCTCACAGTTTTGGATGAGTTCTCCTAATTTGATTCTTTTATCTGTACACATTTATGTATACCTACATCTGGTAACAAGTTCTCTATCACTTGGAGATTTATAGCTCCAGTCCTTTGCATTGCTGATATTTTTCCATGTTCGTATACTCTTCCTTAAATTGGGGATATTTTGATGGGTTACTGACTGCTCTGTTTTTGGTCCTTAGCACTATTTTATTATATCATGTCAGTGTATAAAAAATATAGAGGTCGCAGAAGACTGAAGACCCGCTGGCTGGACACCATCATGACAGGCACAGGAATAAGTTTCAGAGAACTGAAGGATGCTGTGGCAAACAGAGAAGCTTGGCGTAAAATGGTTCACATGGTATTCAATAGTTGGACATGATTAAATGGATGAAATTGGAATGTAAAAAAAGGGAAGAAAAGAGGTTACTGGACTAAAACCACTTAACAAGAACACATATCAGAATATACAGTTATAAAAGTGCAAACACCTCTTATTGTGGCATGCCGGAAGGTGAGCAGATGCCATACAATGGTACCAAAACTTAATGTAAGGTACTAAACCACAAAACAAACAGATTACCCACTCACCAAAATGGAAGGTAGAAGACACTTAGTGGTACCAAAGCTGTGTGTTGTGGCATGAAAACAAAGGTTCAGCCAGAGAGCTCCAAGAACTGTACTACATAGTAACATAGTAACATATCTTTTAAGGTTGAAGGAAGACTTTAAGTCCATCTAGTTCAACCCATAACCTAACATGTTGATCCAGAGGAAGGCAAAAAAAAACCTATGTGGCAACACTAAGCTCCACATTGGAGAAAAAAATTCCTTCCTTACTCCAGGTACGGCAATCAGACTAATTCCCTGGATCAACTCCCTATCAAAGAATCTAGCATATATAACTGGTAATATTATAGTTTTCAAGAAAGGCATCCAGGCCCTTCTTAAATGTTAGTAGTGAGTCACTCATTACAAGATCATGTGGCAGAGAGTTCCATAGTCTCACTGCTCTTACAGTAAAGAATCCACGTCTGTGATTATGATTAAACCTTCTTTCCTCCAGACGTAGAGGATGCCCCCTTGTCCCTTGTCTCAGGCGTAAGAGTAAAGAGATCATTAGAAAGGTCTCTGTACTGTCCCCTCATAAATTTATACATTATTATAATATCTCCGGAGACATCCGGAAATAGCAGCAGGGAAAAATTGTAAGAGGCAGATGTGGTTGTTACCAATACAAGCCGGAGCAGCTTTGCTAAAATAAATGTCCAGTCTAATAGTAGAACAGTGCAGTGTGGTGCTGCATGGGTCTATCCTGTCAGATAACGCAGACGTGCCTGCTTGAAATGCAACGACAGCACCACTAAGGCTAGGGTCACACTTGGAGGGTAGTTTTGGGAAGCCTGCATTAATGCCAGACATTTTTTTTTGTTGCTACTTTGTTTCCAAATTAACGTTAGTGTTAACGCATGCATATATGTACCATGCGTTAACGCATGAGTTTCCCATAGGGTCCCATGTTAAAAAAATACATGCATTTTTACAAAAGCCCCCAAAAATGCTGCTAGCATCATTTTCTGTTGCTGATGCAAAAACGCATAGCGTCAAACATATTGCACATTTGCAATGCGTTTTTTGCATTGGAGTCTATGGACGCATGCATTTTTCACAAATTTCACAATGAAAAACTTTAGCTTTTAGCGCATCCATGGCGCTAATGTGACCCTAGCCTCACACAGCGGCATGGTAGAAAATCCGAGACCAGAGTGTGTGACGACACAAGGGTACGGAAGCTTCAGGGGACCAACAATCCAATGCATTTTGGAATGGGAAATGCCGATTCCTTCATCAGAATTCTTTGTATGAAGTAATTTTCCCTCTATTTATGGATATTCTGAGGGCCCTCTAAGGCTAGGGTTACATTTGGAGGGGGCGTCCTTTGCAAGGATGCGTTTAAATCAGCATTTTTTTGCCCTTGCCTTTTTTATGGCTTTTTACAATTTAGAGCTAGTGTTAATGCATGTGTTTCCCATAGGCTCCCATGTTAAAAAAACGCATGCGTTTTTGCAAACGCCCCCAAAAACATTGCTTACCGCGCTTTTGGGTGCTTTAGCAAAAATGCCTAGCGTCAAAAGTGTTGCATTTTGACCATGCTTTTTTTGCATGGTAGTCTATGGAGGTGTTAATGTTAGAGTTTTTCACAATTTGCACTTGTGAAAAACGCTAGCTTTTAGCGCTTCCAAGGCTCAAGTGTGACCCCAGCCTAACTGTTTATTTCTTGTCCTAAGCACTATATTATATCATCAGCATTATCTGCATTATATATGACTATTGACATACAGTATTACACTTTCCAATCCCTTTACCCTCTCTTTGTGACATGTCATAGTATATTTACTGCTTGTAGGGAGATGTGTCGAAAAAATATACTTTTAGTCAGTATAAATAATGGGATTAGCAGATGAACAAGCAAAAACTATTTTCAGTACTAAAGAAAAGTGCACTAAATTGCCGTATTATAATTACCCGGTACAAGTAAATATGTAAGCATAAAATATGGCATAATTTATACAGCAGGGGTTTATTAAGCTAAAAAATGAGAAGCCATTGCAGAACCATGCAAAAAAGTTGCTTACTAGTATTCCAGGAGATGCTACAGAATACTGTGCCAAATTAAAGAAGTACAAATCCAGGAAAGACAGTGCTCTTGATCCACGCAAGCCGCACTTGGAAATAGACCACAATAGATCAGAGTAGGGGCGGACCTACCGTGGTGCAGCTGGTCCAGCTGTACCAGGGCCCTGACTGGCTAGGGGGCCCCTCAAGCACCTGTAGGGGGCGCTGCACAGCCGCCCCCCGTGACCCTGTATTAGAGGAGAGGAGGTTAACTGAGGGAAGCTTCCTGCTTTCCTTGGCTGTTCCCGCCCCCCCCTCTCCTCTGCCACCCCGGCTCCCAGACCTGCAATGCGCGGCTCGGCTCAGGTAGGAGCTGCTCGCAAACCCCCCCACTCCTCACCTACAACTGCTAGCACCCCCCCCTCTCCTCACCAGAAGCTTGAGGGGCTAAAGTATTACTGCTGCACCAGGGCCCGCCAGGCTCAAGCTCCACCACTGGATCAGAAGATAATGGCGCCTTTATTCAACGCGTTTCTGAGCGCATCCCTGCTCCTTCATCAGGAACGCTACTAAATTAAAGAAATAGCCTCCCCTACCTGGTGACGGAGCCATTGCAGCACTTTTGGAGTAACCTAAGGAAATATCCATAGACTATTGGTGCTAACTGTGTAGATCGAAGACTAACCAAGACATCAAAGGGAATCACAAGATCAAGAATAACATATCAAAGCCCCTATGATAGTGAAATATTTGCAAAAAAAAGGAAGAGATATAAAAGAATACTATCCTAAGAGGAGGCACATAATAATAGGATGTACAACCATCAAGATACATTTTAAAATTGTGTCAAATAAGGAAGAATTTACAACTGAAATTGCCAAAGTCATTGATAGATTATTCTAACACTCAAGTTTTCACTTCTTGAAAATGGAAATTAAAACTGCATAGATGCAAAATCTCAAAACGTCTTATTGCAGAATGCAATCTGGAGTCAGGAGCCCGAGTCACTACAGTGCTTAAGTTATCTGAATCACGGGACAAATGAGAGCTGACAGATCGGTCTCACAAGGCCTAGTTCAGTAATACTGTTTGATCAAACGGTGCAGTCCCACTTAGGGCCAAATTGAACTAATGGCAGCTATTTCCAAAGTCCATGTTTTTTACCAAGGAGAAAAGTTACTTTGATTTTTCTCTATTTATGCTGTTAATCCTTTTTTTTCACTGATCAATTCTTCTTTCAAGATCAATGGTAAGTCAATGGGTAAAAGATGTGCAGATTCTTGGCCTGGTCATATTATGGTATAAAATCAGTTTGAGTCGCTGACTTAGGTCTAATTCAGTACCTATTTGATAAATGTGTTTTCATTTTGATACATTTACGGTCCCCATCTTTTACTAAGATAATCATTTAATGACCGAAGTGAATTATCTTCACATTGTAGATGTAGAACTGTAAAGGTCACAGTGTGTGAAGTTCTACAATCCTTAATGTCAACGCACAAGAACAGCCGAGACCACTGATGCTCTTCTACTGAGTACTGAGTCGAACCAAGTGAGAAGGAAGAGATTGATTGCATAACATGTTAATACATAAGATGTCCACTGTTTGATACCATCATTTACAAAGAGAGATGACAAGAAATTGAAAGTATGGCTAATGTGTGTGTTCAATAATTGTGTACCAAACCATTTTAGTATAGGAGTGCCCATATCTTGGTTGTACCGTTATAGAGCCAATGTACAAACAGGCCTTCTTGTGTGAAATACTGCATTTTCATTAAAATGTTTCAGTGAAATATATATTACAATTAGACCACAGAGTTAGATCACGTGACCGGCCCCATAATGCACCGCGCCAGATGTGACGTCCGGCCGGTGCATAGAACTACAAAGAGGGCGGGAGATTCCAAATACAGGGGCAGAGAGGACACAGAATAATGCTGTCCAGCGGGGCGTGCATTACAACACGGAGGTGTGCTGATGGAAGCGTGGGCACGCCTACCCAGTCCCCCAACCACGGGGACTGCAGTAAGTTTATACTTCTTTTACACATGTTTACTAGGGACACTTTAGATAAGAAAGGAAAAATAGGGAGCTGCTAGGAAGGTGTAGGGACAGCTAGAGATAGTGTAGGGGCTTAAAATCAGGTGACAGGTTCCCTTTAAATCAGCACCCAAAAATAGAGCATGCACTATTTTTTGGTGCTGTTTTAAAAATGCATGTGTTTTTTAACATGGGCCCCTATGGAAAACGCATGCGTTTTTGGATGGTACTAAATGGTACTAATGTACCATGTGTTTCTGCATGCGTTTTTGATGTCAGCTACTCACATAAGTGCAAAAACGCACACAAAAACGCATGGCACTTTAGACATGCGTTTTTGCTATTAAGATATCAGTTTTTGCTATTAGGGCATGCATTTTTTAACATGGGAGCCTATGGGTGCGTTTTTCCATGCTTTTTTAAAAACGCAAGTCTCCAAAAAAGCATGGAAAAAACTCAAGTGTGACCCTAGCTTATGTAAACTACTGACTCTTAATATTTGGAAATTGTGAGAAGTTTGCTGTATTCAGTGTTTATTGTCCAAAAAAGAAAGAGTGAACTGGTGAAAGGATTGTTGATATGCATTTTCTATGATCCAATCCCACAGGTAAGTGATTATAGTATAAATTCCTAAAAAAGGTAATAATGGCTATAATAGAAAGGTGTCAGAAAATACAGTGCATCACATTAAAGCGCATATTGAGCTACCTAGCCACAGATATGTCAAAGTGCCACTTACAAAAGCACCATCAAGTGGTATGTAAGCATTAAGCATGGATCATGAAGCAATGGAAGACGCTGGATCGGTCTTATAAATGACTTTATCATGTACATCAGGTGGATAGCTGTGTGCGTACATGTTGCTTACTTGAATTAGAGAAGACACTATTGGAAAAGTAGTAATAATAATAATATTTATTTACTTACATAGTGCTATTAACCCTACAGTGCTTTATATAAATCAGCAATAGTGTGATGCCCTGGGTTGAAACTTTGAGTCTTGGCATTCATGTCGAGTTTACTTACGGTTGGCATGTTCCTCCTACCTAAAGATGGATACATACCAAGTACACCCCTTTATGATAACTGTATTCCCTAAGTGCAGTGACATCTTTCACCAGGATAATTCTTCTAGCTGCCTGCAATGTTTTTTTCAGTAGTGGTCTGATGAACATGGCAAAAAGTTCAAAGTTACAATATGGCCATCAAATTCCCAAAAGTATTTCAGATGAGCATCAGTTTTGAGAGAATCAAGTCCAATTATGTAAGCAGCATAAAGCAATTATGTCCAAACACATAGAAAAAGTAGAGACCGAGCAATAATCGCTGTACTCATATGACTGTCAGTCTGCACTCAACTACTGCAGCAAAAGGCTGTATAGGCTGGACTGGGGTGCAAGCTCTAAGGCCGGCTTCACACCACGGTTTTCCCCTCTCAGGTCCTGTCCAATGTTTTGCAGGAAGCACCGGACAGAACCTGACAGCCCCAGATATGCCCTCCGGTCCTGTTTTCTGCCAGAGTCGGAAGATCGCAGCTTCAGAGCTGCCCCTGCTGAAATTTCAAAATCTGCAGTCCTGAAATGTCAGCAGGGAGCTCTCCATGGTACTGAAGTTCAGCACCGGTCGGCGCTGAGCCTCAGCACCCGGCGTCTGGGAGCAGGAATAATTTTCTGTCGGATCTGGCGCGATCCGGCGCCATACATTCCCATGTTACGGGTCGCCGGATCATGCCAGATCCAGGAGGATCCAGGAGAATGCGATTTGTTCAGATTTTTGCCCCGGACACAAAATCGCAGCAAGCTGTGATTTTGTGTCCATGACAAAAACCCAAATTCTGCTGGATCCTGCCATACAGATGGAAACCGGATGGCAAAACAATGCCATCTGGCCACATAGGAAAACTATGGGGCTGAAACTGGATCCAAGGCTATCCAGTTCACACCGGACAGCCCCAGATCCTGAAAACCATGGTGTGAAGCCAGCCTTAGATCCAGACTGCAGCAAATGATCCATAATACATAAGAGAAGAAAAAAGCTGCCACTCGCCGATCAGTGCAGAATTCTTTAATGGTGCAAGTTATGGGTACATAAACGCAGGGAGGGGTGATGGATTCATAGAGTACGGTTCAGTTTCGCGTAGTGAGCGCTTCTACAGGTCTTCATGAGGCTGCTGACATCAGTTCCTTATCATGGAATCATACAGATGCAACCTGATTAGATGGCCCTGTCTTCAAACCACATGTTATTTAAAAACATTTAAAACATGACATATTAACACAGAGTTTTGATCAAAAAGTGTAAAAGCCATCCCACATGAGAAGGTGTACCCAGTCAGGATGGTTCTAATCTAGTATTAAACCTTACTTTGTGTTAGTGACATCAATGTGAGTAAGGGCCAAGAATGATAGGACCCAACTTAAGCCACTTGTTAATTGGAAGCTATAAAATTCCTAGCTTTGTAGAAATAGGGCATGGCCCCTCCCTCTGAACTAGTCACTTCATCTATATTACTTCCTATGGGCAAGTGACTGCAGTTATATTTATATTTATTCCTTTATATAGTGCTATTAATTCCATAGCACTTTACATACATCAGTTATTCTGTCCCTCTTGGAGCTCACAATCTAAACATCCTATCAGTATGTGTTTGCAATGTGGGAGGAAGCTGGAGTGCCTGGAGGAAGCCCACGCAAACACAGGGAGGACATACAAACTCTTTGCAGATGTTGTCCTTGGTGGGAATTGAACCCAGCACCTCAGGACCTCAGTGCTGTGAAGAATACAGTTCTAACCACTGAGCCACCATGCTTGAGATTTGAACTTACATTTTAAAAATACTATTTTCATATCCATTATGGTGTGATCAAGGCTACAGAAGTGTTTAGGCACTGCCTTTCTTTCCTTTATTGTGTTGCGATGAGAGTTCACCCTAGTTCTGAGTTATTGCCCCATCTCCCCTACATTAGGGATGAGCGAGTCTACTCGCTAGGACTCGTTACTCGGCGATTCTTAAGGGACTCGCTGGACTCGGGAATCGGCGAGTCTTTTAGCGAATACTCGCTCAGTAACGAGTCCAAATCCGGCGAGTCGGTTTGCGGCAGGCGGCTGCTTCGCGGCTGGAGGAGGTAAGGTCAGCTTTGATAGCCCCCCCTGCTTTTCAAGGCCGCCGGGTCCAACAGCACCCCCCCCCCCCCAGTACTCAAGGCTGCCTGGACCCGACAGCACCCCCCCCCCGGTTCTCAAGGCTGCCTGGACCCGACAGCACCCCCCCCCCCCCCCGGTTCTCAAGGCTGCCTGACCTGCCACCCAGGGGAAGAGGCTCCAGCCAGCCCCTGAGTCCAATGCTCCGAATCCTAGCGAGTCTGCGATTCCGAGTCCTGTATTATCTATTCGGGACTCGCGAAGCCATATTCCCTATTCTTTAACATTGGACTCGCTAGACTCGCCACGAGTACCGAGTCCTGGGCTCGGACTCGTGCGGGTCTAGCGATTCCGAGTAATTTAGGACTCGCTCATCCCTACCCTACATACAGATTCCCACTCGCACATTTTGCACATATAATTAAATACACCACATTGGTTGTGGTGCAGCAAAAGGTACCTTGGATCTTGTAGTCAAGATGTGATCCAGGAATCTTTATTTTGTCCATTGTCATTATAAATGGACAGGTTTTGCACCTGTTCTTGGGTAATAATTTATTGAATAATCATATCCATGCAGACCATTTCATTAATATTTTGAATTTAATGATTGTAATATGTTATTGCCAGAAATTGCATGTTACCTTCAGAGGTCTTGTAGGGCGGAAGAGCTACGTTATATGGGGTGCTAACTTTTTTTATCCCATCTTCTTTTCTCGTATCCAGGAAACAGTAGCACAGCAGAGGGTCAACGCACCTCTCTACACAGCCATACTCTAAATGCTAAGTGTGTATGTTAATGGTGAAATTAGAGGGTGAAAAGTAGCACCCGAGAAAGCCTTAATCAGTCCTTTTCTATTGTACTGTATATGAAATCTTTATTGTAAAGTCTACACTTTATTGCATGATCGCATCTTGAGCATAGGTTTGCGCTCTAAAAATAATAGTTAGCAATCTGTAAGAATTCACTTTGCCATTAATCCTTAAAAAAGGCAATGAAGTCTCCACATGAGGTTATTACTTAGAACATTTTTACTTTATCGTCTATTGCACCATTTTCTGTCAGCCTTGTAACGTGAATTTCCACCAGTGTGATTAATTGTCTCAAGGCATTGAGAAATAGCAGAGAACAAGGCATGCAGCCTGTCAAGGGCTGATTAAGATGTGTTGGTAAATATGATTAATAAGGCTGAACGAGTGGGGTGTGCAGTAAACAAGGAATAACCAGATGGCAAATAGTTTCCCTGCGAACCGTGGAAAATAGTGAGAAGAAAATCATTTCCATTATATAAAGGGAAGAAACTGTGTTACATCCTAAGAGAGATGGAGGCAACGGTATCCAAACTGTTACGACTGCAGGTTTTGTTTAGACTTCCTAATTTAAGACCTTGCGAATATGTAAGTGCACCAACGGTTGGATTCTTTTGGTGATGGAAGGTGTTACAGTCACAGCATCTTTTCCTTAGTATAATGTACTTCCATTTATTAGTACCATGTTTTCATGAAGTTGTGAAGCACCTTCTTCTACCAGATCTGTAGAGTTTCATCTCATGGTGAGATCGAATCTTGGTAAGAACCTCCATAGAAATGAAGTGGGGTCAACTCTCAAGGGTCAACTCCAAGTTTGAGGAGATGTGAAACAAGGTGTTGGATAGAGTTACACTATTCTAAAATAATACACTTGGTCTTTGGATGTAAAATGTTCTGTCACATGAATGAATCTTAACTTTAGTTGAGTGGAAGTATTGCTTTTTAATGGTGCTAACAATCTTAATTAGGCTGATAATAATAGAAAGGTAACATTTCAGCCTCCCGATGTGTTTTCCAGCCATTAAAAAAATGTCCAACAAAGCTGAAAAAATATGTTTTATTTTTATTATACCTTAATAAGGGTTGAGTCTCACCTTGGTGCCTTTGAAGTCCTTTCTTCCATAAGTTCGAATGGCCATAGAAAGTGCAATATTACACCAAGAGAAACATACATTTGAAAAGTCAAAGAAAGCTGAAGCCATGTGGTGCAGAAGAATTACATTCCTCTTAACATTATATCAGAAATATAGCTAATTAATGGAAGCCAAACATAATATTCATACTGCCCAAACCATGGTCAACATGATTCGGGCACTATAATGTTTATTAGATTAGATTAGATTAGATTAGATAAACTGTATTGATCCCGGAGGAAATTACAGTATTACAGCAGCAGAACAAAGATCAAGAACATTACACACTTTACAAAATAAGTCTATATGGACAGCAGATGCGGGTAGACTGGTACATGTACCTCACCTATTCCCCCCATACACTTAGAACTTCACTTAGTCTTGGGATGCTTTACACTTATACATTTGTTAAACATCCCCACAGCTGTCGGAACAAACGATTTTCTGTATCTTTCCTTTTTACACATTAGTTGGATTAGACGCTTGCTGAATGTGCTCTTTTGCTTCGCAAAATATATATATAACTGAAAAATATATATATATAAGTGAATAATATGTATTCACTTATTTAGCGCCATTAATGTCACAGCGCTTTACATACACCAGCACCACTGTCCCCACTGGGACACACAATCTAAAGTTCCAATCAGTATGGCTAAGTTCACATCTAAGGGGGCTGTGTTTGTGTTCCTATGCGTTTTTGCACTGCAAAAATGCACTGAAACGCATGCAAAAACACACCTATTGATTTCAATGTAAAACGTAATGAAAATGCATGTAATTTTTAGAGAACGCAAAACGCATGCGTTTTTGCAAACGCAGCCCAAGACATTGCAGAACACGTTTTGAGCTGCTGTCTACATTTGCATAAAAAGACAAGCGATTTACTTGCGTTTGCAATGTGATTCCCATTGAACTCAATGGGTGCATTAATGCATGCATTTCATTGCGTTTCTATGTGTTAATGCAGTGCAAAAACGTATAGACACTCAAATGCAAACCCCCTTAGATGTGAATTTAGCCACTTTGAAATGCTGAATTGTTTCAGGAAAAATATACTTTGAAATCTGGCCAAGTAAAATGCAATCTCGAATGACTTCTCCAACTGGTTGGCATCTGTTGGCTTTTCCCCAAGCCCCTCTTCTAGACTAGTTTGTCTCTCCATAGTCTCTCCTTATTTCCACACAGAGAGAGTCAGGAGAGGAGGACAGGGCGAAAATGCTGGGGACCTGCTTACCAGACTACTAACTGAGGACACATTGACCCAAATTCATCACTGCTTTTGCCATGAAATCTGGTGTAAAAAGCTTTGAAATGTCTCAAAGTTTCTGTGCAATGCAAGGCTGGGCAAAATTTGGTATAGCTGGAGTGGAATGGTGGTGGGATAAGGCATAGTAACCCCTGTTGATCAAATTCATGATGAGCGGTGGCATCACAAATCTAACTCCAATCCTTAACTGGAGTAAGATTTGTGGAGCATATACTCGGAGAGGCCCACAACTTTGCACCTCACCTCATTCATAAAAAGCAGATTGCTGAAATTAAGTCAATGGCACTCACAGGTCTTCTTAGTCAGTGTAGACTTCACAGACGGCACTCACAGGTCTTCTTAGTCAGTGTAGACTTTAATGAATTGTAGGGATTACATCAGTTGCAGGGAGGGGGTATGGTGGAGGACTACGGCTTCACCGTTTCATGCTAGTGGCGATTCAATGGGTCCTGTTGAATGGGTCCGCCTCCACACCCCCTCCATGCAACTGATGTAACCCCTACGATTTATTAAAGTATGCACTGCATTGGAAGACAAGTGAGTGCTTTTTATTGACTTTATTTCAGCAATCTACTATATTTTCCCTCTCAAGATGTCCAAACCGCCAGAACTTCCTGCCTTATAGTACAGGAGTATGTAGTGTTGGTGTCCGCATTCACCCTATTTTCATTGATTCATCAAGAGGTGTGCACTCCTTAATGATCGGGGTCATAATTTCCAGCCAGCTTGCAAATTATTTTTACTCTGAAACTGCAGTATTTCAGAGTAAAATATATCTACCTGCAACAAAGCAGCCAGTGTCTAATTCTGTCTGGGGTTCGAGCATCATAAATCTCCAAATCCATTTGAGGATTTGCTAGAGTTCTTTCTCCACATTTCCAAAAGCATCACAAAGTAAAAGCATGGCCAGAATAGACTTGAAAGATATCTCCTGACTATTCCTGGCAGCATATTCCTGGGATCTTTTCAGAGGATACATAGGATATAAAGCTGAAATATGGCCAAGCAGTAGCCAGGCCCATATATAACGTGCCTTGTGAAATTATTTGGCCCCTTGAGCTTTTCAACCTGCCACATTTCAGGCTTCAAACATAAACATATAAATTCTAATTTTTTAGTGAAGAATCAACAACAAGTGGGACACAATCGTGAAGTGGAATGAAATTTATTGGATATTTTAAACTTTAAAAAAAAATAAAAAACTGAAAAGTGGGGTGTGCAATATTATTAAGCCCTGCTCTGTGATAGTCTCAGGTTTCAAGTGCAGAGAGCATCTTGAAGACCAAGGAACACACTAGGCAGGTCGAAGATACTGTTGTGCGGAAGTTTAAAGCCGGATATGGATACAAAAAGATTTCGCAAGTTTTAAACATCTCAAGGAGCATTGTGCAAGCGATCATATTGAAATGGAAGGAGTATCAGACCACTGCAAAACTACCAAGACCTGGCCGTTCCTCTAAACTTTTATCTCGAACATGGAGAATACTGATCAGAGATGCAGCCAAGAGGCCCATGATCACTCTGGATGAACTGCAGAGATCTATAGCTGAGGTGGGAGAGTCTTTCCATAGGACAACAATCAGTCGTACATTGCACAAATCTGGCCTTTATGGAAGAGTGGCAAGAAGAAAGCCATTTCTCAAAGATATCCGTAAAAAGTCTTCTTTGAAGTTTGCCACAAGCCACCTGGGAGACACACCAAACATGTGGAATAAGGTGCTCTGGTCAGATGAAACCAAAATCAAACTTTTTGGTCACAATGCAAAACGATATGTTTGGCATAAAAGCAGCACAGCTCATCACCCTCAAAACACCATCCACACTGTCAAACATGGTGGTGGCAGCATCATGGTTTGGGCCTGTTTTTCTTCAGCAGGGACAGGTAAGATGGTTAAAAATGATGGGAAGATGGACAGAGCCAAATACAAGACCATTCTGTAAGAAAACCTGTTGGAGTCTGCAAAAGTCCTGAGACTGGGACAGAGATTTATCTTCCAACAAGACAATGATCCCAAACATAAAGCAAAATCTACAATGGAATGGTTAAAAAATAAATGTATCAAGGTAATCGAATGGCCAAGTCAAAGTCCAGACCTGAATCCAATCAAGAATCTGTGGAGAGAACTGAAAACTGCTGTTCACAAACGCTCTCCATCCAACCTCACTGAGCTCCAGCTGTTTTGCAAGGAAGAATGGGCAAGAATTGCACTCTCTTGATATGCAAAACTGATAGGAACATACCCCAAGCGACTTGCAGCTGTAATTGTAGCAAAAGGTGGCGCTACAAAGTATTAACTCAAGGGAGCGGAATAATATTGCACACCCCACTTTTCAGTTTTGAATTTGTTAAAAAACTTTAAAATATCCAATAAATTTTGTTCCACTTCACGATTGTGTCCCACTTGTTGATTCCTCACAAAAAAATTAGAATTTATATCTTTATGTTTGAAGCCTGAAATGTGGCAAAAGGTTGAAAAATTCAAGGGGGCCAAATACTTTCACAAGGCACTGTAGATATATATATATATATATATATATATATATATATATATATATATATATATATATATATATCTACAGTGCCTACAAGTAGTATTCAACCCCCTGCAGATTTAGGTGGTTTGATAAGATGCAAATAAGTTAGAGCCTTCAAACTGCAAACGAGAGTAGGATTTATTAACAGAAGCATAAATCTTACAAACCAAAAAGTTATGTTGCTCAGTTGAATTTTAATAGTGTGGGTCAATTATTATTCAACCCCTAGGTTTAATATTTTGTGGAATAACCCTTGTTTGCAATTACAGCTAATAATCGTCTTTTATAAGACCTGATCAGGCCGGCACAGGTCTCTGGAGTTATGTTGGCCCACTCCTCCATGCAGATCTTCTCCAAGTTATCTAGGTTCTTTGGGTGTCTCATGTGAACTTTAATCTTGAGCTCCTTCCACAAGTTTTCAATTGGGTTAAGGTCAGGAGACTGACTAGGCCACTCTATCACCTTGATTTTTTCCCTCTTGAACCAGGCCTTGGTTTTCTTGGCTGTGTGCTTTGGGTCGTTGTCTTGTTGGAAGATGAAATTACGACCCATCTTAAGATCCTTGATGGAGGAGCGGAGGTTCTTGTCAAAATCTCCAGGTAGGCCGTGCTATCCATCTTCCCATGGATGCGGACCAGATGGCCAGGCCCCTTGGCTGAGAAACAGCCCCACAGCATGATGCTGCCACCACCATGCTTGACTGTAGGGATGGTATTCTTGGGGTCGTATGCAGTGCCATCCAGTCTCCAAACGTCACGTGTGTGGTTGGCACCAAAGATCTCGATCTTGGTCTCATCAGACCATAGAACCTTGAACCAGTTTGTCTCAGAGTCCTCCAAGTGATCATGAGCAAACTGTAGACGAGCCTTGACATGACGCTTTGAAAGTAAAGGTACCTTACGGGTTCGTCTGGAACGGAGACCATTGCGGTGGAGTACGTTACTTATGGTATTGACTGAAACCAATGTCGCCACTGCCATGAGATCTTCCCGGAGCTCCTTCCTTGTTGTCCTTGGGTTGGCCTTGACTCTTTGGACAAGCCTGGCCTCGGCACGGGAGGAAACTTTCAAAGGCTGTCCAGGCCGTGGAAGGCTAACAGTAGTTCCATAAGCCTTCCACTTCCGGATGATGCTCCCAACAGTGGAGACAGGTAGGCCCAACTCCTTGGAAAGGGTTTTGTACCCCTTGCCAGCCTTGTGACCCTCCACGATCTTGTCTCTGATAGCCTTGGAATGCTCCTTTGTCTTTCCCATGTTGACCATGTATGAGTGCTGTTCACAAGTTTGGGGAGGGTCTTAAATAGTCAGAAAATGCTGGCAAAAGAGATAATTAATCCACACATGTGAAGCTCATTGTTCTTTGTGCCTGAACTACTTCTTAATACTTTAGGGGGACCAAACAGAATGCTGGTGGTTTGAGGGGTTGAATAATAATTGACCCACACTTTTATGTTTAAAATTTATTAAAATTCAACTGAGCAACATAACTTTTTGGTTTGTAAGATTTATGCTTCTGTTAATAAATCCTACTCTCGTTTGCAGTTTGAAGGCTCTAACTTATTTGCATCTTATCAAACCGCCTAAATCTGCAGGGGGTTGAATACTACTTGTAGGCACTGTATATATATATATATATATATATATATATATAATCACATGCCCGCTTCTCAGCATGTGATTTGGACTGTGCCTGCAAGAGGTAATTTGTTTCCTCTCACTCAATCTAATATTCAACCTCTGTCCTAGGCTACAGAGCATACATCACACTCTGACATAGGCCACATGCCCCAGCTTCATAACACGCTGCCACCACTCACCAAAGCATACATCGTGATGAGTCCCTTAACTACTACTGTCTGCCAATCAACAGGATCACACACTTCCTGAGGCTATGTATTCTTTTAGAGCATACAAGGATCCAACTTATTAAAGTTTTAAGCTTTAATATAAAGTTTACAATGCATACAATAAAAATATATAAAAGATTAAAATAAAATGGACATACAGAAATGCAAAACAGTTATAAAATAAAAGGGAGAAAATTACAGAATATTATGAAAATATGGATCTCATCAGCTCGGCCAACCCCAATCTGTGAACAAACACCCCTTGGTTTGCAAGCCTTTTTATAGGCTTGAGTTTAAGGTTGAATTTCTAGAACAGCCTTTTAATTTTAATATTCTAATCCTTGGTCTGTGACTGGACCATGGATAATTTAGCAATGAATACATTACATTTCAAATTCCCTAGGTTTACAACTCTTTTTCCCCAGGCAAACATGGAATAGAAGACCCTGGCCACCAGTGGCCAACCATTGGTCTCATTGAAGCTATTCAAGGTGTGATAAGCTACAACCTCTGAGCTTTTTCAGCAAGTCTCCCTGGGGTCTCAGATCCTGTGTACAAGAGGAATACAGATCATGACTTCTGTGTAGGAAAGCAGCCTGTGAAAAAATGTTAATTTACTGCTGGTCATACATTGCTCTACAAATACATATGATATTATTTTCCGCTACATATGTATATGTATATATACACACACATTATTCAATTGTCAGGTCTTGCTAATGTATGCTGCACCATAATATCAGAACATATGTCGCATAGATCAATACAGTGGTTAATGGGAGACAATTGCTAGGTAGTGGCTCCGCTATAGAAAGCATTTATAGAATAATTTTCTTGCAGAGGTGGAAAAGAACAATACATAAAAATGTTAAAAGCCACTAGAAATTATAAGGTTGGAAATAAATTAATGTCAAGTGTTTCATAATGTTTGAGCTATCATTATTTGATCAGATGTTTTCAGTATGTGGCACGGCTGTCATAGTCTACAATATGTGATTTTATAAGACGTCCTAGATGAAAGTACTGGGTAGGTAATAAGGGACTGAGTAGTATGAGTCCCTGATCTGCATACAAAAGAACACTAAAGCTCGCGTATTGATGGGGATGACTGCTCCATGCTAAAGAGATGGCTTTTTATCATTCAATCAACTGATTTGTACATGCCATTCTGCAGTTCAATAAATATCTCATGCTTCACTTCTGGCTCGTCTTAGTACTTTTGAGTACAGATTTTACAGCATCTAGTATGTATTGTTGATTTGTGATGTCCTTGGATGAATTTGTATCTGCAAAAGCAGTTGTAGGATACATCACATTCATATGAATGTCATATCCAAGGGCAGATAAACTATTCCTAAATGATTGAAAACCTTGTATGAAAAGCATATAGTCATACAAAAAGTGTAGTAAATATGCCACAGTCATTTAGGCCATGAATTACTGCATGAGTTGATAGTGAACTTACTGTAGCTATTGTATCCCCCATGGAAGGTATGATATGACAGCAGAAATTGTTATAATCTATAACACAAAAGTGAGAAGACGGCACAAAGTTATGAGTCGTGAATCATTGGCAGTGGATAAGTTCATACTTTTACAGTAGTTGCAGAGTCTACTGATGCTCGCTAGTGGGGAACTGGTAAGATGAAGATTTATTGCAGGATGAATGGAATATAATCTTTTCTTTGAATGTTACTAGATGTTTTGGCTTTTTCTTATGTAATAGGTATAGACCAATTTTTTAGTTGGTAATGTCCCAAGAGACAAAACCCCTCAGATAAGCAATATATCCTAATGGACAGTTTTCTTTTGATGCAAAGTGTACGATGAAGTGGACCACAATGGATCAGATAAAAATGGTGCATTAGACTGCGTTCACACAGTGTATTTCCTGCACTTTTGGGGGCGCGCCTTTTTTGCCGCGTTTTGCAACCGCGCTATTTAGTTCAGGTAAAAAAACGCAGTGCATTCATACATTGTGTTTTTTTACGGATGCATTTCTCCCCCAAAAGCGCAGGAGCGTAGTGATGTCACACAGGGGAGGAAGAATCCTGTGTTCCTCCCCCCATGTGATGTGTCGGGCCAAAAGTTTTGCTTTCCCAGTGTATCTATATACACTGGGAAAGCAAAATAAATGTGAAAATATGTATGAAAAATGAAAAAAATAAATACTTACCTCTATGACGGCTGTCCGTGAACCGAAGAAAAGACATCGATTGCTGCCTGCCAGGACCTTAAAATGTGATTGGCTGATAGTAATCATGTGATATACATGTCACATACTACCTGATCGCTACCGGCTAATCACCTTTTAAATCACATTTTAAGGTCCTTGCAGTGGTGATCAGATGTCTTCTCGAGTCACGGACAGGCGGCAGAGAGGTAAGTATTTTTTTTTTTTATTTTTCATACATGTCTTCACATTTATTTTGCTTTCCCAGTGTATATAGACACACTGGAAAAGCAAAACATCTGGGTTGACATGTCACACGGAAGGAGGAACACAGGATTCTTCCTCCCCCCATGTGACATCACATCCTGCTTTCCCTCCTGTGCCAGCATTATAGGCACTGGAATTGCACCTTAGCAACAATGCAAAATTTATTTTGGCTGATCACTCCTATTAAACGACCGCAGATTGACTACATATCAACCGATCGACAGTCATTTAATGTCCAGTTTTAACAGGCTACTTAGATTTCAATGTGCACAGAATGATCGTGAATATAATGTAATAATCGGCAGCACATCTGGTGTTAACACAGTACGACGTGCTACCAAGAATGATGATTTTAATGTCAGTGTGAGAAGTCCAACCTACTGATCGAGCATTTTGCCTGTTTGATGGGTGAGTGCCATAGGCTAGGGCGAAACTAGCAGCTCCCCCACGTTAACCGGATGCCGTTACAGCAGAGCCCAGCCTGCTGTAACGCACACTGTTGACGTCGGGTGCGTCCTATGAACGCTGCTCCATAGTAACCCGATGTTTACTATGGATACAGCCACATAGGAAGCCCCAAGAACTGCACTTTACCAGAGCGCACAGGAAAACGTTGCTGACAACATTTACACAAGCCATTAACCGGTGAATAAAAGTTAAGTCTTGTTAGGGCAACCAAATTATCGTAAGTCATTTGCAGATCTGTACAACCTTAACTTTCATCAATTTTTTTCTGTGAATTTCAATAAGTACTGCAATTTGTCACTTTAGAAATTCAATGCATTATTGGAACATGCTAGTTGAACCATTGGTTGGTTACTCAAATAGCAGGTTTGTTTTACCAATAGAGTATAGTAGATCATATTTTTTTAAAGGCTGGTCAACTCTCACCACTTATATTGGCATATTGTGATTGATAGAGGAAGGTACAGAAGGAACCTTAAGACCTGCAACCTTTGCACCTTTCTTCACTTTAGTTTTAAGCATCCTCCTAAGATGAAGACTGATAATAGAATATTGTTTGTGTATAAATTCCTCTTATTTTGTCTGATAATAATAATCATCAATGTATATTTGTCTGATTTGGCACTTTAAGAATGTCCACATTGCAAGTTTTGACCATATGCATTGGATACTGATATCCCCTACTACCCAAAGCATTTATATTCTTATCATGCTCTGCAGTAGTTCCAGATTACCATATAGTCATAATGTACCTTGTAAAATGAAAAACTCTGATATTTTATGAAACCATCAACATTAATTTCTGCTATATTTCCAGCAATAAATGTAATGGCTTTGGCAGACTCATCACCCACCCTGGCCTGTCCAGTGGGACTGGATTGGTGTTAAAGTGGTGGTCAAATGTGAAGACATAGTTCTAATATATTGTTCTGTAGGAGCAAACTTTAAATGTCCTAATTTACCATATTTCATTAAAAAATGAATGATTAGAGTTTTCTACTTTTCAAGATGTTTAAAGGCCCACCATGTGGGGACAAAATCAGCAAGAGTTTTTATCATATGTCATTATACCCCAAAAGTCATTAGTTAGAAAAATATCCATTTTGCTAATTTACAATTTGAGCAACATTTCTTGATGTTGGTCTAAATGTTGCAATGTTGCTGTTCTTCTAACAGGGTTTGAAATCTATATTTTTTAGCTATCATCAATTCTGATATAGCTATTAATGGCCACAAAGGCCCAGAACAGCTCTCTAGTAATGGGGCCTAGCCAATAAGATGGTCCCTTACCGGATGGTTCGAGGTAGTGTGAACCTTCGAAAACAAGATTCACGACCAGGAGCCTAAGATTGCCAACCCACCGATACTTGGGAAAAACCAGGATCTCAACTCTCTGTGCACTGAAAAATCCATTAAAGATGTGATTTGTTGAGGGAGGCTCTGCCACCGTCTCAGCACACAGCCACTTCCTCTTTCTTTATGACCTCGTAAAGTCCCAGCCGAGAGGCCAATTTGGAAAACAAACGGCTTGGGGTTGACAGGTAATTAGATCCGGGGGACATATTACAAGCCTTTGAATATCAATGGACTCTGAACACTTTAGCACATCTTCAGCAGTATAAAGGCAGAGCAGGTAATACTGAACAGCATTAACAATGTTTCCTAGAAAATATCATGGTACCAAACAGCTTGAATTTGTAGACTCAATTTCCCACTGCGTTGAAGTCTTCTACTCAGCACAATCTGGTAACGTAACTCCACGTTTTATGGTTCCAACATTATTTCTTAATGGGATCCTTGAGAATTTGCTTGGGACAAGGCGAATAGATAGCCAAGCTTTTAAGGAAAAAGATGTAAAGATGTGTATATTCTTAATTGGCCTCTCAATAGTCTGAATGAGGTTGACACCTACATAAGATATCTATGAGCAAAGAATATTCTAAGATTCTAATCTCCAATAGGCTTCAAGTTGGCTTTAGTTTTTAAGATACCTATTCAAAAGTCCCATGTAAAACTCTCTGACTACCGGTAACTTTCTGGATGCTAAGCAGATTCACTTATGAGTATGAGACATAAGTACTTGTAAAATTATCAATACATATTTTTCCACCATAATTTAAAAAGTCATATCATACAGATGCAACTAGCTATGTATAATCATTAAGTTACAGTAGATATTTTGCTAGTAATGCCCGCAAAGACCAACCCTTTAAGAAGACCCCCGATCTAGACTAGATTCTTATATTCCTAAATTATATTTGCCATGAGCCGTTGCAGATTCTGATTTTAATTACATCTTTAGATTAAACTAATATAAATTTAAAAATGTGATCTCCTACAGCTCTTGATCTCTAAAGTCAAGAATGATAACTCTTAGATGGACTACAATTAATTTAATTGCTCTGTTTCTCCCAATCTTCTCAATCTGACATTAATACATATACTGCAAATGGGAGTGTACATAGAAATAATTGAACCCCATCACAAAAGTCAAATTGGACCCCTGCCATCCCCACCCAAAAGATATAATAATTTGGTTATTTGGTAGTGTCATGAAGCAACAAATAATTACTCCTAATTGACCCATTGCCATTACTGAGTCCTCTTAGTGTCCCCACCCACTACAGTGCCCCTTTCATGGCATCCACACAGTGTGACACCCTTACAATACAGAGCAATGAGCAGATCCACTATTGTATTTATCTCTATCTGTGTCCTGATAATGCAGACACTGTTAAAGTTGTGATCACTGACACTGAATAAGACCATTGGACACCAGATCCCACAGCTCACAGGTTACATAGCATCTGTGTGTTCTGCTGCCAGCGGTTGTTCGCCATGGAAGTTCCCATCTTCACTTTTATGGATGTAATTCCTAATGTATGACTGGTAGAGATGAGTAAATTTACCTAAATTCAAATTTGTCGGTTTGCTTGAATTTGGCTAAAATGTTTGACTGGCAACAATGTTTTCAATATAAATTGGTAAAATATTCAATTATCTATTAAAAGTTATGTACCACTGAGGACTCTCAGATTTTAATATTTTTCAATATGAATCAAATGTTTCCTATAATGCTCTGAGTTCTCTTCAGACCCAAAAGCAAAATAAACATGGTGGGTATTCTCATTTCGGAAATCATCTGCCCCTAGTTGCAGCCTTCCAACTGATTCTCTATGTATCTGGTTCTACGAGCATTCTATTCAGACCTCTTATTATCTCCCCTAGGTTCCATAAGTGGGCCTCAGACATTATGATGAGTGGTCAGACAGAATGCTCACAACTGCTCAATACTCAAATGATCATTGGGGTGCTCTGTTACGCTTGTTATTTGATCGAATATCATGGGTGCTAGGGCACCATGCTTGAGTCTCTGCCCTGCATGTTTCATGGCTGTTAGAAAGCCAATCAACATGTGAGGATTGCCTGCAATACACAGTAATGCAGTGGCCATGTTGGATACTGGCATTACTGTAATTGACAGGCCGCATCACGCTATTGGGTCTTATATAAGACCCGGTGACACAATGTTCTACACACTCTCCTCTGGAAGCATTTCAGGAAGAGTTGATCTTGGAGGGGAAGCTTAGATTAGAGCAGGCATATCGGCAGTTTTTAATTGCTATTGCATTAAATGTAAACTGCTGCTGCACCATAAAACTGTGGCACCCCAGAGTCCGGTTGCCACGACGGCATCGTCTTCCGCGGAAACCATGCCGTACCTGAAAGTAAATGCAGCTCCAAAAGATAATGTGATATAATGAGCGCTAAGGTACACACAAGGACTCGGCCAGTGAATAGTTTACCTTTCAGCTTTAATCGACAAATAGATCCCTCTAGCTAGAGGGATCTATTTGTCGATTAAAGCTGAAAGGTAAACTATTCACTGGCCGAGTCCTTGTGTGTACCTTAGCGCTCATTATATCACATTATCTTTTGGAGCTGCATATACTTTCTTCCTGGTTGGGAAGTGTGATAGCCAGCAGCTCTGGGCCGCAAGACCTTGACAGACATCATTACACCACTCCCTTGGAACAGTTACTTGCAGAGAGAGAGATACGGAGGGCACGTGCAGGTTCCATCCCGCTGCTCATATTCAACTAGGAGAGCCCAGCAGCACGAGCGTTTAATCCAGTTGTGCGGACTGCACAACTCGAGAAGGTGAGCGGAGGGGTTAATAAACCGACCCCATGTATTGATCCATAACAGTTTGGCGCAAACGATTATGTTTTTTTCCCCTTTTGTACCTGAAAGTAAGGGAAAGGTCTTCACACCAGGTAAGCCCACCACACACAACGCCTTCCCAACTCCAGGCCAGAAAGGGGGAACTCTGAAACCCGAGTCCAAGGGGAGGTCCCCTGCTATATATTCTGGTCTGGGTGCGGGGTTAGTCAGTTCAGTTCTTAGCAGGACTGTGAAAAGGTCCCGTGGACTGGAACAGCATAAGGCTCATCCCGGGACAGAAACTAGCCAGCATCAGGGACCCGTAGGAGAGGGTCTGAGGAAGTGGAGAAGTAGGCAAGGGGAGTGGAGCCGGTAGCAAGGCTCAGTTCAGAGCACCAGGAGCGGACACCGGAGTCTGAGGCAATGAGTGACTCTATGCCCAGCAGCTAACATCGGAGGGTGGGAGATTCCAAGTCTCTCGTCCACCATGAAGCCTAGGAGGCACAGCAGCATTAAAGGGCTTAGAGAGGAGTGTCATATGGGTCTGCCATATGGGCAAGAGGCTGAACACAGGAAAAGAGGGTCACAGCTCAGCTGTAGGCAGCCAGGACCCACCAAGAGTAGCTCAACAGGGGGGCCTCAGAATTTGCAGGGTGAGTAGGACCCCCATCTTGCTGCCAGGCGCCTGGACTCCCAACATTTCTTGTGGACGGTACCCTGGATGAACCTGCTACTTCTACCAGTAAAGGTAATGGAGACTTCAACCCTTGTGTCTGTCGGTCATTCCACGCCCTTAGTTCTGCACACCCCAATGGGCTAACACTGCTAAAGACTTTACCGTCTGCCCCGGGGACCCTCTCCACCCGTGGGGAGCGAAACCATCACTACTGCACTCCCATCGTCCCCAGAGGTCCCGTACAGCAGCTGCAGCTGTGGCGCCCCACTATGTAGGTGCCACAGAGGGGTACTACACCAGTAAAAGAGGTGAAGTCACCCCAGCTGCAAGTAGATTTCAGGATGGTAGGCGGAACCCTAAACCCACATCCCACATTAGATTGGGCAGTGGGAGGGAACCCGGGAGGGTAAATAGTCACCCCCAGGGGGAGAAAGATCTTTTGTCTTTGACCGTAGGTCGTTGCCTCCAGGTTGGAGAGCTAGGAGAGTTCCAGGCAGGGAGCCTGAGGCACGAAGGAGGGTCTCCTCGGCTGAGGGACCCAGGGAGCAATTAAAACAGATCCCAGACACAAAGTAGAGAAGGGAGCTAAGAGGGAGTTTGCTCTAGGAGAAAAACCGGGTGCTGGAGCCCACACCTGTAGGAACCTTTACGGCCTGCAGAAAATCTGCAACACGGGGGTATCTCTACATACGGCCCTGATTCTCAAGCGACTATTAGAGAGAACCAGACACAGCTGGCAAGTCGCTGTGCAAAGAGCCACAGTGCCCAAAGAGCCGCAGTGTTCAACAAAAGGTTACCCAATGGGAGTAAGGGAAGGAAAGAGAGACAGCAGGAGGTCAGATCTACT
This sequence comes from Allobates femoralis, assembly GCA_033576535.1. Classification (NCBI taxonomy): domain Eukaryota; kingdom Metazoa; phylum Chordata; class Amphibia; order Anura; family Aromobatidae; genus Allobates; species Allobates femoralis. Next base: position 107,473,088 of record JARQOC010000004.1, read on the forward strand.
CTTTATGAGGTCAGGCTTCACACAACTACTGGGAAGCAGGGAAGGAAAGGAACAAGAAAGGCATACACAGGGGGTTCCGTCCAGCTACCAGAGATCCGCTTGCAGTCACCCGTAGCCTCTTGTCATTTTAACACCTAATTGCATTGAGGACTGTAATGACTCTGCTAAAGTTCTAGTAAAGTAACCGGTGAAGTGACTTTGACTCTGCTACATCTTTCTTTACATGAACTCATTCTTTTCATAGAATCGCTGCCCCGGAGGTCCCAGTCCTGCCTGCGGAGGACTACACTATCTCAGCCGTAATACCACCGACCTCCGGAGGACTGTGGCAGTGCTGGTGACATCTCACCAGGTACTGCAGGTGGCGTCACGACAAACTATAAACTTGTACATAATCCCCTGTATATAAATACCCCTTTTAAAGAAAGGCCCAGGATACAGGATCAGGCGTGGCCGCCATTCCCCGTGACACCGCAGTTAACCCTTTGCTGCCTGACACCCGAGTACCCCATACCCTGGGTGCGACACAGCCACTAATAGCTACATATCGCGGGTAGCGTCATGGCAATCATTCCCAAGCCACAAACCACTGAACTTGTTAGCCGACCCTAGGGCCACGACGCTGAGCCACGACCTCCATGACTCTCCCCGGCAGCACCCACCGGCTCGGTCCCGAGTGGCCCCCACAGCCCCGGGTGCATCAGTTTCATGGCATCATGAACATGATCTTGTGCCCAAGATTAACGCATACTGTGTGCCATAGACTTTATTTGAATTGTGAACAGTCGCCATTGTTACCTCACATGGTGCGCGGGAAAGTGAGGGAGCATGCCCTTGTGGGCGAGGCCTAAGGAAGAGCATGAAAGGAGACAAAGGCCTGTGCTCTGATGTCAGGGCACGCAATGCAGGAAGTCCTGTGCCGGAAGTCCCCTTGTAAGCTAAACTCTCTGTCGGAGAGAAAAGTCCCCGATTGCTGAAGGCCAATGGGAGAATGATGTCTGCCCCAGACGAGGATTAGCCCACGGCGGAGCAGGCCGCAGCCCCCAACGATGCTTCAGCTGTGGACGAGCCCACAACCGTTATCCCCACAACTGCCTCCATCCTCCCTTTCACAATGCTGTACCTCCTGGAAGCAATATGGCTTCCACAATAATCTGGAGAGACCGACACCCTCAGTAACTTTAGAAAGCGGATGAAAAGTGTGTTCGGAGTGTACCCCATGATGGAGGAATAATGTGTGACCATGTTATTGGGGCAATTGACCATCGCGGCCTGGTGAGAAATGAAGTCCTGGCTAGCCTCTGATAAACAGACAGTGCAGCAAATATTCGTCAGATTAAAGGAGGCCATCAACACCCTGATTGCCGCAGAGCTAAAGGTAAGATATTTCGGGTGCAAACAGGGTGTGTGGGACAGTGTAAGAGACTATGCCTTAAACCTGCAAGAGGTGCTGAGGGCCATGAAGCAAGTAGACCCCCGATAGTGCCCAGGAAGAGAATAGACTGCTGACAGAACAATTCATTGAGGGCCTCCGGTGCCCCGGCCATCGGGCCCAACTGCGAGTCCTGACCTTGCAGCATCCTGAGATAGACTTTGTCCAATTCAAAGACCGGGCCATAACGCATGCTAAAGGGGACCATTGTCAGCAGCCCTGTGCCCTCGCAGCGGCTGGCCCTAATGTACCACCCGGAGGTGGAGCCATCTCCCTGACCTCCGTGGAAGCCTGCGCAGCCCTTACCCCCGAGGCCATGCAACAGCAGTTACAGAAGCTGACCAAAGGGATGGCCGACCTGGCCAAGGCCGTTCAGTAAATCCAAGGATCCAGACCACCAGAAGGAATCCGGCTCGCCTCTAGCACTGATGACATCCTGTGGATCCACCAGAGGAGGTACCACGCCAGCTGAGTCAAATGTTGGTCTGGTGTAGAGCGGCAATAGACCTCAGAGGGCAGGATTTCCAGGCATTGGTAGAGCCTGTGTATTCAGATAGTAAGCCACCGTCCTGACAACCAGAGGATAGTGGATGTCCACAAGGGGATGATACCTGTACTATCCTGAAATGTGGGAAGGAGGTGGCCAAGGCTGCCACGGTATGCTACTATTGCTAAGCTGTACACGGTCAGCAACAATGCCATCATAGCTGCGGGGCCCTTGGACCCGCCAGAACAGGCGGAGGACCATGGCTCCTGCGGGGAGGCTGGAGGGCTGGTGCCAAGAGCTGCATGCAGACACCAGCTCCACTCCATCCCACCAGAAGCAAGTAGTTTACCAGGTAGTCCAAGAGTGTGAACAGGTGTTCAGCAAGCATCCTTAGACTTTTGGCAGGCAAAAGGGGTACAACATCACATACCCACAGGTGACCATCCACCCATCAAGGAAATTTACAGGCCTATACCACCAGCTCACTATCAATGTGCCAAAGTGATGCTACGAGAAATGAAGGACCAAGCAGTGCGAACACTGTAGGGCGCGCTGCAGTCAGGGCTCTTGGTAGCTGCTAGTCTTCATCACAAGTGTCATATGGATGCTGATATCCTTCTGTCCTTTATGCCTACATTGTGCATTCTTTCATGAATTTGACTATTTATGCATGCTGCTATGAGTACTACCTGGTGCAAGCCACTGGGTTCCAATACTTCATATTTAACGTTTAATTCTGTTTTATATCATAAAAGTTATTTATTAAAAACCCAGGTGGTACCATTAATAAGAGAATGAAGGAGCTGAGTGATCAGTTATTGAGCCCTGGCAGTCCCTAATCTGGTAAAGAAGAAAGATGGTACAATGAGATCAGTTGACTAAGCAGTAAACGCATAACATAGATCCCATACCCAGAATTCAGGAGTCATTAGCTGCCTTGAGAACTGCTAACTTTTTCCACCCTAGACCTCACCGGTGGGTATTGGCAGAGGCTGACAAAGAGAAGACTGCCTTCACAACACGAATGGGCCTCTGTGAATTTAACTATATGCCTTTTGGACTGTGCAATGCACCAGGACCTTCAAGAGGCTGATGGAGTGCTGCCTAGGGCACAAAAACTTTGAAACTGTAGTGCTGTACCTAGATGATGTCATAATGTACTCATGGATGTCTGAAGACCCCCTGAAGCACCTGACAGAAGTATTTGAGGCACTGTCCAAGTTTGGCATGAACGTGAAGCCGTCAAGTGCCACCTACTGAAGCCCAAGGTACAGTACCTAGGACACTTAGTCAGCCCCAAACCTTGACAAGGTCACCGCAATTAAAGACTGGCCAAGGCCCAACACCATCAAAAAAGTGAAGCAGTTCCTGGGACTGGTAGGCTACTACTGAAGGTTTATTAAAGGTTTCACCAAGAGAGCTTCCCCCTGCAAGACCTCCTGGTAGGCCAGTCCAAGAAGGCAAAAGGTCCTAGTCCCCCACTGAAATGGGATGACAAAGAGCAAGACTCATTCAAACAGCTGAACTGGGTCCTGACAGGGGAAGAGATGCTGAGTAATTCCAACTATACCTTTCGTTTGTCCTGTACACCGACGCAAGCAATGTGGGAGTGAGGACCATGTTGTCACAGGTGCAGAGAGGCAAGAAATAGTGATTGCCTATGCCAACAGGAAACTCCTCCCTACAGAAAGGAACCCTGACAACTACATCTCTTCAAGCTGGAGTTCCTGGCCATAGTATGGACTGTGACGGAACGCTTCAAGCACTACCTGGCTGCAGCAAATTTCACCATCTACACAGATAGCAACTCACTGGCCCATCTGGAGACTGCTATGTGCCCTGGAACAGTGCTGGATGGCCCGGCTTTCAAACTACAACTTCACCATCAAATACCGGGCCAGGCATAAGAGCGCCAATGCTGATGCACTATCCAGGATGCCCCACTTGCCAGATGCAAGAGAAGACCCGGAGGAGCTGGAAGAGATAGAGCTACCGGCCTTCCACCGCAGAAAAGTGTCCCAGTGTTCCCACGAGGTGACAGACAAGAGGCACAGGAAGCCACCTTTGACCCATTGCCCCACCATAGTTGGGTGGGGACACAAGACAGTGACCCCGCCATCAGCTTGATCAAAGGGCTGCTTCAAGAAGCGGATGCACGCCCTGGCTAGATGCCCTGCCAGAGGCGCAGCAGCTGTGGAAAGAGAAAGGCAGACTGTTCATATATGCGGGCAAGCTGTGAAGATGGCATATCAATTCCATGACCCACGAGCTGGTGAGTCAGGTAATAGTCCCAAAGAGAGATGCCCAGTGGTCCTAGAAGCCTACCTCGATGGAGAAGGTCAGTTTGGTTGGAAGAAGCTGTAGAGATTCTACTGGGTGGACATGAGGAAGACCATTGAGACCGGGTGCAGAAACTGTGGCCCATACAACTTACGAAGAAAGGATCGTGATAGCCAGTGAGCCTTTCTCAAGCCTATTGTCACCAAACAGTAACTTGAACTAGTGGCCCTGGACCACGTGAAACTGATCCCAAGCCGGTCCCGGCTATGTCTATACCCTCACCATTGTGGACCACTAATCATGCTTCTTGGTTGTGGTGCCGGTGAAGGACCTAACCACAAGAACGGCAACCAGAGCGTTCCATACCCACTTCTGCAGGCCCCACAGTTACCCTGAACAGGTGCTGACAGATTAAGGTCCAGCATTCGAGGCTTAGGTGTTCCAAGAATTCTGCAACCTGTACAGGTGTAAGAAGATCAGAACAACACTGTATCACCCACAAACAAATGGTATGTGCAAAAAGATGAACCAGATGGTGATAGATCTACTGAAGATGCTCCCACTAGAAGACACAAGTATGTGGCCAGACGAGTTGCCAGACCTGGTGGACCTGTATAACCACATTCCTGTGAACTCCACCAACTTCACCCCGTCTACTTCATGAGAGCAAGACCTGGCAAGCTACCTATTGACCTGGAAATGGGAGACCTGGCAGGTGAAGACAGCTTGCTAGACATAGACTACGATGCAGAACACCAGCAGAGGTACAGACAAGTGCAGGAGTGCATAGAGAGAAACCTGTCACCGGCCAGAGAGAGGCAAGAGAAGGCCTAAAACCAGAATGCACCTGCAACCCCCTTAGCTCCAGGTGAACAAGTCCTGAAGAGGAAGCGGCGAGTCCATAAGTCGGATTGCCAGTAGAAAGACGGGCCATATACCGTGCTGCCCTCCCAGATGAGTGTCTCATCATTATCCACCTTCTGGAGACAGTAATTGCCATTGTCTTTTTCTGACATTGGCTGCTCAAATATTTGGGTATCACCACTAGTGATGAGTGAGTAGTGGACTTTTCGGATTTGGATAGCTCTATACGAATACTTCGAAATATTTCAATACTCGTTACTCATTTAATGCAAGTCAATGGAGAACTCACTCGGATCCGAATACTGAAACATTTCAAAATATTTCGATAGGGCTATCCGAATTGTTGCCAACAAGTGATGTTTTGAGCTTAACAATCCAGGAGACTGTGCAGAAAGTGCAGAAGTGGAAGATTAGTTGGTGGTCGATGAAGTCAGTGATCCAACCTGGGAAGGTGCCATGTACAGTGAGAACAGTAATGCAGAGGGGGAGCACCTCACTGCAACAGACATGTGAGGTGGCCAGAAGGAGAAGACTGGTAATTGTTCCCCATAGCACCCACATACAGCAAGTTGCCAGGCCAAGGGTTAGGTGTTCACCAGTCTTGTACTTTTTAAAAGAAAGTACAGATGATAAAATAACAGTCATTTGCAACCTGTGCCAAACCAAGATTAGCAGGGGCTTTACCACTACCAGCCTGATCACCACCAGTATTCTAAGGCACATGTCATCAAAGCACCCGACTAGGTGGGCCAAATACCCGGGCCACAATCAGTCTCTGCAGGTGAAACCACTGCCTCTTCCTCTATGCTATGTGCTTGCCAACCTCCTGCCCAAGAAACAGGCTTGGATGCCTTCCTGCATCTGTTGTTGAACATTTGCATGCACAATCAGCAACCATGTCCAATTCTTTGTCCCAGAGGAGTGCTCACCTGTACCTAACCCAGGATTTGAAATGCAAATGTAACTATTAAACCACCCACCCAAAGGCCCAAACACTAAACAGGCATTTCCAATCTACTTGCCCTGGAAATGTTGAAGGTTAGGTTTGTGGACATTGAGGCTTTCTGCATCCTCATGGATCCTATGTGTACTTTGTCCCCAACTGCCACTATTTTTACTGGTGTGCCATCCACAACTTACACCAGTACATGACCCATAACATAAATCATGCCCTGACCAACGCAGTTACAATGAAGGCCCACTTAACCATCGACATGTGGACAAGTGCTTGTGGTCAGGGACACTACATTTCCTTGACAGCACACTGGGTGAACCTCTCAGGATGTCTGCACTGAGTCAGACCCTGGAACGGCATGTGTGCTACCGATGCAGTGGATTGAGGGCACTTGTTCTATCAGGGCTTGCTCCACCACCTACACCAGTTAGTATCAAGGCATCTTCTTCATGTTGTTCTCATTCCATTTGAGCACTGTTCCCATCCATTTCAAATTTGCACTTCAGTAAAGAAGTGGAAGAACTCCAGTGCTACCTTTAAGTAATCATAATCTCTTTCCAACAAGCTTTTTAATATGACTAAGAGATTTGTGCCAGATCAGAACCCCAAACTACAGACGCTGCATTTCGGGGTAACTGCCCCTCATCAGTGTAGTGTGTGGGATATTCTCATCTGGCTGTGTGAGTGGGCTAAGACAAGGTCTGGGAACTTGCTATCTACCTTATGGAGAGACGTTTTCCTGCAACCATAAGAACACAGTTAAGTAGGTGAGGAGGTTGTAGCCACATCCCTCCTCTAGGAAATACGCAAATTTGCACTTCAGTAAGGAAGTGGAAGAACTCCAGCGCCACCTTTAAGTAGCTCCTCAAATTCATAATCACTTTCCAACAAGCTTTTTAATATGACTAAGGGATTTGTGCCACATCAGAACCCCAAAATACAGACGCTGCGTTTCAGGGTAACTGCCCCTCATCAGTGTAGTATGTGGGATATTCTGATCTGGCTGTGTGAGTGGGCTAAGACAAGGTCTGGGAACATGTTATCTACCTTATGGAGAGAAGTTTTCCTGCAACCATAAGAAGACAGTTAAGTAGGTGAGGAGATTGTAGCCACATCCCTTAGGGCCCTTTCACATCAGCGGTAATTTCAAATCGCGGCAGATGCGGTGAAAAAAACGCATCTGCTGCGATTACCGCATAACCGCGACACTTGTGGCACACTTGCGGCAAGCCCCATGCAATGTCTATGGGGCTTGCGGTAAGGGTGCGGCAGATGCTTGCAGCGGTTTTTTTTTTCGCGGCCGCACCTGCGGCAAGTGCCGAAACCGCACTTGCCGCATCTGCTGCACCCTTACCGCAAGCCCCATAGACATTGCATGGGGCTTGCCGCAAGTGTGCCGCAAGTGTCGCGGTTATGCGGTAATCGCGGAAGATACGTTTTTTTCCCAGCATCTGCCGCGATTTGAAATTACCGCTGATGTGAAAGGGTCCTTAGTCATATTAAAAAGCCTGTTGGAAAGCAACTCCTTAAAGGTGGCACTGGAGTTCTTCTACTTCCTTACTGAAGTGCAAATTTGCATATTTCCTAGAGGAGGTATGTGGCTACAATCTCCTCACATACTTAACTGTATTCTTATGGTTGCAGGAAAACTTCTCTCCATAAGGTAGATAGCAAGTTCTCATCCATTTCAATGATTTTCCTATCTCCCAGCCCTACTGACTCCAGGTTTCACTCCTTTCCCATTTGTAAATTGCACCCCTTCAAATAGTGTCATAGTAAGCTACCTATTCTACCTACCCTTTGTTGATCAAGATAAAGATAGTTAAGTAGATAACTGTATATCATAAACACAATAGGGATAATTATTAGTGATGAGCGAGTATGCTCTGTGCTGCTCGGTACTCGCACGAGTGTCACTGTACTCGGGCTACTCGGCGAGCACCGAGTACCGCCGAGATGCTCGGACTGCTCAATTATAATAAGCGATCTGACACAAATACACTACTCCCTTCAGTGCACACAGTGAGCTGGCACCTCACAGAGAGCAGATTCATTGTTAGGATCCCTCTGGGGGCCACAGCAAGGTGTTGTATGTTGCAGCAATTTTAAAAAGCCCACCCTCCCGCCCTTTCCCAGAAGTACTCGTTTTATAACCGGAAGTCTGTGGGCGGAGCCTGTCACTCATTGACTTACATTGGGCTCGGTGCTCGGCCGAGTACACGAGTATCTTGAGATGCTCGGCCAGAGCACCGAGCACCCGAGCATTTTAGTGCTCGCTCATCACTAATAATTATACTTTAATGGTTCTATAAAATCTTATTGCTATGCAATATTACTTTGCAAAAATAATACAGCAGCAAAACTATTCAATAGAAAGGATTTCGTAATGGCCAAAATTTACAACATGAAACTGCATTTTGTGTTGTTTTTAAGGGAGTGTTCCTATCATAAACATTATGACATAGCCACATTATATGCCATAAGGACCAATCAGGGTGTGTCCCAACTCTGGAATTCTCACTTATCTTCCGTCATTGTTACAATGTTGTAAAAGTTGAAAAATGGCTCAGGTCCTTTGAGTTCAAACTATAGTCCTACTAAGGTGTTGATCCAGAAGAATGTGATAACCCCATTTGACATATGCTAAATTTCTCAAATTAGAGCCTTAATTTTACTTTTTCTGTAATTGCCACAGTCTTCACTGGATATAGTTTTGCCCAATCTCTGCAAATTCTCCATTGATTTTAGTGGCATAAACCAGTAATTCTTGCCTGTGACAAAAAATAACTATACTTACATAGGTTTAAAAAGCTAGTCCTATCTTTGGTGAATATCCAAAAAAGTATGAGATGATTGTAAGGAACAGTATTGAGCAATATTTCTACAGCAGCCATTTTCTTCATGTGTTACCATATCTTGCTCACTCCAAGGAGTGAGCCCCACCTTTGGCCTAAAGCTTAATCAATCTCCCAACGTATGTTAAGTAACCTCAGGAAATCATCTCTCTGGCCACACAATGGGACTTCATAAGGAATAGAGCTAGGTGACCCTGAAACCCAGAGGCAATCATGAGGAGGGAGACCCCCCTGTAACTTTGCAGAGAAGTAAGAAAAACAATTTCTCACTGGCTGCAGATTCAATAGAAGCATCAAACAAAGAGCAGACACGTAGGAGCCGATAGTACAACAAATATTTCACAACCCTTCACTCCTCTAAATATGGCAATCATAAATATGGCATCTGGAGATGTAGATGATCAGAGCACTTATTTTTTTACATAATTGTGCGACCTTCATAAGTACCCCAAACTTGATATTGGTAGGTGGGATGACTGCAAAGGGGTGGTGTGTCCCACCATTGGAAAGCTTAAATCTCAACAAAAAATATGAGAGCATTGTCTTCCGCCTATGATGCTCCCAGGCAAGGTTTTAATCAATAATAACTTTTGAATATCTCATATCACAGCCTAGGGGTGGGAACTGCAGGACATCCCAGGGGTGGGAAATGGGCAGGAGAGGGGCAGGCATCTTACAGTATAAGAATGGCCGACCTCTTCTGAATGATGTATTCTTATGAAAGCCAGAGTATACCCCAGGAACCTGGTTGGCTACACGCAGCCCCTTGGGGCACCACCAACCCCAAGGAATTGGTAACTGATCACATTTGTCTGTAATTCTGTGTGTATCCCATTTATCTTTTATTTGCATAACTGACTGTAACATCTGTAATATCTTTATAATACCTGTATATAGTAATATCAATATGCTAATGGGGTGATTAAATATATAAATTTAATCTTGAAGATCTTATTCTTGATCAAGAATCCTGATGTCTGTGTGCTCATTTAACGTTAACCCTACTCGGGTTAGTTTCTGACCCGATATAAACCTGTTCATGGACCGGACTTATATCAAACTAGAAACTGGTAGCAGCAATTAGTGCTTGTGTTATTCAGGGCCTCTTTCAGTGACGGGGTGGTGGTTATTATATGTGCTTCTGGCCTGGAGCCGGGAGACATACACCACACTCACTGAGGGGGCCGTAATAAAGCTGTATCGACAAGGCAGCTAAGGTCCCTCTCTTATCCTCAGGCAGTGCCCTCACTGGCCTGAGTGTAATAGAGACACTATAGAGCTGCCAGGTTCGTGGCAAATTCATCACAGATCCATTAGGGTCTGTCCCAACTCTGGAATTCCCAATTATCTTCTTTCATTGTTACAATGTTAAGATTTAAAAATATCACAGTCCTTTGAGTACAAACTATAATCCTCCTAACGTGTTGATCCAGATAAAGGCGAGAACCTCAGTAGACACATGCTAAGTGTCCTATATTAGAGCCTTGATTTTACTTTTTCTATAATTGCCACAGTCTGCACTGAATATAGTTTTGCACAATCTGTGCCAATTCACCATTGGCTTTAGTGGCTAAAGCAGTGATTGTAGGCCTGGGACAAAAAATAACTATACTTACCGTACATAGGTTGAAAAAAACACTAGTCCTATAAGGTGAATATCCAAAAAACAGGTATGAGATGAAAACCTGAATTTACTAACTATATGTTTCCAGAAATTCCAGTCCCATAAGGCGCATTTAGATCATTAAAACAAGCCAATTTCAGCCCACATCAATCTAACTTTAGGAACAGTGCCATAACTTGAAGCTAAAAGGCCCTGATGTAAAAACTCCAAAAGGCGCCCTAATTAATGTAAATTTTTTAATAGCATTAGTCTTTTTTTTTTAGGCCAAAGTGCTGTTTGGGGCCTCCTAGGCTTCAGAGCCCGGGTGTGACTGCAATCCCTGCACCTATTGTAGTTATGCCCCTGTTTAGAAGTAATTCAGTATTTATTTTCCAGTCTGTTTACATAGGACAGGGTTGGGAGCTCCAGTCCTCAAGGGCCACTAACAGGTCATGTTTTCAGGTGTCCTTAGCATTGCACAGGGGTTGGAATCATCATCGGTGCCTTTGATTATATTATCACCTGTGCAATACTAAGGAAATCCCGAAAACATGCACTGTTGCGGCTCTCGAGCTGGAGTTCCTACCTCTGACATTCGATGACGAACAATGATAGAGCCAGTGATTTCCAAAACAAAAACATGCATGCTATGTAAGTGTGCATATGTCAAGTTTGGCCAACAGTTACGGGCATGTTTGAGTATGGAAAATAATGACTATGATCAAGCTCAATAGACCTGAGAAACATCTCCTTGCTACGTTACATAGACACCAGGCAGTCATTTAGAGGAGCATCCAAAAAAGACCTCAATTGGAAAGGTGGAGAATGACCTGAGTAAAGGAACCTTGAGTGAAGCAGGTCTATTTTTGTGGTGCATGTAAGCAATACCTGGGAGTTGGAGAAGGAAGTGGTTGTGATTTCGTTAGGTTATAATGTCGCTTTAGAGCCCAGGGTCCTGTTCTATAGATGCATCAGTGATTACAAAAGTAAGCATTTCTGAAACGTTAAGCATAGTTAGCCTTTTCCGTACCATTAAATCGTAAAATGTTCATATGTGATGACAGGTGCATTTTATGATTGTCATATTCTTACAAACAACATGCCACTTCTACACTGATGATCCCACATAAGCAAGGAGAAGGCGGTGCTGACTTATAATGGGGTCACACTAATGAAGCTGATAATGCAAATCATCTGGACAGACACGGAGAGGGATACATGGTTGTGTGATTTCCACAGTGCGTTCTCATGCATAGTCCTGAAGATGTCAAGTTCCCCTCCAAAGCACAACACTTCAGCCTTATTCTGTGTGACACTGATGGACACAGAGGACTAGTGAATATGAGAGCTTGGGACAAGTGAGAAGATTGTGTTTATGTGAGAGTGGGCAGGGGACGGAGGGAGACAGCGGAATAAGGAGAACAAAGAAAGAGATAAATGTTCTAGTGTTTGGGTGTTTTGTTTGCTCTGCAATGTTACAAACAGTAGGTACAGCATCTCCGCAGTATGATTTATGGGCCTTGTCGCACTCTTTGTTTGCTGTAGCATGGAGAATGAATGCGTCGCTGTCATCCTGGAAGGATACCTTCTCTCGTTCTCTGTCGACACTTTTTCTCCCCTCTTCCGCATGCTCTCCTCATTTCACGCCAGAGAACATAAACAATCTTTCATAATCCTGACAGTCACACACGTAGCCCTTGGAGACAAAAGGTGTTTGCTAGTCTCCACTGCCGGTGTATGGAGTGCCGAGAGTTTATATGAATATAAAATGCAGCAAAACGCAAGGCCATTGACAAGTAGTAATCCATTCCTTTATGTCGCTATTATCGTCTCATCATTACTATTATTATTATTCTTAGCCATTATGCATATTGTACTATGTGCTGGATAAGATATTGGTTATTGGAGGAATGTCGACATTTTTATTACAGCAATCATTGGATTATAATAGATTATAAATTTTAGAATTGAGCAAAACAATTCCCAGAACCCTGGACCGGCGTCCAGACGCCAATCATAATAAAAATAATTAATTTTATATAGCTCTATTAATTCCATAGCACTTTATATACATCAGCAATACTGTCCCCATTGTGATCACAATCTAAATATCCTGTCGGTGTGTCTTTGGGGGACCAAAGAAACCCATGCAAGTAAGGAGAACATTCTAACTTATTGCAGATGTTGTCCTTGATGGGATTTAAACCCAGGACCCCAGCACTGCAAAGAAACAGAGCTAACTACTGAGTCACCACTGACCACTGAGCTACCATACAGTGCTAACCACTGTGATAACACAATTTTATATAATTATTTTTCCCAGCAAAATGTGCTCCTGAAGGATAATGATGCAACTTGATTCAGATTCGGATTCAAAGATTTTTTATTTCAAACTAGCACACAATGCATTTCGACTTCTTGAGTCTTCTCAGGTATAATATCATGCAAAGACTCAAAGAAGTCGAAACGCATTGTGTGCTAGTTTGAAATAAAAATCATCTTTGAATCCGAATCAGAATATTGAGTTGCATCAATACCCTTCAGGAGCACATTTTGCTGGCAAAATTATTATATAGGCCCAGTTCACATCTGAGCTCCGTGCGTTTGGCAGCATTCCGCTAGCGCAGGTGGTAGCGCAGTGCAAGCACATCGGAGCGCATCAGGCTAACACCGTCATACCTTGTATGGGCGAGCACAGGCAGATGGCATCCGGAAGCTCAAGTGTCAAAGGACTGTGTCACAGCCCATGTGTTAGTCCGGACACACGGGAGAGGTGACCGACTGGTTGTGCAAGCTGACAGGAGGAGGTTGCCTGAAGGTACTGGGAATTTACACTTCACCTACACTTTCTACACGGTTGCCCTGGGTACCAGCCCTACCCGTGAGGTGCAACACCAGAGTCCCGACTGCAGCGGTTGCTACCAATGGCTCGAACTAAGGTGGCGTCACAATTTAATTTATCAAAAACTGTTTTGTCCCCTTTATTGATTCGCCTGGGACCACGGAGCCGGGTCATGACACCGTGACATCCTGCAGTGCCAGATGACGACGAAAGGGCCTGGTTCCGAGTAACCCATGGCGACTCATATACCCTTGGTTAAAACCTTACTACTACACTTAGAGTCTGCGCTTCCTATCTCTCTCCCTATTATCACATATTGTTTCATAAAACATAATTTTTGGGAGGCATGTTCCCACAGCTCATGGAAATCTTGCTTGTCTTGCCTGTAGTGTCACGGTGCCTCTGTAGCTGGGTGTACGGGTCATGGCTTCAGGGATGCAGTGTGCATGATCAAGAGTCGTCTGCACTTCTGACTATGCTCAGAGCGGCTCTGCAGGCGAGACACATACACCCAGTTACAGAGGCACAGTGCCACTGCAGGCAAGAGACTTGAGATTTCTATTAGCTGGTGATGATGTTGGTTCCTGAAATTAAGTTATCACACCCACGGTGGCGTGATAACATAGAATAATGGCAGACTAGACTTTGCTGGTCTGGCAGTGTGGGGGTCAGATCTAATAATGCCTGGATGTAATGTCCGGACTTGGTCGGCCTTTATCTGTGCTTGCCCTTCTGGCACCATGGGAGTGGTTCTGAAATGTACATTTACATTCAATGTGGTCTTGCTTTTAATGTATTCAGGAGGCCATAATGGCACAGCATATATAAAAAACATAGAGGTGGACTGCCCTATCTGAGAATGCCATGACATAGCTCAAAGAATTGATCAATCGTTTGTCAAATGTCTCAGTTTTATAGTACAATTAGAAATTAATATGTGCACGTGCACTTTTTGTACCGTGTGCTAACCACATGCAGTGCAGGCTAAATAAACAGAATTAGGCAAGATATTGTAGAAGAAAGGTCAAATAAACAGTGGTGGAATAAGGGTGGATTCACAAATAGAAGATTTGTAGCAGCCATTTCTATGTCTACTTAGAAGGTGTCCATCTGAAGGTGGTCTACAGAAATGTATGCACGTGCGACAGAAAGAACCCCATCCACATGTATCCACAGGAATCCGCCATGTGTGTATATCCCCCAAAACGTCATGTACTTAATCCAAACACCTCTCCGCTCAGGCTATAGAAAAATGTTGTATACTAATTACTCCATTATTATCTACTTATATCTCTGGGCAGATTTGATAAGGAAACCAAAAAAAAAAAAAAAGTAAGAAAGAAAGAATTAACAGCTGTGTTTATAGAGCACCAAAGTTCCATGGATTTGGATAGGCTTCAAGCAGCATTAACATTTCACATGTTCTGATCAGTCTGAAAATATTTCCTTCTTACAATGGTTTTCTACAGAATGTACAGTTACCAAAAATGGGCAATTTTCAGCACATTTCTAGCTTGCAGGTCCTTCATTTACTCATTATGTTATCCATGCACTTTACTGAGATATTTCTCTTGTGAATGGGGCTCCAGGGTAGGCAAAGATGGAGGACATCTGTGAGATAGAAAATATAATGAGTTTGACTTTACAAGAGAAATCAAAATGTCTGCCAAAATAATTTTTCAGCTGGAAAAAGTATTTCAGTGTTAAGGTTGCCAACTCAAAAGTCTACTTTTTTCTATTCAAAAAGTCTACATTGGACTTAGTGACATGTCTAACACATTATTACTCTGCCAAATGTCACCAGAGGAATCGAGCCCATTGCCAAGTGGAACTGAATGGAAGTAATGATGTAATCTTCATCATCATCTATTTTTTGTATTACGGGCCAGATGTACAGAGCCATAATACAGTTGCCATTTAGCTTTAGCATACTAGCCATACCATGAGCTCCTACTCCCATGGCGCCATTGATCGATGATCACCACTGAGTCCAGTTTAGTAGAATTGTGGTGATAAGTTTGACAAAACCTGGGGCATTTTTGACATGTGAAAGTTTTTCCCACCACTTTTTTTTAAGTATGAGCCAATTGGGGTATTAAATGTGATGTCCACCGGCTTCTGCTTCCAGCGGGGGATATCACATGACAGCACAGATAGCCATGTATGCTTGGTTGAGGCTGGCAGCAAGATGAACATGGTGCCTACCTTCAATAAGTGTATACAGCCAAAAATGATGTATGACAGATCACACAGTGACCCTGTCTGCATCATTACTGTCATTGGCCCATCCCGTTTTGTGGGTGTTCGGACATAAGGTCCAACAGAGCTCCTGAACGTAAGATAGAATGTGAAGTAAACATTGCCAAGACTGAGAAAATACAAGTCCATGCATAGCTTAGTGATAAAAAAACACAAATGACATACCTATTACTAAATTGAAATACTAAGCCCTAAAAAACCTACTAATGAAAAAATACACACTGGAATACTGAGTAACCATATCCCCACTACTCTACACCATAATAATGGAGTAGAACAGCTGAATTGGTGAAATGGGGACAGTGTTGCAAAAGTATGTTAAATGCTATGGAATTAATATCACTATATAAATGAATAATTATTATTATTATTAATTGGTAACTCAGAATTGGGTGGATTTGTGCCTAATTCCCCCAATAGTAATGGCACCTCATGCTGTGCCAGTAACACGATTAAAGGGAACTTGTCAGCAAGTTTTTGCTATGTATTTTAGGAGGAGTATAACCTGATTCTAGGGGCATGTTACTTGATGAAGAACTTGCTGTTTTTTTAATACAATCAGAGTTTTATCAGCAGGAGATTGTCATTAGGTGATGTTATGACCATGTGACCATAATTGGCGAAGCTCAGTATAGCAAAACTGTAAGAGCTTTGGTGATGTCATAACCATGTGACTGTAAGGGTACCTTTACACGCGGCAACTTTTCTAGGAATTTCACTGGCAATTTGCTGGTTGCAGTGAAATCATGGACACATTGTTCTATATTGTTGCTGTGTACAAATGGAGCAATGTCTCCATGATTTCACTGCAACCAGCAAATTGCCAGTGAAATTCCTAGAAAAGTTGCCACGTGTAAAGGTACCTTGATGGGTAGAGCCCATTATAGCAAAACTGTAGGAGCTGTGGTGATGTCACAACCATGTGACCGTAATGTGCAGAGCCCGGTATAGCAAAACTGTAAGAGCTGTGGTGTTGTCACAACCATATGACTGTAAAGGGTAGAGCCCAGTATAGCAAAACTGTAGGAGCTGTGGTGATGTCACAACCAGGTGACCGCAATGTGCAGAGCCCAGTATAGCAAAACTGTAAGAGCTGTGGTGTTGTCACAACCATGTGACTGTAATGGGTAGAGCCCAGTATAGCAAAACTGTAGGAGCTGTGGTGATGTCACAACCAGGTGACCATAATGTGCAGAGCCCAGTATAGCAAAACTGTAAGAGCTGTGGTGATGTCACAACCATGGACCGTAATGGGCAAAGCTCAGTGTAGGAAAACCGTAGGACCTGTGGTGATGTCATGACCACATGACCGTAATGTGCAGAGCCCATTATAGCAAAACTGTAAGAGCTGTGGTGTTGTCACAACCATGTGACTGTAATGGGCAAAGCTCAGTGTAGCAAAACCGTAGGACCTGTGGTGATGTCATGACCATGTGACTGTAATGGGCAAAGCTCAGTGTAGCAAAACTGTAAGAACTGTGGTGATGTCACAACCATGGACCGTAAAGTGCAGAGCCAAGTATAGCAAAACTGTAGGAGCTGTGGTGATGTCACAACCATGTAACCGCAATGTGCAGAGCCCAGTATAGCAAAACTGTAAGAGCTGTGGTGTTGTCACAACCATGTGACTGTAATGGGTAGAGCCCAGTATAGCAAAACTGTAGGAGCTGTGGTGATGTCACAACCAGGTGACCATAATGTGCAGAGCCCAGTATAGCAAAACTGTAGGAGCTGTGGTGATGTCACAACCATGTGACTGTAATGGGCAAAGCTCAGTGTAGCAAAACCGTAGGACCTGTGGTGATGTCATGACCATAAGACCGTAATGTGCAGAGCTCATTATAGCAAAACTGTAAGAGCTGTGGTGATGTCACAACCATGTGACTGTAATGGGTAGAGCCCAGTAAAGCAAAACTGTAGGAGCTGTGGTGATGTCACAACCATGTGACCGTAACGGGCAGAGCTCAGTATAGCAAAACCGTAGGACCTGTAACCTTAATAAGTGGAGCTCAGCAAAAGTGAATTTCTGCCGGATCTTCTGTAATGTCAATATATTGCAGTATGGGGGCCTTGACTACATTTAAAAAACTGCATGACTGGAGTTGACTGACGTGATGCTGAAGAACCACCCGATGACTGAATGTGCAGGTACAAAGTGCAAACATATAAGCATCTAAGGTGTTTTTTTATGATAAATACTTGAATTTTTTTTTTCAAACCAGGTTATTAATGCACAATCATGATCTAAATAACTTTGAGGGCATTTTAAAAACAAAAAGTGGACATGACAGGTTCCCTTCTGTCAATTCACAAATTGTCAAATGCAGCATTATAAAATAGAACTCCAATATTGTCTTTCTAATAGAACAATTGTATATCACAGATACGGGATAAAGCAACAGAGACCACACTGCCCATTGAAACTGGTTAGAAACATGACAATATCACATGCCAACTAAAATTGCAAGGTTGCATTGCTGATTCTGGCACCAGTCAGATTTCCAGTAGACCGAAAGCACAAACAGTAATTAAGCTGTATAGACCCCGGTAATTAGAATAAACGGCTACACGAAGCTGGTAATTTACAACTGCAATAATAATGAAATCACTAATAATGGTGTTTATACCAACATGATCCGTACACACACTGAGAGTCCCATACTCGTGTCTACACCTGATGATTCCTCAATATAGCGAGAAACCTTGATGTATATCTTCAGGTAGATAAAAATGAGTAATATTGTTAGATAAAACTTACAGAGAAAATATGTGAACAGTTCTGCAATATTATAATATACATTGGTTCATTATTACCTTTTTTAAGCCATGTTCTCTTTCTTTCTCTTTCTTTCTTTCTTTCTTTCTTTCTTTCTTTCTTTCTTTCTCTTTTCACACAAATCTAAAATGCTACTTAGGCCGGCTTCAGACTGCGTGTCTGATCCGATCCGTAGCTGTCCGCTTCAAGCAGACAGCCGCGGACCGGATCAGCACACAGGACCGGGGGCTATTATGCCCTCCGATCCTGTGTGCATCCGCACGCAGTTCCCGATGCTGATAAGTCAGGACCGCGGGCGGAGCGGTCCTGACCTGTCAGCGGCTGCAGCTGCGTGCGGATGCACACAGGATCGGAGGGCATAATAGCCCCCCGGTCCTGTGTGCTGATCCGGTCCGCGGCTGTCTGCTTGAAGCGGACAGCTACGGATCGGATCAGACACGCAGTCTGAAGCCAGCCTTACTTTTGTTTTTGTTGTTTTGCTTTGTTGTGCCTTTTTATAGTATGTTCTGCTAAGATGTCTCAATATTTGAGGGTGGTGGGGATTCAGGTATGCATCGAAGAAGTCCAAAGTGAAACGGATTTATATTTGCACAACATTTTGAGACTATTTAAGAAATGGGAATTGATGAATAGGCTGCAAATTCCTGTAAGATCCCCTTCACATCACGATTTTTGCACATCCGTGATGATCCTTGAATTTCAAGGATCATACCAACAGGCACGGATCTGTGCCATCAGATGCCACTAATGTTTTCCATGGATCCGTCATCATTTAGCAGAGATAAGGCTGTATCTTGCTTCTGAGTATGCAAAGTACCGCAAAACGGATCCATTTTACGGATCCTATTTTTTGACGGATCCATTTTGATCCATCACCATAGAGGTCTATGTTATTTGAAACTGACAGCAACAGATCCGATTCTGTCCGATTTTTTCAAGGCAGGCGAAAATCAAAGCAAGGGTCGATTTTAGGGACAGGTAAAGCTACTTTCGCATTGCGATTTTTTTCTGTCTGTGTGGATCCTATTTTTTGCAGGACCCCATGGACAAGAAAGGATAGGATCGCATGTGTGCCTCCACACCACCAAAACCGATCGGCAGGCGGGTTACATAACCGCATCAGCTGAGCGGTTTAAATCTCCCTCCCGCCGATCAGTTTTGCCGGACGGGAGATTTCAACCGCTCAGCTGATGCCGGTCATGTGACCGATCAGCTGATCGGATAACCCCGCCAGGTCCTTGTTAGGAGCTAGATGGAAGCATCGCGAGACGCTCAAGAGAGGTGAGAAGATTTTTTTTATTTTTAACCCTTGTTTTTGTTAATTCCACTTCCGCAATGTATGTATATACATTGAGGAAGTGAAATAAAGGGGAACAGAGCAGTTTTAGTGTACTGAGCATGCTCAGTACAGACCCGTGCTCCATAGGCCCCCATGTTAATGGCTGCGGATTGTGTTGGATCTGATTCAGTCCGATTTGGCCCGCAGTGCCCAAAATTGGAGCAGTGTCCGATTTTGGG
The DNA here is from genome assembly GCA_033576535.1 of Allobates femoralis. Lineage (NCBI taxonomy): Eukaryota > Metazoa > Chordata > Amphibia > Anura > Aromobatidae > Allobates > Allobates femoralis. The sequence goes on from JARQOC010000004.1 coordinate 107,492,959, forward strand.
TACAGCAAAAAATCGGACAGAATCGGATCCTACACTAATCGGATGCCATTAAGGCCAAATCCAATCATATCCGTTGGCCATAGGGATACATGGGGACCAAATCGGATCCGTGGCTTTCAGTTTTACAATGGATAGCCATGGATCCCCAAAAAACGCAGTGTGAAAGCAGCCTAAAAAGCTGACACAAACGGATCCATCACAAAACTGACAAAATCGGATGCCAATAAAGGACCAATCCATGCACATTTGTGCCCATAGAGATACATGGTGACGAAATCGATCTGTGGCTATCAGTTTTACAAAGGATAGATACGGATCCACAAAAACGTGATGTGAAATGGGCCTTAAACAGAGAGTATGCCAAAACTGGTGTACATAAAAGAACAAAAAAAACAAAACAAATGTTTACTGTGCTGCTTACTTCAGTCACAGTTTCGGATCCGGTATCTGGTCTATGCGCTCCTCTGGGGCGAGTTATGAGGTAAGTCAATCTCCTAGATGTGTTTCTCTATTCTCTTGACTCCTCTCCTCAGACTCTGGCTAGGCCTGGAATTGAGTAGCAGACTGTGAAGAAGCCTAAGGTAGCTCCTTTACACCCCAGTCCTTTCTTCCTCAGTGCAGCACCGCACTGAACTACTCACTTCCTCTCTACACCAGAATATATAGGGGAGCTGCTTTAGCTCCTCCTTCTGGCCTAGAGGCGCTAGTGCAGTGTTAGGTGTTGTGTGGGGAATTAACCCTGGTTGATGTTACTGTGGCACGTTGGCTTGTAGGACAAAGTACCGTGGGTCCGCGCTGCCACTCCAATTAATGGAGATTAAAACCAGCCACACGGGAATGTCTGGATTAAACAGGATTCTTCTTTATTAGTCCAACATGTTTCGGAGTTATCTCCCAACTCCTTCCTTCCTCAGGGAATGTCACAATGTCATAATGTGGCACGTTAACCTCTGGGGTGCCACATTATGTCTTACAACCAGGGCTGTGAAGTCAGTAAGCCAAACCTCCGACACCTCAATATCCCTGACTCCTACTCCAACTCAGACTCCACAACTCTGACTCTGAATCCGACTCTTCAATTCCCCTGACTCCTACTCCATGACTCCAGCTCTAACTCCCTAATGCACGGCTCATGTTTAAATGATAAATGTATTGTAGCACAATGTGAATATAAAGCTTTAATCATTATTATGATACAATAATCAAGATATTTAAAACATAATTCATAATAAAAATATTATTAAGCACAATCTGCATTGAACTACTCTACCCAATCTAGTATATATTTTAGGAGTTGGAGTCGGTCCATTTTATACCAACTCCGACTTCACCAAGATGGCACTGGCTCTGACTCCACGACTCCGACTCCCCAGCCCTGCTTACAACGCTAGCTCCAACCTTGGAGAAGGAAAGTTTGGAGACAGCATGGATCACAGTCAGTCCATACAGTTATTTAAAAGTTATTTAAAAAAGTTATTTAAAAGCAAAATCGGCAATGAAAGTGATCTATTATTCAGCCCCCTATAGAATAATAATTTTGCTGTATAATTGGAGGTACAATTTAAGTTCACACAAGGGTTCTCTTCAACTCACCTGCTGTATGTCTTTATTTTATTATTTATTATGCATTTCTTATATAGTGCCATTGTATTAGTCTGTGTTCACATTTGCGGACCCCTCCGCAGCGTTGTGCAGAGGGGATCCGCAATGTGACCGAAGCGGCCGCCAGCTCCTATCTTTATAATGGGAGCGCACGGTGCTGCGCTTGACAGCGCAGGACCGTGCGCAACCATTCACTCCCATATGTGATCTGTGCGCAGGCGGATGCCTGCGTACAGATCACACAGTCTCGTCCGCACCAGGGACGCGACATGTCCGCAAATGTGAACCCAGCCTTACATAGCACTTTACAGAGATTATCATCACTGTCCCCATAGGGGCTCACAATCTAGATCCCTTATCAGTATGACTTTGGAGTTTGTCAGGAAAATGGAGAACCCAGAGAAAAGACACTCAAACATGTCGAGAACATATGAACTCCTTGCTGATGTTGTCCTTGATGGAATTTGAACACAGGACTCCTGAGCTGCAAAACAGCATTGTTAACCACTGAGCCACCATACAGTACTAACCACTGAGCCACCATACAGTGCTAACCACTGAGCCACCATAAAGTACTAACCACTGAGCCACCATACAGTACTAACCACTTAGCCACCATACAGTGCTAACCACTGAGCCACCATAAAGTACTAACCTCTGAGCCACCATACAGTGCTAACCAGTGAGCCACCATATACAGTGCTAATCACTGAGCCACCATACAGTACTAACCACTGAGCCACCATATACAGTGCTAAGCACTGAGCCACCATATACAGTGCTAACCACTGAGCCACCATACAGTGCTAAGCACTGAGTCACCATATACAGTGCTAACCACTGAGCCACCATACAGTACTAACCAGTGAGCCACCATATACAGTGCTAACCACTGAGCCACCATATACAGTGCTAACCACTGAGCCACCATATACAGTACTAACCACTGAGCTACCATACAGTGCTAACCACTGAGCCACCATAAAGTACTAACCACTGAGCCACCATACAGTACTAACCACTGAGCCACCATACAGTGCTAACCACTGAGCCACCATAAAGTACTAACCACTGAGCCACCATACATTGCTAACCAGTGAGCCACCATATACAGTGCTAAGCACTGAGTCACCATATACAGTGCTAACCACTGAGCCACCATACAGTACTAACCACTGAGCCACCATATACAGTGCTAACCACTGAGCCACCATATACAGTGCTAACCACTGACCCACCATATACAGTACTAACCACTGAGCCACCATATACAGTGCTAACCACTGAGCCACCATATACAGTGCTAACCACTGACCCACCATATACAGTACTAACCACTGACCCACCATATACAGTACTAACCACTGAGCCACCATACAGTGCTAACCACTGAGCCACCATATACAGTGCTAACCACTGAGCCACCATACAGTACTAACCACTGAGTCACCATATAGTGCTAACCACTGAGCCACCATACAGTACTAACCACTGAACCACCATATACAGTGCTAACCACTGAGCCACCATACAGTACTAACCACTGAGCCACCATACAGTGCTAACCACTGAGTCACCATACAGTGCTAGTCACTGAGCCACCATACAGTACTAACCACTGAGCCACCATATACAGTGCTAACCACTGAGCCACCATACAATGCTAACCACTGAGCCACCATATACAGTGCTAACCACTGAGTAACCATACAGTGCTAATCACTGACCCACCATATACAGTACTAACCACTGAGCCACCGTATACAATGCTAACCACTGAGCCACCATATACAGTGCTAACCACTGAGCCACCGTATACAGGGCTAACCACTGACCCACCATATACAGTGCTAACCACTGAGCCACCATATACAGTGCTAACCACTGAGCCACCATATACAGTGCTAACCACTGAGCCACCATATACAGTGCTAACCACTGAGCCACCGTATACAGTGCTAACCACTGACCCACCATATACAGGGCTAACCACTGAGCCACCATATACAGGGCTAACCACTGAGCCACCATATACAGTGCTAACCACTGACCCACCATATACAGTACTAACCACTGAGCCACCATATACAGTGCTAACCACTGAGCCACCATATACAGTGCTAACCGCTGAGCCACCATATACAGTGCTAACCACTGAGCCACCGTATACAGTGCTAACCACTGAGCCACCGTATACAGTGCTAACCACTGAGCCACCATATACTGTACAGTGCTAACCACTGACCCACCATATACAGTACTAACCACTGAGCCACCATGCTTCCCCAATATATCTTTAATATTTTTGAAAGAAAAAATAGCTATGAGCTCCTGGTTGTAGCTTTCCTGCCACTTGCCAGGGTGACATTTTCAAGTTCCCTGTGTAGGCCGGATTATGACAGCAACTTCTCCAATCCCCTTCACAACTCCACAGTCCTACATCTGCCTACACAGTGTTATTACTCTTTACTGCACCGCCATAAAGTGCTTTTCTAGGACATAAATACTGGTGGATATGTGCGCTTACTGTGCACTAAATTTTCCGAAGAATTAAGGTCTATTTGTGTTTATGACAACCTCAAGGATATTGACTGGAAAACACCTTTTGGCCATTTTGTGCCCGTTGTCCCATTTCAGCAAGGAAGAGGTTACACACAACCTGCAGTTCTACACAGATATCCTCGTGAAAGGGAAAAAAAACCTCATTTGCAGAAGAACATCTCTCCAGCTTTCACCTTGTCAGTCGCTGATCCATTTCCCCGCCTGGGCTCATCCTTACCATTAATCTGCAGGCATTTTATCACTACTGCCTGCACCCTGCTCCTGCTCCCAGCTCCAGATATACAAGCAAGATTTGTCTGCTTCTTCCCCTCTCTCCTTTAGCGGAGTCTTTTCTGCTTAAGTTAGCAATTCTCGGTTGTGCTGACGAGAGCTTGTCCTAGAAATTACCCTTATCTCCCAGGCATAGCGCTCAGCCTGCCAGACACTTAGTGTCAGGGCGTCCCCTCCCTGAGCGCACTTAATGCTTAGCAATAGCTTCCTCAAAGCATACATGGAGCAAACACAAACCTTTTATATACACAACAGGACAATGAACTTGATGACAATGACAATGTCAGGCGAAATGTTCCTAATGTACGTAATACGGATACACCCACAATACAACAGAACGATAGACGAAATATTATATATAAATCCAGTCCATCATCAATAAGAGCAATTCACCTGCGGAAATTAACCCATTTATGCCGTATCTCTATGGCAGTGCCACTTATTGACAGTTTTGAGTCTAGAGTGATCCTTTATCGCTAAACTCTGGCCGCTCATTGCCTTGCTGCGGACTACGTAAAAACAAAATTACATTGCCCTCAGTGGCATACATGTAAGGCACCTTTTCCATTATTCATCACAGCTGTATAATGTCACAGTGTGCCCTTTCCAACGTCAAGAATGGAGGAGACTGAACTTGTCAGAGCGCATAATGATAATATGATTGCAAAAGTGTTCAGAGGAAATTTATTCAAAAGACACTTAAGGGGTGAACTTCTGTCATATAAGTGGCATGGGAAGAATAAAGTTTGGAGATGATAAAGTGTATCAAGACGAAACTACTTGTTGGTTCCTGATGGCATCTAAAATGAAGGAGAGTGAACCACTCTAAAGGCCCCGTGACACACTACGATATCGTTAACAATATCGTTTGTACGTCATGGCATTTTGGGAGGAGCAGCGATGTCGTAACGACGTCGTTGCATGTGACAAGTAGAAAAGATCAATGATAAGTCAGCTGATCGTTCATCAGAGGTTGGTGATCAGGACCTTAAACCAAGCGATGATCGTCCATCCAACCTGCAGCATCGGTGTGCGTGACACCTCAATAACAATGTCGCTAATGACTTTGCCTAATCAGAACTGAAGGACGTAAGTGATCAAACAGCCGCAAGTATTGTTCGCTTGTTGCAGAATCGTTGCTGCGTAGTTCTCAATATCTGTACGTGTGACACCTCACCAGCGATCATTGACCGTCATTCAAGTGATCTAAGTCAAGTCGGATCGTTGATCGGATCGCTCGGACGTTGACGTGTGTGACGGGGTCTATAGGCTGGTCATGTCTGGATCAAGGAGACCAAAGTGTGTGAAAACACTGGTTAAAGGGAATCTGTCACCCGTTTTTTCCCTTCTAAAATGTGGTCACTATCAGTAAGCCCTTATATTAAGCATTAGAATACTGTGAACATAGAATCCAGCTCACCATCAAGCCCGTTTGAGTCCCATATGGAGCTCACACAACAGCTCTGCCCAAGCTGATCAAATAAAAATAATAATCTTTATTTATATAGCGCCAACTTATTCCGCAGCGGTTAACATATCAGATTCATATACAAGCAAACAGTCATAAGAAACAGTTTTGAAAAACACAACAGTTAAAAAGTAAAAAATAATTACAACCCTGCTCTCAAGAGCTTACAATCTACAATAAGGTGGGGGTGACACAAAGTACAGGGGTTTATTTACAATCATGGTCCAGCCATTTTGAGGTTGTGGAATGGATGAGAACAGAGTAAGTGGCCACCAGCATATCTGTGTATAGCTTTTGGGTCTGATGGAGTTGGCAGTTATGTTCAGGGAAGTAGTGGATAACCTATGTATGAGTAACTTTAATTGGGGAGAATGATAGGCTGCTCTAAAAGTTGTGTTTTTAATGAGAACCTGAAGCTAAGGCCCACGTCACACACACAGATATTTGTGCAGATATAGTTCACAGATCTCTGGTTGCAGTGAAATCATGGACACATGGTTCCATTTTGTGCTGTGTACAAATGGATTAATGTGTCCATAATTTCACTGCAACCAGAGATCTGTGAACAATATCTGCACAAATATCTGTGTGTGTGACGTGGGCCTAAGTAAGTTGATCATAGTCCTAATTTCTTCTGCTAGAGCACTTCAGAGAATTGGTGCAGCTCGGGAAAAGTCTTGGAGCATGGAATTGAAGGTTCGGATTAGTGCAGATGTTGGTCTAAAGTCGCTCCCAGAGAGAAGATAACGGGTGGGGTGATAGGCAGAGATGAGAGTAGAGAGGTAGGGTGTGTCTGCACTGTGAAGAGCTTTGTGGGTGAGAATAAGCAATTTGAATTGGATCCTATAGTGTATGAGCCAGTGCAATGATTGGCACAGAGCAGAAGCATCCGAGTAATGGTTAGCCAGATAGGTGCCCCTAGCTGCTGCATTAAAGACGGACTGGAGAGGGGGAGTCTAGTGAGGGTAAAGCCAATTAATAAAGAGTTGTAATAATCAAGGCAGGAGTGGATGAGGACCACTGTGATGGTTTTAGTTGTTTCCATGGTGAGGAAAGGGGCAGATTCTAGAGATGTTCTTCAGTTGCAGGTGACAAGAGTGGGTGAGAGATTATATATAGGAAGTGAATGAAAGATCAACATCAAACGTAACACCCAGACATCGAGGCTTCTGCCTATGCGGTATTTTTGTGCAGCATACTGAGAGGAAGATATTAGATTTAGGGAGGTTAGTGGAGGGTGGGAGTAGAAGAAGTTCACCTTTGGAAAGGTTGAGTTTCAGGTATAGAATGGACATGATATTGGAAACTGCGGTTAGACAGTCATTGGTGTTCTGTAATACAGCAGGGGTAAGATCAGGCGATGAACTGTATAGGTGTGTGTCATCAGCATAAAGGTGGTACTGGATGCCAAATCTACTGATGGTGTGTCCAATCGTGGCTGTGAAGAGAGAGAAGAGAAAAGGGTAGGGGACAAGCTCTTAAAGGGAACCTGTCACCCAAAATCACCTTCAGAACCTGTTAATACCTGTCCCTATCTAAGCCATCCCTATCTGACCTATGTTAGTAATATAGGAGTACAATAAAGTAGTTTTCAAACTTACAAAACCCATGACAGAGGGGCGTTCCACAAGGCGTCTTTGACGGGTAGGCGGGTCCCCTGTGCCGCGCTATCCCTGCCTCGCCGCTCTATTACGCCCTTATGGGCGTGATTACAGCCTGCATAGCGTGGGCACGATTAAAATCTCGCACCTGCAACGTCACCGCTGCGATGCGGTCACGTGACGCCCGGATCGCGTCACTTCTGGTCACCGCAGGTCTCACACAGGCAGACTTCGCGCATGCGCAGGTTCCCTTTAAACATAGGGTTCTTCTTTATTAAATCCAATTAAAGTGCATTACAAGACAGATGAAGTTACATGAATTCCGTGTTCCGTTCTACATGTTTCAAGTGCCATGTCTAAGAGTGCTGAAAACACTTGATGTGTGTAGAACCGGACACGCTATTCATGCATCTTCATCTTTCTTGTAAAACACTTTAATTGGATTTAATGAACAAGATCCCTATGTTTACGTGCTGGACTTCTACCTGTTCTATTGGATTGTAGAATACTATATGTAAGTTCCCAAGGCAATCTGCATAACATAAAAAAGAGTTTTTCGTAAACGCACCTACAGGTCCAGTTTGATGGATGTTGCTGATCTTGATCCAGCACCTCCTGTCTTCTTGTTTTGTGTGGATGACAAGTTTTACATAATCCACACACTAAGAAATAAAACCAGGGCTGGAACTAAGGTGAAACTATGCAGTGGTACAAGTTCACACTGCCTCATAATAGAAAAAAACAACAAGAAAAGCAACAAGTGAGCAAATACCCTAAAATGATAGAAGTAAAATGGTAAAGTGCAAGTGGGGTCACCTTGTCACTGGTGGGACAGCTTACGCATTTATAAGATCATATCAATGCTACCAAGTACCTTATTTATTTTCTTGCACTATTATTTTTACGTTTATCATTTTAGGGTATTTTCTCACTTGTTTTTTTCTTGTTCTATAATCCACACACTGTTTTCCATTGTGCACCTGAGCACATACACTTCTTTGCCTTCCTGAGGGCAGAGCAAAAGTACTGTAGTGCACATGCATTGGTGTTCTTTAACATTTCTCCATCGGATAACAGTACTTTGCTCTGCACTCAGTAGGGCAATATAGAGGAAACTGTGTGGATGACATAGGATGCATTATCCACACAAAGCAAGGAAGGAGGATAGTGATTAGAAGGAGCGAGAAGGTGCTGGATCAAGACCAGTGACACCCATCAGACCAGATTGCACTATAGGTGAGTATAATGAAAGGTCTTTTTCTGTAATGCAGAACGGCCTGGGGACTTATATAAAGCACTATAGAATGAGGTATTTAAGGGTTTACTACTGGTGGCTGCACTTCATATTGGAAAAACCTGGTGACAGGTTCACTTTAATGCTATGTGGCCAAAGATCAGAAAGATCACTATCAAGGATGGTGAAAACCAAGCTAACCATTGACTTCTGGCATTTGGGTAATGGAGACAAAAGTGGTTCAAATCAGGAGTAGATTGGGAAGACCGAATATCTGGTTAGCATCAGGAATATAGGAGACCCACCAGTCATTGGGGACATCTAGATAATGGCAAATGCTCATGTACCTCTAGATACTGAGTTGCCAGGATCTCTTTGAAGTAAGTGTAAGCACTTTGTGCATTTTATACACCACCGTACACATGACTGCAAGACTTCTGCTGAGAGCAATTGTCGCTCGGGGTTGCCAACTTCACTTTTTTTTTTGACAGATTATCAAAAATCAAACAATATATTTTAAAGGAACATTGGAAAACCAGAATAAATCATTGTAATTAGTGATTCCTGTCTCCAGCCCATAATTCTGAGATGGACACATTGTCTACATTCACTGTACAGTAAAATGATGACAATTACAGTCAAAATAATTTGTATGAGTTTCTCCAGCCTCAAAAAAATCAAGGGAGACTTAACTTTTTTATGAACAGAGCAAGAAAGTGCCTTAACTTTATGGTCAACCCTTACATTTTTGGACGGTTGGCAACCCAGTTCTTATGTTACTCAAAAGATGTAGTTGATAGCAACATTTCATGCCACGTTGAGGTATTTATTTAATATGATGAAGCACAATACTAAATGTCATTAAGGTTCATCATCCCAGCGTTGTCGACTAACTTAACGGCCCTCATACATATTAGACTACTGTCATTCGAACCCATCAATATTTTGCTTGAAACCTCCTGTATATGGGGGAGTCAGGGGAGATAGTTGTCAAATCGATCAAACGATTGCTCGTTGACAGCTATCTATTGTGTATTGGGGGGTAAGCCTTGATTATAGGGAAGGGAAAAGGACAATTGCATAAGATTTTCCTCCACCCAGTATCTTGCAGCTCATCTAGACCAGGGGTCCCCAACTCCAACAGTGCATTTCCTTAGTATTGCACATGGGTTGGAATCATCACCTGTGCATTTGATCACATTAACACCTGTGCAATACTAAGGAAATCCTGTATCCTGCACTGTTGGAGGCCCTCGAGGCCTGGAGTTGGGGACCCCTGGTCTAGATGGGCTGCAAGATACTGGGTGGAGGAAAATCTGATCTAGACCTTCACAAGGACACAAGGTTGTTAGGATTTAGAAGGCACTTTTAACAATAAAAAAGTTTTTATATGTGCCATAAAGTGTGATTATACAGATTACTTATTTTTCCAAATAACCAACTAAACTCATCTCACAAGTTTCAATTTGCCCCAATCCAACTAATATTTCAATAGCTTTAATCATTGCGACACCGTTCATCAAAGAGGCAGAATTCACAAGACGTCAAGAATGATTTTAATTATTTTCCAATAGAAAATCACCTCAATCATTGAAATATAACTTGTGCTTTGCTGCAAAGGCATTTTCTCCTATGATAGCTGATTAAATACTACAGTTGGAGGGCATAATGGGGCTGTCTGCTTTATCAAGGAGCCCTGGGTCCTATTAACAATCAGCAGTAATATTTGCGATAACGCAGAATTACCGTAAGTATCCAATTCATCCACCAGCGCCTTGACCAGGTATTACACAGCTACTATTGCAATCTTTGGGATGCTCATACAATACACGAACATGTTGCCTCCTCCAGAATGAGAGATTACTTTGTGGCCACTCTCCACCTGGGGTGCCAACTGTCCAGAAATTCTAGTTCAAACTTTGTTCTTTTCCAAGACTGGGAATAAATATGTCTCACAGCATTTCCTTCACTGCCATATGAGCTACTTCACCACAAATCTTGCAGCTATGAGTGAAGAGCAAGGAGAACGTGTCTACCAGGACATTAAGGGTATGTACTCACGGTCCAAAGGAGCTGCATCTTGAACGTAGCTATTCCAAACCTGAGTCAACCCGCAGGTGGCCGAAGGGATCTGCAGCCACCCTATGCTCACCATGTGTAGCGGGTGCGGGGCGGCTTTTACCTGCGTGCACCCGATAGGAGCCGCTTCCGACTTGCTGCGGGGAATGCCGGCAACCCACACCCAAGCTGTCAAAATGCTGCGTTCAGGTTAAGCTAGTGGGCATGGGATTTCCCATCCACTATGCTGATACTATACTACACAGCATTTTGGACGCAGTGGCAAGATGCTACGTCCAAAATGCTGGTTATACTGATCGTGAGTATGCAGCCTTAGACCATGGATATCAAGGCAGATAGAAAATAAACATGATGACAGACTATCGCTGGTATGTAACAAAAGTTATTCCAGAAAATCAAAAAACAAAAAACATGTGCCTACTAAGTAGCAATCTGCATAACTAGAGATCTTTTGTTAATAAATCAATTATGGTAATCTTTTTTTTATGAAAAAAAAATATCTTGGCCCAGATACATCAAGTCTTTATAAGGGGACATTTATGAGCCAGATTCTCCTGATTCATTAAGATATGCACTCCTTTTCATGATTCAGGAGTGTATGGCAAGTGCACCTCCATGTACCTTACCACCAGTATTACTTGAGTCCCAGATTAGAGTAAGACTTCTGTAGGAGGAATGTCCACCGTAACAAATATACAATGTGGAAATCTTAAAGGGAAGGAAGACCATGTCGATAGGGAGCAGAAGATGGGACACCTCCTGCCACTTGCCTATGACTCTCCCTAGCTGCCCTGTAATTTCTATGCGAGTCCTTCCCTCTATTGCCATCATGTGCCTAGACCCTAGATGTCACCTCAACTACCCCTGGCTAGTTGTAGGCTGGTGCATTCATTAGATCAGTGTTTCCCAACTCCAGTCCTCAAGGCACACCAACAGGTCATGTTTTCAGGATTTCCTTATCATTAGACAGATAATGGAATTATCCCCTGTGCAAGTGATTAAATTATCACCTGTGCAATCCTAAGGAAATCCTGAAAACATGACCTGTTGGTGTGCCTTGAGGACTGGAGTTGGGAAACACTGCATTAGATGACACCTCAGTTGTAATGCACACACAGGGGAGGTTGACAGACTGGGGGAACAAGATAAAAAGGATACACTAACTAGAATGATGCTCCAGCCCAAACACCAGGGCTAGCAGCTATACTTGCTCCAGTAGCAGGATCGGCAGCAAAACACCAGCAGCCACTGGAGACCACTTCACTCAACCAAGGTCAGCTTTTGAATGGATTTTTTTTACAACTGGCAGTTATGTGCTGTATCATGTAACCCATTAAAGGGAAATTAGTCTGGTTTCCAACTTGAATTCAAGCTGAGGTATAGTGGCGCCCTGTGCCAGGTAGCCACAGGACCAACTAGTACACTATTTCCATTTTCTGGTACCCACATACACACACAACATCTTCCACTCCAAGCCTGTAGGGGGAGCACCACTGGTTGCTGTTAAGCCAGATCCCCTATAAATACAGATGCTGGGGGCGGAGTTAGCCAGAGTGTGCAGTCGCTAAGAGAACTGTGAAGATCAGCTCAGTGCATAGAGCTAAACTGGTCACCGGATCCGTGCTAGGCCCGAGACCAGCACACCGCCAGAGCTAGTGTGAGGGTCCAGAGAGTGAGGACGAAAGGCAGAGGTGAGGAACATTACAGTGGGGGCAGAGGAGCCATCCCGGCTCACCCCAAGAGAACACCGGTCACTGGAGTCTGAGTCTGCAAGGGCGAGATTAGCCCAGCAGAGAATCCCAGTACAACGCGGAGGTTTAGCTTCCCAGACACCCGCAGCACCCCCATTTGAGAGCCAGGAGCCGCAGAAGAGGCAGCGGTAGCCAAGCGAGAGCCCTCAGTGCAGCAACACGGGTGTGAGAGAGAAGAGAGGTCAGGCCTGGTTCCACACACGCCAGACTTCAGGACAATGTCCATCCTTCCAGCTGTCCCACACCACAATGACTGCGCTACCCTATTCCACCATCATACCCTTACAGCCTCAGGGACCCGCTCCACCTGCAGGGAGCTACAACACCTTGCTGTCCCATCACCCCGGGGTCCCCAGCAGCACCGTGCAATCACCGGATCTACAGCATCACGACATTCATCTATAAACTCTTATCCCTGTAAAATACCCCTTTTTATTGTCACCGCAAGGGCACAGGCTCGGGCACCGACCACCCGTGACATCCTCGTATCCGAACGCCCAAGATCTGAGTACCCAAGACCCTTGTGGGCCAGACATATACTGGGGCTGCCAGCATCAAGAGAAGCTGACTTAACCCTTTCTGTTTCAAAAGAAATTAACTTAATTTAATATCCAGTAGACTCAGAACTGTCACAAATTTCAACTTGTCTCGTGACAAGGGAGCACCATAGCTTGTCACGAATTAGACAAACTGTGGCGACATCTTGGCGGAGTCTGGAGAAACTCCATGAAAATAACAAAAGTCGCAACAATTTTTCTCAACTCCGATTATGGCAAACGTTTGAGACTTTTCAAAGCAATTTATAGAGAATTCTGTGGCCTATGTGTTATCCTGTTATTCAGACCTTTTATTAATACTTCTTGTTAAACTTAATAAGCATATTGTATTTGTGATTTCTGATCTAATACAACAATTTCTGATAGCCACATTTGCAATCATCATTTTCTTTGTGTGTAAGATCAGCAAATGTAGCTGGGTCACCATCAAAGAAAATGTGAAATATAGATCAGTTATGTCATTACATACAGGTGTAGTTCATTAATTATATAATTCTATATAGATATTTGTATATATATAATATACAGTATATATGTAATATAAGATATATATAATTCTATATTGGTATATAGGTCTACATAGCTATAGATGTAGATCTTTATATAATTCTATACTCCCTGTCTCTTAGGCTAGGGTCACATTTACGTTTTGACCCTAGCCTACCGGATTGCGCTTTTATCTTAGTAGTTTTCCAGCACCGAATAGCGTTACCGCTATGCGGTGCTGGATAACGCTGCCTCTCTAGTTACCCGATATTTACCTTCCCAACCAGTCACACAGGAAGCTGCTGGGAGTGCGCTTTTACAGCGCCGCACAGGAACACTGTCTGCAGCATTTCCTGTGCGGCGCTGTAAAGCGCACTCCCAGAAGCTTGCTGTGTGATTGGTTGGGAAGGTAAATATTGGTAACGAGGGGCAGCGTTATCCAGCACCGCATAGCGGTAACGCTATGCGGTGCTGGGAAAAGTACTAAGATAAAAGCGTAATCCGGTAGGCTAGGGTCAAAACGTAAATGTGACCCTAGCCTTAGTTAACATATTTTATTGTGCCTGTGGTTCCTTAGCAGACACATTTACACATAGTAGACTTGATGTTCCATACTTTGCAATATTAGAATTGTTCTACACAGGGGTGGTTATACCATTGGAGAAACAACGGTAGCCACATAGGGCCCAAGAGATAAAGGGCTCCAAAGCAGGTAGCATTGTGCATTACGATGAGCTACTGGACTGGAAGGGGCCCATATATTGTTCCCTCTTCAGTCTGTGTCCACCACTGGCTCTATACAGTATATTTGCTTGGCCTTAAGATTATCACTAAGCCCCATACAAGAGAATTATTATTGCATACATTACTGGCATAGACTATTTCAATAGAAACATGTGGATGTGCTTTGTACAGGAATAATTCCTAGCGGTACTTTAAAGACTCCTACACCATGTTAATGTAAAAACATCAAAAATATTTCCATATGTGTTGTGATCTTGCCAGCGCAAGCTTACAAGTGATGAGCCTGACTATGATAACGTCCAGACACTATTTCTTATGCAGAGACTATATCTGGATATTAATACCTGATGTCTGTAGTTTTCACCCTCCCTTTTATTGCTGCAGGCTGGTACCAGACATTACTCTATCACCCCTTCCGTCCATTGTTTCCATTACAGAGTTTGGCTTATCACAAGCTCTGAGCAATGATTTCGGCCATCCTCCCTCCATACCTCTTTAATACTTGGCCTGCAGTTGCTCCCAGCATTGGTTTGTTGTCCCACCTCGTTTGTGTAGCTTCTTGTGGCATATTATAGTTGGATTTTACTTGTGTTTTTTGTTTGTTTTTGTAGTAAATGTACTTTCAAGTACTTCTTCACAATAAGCTATCCAGTGTTTGAGGAATAAAACTAATTTTATCCAATATATGTCTTGTAACCTACAATCTCACCAGCTTTCTCCTCTACAGACTCTCTCTCAAATTGCAACTGAGCTTGCGGGAGGAGACTTAGGCTAGGGTCACATTTGCGGTTTTGTTTTCAAAACCGGATCCAGTTCCGCAGCCATAGGCTGAAATAGAAAAAACGGAGTGCACTTAATGCAATCTGGTTTCTGCATCCGGTTTTGCAGCCTGCGTTAAAAATCATGCAGACTGCATTTTTCGGAGCAGTTGAAAAACCGGATCCGTTTTTTTATAATGGCCGCCTATGGCAACCGGATCCGGTACCACAAGGTACATGAATATACCTTGCGGTACCGGATCCGGTTTTTGGTGCCACAATTTTTTCACATTGCAGATCTGGATCCATTACTGGATGTGAATGGGCAAATGTGAAGGCACACGGTAATACCACATCTGGTAATGGATGCGGTTACCGGATTGTGCCTTCCAAATGTGACCCTAGCCTTACTGCAATAATGTCTCCTATACACAGAACAGCACACAGAGAGGGATTCCTGCTCTTTATTCCTTTATTAATATAAAGGGGAATTAA
Organism: Allobates femoralis; assembly: GCA_033576535.1. NCBI lineage: Eukaryota > Metazoa > Chordata > Amphibia > Anura > Aromobatidae > Allobates > Allobates femoralis. Next base: position 107,508,566 of record JARQOC010000004.1, read on the forward strand.
GGATTGACATGAAGGAAATTTTACCTCAGTACTGAGCTGTGTAGATGTGAATGCAGCTCTGCTGTAAGATAAAAGGATTGTTTGAAACGCACCGCAATGTTTATGTGTCTCCTTCTGCCCCTCACTCCTTCTCCACTTCTCCTGTCAACAGCATGCTGTAGCATGTGTAACTTGACCCCTCATTCTGGTGGCATCTTAACAAGGCGGAGTTGAGTTGTTTCATCAGAATGGATGGTTAGTTCAGGAAGCAGTGGAAGAAGAGGCTCATAAGTGTAGAAAGAAGCAGAATCCTCTCATAAGATATTTTTAAAAGTTTCTTATATTGCCTCGAATTATTGGTTTATGCAGAGTTTGCTAAAATAATAGTTCCTTTTAAAAGTCACTGGAATGGTTTCTAAAAAATGTATGAAAAGGATGTGGCATGGTAGTCTGATAGCTGGCATAGCACATCGGACCCTACTTGTTTGACACATTTAAAAAAAGAGTTGCTTTCTTATGATTAGTTATTTTAATTAAGCTGTTACCCATCACTATCCAACACCTTGTGTCTTGTGTATTACATCATTAATAGGGGAGTGCAGGCTCTTGTTTTATTATGGGGTCTCCACACAGTGGCGTTACTTCAGGCCCAGGGGCCCCACTGCATAGGCTCCAACTGGGCCCCCAATTAGTGCAAATCTTTAATAGAATTAGTCTTTATTTATAGGCCAAAGGGACTTTTGGGGCCCCCCTAGGCTGCAGGGCCCGGGTGCGATCGCAACCCCTTCACCTATTATAGTTACGCCTCTGTCTCCACAGTGTATTATAGAGTGTCTGATATCACCTGGTATCAGACACCTTTCATCCCTCAGCCTTCTGTTTCAATGTGATTTACTTCATAATAGGACAAACAGTTGCTTACTGTTTTGTTGTGTCAGATGTTTTGTGCCAAAACCTGCTCGTAGTTGCTGATTATTAGAATAAAGTAATGTGATTTCCGTCTATGCCCACTAGGTTTGGCAAATTAGATATCTGGCAAACTAAGCAGTTATATATTATCCATGAACTATGAGATAATGGTAATTTATTTGGAAAGTATTAACTGCTTGGCCATGATACTTGTCCTGATGCCCTGTTGTAGTTTAGCTGCTTATACTTCATATAGTCATATATTAATTACTGATGAGCGAGCAGTAAAACGCTCGGGTGCTCGATGCTCGGGTCGAGCATATCGAGATGCTCGTTTTGATGGATAGATATTGGATGCTTGTACACCAGCCCCAGATGTGCTGACTGGTATACAGCCTCTTGTGGTACACTGAAGTGTGCTATATACCCCTCCAGCCTATATACAGCTAAGGCCAAGGTCACACATGGCATCTGTTTTTGGGATCATTTGTGTAATTTTTTTTTTTACTAAGTCCAAAAACGTATATGCGTTAACGCATGTGTGTCTGCGTTTTTCAAAAACGCATTTCTTTTTGTTCAGCATCTTTTTGGGTGCAGTAAAAAAAATGCATACGTTAACGCATTGCGTTTTGTAGATGCAAAAATGTAATTTTCCAAAAACGGAATCCGGTTTTGGAAATGGGAAAACACTGATGGGCATGTGTGACCCTGGCCTAAATTAATCCTTAAAAGGACTGTTTTTTTGATGGATAGATATTAGAAGCCTTTACACCAGCCCCAGATGTGCTGACTGGTATACAGCCTCTTATGGTACAACAAAGTGTGCTATATATTCATCCTGTCTACCTGCCTGTATACAGCTAGATAAGTCCTCAAAAGGATTGTTGTTTTGATGGATTTTGTATCCCAGCAATGGCACTACCTAAAAGATCCAAAATCTGTCCCTCACTCAGCAGCACCTCTCCCTACACTAGCTGACAATGTGGAGCAGAGTGACGAGCACAGCGCCGTCTGGTCTTATATAAACCTGATGGCGCTGTGCGGCCAAGCAATCACTGTAATGCCACAACCAATATGGCTGTGGCATTACAGTGTGTGGCAGCCAATCCCTGTATGTGGGCTGTTACCCTCGCCTGCCTACCTATATAAAGGACACATTTTCACATGTTGTGATTGCTTTGCAATTTTCCATTATGAGTTTATCTATTTATTGCAGGGGCGGACCGTCACCCCCGGGGGCCCTGGTGCAGGTGAGGACTGGGGGGATGCTACTGGGCGACGGCGCAGCCCGGGGGGGAAGTTCTGCTGGCCATCGGCGCTGCGTCCCGGGGGGGTGCTGCTGGGAGCCACTGGATGCCGCTGGGAGCCGCGGGTGCGGTGCTCTCCTACCTGGTGAGCCGCTTGTAGGAGCCAGAGGAGCAGAGGAGAGGGGGCGCGGGATCAGGAAGGGGAAGCAGGAAGCTCTCTGCTCCCCTTGCCTGATCCTCCTCTCCTTTGTCGGCGGCTTGCGGGGGTCGGCTGGGGCTCCAGGCTTGAAGGGGCCCCCTAGCTGGTCGGCGCCCTGTTGCACCACGGTAGTTCCGCCCCTGATTTATTGCACTTCAACCATCAGCCTCTGTTTTCCAAATGTTTTCTTTACTACAGATTGCATATTAGCAATATTATTTTGCTTTGGGAAATCATAGAAATCTCTGTAAAATATTAATCATATGGACCCGATCTCACTTATTAATGTAACCTCACCCCACACACTGTTGGCCAAACTATGGTTCAACAGATCATTTGGTTGGCATCTATCTCACCCGACTCTCGCATAGACAGGAGCACTCACTCTGCCGAGCGCTCCAGTGTTCTTTATGAGAGAGCTGCTGCCAGACTACTCTGGTATCTTTTCTCTAAAGACATCAAGAGGATCCTTATCTCACTCAATAATATTCTATCAGGGGCCTCCAAATACATTAGACTGCCTACGAAACCCATTGAAGCTGGTGGTTGAGTGTTAGTTTAAAATATATGATGGATCTTTTTAGCTATTTTCTTCCAGAATATATTACACACCTGTCTTGGCTATCCCGAGCCAGTCTTCCTTCTCTGGACTCTGTTGCCCTCTCTTGTGCTTCATGATGGGTTCTACAAGTTGACCAACTGTGGATCAATTACATAACCTCCCTAGGCCTGTTTAATGCCCAAGAGACACAGACCTGTGAGTTAGGATTGAAACTCTAATTTTCCTTGTTTAGTATGCTCCATTATCTGTACTATATGTGTTTCAGCTCAAAAGACATGGGGTGGCACCATGGCTCAGTGGTTATCACTACAGCCTTGCAGCACTGAGGTCCTGGGTTCAATTCCCTGTAAGGACAACATCTGTATGGACACCTTTGATGTCCCCAGTGCCACAGTTTTTAACCCTTCAAGATGGAAGTCTCTGATAGAGACAGCAAGGTAGACTAAAATGTAGTGCAGAAGTAGCTTAATATATATGGTCGATGACCACCTTGATGTTATTACAGGACCAATTTCAAAAGTCAGTGCATAGGAAGTAATTTTTGGTAGAGACATAACTTAGAACATCTGATTCCAAGGGCAAAACCAAAATTTGGGACCCTGAAATTTCATGTGTCATTTATAGTGATTAATATCCTCCTATAAAATCTAGAGTTTTCTCACGCGACAAGGCTCAGGTGTCATCCAAAGCACTCATTCTTACAGATGTTTCTAATCTTTAAGCACTCACCAGGTGAGGTGGATCCGCTAAGCCTCTGGTCCTGGTTGCCACAAGGACACCAGATGTTTATGAACTTCATGTATAATAATGAGGACTAGGACAAAACCGAAAACTCAGGATAGATGAAGAGGAATAATATAATAATATTTATTCATTTATATAGCGCTTTCATACATTTGAAATACTGTCCCCATTTGGGCTCACAATCTAAACAATCCTCATCAGCATGTCTTTGGGTCTTTTTCAAATCTGCATTTCTGTTCTTTTGGGTTGCAATCCGTTTTGACAGCATGTGTGCAAAAACACATTGCAAAAAACATTCAAAAAAAGCACCTATTGATTTCATGGAAAACGCAATGAAAACGCAGTAAAAAACATCACCTTCAGAAAACGCAAAATGCCCTGCGTTTTTGCAGTACTGCAATGTTTTGGGCTGCGTTTGTGACTGTTCCAGGGTATGAAAATACTTGGAAATGGCGTTGAGTGTCCATATCACCCCGGGCGGCTGAAATGCACACATTTGAGTCCTATGGCTTAGGGGGTGACGTCCAGAGGTCAACATACACCACATTTCACATTTTTGCCATTATACGCAGACACAATAATAACTATATACAACGGGCGACTTTATATTCTAGTCCTTGACTTTGTACACCCGTAGGCATACCACCCTCTGGGACAAGTGATGAGCTCATAAATTCACTTAATCACATCAATAAAGTTCTCTGTCCGGGTGCCCCTTGGGGAGATAGGCCTCCACATCTCTCCGCTCACAAAGACCTCCTGATACAGGTCTTGTACCGGGATGAAACCCCACCATTGTACAAATTAAAATCTGTCACAGTACCTGTCTGATGGTCTTCGGGGCAACCTGGGGCAGTCTCCTGGGCTTGGTTCCTCGCCAAAGGGTTTTCCTGTTCCCACCATCTCCACGGTGGCTCTGTCTCTCCCCTGGTGAGCCAGGAATCTCTGTTGAGCAAAGTTTGGCTGCTCCAGGGCTGGAATGGAGCACAGTCCTGTGCCCTGGTTTGGAGGCGGCTCCAACCGCCCGATCGGTCGGTGCTGGTGACAAACCACCACAGAGCACAGGGCCGGACACCCCAACTATCTCGTTGCTGCTGGCCTCGTCCTCCTCGAGTTTTTCCTCCACGGCGTCCGTCTGGCTGGATAGCTCCTCAATCACGGCCTCCACCAACCACGTCGGATTCTCTCGCAGGACCCTCCAGGACATCCTCCTCGGGCTCAGCTGGCCATTGAATGTTTTCCATTGAAATCAATGGGTGCGTTTTTAGATGCATTTGCAATGCATTTCTATGCGTTTTTGTAGTGGAAAAATGCATAGAAACGCAAACGCAACCCCTCCCTTAGATGTGAACTTAGCCTTTGAAAATGCAGGAGGAAACCAGAGTGCCCAGAGGAAACCCATGCAAACACGGGAAGAACAGATATAATGTTGATTTATTAGTCAACGCATTTTTGGGCTCCCAGAAACGCCCTGAAACATAGCAACATGACATTGATTTTTGATGATATTCTAATTCCTTGAGATGCACTAGTATATAGTACTGTGGCACCCCTGCTGGGGATTGCCACAGGACCCACCGGTGCAAGGAGAGACATACACCTTGGTACACACAGCACACAACACCTTCCACCCCAGACCTGGAGGGGGAGCTCTACTTGCTGCCTTAAGCAAGTTCCCCTATAAGGATCCAGGCCTGAGGGGAGGAGTCAGTTAGTCTGTTCTGAGCAGTAAAGGGAGCAGTTAGTTCCAGTCAGACAGCCAAGGAGAAGGAACTGGTTACTGGGACCAAGCCAGGCCCAGAACCAGGGGACACTGACCAGCTGTGCAGCACTCTAGTGAGAGGGACGGAGGCCAGTGGAGGAAGTAGGATAAAGGAAGAAGGGAACATATCTGGTTTCCCTCTAGCCCACCCCGACACCGGAGTCCGATTCTGCTAATAATCTAAGTGTAGCAGATAAAGCCCGGACCAGCCAGGAGTATCAAGTCCCCCTGAAGTTACACCAAGTGAGACACCAAAACCTGACCAAGCATAGGACCAGGGGCGCAAGAGGAGAATAGGTATCCCCACAGCAAGGTCCTCATTGTCGGTTGTGGAACAGCACCCTGAGAGGGAGAAAGAGCGGCAGGTTCAGCTACAGGCAGAGCTTACCCCAAACACCGCACACACTAACAGAGGAAGCCTCACAACTCTCCAAGGTGAACGTCCCAAAATGCACCGAGAACCTGGTTACTCTTCTGGACCGTACCTGTTACCGGACATCAGTAAATAGGTACCGAAACAGAGACTATTGTGTGTGTGTGTGTGTGTGTGTGCCTGCTTCACCGCCACATCCTGCAGTGTCCACAGCAGCGACGCTACAACAACTCCCCTCATCAACCCCGCTGCCCTGAGGTAAAGCTCCGTCTGTGGGGAACTGTACTACCAAAGCTGCATTCCCATCACCTCAGCGGCTGGTCGCAACGCTGATATCCACGTTATCATGTACCACAGGTGGCGTCACATTACCGTTTCCCCATCCATCACCATCATTCCTCGCCATCCCTGCCATTGAGGGTCCAGGGCACGGAACCGGGAATCGACCAGCCGTGATCCCCCACCGAGGTAACAACCTGTCCCGGTATCCGAGTACCCCCTACCCTGTCAACCGATTCAGTACTACCTCTAGAGTTACACCAGAGAAAGATGTACTCATAAAATTCTCAGCATGCATGAAGCCCTATCATGACGGCTATCCAGGAGTCTATCTTGCTGTCTAATCTTTATCTACCCCTTATACTTTTTCAATTCTCAGAAAGTGCTAATATTCTTCTACAGTGATCAAATGGAGGGGGGTTGACGGCTCGGCATCATGAAATGCTGGCGCTAATGAACAGTTTGAGTTTGCCAGTGTTGAGTGTAGACACCACAGGCTTCTGGTGAGAACGGGGACTCTTAGTGATAAGATTTAGCAATCTACGTTATTCAGTAGCAGGAACCCATGGTTCAGCTCCGCCAAGGAAAAATGCATTTTCTGTTCAAATAACAAGTACAGGAAAGTCCCAGTTCCCCTTGAAGTTAAAATATAGACATCAACTTCAGAAAACCTGCTCAGAAATGCATGACTTATTTTCCTTAGCTCATTTCCTTATGCCTGTCCCCTCAATAATACCACCTAGAAAGCGGTCTGTTTCCCTCCATAGCAGGGCTGGCTCGCTTACTTTCCCCACTATTTAGGAGTGTGGTTAATTCCTAATTAGCACTGACAGATGCTTCCCCTGTAATCCTATTCCCAACATGCCCTGCTTGCTTTTGTTTGCTGGTGGAAGATATATTGTGACACAGTAATGACCCTTCAATGCAGTTCTGGAACAGTTTAATGACACACTAATGATTTATTACATGTTCCACTTGATTAGTTGGTCGTTTGTCAGCATTATATTTCCCTGTCCATAAACCTGTCACAGGTTTTATAGACCTTTCCCTAGAAAAAAAAAGAAACCCCAAATAAATTCAGTTTTTATTTCTCTTCTTGTTTTTGCTGAGATGGTTGCACAGAGCCCCTATTATTGAAACATCCACAGGTCTTATTAAATCTTCAAGCCCATTGCGGGATGCAGTGAGCTAATGGCTGTGGTATTTGTAACGAATTTAATGACAGGAATCATATGCCCTCTGTACATTCATGTCAGGTGAAATTAAAGGAAGACATTTTATAGAAAAGCACAATCATTTCATATATTGTTTTTACACAAGCCTCATCTTAATGTAGAGTCTAAGACCATGTACACACGCTGAGTATTTGGTCAGTATTTTACCTCAGTATTTCTAGCCAAAACCAGGAGTGGGTGATAAATACAAAAGTGGTGACATGTTTCTCTTCAGGTACCGTCACACGCGGTAATATTAGTCTAGCTTCACATTTCAGGACTGTTACGTTGAGTCCCATGCGCATGTGCAGCCGCAGGTGAAAACGCATGCGAACGAGTGTAAACGTTGCGTTTTACATACGCATGCGCATAGCTTTGCGCACGCAGGTCCGCAACGTTCACATGCGTTTGTCTGCGTTTTGAGCCTTGCGCATGCGTTTTCCATCTGCATGCGTTCGCTAAACTTAGCCCAATTTTCAGTGACCCTGCCTACAGACACGCCCATGGGCTTTTTGAGCATGCGCACTAAGGTGTCCGAATGCGTTTCATCCGCAGCTGTGCACAAAACCATCCGCATGCGTACAGTCTCATAAGGGGCTAATGTTAATTGTATCCGCAGCGTGCGCATGCAAACACTTGCATTTTTTTGGACGCGCCGAAAAATGCTACAAGCCACGTTCCCTGGCGGCATAAAATCTTCTTCTCCGTCCGCATGCGTATAGTTACGCAGCTGAACCCGAACGAACGTGGCTATGTGCGGATGACTGCGCATCCCATGTTAAAGATAGGTGCGCAATCCGCATGCGGATTTCGGGACACAGAGCCGCACCGTCCGCGGCGCAAATGTCCTGAAATGTGAAGGCACCCTAACTTCCATATTTGCAATTGCAATTCCGGCAATTTGAGCGTGCAGTTTCGGGAACTTTTTTGCACATCGCCGTCGCCCTGTCAAACATAGATATCTTGCCTGTGTTCTACGGCAATCCTGCATTCCGAAAATTTCCTGCAGAAGACCAGAAGCAATTTCCCTTTTCCACATCACCGCGTCACATGCCACCATCTCATCAGCGATGTGGGCGTAGAGTGTGAGTACGGCGAGGAAACAGGCGTGCCAGAGTCTTTTTCACCGCGCCCCAACTACTCCGATTGGCTGACACAACCGCGTTACCACTAAGCCACCAATCGCTGCAGACGGGGCGCGGAAAACAGCACGCACAGGCACGCATACGGGTTTGATTCCAGAATGTCTGAGCTTGCTTTCTACATCGCTATCGCCCTGTCACATGCCATGAAGTGCTGAGATCACCTGGCGGCTATCGCCTGATTTCAGTGCAGTGCAGGGCGATCAGGCGACGCTCCACCAGCGATTTCTCGCCGTAAAATCGCACTGTCTTACGCCACTATGCACAGGTGATGTCACTTCCACATCGCCGAAATACACTAATTTACGGCGATATGGAATCCATATCGCTGCGTGTGACGGTACCATCATACTTTTCCTCAGATTGTTCCTCTCCTGGGTTTGACTGCAAATTGTGAGGTAAAAAATTCTCCAAATGCTCAAAGTGCGCTTGAGGCCTAAGAAAAAATTGACCTAAAGGTGCCATTACACACCACAACATCACTGCGATATCGCCCGCGATTTCACATGAGCGTGCACGTTTTTGGCAATGTGGCGTTCGGGAAATCGCCAGAACAAGACCGGAAGTGATCTTGCCCTTCCACATCGCCGCGTCACATAGCACAACCACATCAGCGAAGTGAGCGTGCTGTTTGACGCCGGTGAAGCGCTAGGCGTTCCACAGTGTGTTTCACTGTGCCCCTACCACTGCGATTGGCCGACCCAACTGCGTTACCATTTGGTCAGCCTTGTCTGGCAAGATGGCCACTACATTACACATTTGCCCTTTCTACTATATTGCTATTCAAATATGGCGCCTTGGCCCCCGTCAGCCAATGGGAACGCCGTAGTATCCACTAATCGCCGACGACGAGGCGTGGAAAACACAACGCTCAGGCAAGCCTACGGGATTGATTTCAGGATCTCTGAAGTTGCGCTCAACATCGTTATCGCACTGTCACACGGCATGATCCTGTAAAATCCTGAGGTTGATATCACCTCTTTTTATAGCAGTGCTTAAAACCTGTCAACTCGCCACCAGCGATTTATCGCCGTCGAATCGCCCTGTCACATGTCACAATGCACTTGCGATGTGGTCTCAACATCGCCAAACTCGTGAGTTGCTTGCAAAGTTGCGGGCAAAATTGTGGCGTGTAACGGTACCTTTAGAGTTAGGCCACATGCACACGATGAGTATTCTGTGAGTTTTTTACCTCAGGATTTGTTGTCAAAACCAGGAGTGGAACAATCAGAAGAAAAGTATAATACAAACACTTCACCACTTCTGTATTTATCACCCACTCTTGAGTTTGGCTACAAATCCTTAGGCTGGCTTCACACTGCGGTCAGGTTCGATCCGGGGCTGTCAGGGGTGAACCTGACAGCCCCGGACCGGATCTGGACACAGAACCAGAGGGCAAATATGCCCTTTGGTCTGGTGTGCAGCCGAATGCTGCAGAGCTCAGCTGTCCCCTGCGACGTGATGCTGAACCGCTTCACAGGGAACAGCTCCCTAGTGCTGAAGTTCAGCGTAGCTCTCGCTGAACTTCAGCCGCAGGTGTCTGGTTCCCGGATCCTCCCGGATCTTCCCGTATCGGTGCAATCTGGCCCCATAGACTCCGATGTTAGGGAGTGCCGGATTGCCCCGGATTCGGGAGGATCTGGGAGAATCCGGGAGGATCCGATTTGGGGAGATTTTTCTCCCCGGACACAAAAATGCAGCATGCTCCGATTTTTTTGTCTGGGAGAAAAAATCAGACTCCTCACGGATTCTCCCGGACACATGGAAACCGGAAGGCAGACAGTTGCCATTCGGCTCCATCCGGCCCCATAGGGCTGCATGGGGTGAAAATCGAGTCCGGGGCTGTCTGGTTTATATCGGACAGCCCGGATTTGACCTGACCGCAGTGAGAAGCCAGCGATAGGTAAAAATAACTCCCCAAATACTGATTGTGTGCACATGGCCTAACTCTCAGGTCAATTTTGTCTTAGGCCTCATGCAGACTTGGAGTATTTGGAGAATTTTTTACCTCAGAATTTGTAGCCAAACCGAGGAGAGGAACAATCTGAGGAAAAGTATAATAGAAACACTTCACTAATTCTGTATTTATCACCCACTCCTGGTTTTGGCTACAAATACTGAGGTAAAAAACTCACCAAATACTGAATGTGTGCACCATGGCCTTAGGATCTAGATAAAAGTAACAAAAAAGACGGCTGCACTCTGAATACTAAACTATGCAATAATGAATATACAGGTAAATGAATTTGAATCAAAGCTTAGGAAATATACATAATAATTGAGACACTTAGCATTGAAATATGGCCATATCTGTAACCAATCAGTAGTCATGATGTATCATGTTCTGCACCAAATTTGCATCCTCTGGCAGAAAACCACACCAAAATCTGGAGAGAGAGAGAGAGAGAGAGAGATCTTGCCATTCAGAAATGATTTCAGAACATTTAGGGCAGAATGCGGTTATTGGAAAAACACACCAAAAAGCGCATAAAAAAAGCATAGGCAGTTGATATTATTGACATCCTGCCTCTTTTTTCTGCACCAAAATCTGCACCGAAACTGCAAGGGAAAAAAAATCAACATTGGCACAGCACTTATTAATTCTCATAGACTCTGCTGGCTTCAGGATAGACATGCAAATTTTCATGCAGATTCTCAAAATCTACTTTAAAAAATGCAACAAAAATGCACCCTGGGCACAGAACCTAACGCTCCTTTCCCAATTCCTGTAAGATGAAAATAGGACAATTTACCCCCTTTGTGTGCGAATTCATATATGTCACTTTTCACCTTTAAAGGGAACTTGTCACCTCATTCTAACCCCCTGACCTATCACTAGCTGTTCCTACACCTTCCTAGCTGCTCCCTAACCAAGCAGTCACTCAGTCAGGAGACTGGAAAAGTGGCTCCTGGCTCCATTCTCCCCTCCTCTCTTCATCACTGCACACCTCGCTGGGCGTCATCATTTGGTCTTGATCTCCTCCTCTTGTTTGAATTTCCCGCCCTCTTATGCTCCTATGATGCACCGGCCGGTACGTCATATCCAGCCCAGTATATAGTGAGTGTGTTATCAGCATTTCATCAGTATGTGGTGAGTGTGTCATCCACGTTTCATCAGTATATGGTGAGTGTGTTATCAGCGTTTAATCAGTATATGGTGAGTGTGTCATCAGCGTTTCATCAGTATATGGTGAGTGTGCCATCAGTGTTTCATCAGTATATGGTGAGTGTGTCATCAGCGTTTTATCAGTATATGGTGAGTGTGCCATCAGTGTTTCATCAATATATGGTAAATGTGTTATCAGCATTTCATCAGTATATAGTGAGTGTGTCATCATGGTTTCATCAGTATGTGGGGAGTGTGTCATCAGCGTTTCATCAGTATATGGTGAGTGTGTCATCAGCGTTTCATCAGTATATGGTTAGTTTGTCATCAGCATTTCATCTGTATTGGGTGAGTGTGCCATCATTGTTTCATCAGTATATGGTGAGTGTGTCATCGGTGATTCATCAGTATGTGGTGAGTGTGTCATTAGCGTTTCATCAGTATATGGTTTGTTTGTCATCAGCATTTCATCAGTATTGGGTGAGTGTCATCATTCTTTCATCAGTATATGGTGAGTGTGTCATCAGCGTTTCATCAGTATGCAGTGTGTCATCAGCGTTTCATCAATATTTTGTGAGTGTGCCATCAATGTTTCATCAGTATATAGTTAGTTTGTCATCAGCATTTCATCTGTATTGGGTGAGAGTGTCATCATTGTTTCATCAGTATATGTTGAGAGTGTGATCAGTGTTTCATCAGTATGTGGTGTGTCATCAGCATTTCATCAATATGTAGTGAGTGTGTCATCAGTGTTTCATCAGTATGTGGGGAGTGTGCCATCAGCGTTTCATCAGTATATGGTTAGTTTGTCATCAGCATTTCATCTGTATTGGCTGAGTGTGTCATCATTGTTTCATCAGTATATGGTGAGTGTGTCATCGGTGATTCATCAGTATGTGGTGAGTGTGTCATTAGTGTTTCATCAGTATATGGTTTCTTTGTCATCAGCATTTCATCAGTATTGGGTGAGTGTGTCATCATTGGTTCATCAGTATATGGTGAGTTTGTCATCAGCATTTTATCAGTATATGGTGAGTGTGTCATCCGCGTTTCGTCAGTATATGGTGAGTGTGTTATCAGCGTTTCATCAGTATATGGTGTGTCATCAGCGTTTCATCAGTATATGGTGAGTGTGTCATCCGCATTTCATCAGTATATGATGAGTGTGCCACTAGTGTTTCATCAGTATATTGTTAGTGTGTTCTAAGCTTTTAATCAGTATATAGTGAGTGTGTCATCAGTGTTTCATCAGTATATGGTGAGTGTGTCATCAGCGTTTCAACAGTATATGGCTAGTTTGTCATCAGCATTTCATCAGTATTGGGTGAGTGTGTCATCATTGGTTCATCAGTATATGGTGAGTTTGTCATCAGCATTTTATCAGTATATGGTGATTGTGTCATCCGCGTTTCATCAGTATATGATGAGTGTGCCATTAGTGTTTCATCAGTATATAGTTAGTTTGTCATCAGCATTTTATCTGTATTGGGTGAGTGTGTCATCATTGTTTAATCTGTATATGTTGAAAGTGTCATCAGCGTTTCATCAGTATGTGGTGTGTCATCAGCATTTCATCAATATGTAGTGAGTGTGTCATCAGTGTTTCATCAGTACCGTATATACTCGAGTATAAGCCGAGTTTTTCAGCACAATTTTTGTGCTGAAAAGTGCCCCCCTCGGCTTATACTGGAGTCACTATACAGCCTGAGTGTGGAGTGGTGGTGACCGGGGGCTGGAGGAGGCGGGGGGTGGCTGCAGAGTAAGCGGGCGGTCACGTATGCCCGCTCATTAAATATGCACTGCATCCCCCTGTCAATCAGGGGGAGCGGTGCATATTGCATATATACTTGCCTCCACCCTGGTAGGGCCCCCCATCCTTTGTTATGTGCCCCATGCTGCCGCCACCATAAAATAACAAACGTTCTTACTCACCCTTCCGATGCCCAGCACTGTCTGCGGCCTCCGGGTGTCCTCTCTCCGGTCTGCCAGCTTCTAATTATGTGACCGGCGCTTCAGTGACGTCATCGCTGCTGCGCCGCGGTCACATGATTACAAGCCAGCAGACCAGAGGGAGGACGCTTGGAGCCCACAGACAGTGCAGAGCATCGGAAGGGTGAGTAAGAACGTTTGTTATTTTATGGGGCACTTAACAAAGGATGGGGGAGCCCTTGCAGGGATCGAGAGCCCTGCAGTGCTGGGGAACCCTGCAGGAATGGGGACCCTGCAGGGATGGGGGAGCTGTGCCAGGGATGGGGGAGCTGTGCCAGGAATGGGGGGCTATATACCAATAATATAGACTATGTACTGTGATGGGGGCTATAAAACAGTAATGGGGGCGCTATATTCTAGTGATGGAGGCATGATATTATGAGGGGCTATATACACCATTTTGAAGGGCTATCTACAGTGATGAGGGGTTATATACCAGGACGAGGGAGTGCTGCATTTCCCACCCTAGGCTTTTACTCGAGTCAACAGGTTTCCCCAGTTTTTGGGGGTAAAATTAGGGGCCTCGGCTTATACTCAGGTCTGCTTATACTCGAGTATTTGGTGAGTGTGTCATCATTGTTTCATCAGTACTATTAATTAAGTAAAATACACGGACTGCCAACTGATAGGGGTTCAGTTCATGATTTTAATGGGCCCATAGACTTTTATTGACACTTTTTATCCATGATGCAAGCAAAAAAACAGACATACCTCTGTAATTATTGCTCAGAAACACTGTCAAACACAGATATGTAGACAGACTCATAAACTATAATTGAACATAAACTATAATTTTTCAATAGAAAAATATATAGAAAATGTACGAGAAAAATGGAAATGATGCCTAAGCCACAGGCTGCACTGTTATGTAACTTTATATAAACACATGGTCGACTCATATGGAAAAAAAATATTAGGCTCCTTTAGACAAGGTTCAGACTTCCGTCATGCATTTGCTAAATGCATGCGTTATTTTCATGTGCACATGTGTAAAAATGCATGTGTTAACGCATCCATAGGCTCCAATGCAAAAAATGCATTGCTAAAGTGCATTGCGTTTGACTCTGTGCGTTTTTGGTAGTGCACCCAAAAACGCGGTCTGCCGCATTTTTGGGCCTGTTATTGAAAACACATGCGTTTATTAAACATGGGAGTCTATGGGTAAAGCATGCATTAAAAATGAACACACATGTCATGGGATTTGCAAGGAAAAAAAAAGCATCCTTTAATGCATCCCTCAAACGGATGCAACATCCCAAATGTGACCCTAGCCTTAAGGCTCCAGGATCCAGGCTCAATCACAGGCTTTGTACTTTCTGTGTTTGCATCTTTGCTTCCAACTCTTTGACTGAAGGATAAGATACCAACAGACACAGAGAACAGGTGAAATTGATGAGATGGATTAAGATTTATGTGACAAGATGGAGGACCCAAAGGATAAATAATAACCCAACATGCCCATGTAGACATCACTGACACACAATTCAGAGGCACGTTTCCTAATATTGTTCCATTGTTGATGTTTTACTGCTCCTCCTAGAAATGTATAACTCAATGGACAACTGTATGTTAACAGAAGGGGGTGTGTCCCTGGACAATCTATCACTGACCAATCAGTGCTGATGGTGAATAAGAACACGCCCCTTTGACATAGAAAATAATACCGCCCAGTTGTTAACTTTTCATACATTTTTAACAACTGCACAATTAGTTTTCTGATGTATCATTTCAAGGAGAATACAAGTACTGTGTTCATTAAAAGGAAAAAAATTGGAGAGCTAACAGATCCTCATGGACTAAACTGTGGACACCATTGAAATTAAATATTTCTCCCAGAAAATTATTGCAATTACACGTTCGGTTGTACATGTTTATCTCCTTTCTGTGTATTGGAAGAACGCAAAAAAAAAAAAATAGAGAGAAAAATAGACAAATTGGATGCGTTTCCCATACAAGTCTATGGGTGCTTTAACGTAATCAAGTGCATAGCATTTGATAGTGTTAATGCAGCTGAGAAACGCAATGCGTTTAAACGCAGGAAAAACGTGATGTGAATCAAGCCTTAGCATCCTCAATTTAATATTTGGTTGCACATCCTTTGGACTAAATTACTGCAATCAATTGCTTCCTATAACCATCAAGAAGCTTCTTACACCTCTCAATGGGAATTTTGGACCACTCCTCTTCTGCAATCTGATTCAAGTCTCTTATATTTGAAGGTGCCTTCTCCCAACAGCAATTTTAAGAACTCTCCACAGGTATTTAATAAGATTAAAGGTATCGTTACACGTTAAGATATCATGAACGATATCGCTCAAACGTCCCGGGATTGGAGGCGTTGAAACGACATCGTTATGACGTCATTGAGTGTAACACCAAGATATGACTACGATAAATCGTTGGATCGTTGATTGCAGATTTGAAAACATGTTCTCAAACAGACAATCCTCGATCAGCCAACCTGCTGCATCGTTGTGTGTGACACCGCGATATTGATGTCGTTCACGACTTCGCCCATTCACATCAGTGAACAAGTATCGTTCGCTGGGTTGTACGAACGATACCTGCTTGTTGGATCGCTGGTGCATCGTGCACGATATCTAGGCATGTGACATCTCACCAACGATCTCCTAACGACCGCGACCGCATATGGTGCATATAGAGTAGAGAGGATGAAGGGTTAAAAACTGCCCTGCCATATTCCACAAAAAAAATCAAAGGGTGAATATAATTTTGATTTATTAATCAATATGTTTCAGGGCTCCCTCAGGACAAATCAATATCATATTGCCATGTTTCAGGGCGTGTCAGAGAGACCTGAAACATGTTGACTCAGGCCTGTTCCACATCTAAGGTTGGTGTGCGTTTTCCAAAACCTGCGTTTTAGGTGTTTTTACCGCTAAAAACACATAAAAAATGCTAGCGTTTTTGCCCCCATTGATTTAAATGGAAACGCATGTAAAAACGCATGCAAATCGCGTGTACGTTTTCAAAAAATGCAAAACGCATGTGTTTTTGCCAACGCAGCACAAAACGTCTTCCCCTGCAAGAAATGTATTAACTAAGTACCCTGTTATTGACACTGTTTTGCACATGCTTTTTACTTTTACCTATATAGCAGAGTATTTTAGATGTTTTTTATGTCTTTTTTGTGATGTAGATCCTTGGTGGTGTGAACACGGTTCTACAGACACGTTCACATTGTGCTCTGGCTCAGCTGTTAGTGTCAATTAAGTTTGAACCTTGTAATCTCTAAGAGGCTTTATAGCCCTAGAAAGTGTGTGATCCTGTGGATTGTCTGCCAATATTGGCTAAGTGGACTCATCGCTCCATGTGCTCGATGCGTGGTGGCAGCATGTTGTGTGGTCTGCATTAGAATGTGATTTATGCTCCCTTTCCAGCCTAGAACAAAGGTTGAGGACTGGATTGAGCTAGAGGGGATAGATTAATTCTTGCAGGCACAACACCAAGTCATGTGCTGAGAAGTGGGTACATTACCTTCCTACTTTAATATTCTGAGATAATGACATTTGGGTTTTCATTGGCTGTAAATCATAATCATCAGGATTTACAGAAATAAACACTTGAAATAGATCCCTCTGTTTGTAATGACTCTATATAATATATGCATTTTACTTTTTGTATTGAATTACTGACAAAAAATAAACTTTTTGATGATATTCTAATTTATTGAAATACACCTGTAATATGTTAAGTTTCAATGTGATATTCAATAGAACATTTCCATAGGGAAATGCAAAAATCTGGAACTTAGGAAAGCTGATTTAACCAACTAAGGGAAGAGCTTAATCTGGTAGACTGCTACCATGCCATGGTAACCGCAAGTACTGAACATAAATGGGGCTTGTATAAGGATATATTACTGGAATCCTGTAGAAAACGTATACCCTCTGGTATAAAATGTCCAGGAATAAAAAGAAACCACTAGGGATAAATAAGAAAGGACAAAGTATTATATGACAAAAACAACGGGCATTCAAAATATTGAAGGCCGAGAATACTAAAAAGTCATTTCAGGACTATTATTATCTCAATAGGAAATTTACAAAAGAAATCGTTCTAGCAAAGTTAGCTACTGATACACAAATCTCCACCAAAATTAAAATAAATCTCCCTAAATTTTTTTAAATGCATCAATGCCAAAAAGAAAACAAAAGATGAAAGCCCCTTAAAAGATAATAGCAGGATACTTAAAGAGGACAATGAAAAGGCTGAGATATTAAACAGGCACTTTTCATCCATGTTAACCAAGGAACTGTTTCAGGGATCATTTAACAAAGCAAAAATCAATGTTTGCCATTTTATAATTTAACACAAGAAGTTCACCTGCTTATGATCAGGATTGGAGGGTAGAGGATGGCTGATGTGTACCAATATTTAAGAAAGGTATGAAGGTGGATAAAGGCAACTACCATCTGGTAAGTCTGACGCTAGTGGTGTTCAAAATTTGTTAGGGCATTTTTAGGGAGATGACATGCAAAAATGTATTGCAGAGAACAATATAATAACTGATGATCAGCATGGATTCAAGAAAGATAAGTCATGTTTAACTAACATGCTGAGTTTCTATGAGGAGGTAAGTGCAAATCTGGATGTTGGTAATGTAGCTGATGTGATTTATATGGACATTTCAAAGGCATTTGAAACTGTACCCCATAGCAGCCTTATACTGAAGCTCCAGAAGCAGAAAATACTGGAAACTATATGCAGGCGGGTAAGGAATTGGCTAAGAAACAGGAAACAAAGAGTCATCGTCAATGGTACACTCTCTAAATAGGCTATAGTTGGCAGTGGGATACAACAGGGTTCTGTGCCAGGACCATTTCTCCTTTATCTTTTTATTAATGAGTTCTGGATGGGATTGTGAGTAAAAAGGTGTCAGTCTTTGCTCTGCATTGCCGGTGTCTCCCTCAATGTGACCAGCCGGCTCCAACCAGTCCTGGTCCGTTGCCTTCTGTCTTGGGCCCCCACTTAAAGATGAGGCTCCCTCCTGTTGACTGTGCTGTCAGGCCTGTCCTTCCTGACTGCCTTCCCAGCACTAACTGAGGTAACTTCTCTCACTAACTTCCTGCTTCTCTCAATCTAGCCTAGGCTCCACCCATTTTGGGACCTACTAAATAACCAGTCCCCCCTATCTAAGTGGCCTAGTCCTAAGTGTGTGCAAGTACAGACTCCACAGGTTTAACCGTGAACTGACAACTTACAGGGAAAAACACATTATTGTCACAGTGTAATACTTCCCTGTGGTGCCTAGTCACAGAGGTGCCACAGAAACAGATTTAGACACTTTTCTTCAGGGGTTTGAAAATACCTGCAGGCAATACCATCTATTCCATGATCATTGGGTGCAGTATTTAACTCTATGGTTGAAAGGCAAAGCCTTGGAAGTTTTTGCTGGTCTCCCACCAGAATGAGATAGGAACTACAGCGCAATAAAAGGGGCCCAGGTCAGGAAATACAACTTCACCATAGAAGAACCTAAATAACTATATAACTGAATGTGCTTTACCAAAAAGATCTATCTTGTCTCATCTGTCCACTAGATGGTTTCTCAGAAGTATTTTGGTTTACTCATATACATTTTGATAAACTCCAGTCTAGAGTTTTTTATACAGCTCTATCAGCAGTGAGGTTCTTTTGGGTCTACTGCCATAGCGTTTCATTTCATTCAAATGTTGATGGATAGTTTGCGCTGACACTGATGCACCCTGAGCCTACAGGACAGCGTAAATTTCTTTGGAACTTGATTAGGGTTAGCTTATTCACCATTCAGATTATCCTGCATTGCAATCTTTCATCAATTTTTCTCTGCCACATCCAGGCAGATTAGCTAAAGTGTCATGGGTTGCAAACTTCTTGATTATGGTGTGCACCATGGACAAAGAAAGATCAAGATCTCTGGAGATGGACAATTTTCTCATCTTTCTGCTCTCTATACTTAGTGTAGTGCACAGACACACAGTTCAAAGATTGAGTCAATTTCTCCCCTTTATCTGGTTTCCGTTGTGATTATTATATTACCCACACCTGTTACTTCCCACAGGTGAAGTTGAACATGCACCACATGCGTGAAACAAAGTTGTTTACCCACAATTTTTGCAAGGATGCCAATACTTTTGTCCGGTCTATTTTGGAGGTGTTGTGTAAAATTATGTTCAATTTGCCTTTTTCTCTGTTTCTTTTTGTTGTTGTACCAACACACAAAAAGGAAATAAACATGTGTATGACAAAACATTTTTAATTCAATAATTTTCTGGGAGAAATACTTCATTTTCTGCAACAGTGTTAGGAGTGCCAACACTTTCGGCCATGACTCTATAAGTTAGTCATTACTGATGGTAAATATGCACATGTAGCACTGTCTGGCGTGTGATGTACCTTGTGTGGGTGTTGAAGAATTCATAGGTCATAGGAAGGTCTGGATAAAAATGCAAAGACCAGATGACCAGACAATTCGATAATAACAGGTTTGTAGCAATTTCTGTTGATTTCGGTGCAGATGCATGAGCACCAAGAACATTAAGAAAATAAGTTCAATTTGTGCATTGGCACATGTGGCAGGAGTTTATAAGATACACCTTGTATACGAGCAGCCATGAAATTGCAACAAAGAGTGCGCCCATGACTGAGCCAAGGTGATCCGAGCTGGCTATTGGCTGTCTCGCAAGCCCTAATTTCTGCAGAAGACCTGGAGGCTAAACACTCTCTCTCCACATGCCAACCCCACAAGCATTTGGCGAGAATATTAATAAACAACCCTCTCTTGGGCTCCAGGAACCTATCTAGCACATCTCATGAATTGGCTCCACAACAGAGGGAAAAGAAGGGGGTTAGTGCCAACATTTGCTAAATAATATCATTATCTCTCTTTGGCATCTACACAGATACTTCTCCTACAGAGACAAAGGTTCAGGATATTAACATTTCACAGTATAGCTCTCAAAAGAGGAGAGACATTGTCAGAGGTTATGCAAGAGGCAGAGGGTACGAAACAAGTTACCTGATCGCTCCCCATATCCGTGTAGTAACTTGGCAAACAGATGTTGTATTGTCTAACAAGAGCAGAGGTGCTAAGCTGTAATTGTGAGTGTGGAGAAAACATGGCGCACACAGGAAGGAAATGTCAGTCCTACATTATTGACGTGTGGCTTCAGTTACCTGTCACTGATACACAGAGTTCTGCTCCGGTTACCTTCCCTGAAAGTGTCAAACTGAACTGCAGTATGTCAACCATAAAAGAGATGGAAAACCGCTAATGATATGGCAGCGAAATAGGATTTATACCTGAAAAGACAACTGTAAAATGTTATAATCTGTTATAATCCCTGAGCATTAATTTGTAGCATGATCAGCAATATCCAGGATGAAGGGAAAAGCACATTGAATTAGGAGAATCCTACATATAGCTCCTTGCAGACGTGCAGACTCCATATCCTGGTTGGATTTGTACCCACAGCCTATAAAATATTATTTAATTAGTTTTTAATAGAAAAGTATTCTGTGTACGTAGTGCCCTGTGACAGGTGAGCCACAGAACCAACTAGTTCACTAAGGGATTTCCACATCTTGTACCTCACATACACACAACACTTTCCACTCCAGGCCTATAGGGGGAGCTCTACTGGTTGCTGTTAAGCCAGATCTCCTATAAATACAGGTGCTGGGGCGGAGTTAGCCAAAGTGTGCAGTCACTAGAAGAACTGTAACGTTCAGCTCAGTGCCTAAAACTGGTTACCGGAGCCGTGCTGGGCCCAAAACCGGAGCACCACCAGAGCCAGTGTGAGGGTCCAGAGAGCGAGGGCCGAAGGCAGAGGCGAGGAACACTACAGAGGGAGCAGAGGAGCCATACCGGTTCACCCCAGGAGAACACCGGACACTGGAGTCAGAGTCTGCAATAGGGAAAGAGAACAGCCCAGCAGAGAATCCAGTACAACGTGAAGGCTTAGCTTCACGGACGCCCGCAGCACCAACATTTGAGAGCCAGGGACCACAGGAGAGATAGTGATAGCCCAAGAGAGAGCCCTCAGTGCAGTCACACAGGTGTGGAGAAACAGGAGGTCGGGCCTGGTTTCATGCCAGCCAGGCTTCAGGAGAAGGAACAGAATGAGGAGGCTTATACCCCGCTTGGTGTGGAAATCCTGAGGTGTAGTCTTCAACTCGGAGAGTGTACCTGCAAAAACATCAGTAAAAGGTACAGAAAAAGACTTATTTGTGTGTGTGTCCCTTCTTCAACCTGTCCCACACCACAACGACTGTGCTTCCCTATTCCACCATCAAACCCTACAGCCCGGGGAACCCACTCTTCCTGTAGAGAGCCACAACACCTTGCTGCCGCCAATCAACTCGGAGGTCGCAGCAGCGCCGATGCCATCACCAGACCTACAGGTGGCGTCACGACTGACAATAACTTTAATCCCTGTAAATAATCCCCTTTCCATTGTCATGCAAGGGCACAGGCTCGGGCACCGACCACCCATGACATCCCTGCACTCTACCGCCTGAGACCTGAGTACCCAGTCCCTTGTGGCCACAGACTTGTACATTTAACTATGAGGCTGACAACAATTTTAGAAAATATGGACCGTGATCTCGTACTTTAGAAGCAGCAATCTTCTGTGAACAACATAAAAGAACTTTAAAAGGGTTGTCCCATCGTGGAAAAGATGGTAAATGTTGTAACAACTGAAGATCCCAACAACACGGGGCCCAAACTCCCTCATGTGAATGATGCAATTGTGAGCATATGTGACCACCGATGATATAAGCAATGACTGGAGCACTGGTTACACATGCTCACTACTGCTCCATTCACAAAAGAGACTTTGGGACTCCGTCTCTTTATTTTTGGGACACATTTGTCAACCATCCTGTAGATATTGTGAGACAAAGGGGATAGCTCAGCTGGGATTTTTACTTTTGGTGCAACGAGTGGCTGTGGACTCACAGTAGACAATGGCAGACTGGCAGGCTTCACACAAAAGGGTTTATTGTGCACACTTATCACTTATGGCCACTTTACACTCGGCTACATTTCTAGCTTATCCACAGGTAACTTACTGGCTACAGTAAAATCATGGAGACATTATTCCGTTTGTACACAGCAACAAGATAGAACCATGTCTCCATGATTTCACTGCAGCCAGTAAGTTACCTGCGGATAAGCTAGAAATGTAGCCACGTGTAAAGTGGCCATTAGTGTTACACCAGCAAAACATCAAAATAAACGTCTAAGGCCATCTGGCCACTAACTAAACATTACAATTCTATCAAGAAAATAAACCTAAATAACAAACAAAGCTCACGTCTCCTTACGTTCTCAGCTCCTTAGTCCAGCAGGCCAGCAGACAACTAAATCCTTCCAGCTCCTTGATTATAGCAGCTGGTCCAGTCAGGAATCAAAGCCTGGACTGACTGTCTGGAGAGGAGCAGGCAGTTTTCTATTACCCTGAAATAGACAGGCTTTATTAACTACCTTTCTGCTGGGACAAATCTGTCTGACTTCCCCAGCTTTTCCTGGGCTGTTTTGCACAGGCTGACTGTACCACCATCAATAAAGGGAGGTATATGAAATGAACCGAGGGGAAACATACCTGTCGTCCAGTACCTCTCCCCTCGGCACCTCACAATACTGAAAGGGATACATGTTGTTTATGTGCCAGCTTTTTTAGGGTAAAGGAAATCTCTGCACTTTAATGGTGAAATATTAAGAATACCATTGTAACCATGTACATTGGCAACATCCCATTTGGGGCACTGAAGGACTTCCATGTGTCACCTTTATTTCCAAACCCCATAGTCAAAAGAACATAATGCTGACAATTTTCCCGGTGGACTGTGTGTTCATTCTAATTCTCTAATTCCCTAATATTGCATTTAGAGATGCTAAATTCAGCTCGAACATGCATCTTAACGAACATTGATGAACTATATGACAAGTCATTCAGCATTTGTTTGCCATGTAACATACTGTACAGTACATTGTTACTTGCAACTCATCCTTTGTATACAGGGTAATGTGCTGCCGATAATTATTTTTTTCCTATTGAAGTAACCCATTCATGACGGTTGTTTATCGGGTGATTACTAGCATATTTACCCTGGTGAATCAATTCTGTCCCCAAGATAAAATGTCAAGTATTGCTCTGTAAGATGGTATTTGAGTACACTCATATGTTCATGTAAATGCACTAGGAAAGAACTACATGTAGTAACGTCTAAGGTCCACTAAAACTGTGTTTTTTAAACCCAGTCTATGTGATGGAGGAATATGAAGTTACTGATGCCATATTTATTTATTATTTCCTAATGGTAGGCAGTAGAATAAAAAAGGTTCTTTCCACTGGCCCTCCGCATCACATTGCACATTATACCCAAAAAGAAGCACTGCACTGAAATATGGTGACACCTAAAAAATACCTTCAAAATTCATGTTTCCTCCAGTTCCCCCATCTCAAAGAGAAATAGAAAATAATTATCCCACCCTGAAAATAAATAAAAAAAATCCACAGCTATGCCTTAGCATTGAAAATATATACGGTAAGTATTTAATTATAATATTGGTTACGTGCAGATACTCGTAATTCTTAGGGTACCTTTACATGCGGCTACATTTCTAGGGTGGCTACAGGTAACTTACTGGTTGCAGTGAAATCATGGAGACAAGGTTCTATTTTGTTGCTGTGTACAAATGGAATAATCTCTCCATGATTTCACTGCAACCAGTAAGTTACCTGTAGCCACCCTAGAAATGTACCCTTACTGTTCAGTGTCACACAGGAGATTCTATAGTACCCATAAAGATTGTGCTTGAAGATAGGTTTGTGATGATCCAAGACCCCAAAAAAGCCTATTCCCTCATCTATATTTAAAATTCAGTTCTGTGCACAGCGATGCCCTTGGTTATATTGTGCTTGTAACCAAAGTGCAGAGACTGCCATGTGCTGCTGCTCCTTAAAAAGTGTAAACCCCCATAGGGTCCATTTCCAAGAATGCTGATTTCACCCTTTCTGCTCTACGGGAGGTTTCTGGCCTCCCCGAGCTCGCCTTAGGACACCTGTGTTACAGTTTGACAGGGGTCTTGCAATATAAACAAGTTGACGATCATTTGATAAATGAGCAAAACGCTCGTTTGTTGAGTGAAATGATCTTTTGTGCTGCACAAATTAACAACTTCCTTGGCAGAGCATCATCCTGTGGAAATAGGACCTGTGATGCCAAGAACAATGGCAGACTATAGGCACTGAGCGATCTGTAATAGATCATTCAGTGTAAATCATTAAACATGGTATGCTTGTGTAATGGCTGATGATCAGAATATATTGAGAGTAGTGAGTAAATGCTGCCAATCAGTTGGTGTAAATGAACCTTTAATCTGCCAGATCTGGCCACAGTCTCATCTCTTGTCACATTACCTGTACCTTATAGTAAGTAAATTATATCTATTCTATGCACAAGTTCCCACAAACTACATTACCACAATCCCCTAAATGGGCTTATACAGCAATATTGTATTTTAGTTTAATAGGCAGGGTGTTACTAACTACTTTCCGGTGTTGCCCAATGGCAGCTCAGAGCAGTCACCAAATACTCCTGCCAGCGGTTCAGTGGACTCTCTTGATTTCAAGTCAACAGAGCAGCTCTTTCTCTTCCACTCTGCTCTGTAAATAGGGTTTGACTCCCGATGTCAGTTTGATTAACACCCAGCTCCCTGCAGTTAGGCAGTGGGGAGCTGACTGTTCAGCAGTATGACGTTGGCAGTTACACCACATAAAACATAGTAGAAGAGACAGTTCTACTCTGTTGACTTGACATCAGCGGAGGTCAATGAATTGCTATCAGGAGTAGTTGGTGACTGCTCTGTGCTGGCAGAGATCAGCGTGGCGCTCAGCAGGCAGGAGGTTAGCTATCACCTGCTGGAAATTAGGCCCATAGTAAAGAAAATTAAATAATCTAAATTAACCCCATTAATTCAGTAAATTTTATTGCTAAATTGTCACCTATAAGGTGAAATATTAAATGTGCTTTTGCATCAGGTTCATCCAATGTGCAACGACACGTGCATGTTAATTAGCACAGTGACGATATTAAAGATTATGGTTCTGTGAGTGCTGATACAAATAAACCTAAAACATCACCTGTCAGTCATAATCTATAAGGCAAAACTGTCAGAAAGGTTTGAGAATAGCATATAACCTGACAGATGACCTTCAGCCAAAAAAAACCAAGCTGAATCTTTCAGAGCTATTTCCGTAACCCAAGCAGGAAAAGTTAGCACCCGAGACAGAGCAGAAATCTTCACCTCACATTACGGAGCATGGCTTCCATCCAGAGAGACCGACTGAAAATACAGTCAATGTTAAATACAGAAGGCGCACAATTCCCCGTAGCCGACATAACAAAGCATTCGATAGGAGCGTCCTCACAAAGGAC
This sequence comes from Allobates femoralis, assembly GCA_033576535.1. Lineage (NCBI taxonomy): Eukaryota > Metazoa > Chordata > Amphibia > Anura > Aromobatidae > Allobates > Allobates femoralis. The sequence continues at coordinate 107,534,521 of JARQOC010000004.1, forward strand.
AAAAAAAAAATGTGGAGCTGCAGAAGGCAATGTCATAAAAGCGTGTAACATTCCCCTGCTCATCTGTAAATACACCCAACCAAATTCAAGGCGAGTTGCCATCTCGTACCGACATCAGTAACCGCCAAGAGCACATCCCAAGTATATTGTAGTTTACGTGATGGAAACCCTCGTTCGCTCTTTCAGAAAGCTCTGCCACTTGTTCATTGCTTTATGAATTGCTGTTGCCAGCTACAGTAAAAAAGAAGGTATTGTTTCAATGCAGGATATATAAATAACATTTCAGTGCGGAGCCTCGGAGGCAACCTTTACCTGCAAGGATTGGATGAGCCGGGAGGGGAGAGTGTCTCTAAATGTCCTTGTGTCACTGTAATCCGCCTTTAATGTATGGCTTAATTTCCTCTCGCATTAGACACTTGATAAAAACGAGAGGGTTGTCAGTTTTCCATTGCCTGGTTTTATAAGGGTTATAAAGCAGGACCCACAATGCTGTGCACACAGCCGTTGGCTTGGACAGCTACCTGTGAAACAACTTTATCACATCCTGGACGACAAACAAATTGCAAATACTGATTAAACCATAAAGTTACAACAACATTAAAATATAATGAGAGGTTATTGGAAAGGCAGTTAAAGCGGCAGCGAGGAGCCTGGAAGTTTCTTTTTTGACACTTATACTGTTACGTGGACATTATCGTCGTACATGTCTGCAGATATTTATCCTTGAAATGTTTATTGCTGGGATATACGGCTCGGGCTGCCGCAGCTGGACGTTTTTTTGAAGATACTGTAAAACCTTGCAGACTGCATAGGGTGTATATTATCACACAGTATTACATGACTTCTATATTCTCACAATTCAGGTGTTTTTCTGCAAAAGACAAATGGCGAACATCAAGTTCATTGAGGCACCTGCTTATCGATATATCCACTATACGGCTTTTACATCACATGGGTGAAATCTCTTAGGCCTTGTTCACACAAGTTTATCATGTGTATTATTTCTGTATTTAGAAGATTCTAAATATCACCAATGCAGCTATTCCTACAACGGTTTTTAGCTAGTTTACATGTGTTCAGCATTACAAGTAGATGGATTGTGAAAAATACACGTCCTCTTAGCTTAATCTGTATTTAACATACCACGCCAGCATTTACCCACCGTTGTCTTTACTTTTAGGGATGAGCGAGTATGCTCAGCGCTACTCGTTACTCGCACGAGTATCCCGGTACTCGGGATGCTCGGCGAGCACCGAGTACCGCCGAGATGCCCGGACTCCTCGCTAATAATTAACGATCTGACACAAATACACTGCTCCCTTCAGTGCACACAGTGAGCTGGCACCTCATAGAGAGCAGATTGATTGTTAGTATCCCTCTGGGGGCCACAGCAAGGTGTTGTATGCTGCGGCGATTTGAAAAAGGTCCCCCTCCCGCCCTTTCCCAGAAACACTTGTTTTATAGCTGGAAGTCTGTGGGCGGAGCCTGTCACTAATTGACTTACATTGGGCTCGGTGCTCTGGCTGAGTACACGAGTATCTCAAGATGCTCAACCCGAGCATCGAGCACCCGAGCATTTTAGTGCTCGCTCATCACTATTCACTTTCTATCATTGACGCTCCCTTTGGTCTTCAGAACTTTGTGATCTGCCGGATCTCTCCAGTATTTAGTGGGGTGCGCTGGAGCTCACTTTTTAATGCAAAGTTATGAGAGCCTACTGTATTTCAGGCTTTCATAGACTTGTAATGAGAGGTTAGAAATAGTGATGAAAAAGCACTACCATGCTTGGTAACTGGCTGGAAGTCAGAAGTTACATCATAAATAGAGATGAGCCAGCACTACCATGCTTGGGTGCACTTTAATCATAACGAGTAATTTGATGCTCGATGGGCATTAATCGAGTACTCAAGTATAAAGTAAGTCAATGGTGAACATGAGCATTTCTCCGGATAATCTTCTGGAAAAATGGTCGAGTTCCCCATTGATTTCCATTATAATTGGGTACTCAAGTTATGCCCATCCAAGACTCCAACTGCTGATTATGAGTACAGGGCACCTGAGCATGTAGTGCTCGCTCATCACTACTTCTAATGAAACTTCAGACTTCCAGCCAGTCAGAAATTGCAGAGCACAAGGAGGCTCCATGGGAATGAAGTGGCACCAATTAAGGTAAAGATGTTAGAGAGCGAGAATAAAACAGGGAGCAGGGACCTTATTTTAGAAGCACCACTCCAGCACTGAAAAAAAAACAAAACACTGGAATGGTGCTTTGAAAATACACGGGGCATCATCCATAAAATTCTGGGCACAAAATAGCCAAAGAATTTAGGCCCATTGGGGCCCCTATCACACATGTCTTGTTCTGTTTCCCATCATATAGAAAAATATATACATAGAAAATATTAGTTTGCCAAGAGCCAAAAAAGGCTAAAAAGTGTAGTTTGAAGGTCCCGGTCTATTATAGACTTCACAAAGCAGAGGGCATGGTATGGAGATCTAGTTTTCTGTGGGCGGCAATCTACAAAAAATATGCTTACCTATTTCTTTGCCTATTGACACTGATTCTCACCTTGTAATCCTCAGCCCCTATTCCGTTTCAGACTGTGATATGACATCACTGCGACATCCAAAATGTCATACGTCTGGCTTGTAGGTTCAATGCAAACATATAGGAGTATCCCCAGTGAAATAGACACTTTTTCACCACTAAGGGAACTGCAGATCTCCATTTCTGCAGCATAAAGTGAGTTTTATGTTTTTTACATATCTTGATGCCTGTGATATTTCTCAGTTTCTCAGTATGAGCGCCTTCCTATAATTTCTTAATATAAATATACTGTATATACTCGTGTATAAGCCGAGTTTTTCAGCCCAAAAATTGGGCTGAAAAGTCCCCCCCTCGGCTTATACACAGGTCAATACGGTAGTGGGGGCTGTGTCTGGGGCTGGGGAGGCTGGAGGAGGTTGGGGGAGGCTGCTGTATGAGCGCCCCGTCACGTGGGGCCGCTCATTATATATGCACTGCTTCCCCCTATCAATCAGCGGCAGGGGGAAGCAGTGCATATCTAAATAAATGGCCCCCAAATGCTGCCACTCGCCCCCCCCTATTGTAAGGCCCCCCCTGGTGCTTAACTTACCATCCATGGTCTTCTGCACTGCGCCAATCTTCTGTGCTCTGTCCTCCATGCTCCCGTCCTCGGCTGCATCCGAGGTCCCCGGCCGTCGCAGTAACGATGACGTCATCGTTACTGCGACAGCCAGGGACCCCGGATGCAGCGAGGACGGGAGCATGGAGGACGGAGCACAGAAGACCGGCGCGGTGCAGAAGACCAGGGATGGTAAGTTAAGCACCAGGGGCCTTACAACAGAGTGGGGCGAGTGCCAGCGTTTGGGGGCCTGTATACCACAGGGGCTGCTAAATACCACTGGGGCTGCTGTATACCACACCACTGGGGCTGCTGTATACCTCTGGGGCTGCTATATACCACTGGGGCTGCTAAAACCACTGGGGTGCTGTATACCACACCACTGGAGCTGCTGTATACCACTGGGGCTGCTATATAGCACTGGGGCTGCTGTATACCACACCACTGGGGCTGCTTATACCACTGGGGCTGCTATATACCACTGGGGCTGCATAACCACACATGGGCTGCTATATACCACTGGGGCTGCTATATACCCTGGGGCTGCTGTATACCACACCACTGGGGCTGCTGTATACTCTGGGGCTGCTATATACCACTGGGGCTGCTATATACCACTGGGGCTGCTGTATACCACACCACTGGGGCTGCTGTATACCACTGGGGCTGCTATATACCACTGGGGCTGTTGTATACCTCTGGGGCTGCTATATACCACTGGGGCTGCTATATATCACTGGGGCTGCTGTATACCACACCACTGGGGCTGCTGATACCACTGGGGCTGCTATATACCACTGGGGCGCTGTATACCACACCACTGGGGCTGCTATATACCACTGGGGAGGCTGCTGTAATACTGCTGGGGCCTGTATATACCACTGGGGAGGCTGCTGTATACTACACTGGGGGGCCTGTATACCACTGGGGGGCTGTATACCACACGCTGGGGGCTGTATACCTGTGCTGGGGTCCACCCTCGGCTTATACACGAGTCAATAGGTTTTCCCAGTTTTGGGGGCAAAAGTAGGGGGGTCGGCTTATACACGGTTCGGCTATACACGAGTATATATGGTAGCTGCATTTGCTATGCCATTTTAAGGATTGTAATGACAAATAATGACTAACTATAACATTTCAATGATAATATGGATAACAGCTGATTATAACAACTTTAAATTATACACCATGTTTCAAATTATTATGCAAATGTTCTTTTTCTCTTATTTTCCTAAATGGTCGGTGCAAATGACGATCAGTGTAATAAAAGTCATCAGCCGTTAGAGTATACATCGAATTTTATTGAAGAAACCTTCCAATGATAACAGTATAATCTTCAAAATTAAAAAAACTCTAAAATGCACTGTTCCAAATTATTACGCACAGTAGAGTTTGCAAACATTTGATATGTTTGAAAGAACTGAAAATGCTCATTTGTTGAATTTGCAGAATTAGGAGGTCACATTCACTGAAATAAAAAGCTATTAACTCCAAAACATCCTAACAGGCCAAGTTACATGTTAACATAGGAACCCTTCTTTGATTTCACCTTCATAATTCTTGCATCCATTGAACTTGTGAGTTTCTTGAGAGTTTCTGCTTGTATTTCTTTGCATGATGTCAGAATAGCCTCCCAGAGCTGCTGTTTTGATGTGAAACTGCCTCCCACCCTCATAGATCTTTTGCTTAATTATACTCCAAAGGTTCACTATAGGGTTGAGGTCAGAGGAAGATGGTGGCCACACCATGAATTTATCTCCTTTTATGCCCATAGCAGCCAATGACACATAGGTATTCTTTGCAGCATGAGATGGTGCATTGTCATGCATGAGATGATTTTGCTCCTGAAGGCTCGTTTTTGCTTTTTGTACCATGGAAGAAAGTTCTCAGTCAGAAACTCTATATACTTTGCAGAGGTCATTTTCACACCTTCGAGAACCTTAAAGGGGCCTACCAGCTTCCCAATGATTCCGACCCAAAACATGACCCACCTCCTTGCTGAAGTCACAGCCTTGTTTTGACATGGTGGCCATCCACCCACTATCCTCTACTCCATCCATCTGGATCATCCATGGTTGCTCGCATCATTTGGAAAACAAGGCTGTTTGAAAATTTGTCTTCATGTAAGTCTGGGCCCACTGCAACCTCTTCTGCTTGTGAGCACTGTTTAGGGGTGGCCGAATAGTAGGTTTATGCACCACAGAAAGCCTTTGAAGGATCCAAACCTTGAGGTTCGAGGGACTCCAGAGGCACCAGCAGATTCAAATGTCTGTTTGCTGGTTTGTAAGGCCTTTTTAGCAGCTGCTCTCTTAATCCGATGAATTTGCCTGGCAGAAACCTTCCTCATTCTGCCTTTATCTGCACGAACACCCTGTGCTCAGAATCAGACCTCCACAATATCTATTTTGTCTACACGATACTGACCCTGATGTTCCACCTTTGGGCTTAAGTTTTTCTGTTCAATTAATCTAATGTTTTTTATTCCTTGTTCCTACGGTTTTTAAATTCGCACTATTTTGTTGCCTTTTACTTTTGGGCAGCAGAGAGATCCTTTTTCTTTCCCATGTTACTTGAAAACTGTGACCTGCGTAACATTATGGAACACCCAGTTTTCCTTTTATTGGGCTCACCAGCCAAACTAATTAGCACAGGTATATGAGATTGATTTCAGTTGATCCAAAGAACCCTGGACACAATACCATCAATGGGTTTCATTGACAAAAAAAAAAAACTATGACACTTGAAAACAGTTTCCATAATAATTTGGAACATGGTTTTGTTGGTGTCAATAACAAGATTGCTTTTTTAACTGACTTGGTAGCCACAATGGTTAGGTAAGTCCTTCTGTACAATCATCAAAGCACCCAGCATGTACCAAGGAAACATTCCCTGCGCCATTACTCTTCTTGCACTAGAATAGAATGAATTGTTGACCAAATAGTGGGTGTATGCTGCTTGTACTTCTAGTATCTTATATGCAGAAAATAAAAAATGCAACATAGGGTAAAGCCTAAAGATTTCTCAGCTTTATTAATTAATGAAACAAGAATTCTGGACAACCCCTTTAAGGAGTCTAATGACAGAGGCGCTATGCATTTCCATTTTGAATTTATGGAGTAAGAGGAAGGTTTCTAAATTGGAACTAATAACTATTTGCTTGGCATTTGTATGTTTGTGCACACATACATATATCATCTAAGAAGAATGTGAGGCTGGAGCCCTATTCAACAATAGTCAAGGATGGAATGTCGATGAATGAGCCTAATGATCCAATAACTCCTTACTTTCTGACACTTTAATTTAAGAACATAATTTATGCTGTAGACAAACTTCACAGAATGGTCAAACCTTTCCGTTAGCAGTTACATCATATTGGGAAATACCGTACTTAGCATGCTGTGAAATTCTACTATAGGAGTTGTATTAAGGAATGTTACATACATCCAGGATTAATGTACTTTGAGACATATTTGACCCAAAGCAATCAAGCAACCAACATTCCAAAGGTTAAAGGGGAAAAAATGTTATGGTAGCTTTTTGGAATGACAAGTCAAAGTTCTGGTAGGCAACCAAAAGACATACGTAGCAGGGCATAAAGAAAGAAAAGAAGCCTACAAGTCTGACAAGATTTAAAGAGGACCTGTCAACCCCCTGGTGCTATGCTAACTGAATGCAGCACTGAATGCAGAATGTTTGCTGCATTCAGCAAAGAGCTCCCTCATGTCTCCAGCCCCCTGTAAGCTTTAAAAAGACTTTATAAAGTGTACAGATAAGGAGTCCGGAGGGAGCTACTCAGTAATGAGTCATCTGCTGTTGGTGGTGTCCTCTCCCGCCTCCAGCCCTCTCTGATCCACCTCCACCCTCTCTGTTCAGCCTCCTGTATGTGTCATTGCTGAGGGCTGGAGGTGACACAGAGAGGCCTGGAGGTGAGGAGGACACCAGCAACAGAGATGACTCATTACTGAGTTAAGTCCCTCCAGACTCCTTATCTGTACACTTTATAAAGTCTTTGTAACAGCTTACAGGGGCTAGAGACATGGGGGAGCTCATTCATTCATTCATTCATTCATTTAGTTAGCATAGCACCAGGGGGGTGACAGGTCCTCTTTAAGTAGTTCTGTAATGAAGAATTGACAAAATTCCTTATCAGAAATGTGAAGATTAACATCAAATAATGGAATAGGGTGATAGCATACTACTATATCCAGAACGAGAACGAGCTGGGTTCTGCAGAATCTTGTATTCAATGGTGCGGAGTACACATGCTCAACCTTCATTCATTGTCTAGGGCAGCACATGGGCTCAAATGGTTAGCAGTGAAGCCTTTGCAGCACTGAGTTCCTGATGTCCTGTGTTCAATTCACACTAAGGACAACATCTGCAAGGAGTTTGTATGTTCTCCCCCTGTTTGCGTGGGTTTCCTCCGGGCACTCCGGTTTCCTCACACATTGCAAAGACATATTGATAGGATGTTTACATTGTGAGCTCCAAGAGAGACAGCATTACTGATGTATGGAAATTGCTATGGAATTAATAGTGCTATATAAATGAATAAATATTATATATAAAAAAATATAAAAAAATTTATTATTGTCTATGGGACTTCCTGTGATTGCCAAGCATTGTGTTCAGATTTCTCCAGCAGTCCCATAGTGAATGAATATATTTCCATAAGATGAAAGATGCAGAATCCAGTTCTTCTAATTTAATTGCACCATTATAATATTAATAGGGAATTTGAGTTGTAAATTATTACTTTGAAAATAATCCTTTAAAGATCAGAATTTCTTCAGTTTGATAACTAAGCAATTTTAGATGTCAGCTGCCAAGAAAATGGATGATAATATGCATCTGAATCCACCAACCTGCCTTTTTCATTACTATATAATCTCCTAATCATGTCTGTCTGACGCCAAAATCTGCGCGCCAGTCCCAGGGCGCTCATTGGTGGCCGCCAGCAGTATGCAAAACAGCCGCGGGCGCACTGATACAAGCAGCGACGCACGATTTCCCTCACAGACAAGACACCGCGCTGTCAGCCTCCTCCTGCCCCACCCGCCCGCTGGAGCAGATTCACCCACCTCCGGCCCCCTCTTGCCCGCCGCTGCCACCCGCCGCTCCATTACTGCCACCCACTGCTTCAATACCTCCCCCCCTCACTCGATTCCCTCCCTTCTCACCCCCATTCCATCTTACCCCTCCACTCCATTCCCCCCTCGCTCCATACCCCTGCACACCCCGCCGCTCCTTCTCACCACCCGCATTTACATCGCCGCTACAGCAGGTAATGAGCGGTCATGTGACAGGTTCTGCACGTCACTTCAGCCTGCCTATCACATGACCGCTCATTACCTGCTGTAGGGCGATGTAAACACCGGGTGCGGATGGGAGGGGTGATGGACATGCGCTGACCCTCCATCCTGCGCTGACCACAGGCCCTCCATCCTGCACTGACTACTGGCCTTCCATCCTGTGCTGACCACTGGGCCTCCATCCTGCGCTGACCACTGGCCCTCCATCCTGTGCTGACCACTCTGCCTCTATTCTGCGCTGACCACGGAGCCTCCATCCTGCGCTGACCACTGAGCCTCCATCCTGCATTGACCACTGAGCCTCCATCCTGTGCTGACCACTGGCCCTCCATCCTGTGCTGACCACTGGCCCTCCATCCTGCGCTGACCACTCTGCCTCCATCCTGCGCTGACAACTCTGCCTCCATCCTGCGCTGACCACTCTGCCTCCATCCTGCGCTGACCACTGAGCCTCCATCCTTTGCTGACCACTCCATCCTGTGATGACCACTGAGCCTCCATCCTGCACTGACCACTGAGCCTTCATCCTGCGCTGACCACCGAGCCTCCATCCTACGCTGACCACTGAGCCTCCATCATGCACTGACCACTCTGCCTCCATCCTGCGCTGACCACTCTGCCTCCATCCTGTGCTGACCACTCTGCCTCCATCCTGCGCTTACCACTCTGCCTCCAACCTGCGCTGACCACTCTGCTTCTGTCCTGCGCTGACCACTCTGCCTCCATCCTGCGCTGACCACTGAGCCTCCATCCTGCACTGACCACTGAGCCTCTATCCTGCACTGACCACTGAGCCTCTATCCTGTGCTGACCACTCTGCCTCCATCCTGCGCTGACCACTTTGCTTCCATCCTGCAGTGACCACTCTGCCTCCATCCTGCGCTGACCACTGAGCCTCCATCCTGCACTGACCACTGAGCCTCTATCCTGTGCTGACCACTGAGCCTCCATCCTGCGCTGACCACCGAGCCTCCATCCTACGCTGACCACTGAGCCTCCATCATGCACTGACCACTGAGCCTCCATCCTGCGCTGACCAATGAGCCTCTAACCTGTGCTGACCACTGAGCCTCCATCCTGCGCTGACCACTCTGCCTCCATCCTGCGCTGACCACAGAGCCACCGCGCAGTGCTAACCACTGAGCCACCGCACTGTGCAAACCACTGAGTCAGCGAAACTGTGCAAACCACTGAGCCAATACGTAGTGCTAACCACTGAGCCACCGCACTGTGCAAACGATTCAGCCACCGCACTGTGCAAAACACTGAGCGACCACACTGTGCAAACCACTGAGCCACGACACTGTGCAAACCACTGAGCCACCGCACTGTGCAAACCACTGAGCCACCGCACTGTGCAAACCACTGAGCCACTGCACTGTGCAAACCACTGAGCCACTGCACGGTGCTTGGCTGAACCACCGCACAGTGCTAACCACCGAGCCACCATATACACTGCTAATCACTGAGCCACCATACTGTGCTAACCACTGAGTCACCATATACAGTGCTAACTACTGAGCCAGCGTATACTGTGCTAACCACTGAGCCACCATATACAGTGCTATCCACCCATCAACCATATACAGTGCTAACCACTCAGCCACCATAGAGTGCTAAACACTGAATCACCTTATACAGTGCTACCCACTGAGCCTCCATACAGAGTTAACCACTCTGCCTCCATATAGTGCTAAGCACTGAGCCACCATACTTTGTAACAGAGCACTGTGCAGTTACCACTGAGCCACGTGCAGTGCTAACCATGAGCCACCTCTGCTAACCATTGAGCCACCATACTGTGCTAACCATTGAGCCACCATATACAGTGCTAACCACTGAGCCACCATATACAGTGCTAACCACTGAGCCACCATACTGTGCTAACCACTGAGCCACCATACTGTGCTAACCACTGAGACTCCATATACAGTGCTAACCACTGAGCCACCATACTGTGCTAACCACAGAGCCACCATACAGTGCTAGCCACTTAGCCACCATACTGTGCTAACCACTGAGCCACCATATACAGTGCCAACCACTGAGCCACCATAGAGTGCTAATCACTGAGTCACCATATACAGTGGTAACCACTGAGTCACCATATACAGTGCTAACCATTGAGCCACATTACTGTTCTAATTATTGAGCCATCATATACAGTGCCAACCACTGAGCTGCTATAGAGTGCTAACCACTGAGACTGCGTATACAGTGATAAATACTGAACCAGCGTATACTGTGCTAGCCACTGAGCCCGTATACTCTGCTAACCACTGAGCCCCTGTATAATCTGCTAACCACTGAGCCCCCGTAAAGTATGCTAACCACTGAGCCCCCATATACTCTGCTAACCACTGAGCCGCCGTATACTCTGCTAAGCACTCTCCTGCGGGCAGGAGGGGGCCGGGAAACAGAGGCCGGGTGTGGGCAGGAGGGGCCCCCTCCTGCCCGCACCGGACGCTGTTCCCTGGCCCCCTCCTGCCCACACCTGGTCGCTGTTCCCCGGCCCCCTCCTGCCCGCACCCGGCCACTCTTACCTGGCCCCTTCCTGCCCACTGTTCCCCAGACCCATCCTGCCCGCACCTAGCCGCTGTCCCCCGACCCGATCCTCGTCAGAGAAACTCAATTCTTTGAGGAGAATACAGTGCCTACAAGTAGTCTTCAACCCCCTGCAGATTTAGCTGGTTGACACATGCGGAATTAACTTGGCATTGTGACAGTTGGACTGTAGATCAGCCTGGAAGTGGGAAATGCACTGCAGCCAAAAATAATTTTTTTTTTTTTTTTTTAAAGCGTTAAAAGTTAATTCAGAGGGTCATTTATTATTCAACCCCTCAAACCACCAGCATTCTGTTTGGTCCCCCTAAAGTATTAAGAAGTAGTTTAGGCACAAAGAACAATGAGCTTCACATGTGTGGATTAATTATCTCTTTTGCCAGCCTTTCCTGACTATTTAAGACCCTCCCCAAACTTGTGAACAGCACTCATACATGGTCAACATGGGAAAGACAAAGGAGCATTCCAAGGCCATCAGAGACAAGATCGTGGAGGGTCACAAGGCTGGCAAGGTGTACAAAACCCTTTCCAAGGAGTTGGGCCTACCTGTCTCCACTGTTGGGAGCATCATCCGGAAGTGGAAGGCTTATGAAACTACTGTTAGCCTTCCACGGCCTGGACAGCCTTTGAAAGTTTCCTCCCGTGCCGAGGCCAGGCTTGTCCGAAGAGTCAAGGCTAACCCAAGGACAACAAGGAAGGAGCTCCGGGAAGATCTCAGGGCAGTGGGGACATTGGTTTCAGTCAATACCATAAGTAACGTACTCCACCGCAATGGTCTCCGTTCCAGACGAGCCCGTAAGGTACCTTTACTTTCAAAGCATCATGTCAAGGCTTGTCTACAGTTTGCTCATGATCACTTGGAGGACTCTGAGACAGACTGGTTCAAGGTTCTATGGTCTGATGAGACCAAGATCGAGATCTTTGGTGCCAACCACACACGTGACGTTTGGAGACTGAATGGCACTGCATACGACCCCAAGAATACCATCCCTACAGTCAAGCATGGTGGTGGCAGCATCATGCTGTGGGGCTGTTTCTCAGCCAAGGGGCCTGGCCATCTGGTCCGCATCCATGGGAAGATGGATAGCACGGCCTACCTGGAGATTTTGGCCAAGAACCTCCGCTCCTCCATCAAGGATCTTAAGATGGGTCGTAATTTCATCTTCCAACAAGACAACGACCCAAAGCACACAGCCAAGAAAACCAAGGCCTGGTTCAAGAGGGAAAAAATCAAGGTGTTGGAGTGGCCTAGTCAGTCTCCTGACCTTAACCCAATTGAAAACTTGTGGAAGGAGCTCAAGATTAAAGTCCACATGAGACACCCAAAGAACCTAGATAACTTGGAGAAGATCTGCATGGAGGAGTGGGCCAAGATAACTCCAGAGACCTGTGCCGGCCTGATCAGGTCTTATAAAAGACGATTATTAGCTGTAATTGCAAAAAACGGTTATTCCACAAAATATTAAACCTAGGGGTTGAATAATAATTACCCACACTTTTATGTTTAAAATTTATTAAAATTCAATTGAGCAACATAACGTTTTGGTTTGTAAGATTTATGCTTCTGTTAATAAATCCTACTCTCGTTTGCAGTTTGAAGGCTCTAACTTATTTGCATCTTATCAAACCAGCTAAATCTGCAGGGGGTTGAAGACTATTTGTAGGCACTGTATATCCACAAGCATGTTTTGGACACGGACAACCTGACAGGTTCACTTTAAACAGGTCAGAATTTCTGTGCAAATAAAACAGCAGAAAAAAACGCAGAATTTAAATTACATGTGAACATCACCTAAATGTTTAAGCAAAGTGGATGTGATTTTATGTATTCTCCTCCCACTGTGCATTTAAAGATGCTGGTTAATGGTTTTGGTGCTTTTTTTCTCTATAGGCTTCTATTTGGAGCATGAAAAAAAACTAACAAATGAACTGCTGTTGCATATTAAAATGCAGAATCAAGTCTTTTCTGTAGTATTAAAAAAGCATTAAAAATCTGGATTCACATCTGCGCCAAAAACGGACAAATTGCGTATAACAATGCAACATACATGCAACAATAAAAGAACATTGTTGTTGTGTTTCTTGGTGTAGACTCCTTGATAAGAAATGCAACATTTACTCTACATGTGATCACAACGGGGAGGGGTGATGGGGGTGGGATATGACATTTTTGTAATTATTTCTCATCATTTTATAGTAGTTTTATAGGAACAGAAGAAATCTAACTTTTTCTTCACTTCTATAAAGTAGTGCAAAGACATAGCAATACATTGTATTGTACAAATGTATCTCTATGTTGCTGAATAATCTGCCTTTGGGTTCTCTGCCTGTACAAAAGGTTAATATTACTAAATAATCCAATATGTCTCAGCCTGGGCAGTGGCTCAATGGTAGAGCAGCTTCCTATGGACTTGGGAGATCAGAGGATAATTTATGCACTGCACAGAGATGCAGCCCTACCCCCAAGGAGGATGAGCTACAGAGCATTGAGGAGAGGTAGAAGGAAGCCAGGACAAAAGCCCCAGTCCCGCAGAACTAAAACTTAAATAGGAACAGTTTTGCTCATCCGGGATAGTTGAGAGCTATGCCCTTCCTAACAGCTCTTGTTTACTACCGTGCACAATTTTTTGTACGGGTCTCAGTAATGACTTTTGTAATGCAGACTTTTGTGTACGCCAATACAGTTATGCGGTATAGCAATATAGAGGACTTCAGAAAAAACGTGTGATTTATCAATTATGCAATGCGTCAAATCAATTCAAACCCATTACATGACAGTCAATAGAAATGTTCACTTTTGATTGACGGACGCATTATAGTAGTGCAATTTTCCATTGATTTTGGGAGTAAAAGAAAGTTGTACAACTCAAATCAGGTTGTGAAAAAGCCATGATGTCACATTCTAGCCTCATTCTAGCCCCATTCTAGCCTCCAACTTAAGGAAACGGAGCAGAACTAGGAACAAAGAGTTGAAGTGAGGGTTCATAATAGGGAAAAAATGAAAAGCTACCTAACAAGTCGTCTTCCTTTCCAGCTTACAGAGTTAAATTATGCATTTCTGGTTCGTTGTTTGCTGGATTAAATTTAAAACTACCTTAGACAACGTTAGGCAGCGTAATCCATCACTTGATCACTGCCAGGACGGATAAAAGCAAGGCGGAATATAAAAAAATACACTTCTACTACTCTCAGCATCTGTTTTAGGGAATTGGGCTCATAAATCAAACTGTCTTGTCAGTTTCAGTGGCACCATCAGAGTGCAGTGTTTAAACGCCGTATGCCCTATGCATAAATGTAATTTCCCCGAATGTCAGCGGGAAATGCACTGCAAAGTATAACACATTGTGTATCTTTGACCCTGTAAGTGCTGAAATCACAGATTCTTATTATTCTGACATGATAGAGAGAGAAGAGGGAAAAAACGACTCTTGTCCTGTCTTATGTGTTTGCCTGATGTTGTTTTTTGCTATGTCCTTTGAGCCATTGTAATGGAGAAGCGTTGGGATATTTCACAGCTGACTGGGGCAGAAGGGGGTGGATAGGATTTTTCATCTTTAATTTGCAATATCTCCTCAGTAGTTGAATATAGTAAAATGTTCACACAAATGCTAATGTACAAGAAATTAGGCAGGAAAGGAGACTGTAGGGTATGTTCATACCCAAATCATCCCCTATCACAAGGAAGTGCCCTGGCACCAGAGGGTAAACATAGTTAACATCAGTTGGTCCTATGTGGCGGCCATTGTTGCTGTGGTGTTGTGCCCAAGGGGATGCTGTGTTTTCTGCATGCTGGAGGGTGCCATCCTGCACTTATTAGAAAATAAAGCCACTTAAAAAGGGTGTCCAGTCATTTTTATTTTTGTGATGCTTCTAGAACTAGCAAGGAGGTAGTTACTAAATACCTGTATATTGTGCCCTGCACCATTTTCCGCAGTCACAGACCGCTTCTACTTGCAGTTCAGCACCTTACACTGACATATCATCAACAGAGCTGCAGTTTTTCTGCCATGTAAACGGAGCGTGACTAGCAATATCATGCTGATTGACAGCAGGCTTCCCACTGCCTAACTTGGGGAAGCTGGCTGTCAATCAGGATGAGGTCGGCAGTCACACCCTGTCAAGAGAGCAGCCCATAAGAAAAGGAGTTGCCCTGTTCATATGGAGCAGCTGAATTGCCAGAAAGAATGGTTACTGACCTCTCTGTCCTGCTTCTAGGTTTAACAGGCAGGTAGACATAGAAACTACCCCCCGGTTAGATTTTAGGCATATAGTAAAATAAAAGTCCCGGACCACCCCTTTAAAGATGCCATCATGACATATCAGTGGGTATATACACTGATCAAAATGGCAGAGCCAACCGATACTTTAACATTTTTAAAATGTGATAGATGCTAACTCTTCCAGGAGATGGTAATGGTCCAGATCCTGAGACCCCATCTGAATGGTCAACAACAGACTTGTCAAAATTTTTCTCCTCAACTCTAGCTTCAGCATGGGGACAGAGTGGTGTATGGGCTCAATGGTAAGTCCATGTGCCCATATTTGTAGTTTGGTTTTCATGCTACCTGATGGCATCAGCACACTTTGCCTTTTAACTATGTGCAGGCTAGTTTTTACAAAGTATACACCATATCTCTTTATCACCCTCAAGGTTTTGCCCTTGCGCAGTAACCTTAACACTCCAAATATCCCTCATACAGGGAATACCTGTCACTCTCTAGGGCACATTTTTCTTTTAAAAGGTCTCAAGATACCAAAAATAGCAATAACCTCCAAACCACTGGATACTTATGATTGATATCATTAACTTTCATATAATGGTTATACCTTCTCAACCTTCACAAGAAGATGTTGGCCCATTTCAGAACATTTTCTCCAATTTCTCTTACTTTTTATCCAAGTTATACACATTACATGTTAGATTTTCACGATTGTTACCATCATATTTCCAGAAAGTGTATAGAACTTAGAAAATTATACTTTTTTGATTGTTTTATTACACTTGTACTGGTAATATTAATTGTAATTAGAGATAGTAGAAAATCATATACAAAATCTTGAAATACACGGGAGTTGAGATCAGGATAGGAAGTATTATTAAAGTTGACCTAGTCATGACTTTTACTATGGGACTAAACATGAGTGTATAGTTTTGACCTGGGTTCAAAGAACCAGTGATGCTATGATCTCCATGGTGCCACTGTCGGAGATAAGGCTCTATAGACAGACGCAGAGGGACCCAAAAGCTAAATGAACTTATAAAGCCAATGGCTGGTGATCACTATATTAAAGGATATAATAACCATTACTAATAAGGTTTCCAACAACTAGAATGGCAATCAGGTTGAGACACTAGTCACTACCAGGCACCCGTATGATTAATTGTCTATTTGTCGTTGGTTTCGACCACTTGTCTTTGTCTACCCTCTAAATTATAAAAGCGCCATGTATCCTAGTAGCGCTATATAAATACCTAATAATAATAATAATAATATAAAAATGTGATGCTAGTCACTGCTAACAGGTATTACAGAGAGCGGGAAAGCAGGTAATTCAGGGCCAGGTTCCAGGAGTACTTGAAGGTATATTCAAGGAGTAGACGAAGCATAGTCAAGTCACGGTCCAGGGTCAAAATACCAGTAGATCGCAACAAGTACAGACAGGGAGCAGACAGAAGAGTAATCAGAACTAGACCGACATGAGAGTGCAGGCCAAATACTACTTCTAATAGACTATTTCACTGGCAGATTCTGGGAGAATTTGCTCAGTAAAGTAGTAGACCAATCACATGAAAGATGGCACCCTGAGCCACCCAGCACCTCCCAGAACCAGAATGGATGCCGGCACTGTCAATCAACTACTGCACACTAGATAACAAACACTGCAATAATTCTTATTGTGTCTTAGATGCACTGCACACAGGAATCATGACACAGGTATAATGTAATGAAGATCTGAGGGTTTATATTTGCATCAGCCTGACGAAGGGGCCATAATGTCCCGAAAGCTTGCTTTTCAGTTAGGCTAGGGTCACACTTTGAATTGCGTTGACCGCATCCAGATCCGGATGCGGTGAACGCAATTAGCTTCAGTCACATTTTTCATTAAAAATGTGTTGCTGAAGCCTCAATCCGGTAACCGGATTGCTCTGGATGTGTACTACTGTACAGTTTGCTCATCAGGGATGAGCAAACTGTAAAATCTGTGAAAAAAGCTTTAAAACTAATAATAATTTTGCCTATCATGTCTCTAGGGGGTGCACACCCCCCTAGAGACATGCTGCCTACTCAGTTGGGCATGTAATGTGTTAAAAACTCCTGTACAGTAAGCCGGCTCCTGTCGGCTCTGTACAATTTTCTGAATGAAGCCGCGGCTCCACTGAAAAGCTGTGCGCATACTATATGTAATGTACGTATATTTTGTGCGCTGTCCAAGGTACTGTAAGCTTTTACAGTAGATCTATGGGCTGCGCAGCGCTATAGATCTATTTTAAAAGCCTACAGGACCTCGGACAGCCACATACTATACGTACATTACGTATAGTATGTGCACAGCCGTCAGTGGAGCCGCTGCTTCATTCAGAAAATTGTGCAGAGCTGAAAGGAGCCGACTTACTGTACAGGGGTTTTTATCACATTACATGCCCAACTGAGTAGGCAGCATGTCTCTAGGGGGAGTGGGCACCCCTTAGAAACATGATGGGCACAATTTATTATTAATATTAAAGTTTTTTTTGACAGTGTTAACACTTTGCTTATCCCGGCAGCAGCCGGGATAAGCAAAGTATATGGTAATCGCATTGCTCAGGATTACACGTCCTGAGCAATGCAGTTACCGCATTGCGGGGCTTAGAAGCACTCCGAAAACGCAGCCTGCATGAATTTTCATGCAGGTTGCAGAGCCGGATGCGGTAACTGGATTGCATGTAATGCAATCCGGTTTTTATAATGGGCTCCTATGAGGAGCGTTTCCTGATGCAGTTTTGAGCTTTTTAAAGTTCAAAACCGTATCAGGATTTGAAAAAAAAAAAGCAAGTGTGACCCTAGCCTTAGCCACTAAAAGGTATCAACCACTGAGGACTCTCAGATTCCAATATTTTTCTAATCTACTGGATAACGCGGTACAAACATTCTTTATATTTGCCACAGTTATTTAAAATAATGAATGATGTCGTACTTTCCAGTGTTATTAATGTAGATGCCATTTGTATGACACTGGAATTAATCTTCTCTAAATACGCTAAATGGTCTAGAGATTACCCAGAAAAAACACTTTTAAATGAAGAAAATCCAGATCTGTACACAGCATATAAAGAGTGATGCCAAACAGAGAAACCGCAGAGAAGTGTCTGAAGAAGATTTATTGTGGGTGAGTACAGATCAGCTTATAATATGTACGGGAAAGCAGCACGCACTTATATAGGATTTGCCCTTTAATGTCACAAACAACCCTAAAGAAACAGCACAAATGTATTCTTCTAGAATCGGTGCTACCAGCAAAAGTTTAGCACAATAATTTCAATCGGCATTTACTTTGTAACCATTATGCTTTCCTTCTCGCTAGACACAAGGTAAATGAATGGCCGTGGGCTGGACGGCTCCGCACTCCCTTCTGCATGCATCTTGTTCAAGGAAATGAGGTTGAACGGCTAAATTCCCCGTCGCCACACTGGAGAGCCTGTAATGTGTGTAGCCTGGGGTGAAAGCCACGATGGATAGGGAGACCAGGCCGATGCAAATAGCATTGGTTTAATTAGGCCAAACGTCTGGAGAGCAGAAAAATGAGCTGCTATCAAAACCTTGCTACTCTAGGCAAAAACATTGAGGCTCGATGCAGTCAGACAATGGGTGAACAAGTGTTAGAAGAAAGCTTTCATAATAAATATGAACTTAGTTCAATTTCCTCAAAGCGTAAATGATAATAATATAATAATTATGAGCTAGTGGTACAAGAATTTCCGACAACAATTGAATTGGTCAATGTCAATGCAAAAATGTGATGCTACCTTTTCTCTCCAGAATTGTGTAAAAACGTCCAATGACTGTGCTGCGGTTACTCTCACATGTCCAGTAATCATGTGCGTGAAATGGGTCCAGCCAACAAAAAATGGATCAGATTCACACTGATGAAGATACAACTTTTTTGACCACCTGAAGAAACTGATTACTGCTGGATCAGTAAAGGCTCCATAGGCACGAAATGTAAATTGATGTCACATGAGACAATAAAGGACCAGAGCTACCCTGAAATCTATTCAAGATGGCTATCAGTGAGTATTGTAATGTACCCATACTATCATATGCATATTTAAAAAGGTTCAGGGAATACAATTTTGTAGGATAACATTTTGCTGGAATTTAAAGTGTAAATGTCGTTTCATTGAAAAAAAAGCTTTAATGCATTGTTAATGATTGGTCACATAGCAGCTAAAATAATGATTTTTTGAACCATTTGACTAATTTTCTCACATTTATCTGTGCTCTTTTAAAAACTTCATTTTAGGGCTGTGTGGGCATGGGCAGCGTATGCCAGCACTGTGTGTGTATTTCCACAGCTTCTGAGACTAGGCTGATAGGGAGCAGTGTGACAGCCGAGAAGGGGTTAACAAAGATCCTGACTGAGCTGTGTGGAGCCAGATGACAGATCAGAAGCTTGTGCAGAGGAGTTTGCAGTGATTCTGATATTCTGACATTGCTTAGGAAGTGTGCTGTAATCTAAGGTAAACTTATACATTTTTTTCCACACCACCTGCTGTCAGGAGTATAGGCCACGCCCCCTTTCTCTTATATGGTTACGTGCCCGTATTCAGTGTGAACACGGATCTGACTGACAATGAACATATGTCTGCTTCACACACAGTGTAGTGGAGACACCTTGTGGTTTTTAACCAGAATTTTCTAATGAAGCATATTTGAATGTTTATTAAAATTACTTGCTCTACATTATTATTCAATAAAAAAATTAAATGGCAGTTATGCTTTACCGAGGACACCTCTGCATACATTATTTGTTGCCTCACATGTTGTAGTGGCCAGCAAAAGTTTAGTCTACAGAAAAGAAGATGTTGGAGGGACCTTCTCTGTATTGCTGATTCCAAGATGGTGCCAAAAGAGAGGAGCTCATGTTAGCAGTAATAAAATCCTATGAACTTTAGTTTGATAACTTTTCTTACCTTTTGCGCCCACATTGCGCACAACTGAGTAATACGAAATATAGTGTCACAGAAGCCAAAGAATTTCTCTCTGAAAAGGTTTTTGCATTTTATGCCAACAGCCTTAAAGGGTACTACCTGGTGAATTCACCCACATGTTGCCCCTGAAAAAACTATTTTCACTAAAAATGAGAAAAAAACTGAGATGTCCTGAAATTCGAGTCAACGAAGATGAAGAATTGTGTTTGGTTGACACTCATAAAATAGTTATGTTTCATTGTTGCTTGAATACAAGATGAAGAGGAGTACTGTAAGCACCACAAGCAGTACGAGAAGATGAGGACGTCAAGCAGATTCAAACAGGGGAATTCAGAGGTGGAAATCAACCAAAACAGTATTATATATCATGGAAGCAAAAGCTTATTTTTTACGACATGACAAAAAAAACATTTTTGGGCAGTGCAGCAATTGCATTGCTAGAATGTTCACTTATCTTGACTAAATTACTCCAAAGAAAGTCCAAAGGACTGAGGTACAAAGTACATTAATAAAAGAATGTGAAACAGAAGGGATAGAGATGCAATACGACCCTTGAAAAGGCAATAGAAAGCACCTTAGGGTACCGAAAGACCAAGGGCATCTTGAAAAGTTCTATATTTATGCTTTGTTGCATCTTTTCATGGCATAGTTGTGTGTATGACAAGTTTTGTACCCCCTTTTAAAAGCCTCAGTGAAGTGACATGCGGCCCTAATCACCTACCAATGGTCAATGGAACACAAGTTCCAGTTTCCCTGCTGAATAATGTTATACGTTACTTCCCCACATGATATTGCTCGTTTGTTGTAATTTTACAAATCAGCCGGTGGCTCAGTCATAACCCTCTTTTGCTACAAATCCTGGTAGAGGTTCTTCACCCCATAAGAATAGTTGCAATGCTCACACACTATTCAGGGAACAAACACAGCCTTGTTTCAGCAGGAAAATTAAACAAAAAAAAAAAAGCACCCTTGATGAAGCTGATTTCTTGCCAGTGATGCGCTAGGGATCTTCTTCCCCACCACCAATTTATACACATCCACAAAGTAGCTATTGATGAGAGCAGCACGATGGCTCAATGGTTAGTACTGCAGCCTTGTAGCATGGGCATCCTGGGTTTAAATCCCACCATGGACAACATCTGCAAGGATGTGTTCTCCCCATGTTTGTGTAGGTATCATCTGAGTTCTCTGGTTTCTTCCCACACTCCAATGACATAGTGATAGGGATTTTAGATTGTGAATCACAATGGGGACAGTGTTGCAAATGTATGTAAAGAATTATGGAATTAATAATGCTATCTAAGCAAATAAATGTTATTATTCTGTTTCATTTAACCCCTTGCACTTTTTTGTTGCTTATAGATGTTTTTCCCTCTACATCTATCTCTAAAGCCATTCTATACCAAACAAAATGGTTGCTTACTGCGGTATGTCCTGGGGCCTGGCTCCTCTCCATCCCAATCACTCGTGGCTGATGTCAGCTTTTTGTGATGCCCGCATTCTCCACCAACTGATGTTGCGGCAAAATGCCAGATTTATATCAGCGTGTAGTGGACGCAGGAAAATAACAGACACCAAGTCCCAGGTTCTATGTCAGCATATTCCTAAAAGGGGTCATGACTTTGAGGATTGCTACCTAAAGGTGGCGCTAGAGTTTATCTACTTCCTCACTGAAGTGACAATTTGCATATTTCCCAGAGGAGCATTGCAGCTAAAAGTCTCCTTATCAGCTCATCTGTCTCTCTCTACTGGCAGGCAGATTCCTCTCCTTCAGGAAAATAGCTAGGTCCCGAGACCTAGATATACATATGAATTATTGCAAAAGCCCAGACAACCCCTTTAAGTCCTCAACAATGACTAGGAAATCCAATGTAAGGTAAAAAAAAAAGTTATAAAAAAAAACATAAAAATTAAAATCACCCTCCTTTTGTCCCATTGAAAATAAATCAATTTTAAAAGAAACATATTTGGTATCGCTGGATTCAGAAATGTCAGGTCTATCAAAATATAAACAAAATTTATAAGAAAGGGGAGCTCAGGGATTTTTACAAGGTGTTAAACTCAATTTTTCTGAAGTGTAAGGTCATCTTTAAGGTGAGGTATTGCAGTATACCACATATCATTCAATTAATAGTTACACAGACTCTGCAGGTCCAGCACCTTCCTATCACTTGAACCATGCATTATTATTCACAAGCTGAGAGCACCACTGACATTTTATATGTTCATTAGTGCTGCAGTAGTACATCACACTTTGTTTTAGGTATTTCTATAGTTATCTCTATTAGCTGTGCGCTCTGACCTCATATCCTCAGACTGTAAAATCCTAACGTGGCTACTACTTAGTCATTCTTTATTGTAGCTGTGATTGTCCCTCCTGATTGGCTACATCTGATCATTTGATATAAACAAACTGCAAAGCATCATGGGGAGACTAGCGGGGCTGTGCCTTCCGTCTTGAGAGCTTGCTCTGTGGCTGACGCAATCTTTGATAATGTGTGATATGGCGCCTGACATTTTGGTAAGCAATCTGTGCACATTGAATCACAAATTTTGAGAAATTCGACTCAAAATTGATTGACAGTGGATCGATTCAATCATCTCTACAACAGAGATTAACCACTGAAAATGCCATTGTAAGGTCACTTTGA
Organism: Allobates femoralis; assembly: GCA_033576535.1. Taxonomy (NCBI): domain Eukaryota; kingdom Metazoa; phylum Chordata; class Amphibia; order Anura; family Aromobatidae; genus Allobates; species Allobates femoralis. The sequence goes on from JARQOC010000004.1 coordinate 107,557,382, forward strand.
TATATTATATTAAGAATTCTATATTCGTGCAAAATGGCTTATAATGTTAGAGCTGTATCAGAAATATAAAGTAATAATTATGGTTTTAAATAAACTAAATATAGGTTCAGTCAAAAACTTTGTATAAATGGGATTTGGTTGCTGCTTTTAGAAAATTGACCTCCACATAGACCTCATCCACTGCCCTTCACTCATCCTTGCAGCGTAAGGACATCCTTATGCTTGTCTCTAGCAGTCAACCATGAATTTCATATATTTATTTCCCTTTGCGTCACTCTCCTTTATTACTGTTTTTTCTAATTCACCGTACCACATATTCCCTTGTCATATACTGTAGTTCACTCCTTTATTAGATCTTACTTTAATCTTCAATATTTGATAGTTTTATATTTTTTCTTACCAGACAGAAAATTGGGAGGTTTATTGTGGAAGAATGTATGAATTAAAGTTCAATCTCATTTGCGCAGAAACAAATTGTGAAGATTCAAGGTATGCCCTTCCACAACTTTGGATTTTATATGAAACAGAAGAACAAGACAGGGAGCGCAAGATGAGTGTCACCTGGTGGTCCGGTGGGTTATAGCACATTGGGGCTAATAGGTCACTCTCCTCAAATGGTTGTGCACCCCTGCACAACCCAGGTTTCTAGCGTGGAGGTGGTGAAGATGTTGCCACAGCTCTGTGCAGCTCTTCCTGGTTCCTGTCACATGAGGTGGAAGCACGTTACTGCAAGTCCTATTGCCGATCGATGATGAACAACAGGCCCGGTGCAGCTCCTGTTGCAAACCCTCAGGATGTGGAATGAAAAGAAACAGCGGTCTAAGGAACACTAGGGCATAGGGAGAACTTTGGACTGTCTTTAAGGTGACAAACCTTTATTAGATCTTATGCTCTACTATGTGCTCCACTATGTGGAGCATAAGGTCTAATAAAGGTTTGTCACCTTAAAGATTGTCTCTATGTCCTAGCACTCCTTAGACCGCTGTTTCTTTTCATTGCACTTGGTTTTTTATAAACTTAGATCCAGGGGTGTAACTATAGGTCATGCAGGGGAGGCAGTCAGACCCAGGCCATGAAGCCTACTGGAGCAAATATCTTGACCCTTGTGATAACGCCAATACCATTAAAAGAGTATTGTCCAGTCTAAACTGAATTCTACAATCACTCTATGTAACTGCAGAATTATCAATCTTACCAATGCCGAATTATCAATCTTCCCAATGCCCACAATGTGCAATACGAGGATTCACAGTTTACAAGCTGGGAACGGACCACAATTGTGCAATATAACTGAAGACTTTGACAAAGAACACAGCCTGTGTTTAAAAGATGTTGCCAGAAAATCCCCCTACCCTCCGTACTCCCAATTTTTGTACATCTTTTAAACTTTAAATAAAGCATGAATTTTATATGGAATCCTTGAAGCTGGAATATTTATTTTTCTACACATGTGAACATAGCACTTTGCTTAATACCTTCATAGGCTATCTTTCCCACCCTCTCCACCTATCTATTAACATCTTTTTTCATGGGAGAGTCAGGAATCCCCCCACATGCATCAGGTGATCATCAGACCACATTATGTACACTGGTGATCACAATTATAGAACAACACACAATTTCCTTAATGTTAAGGTCATTGTGTTGTCCTATGTGAAAATATCCTAACATGAATAAATTAGCAGTATTTTAAGCTTATTTCATAAATTGCACATATTTTAAAGCACAGAATTAAGATCTAAATGACATAAATGAAAAGAACATTGATCAAAATTAGAGAACACTTCCAGATACTTGCAAATTATTGGTGTCAATCTGGAACCTTAATTATCTGACAAACCCTATTTACCTGGCAGCCTAACTTTCCAGTTTGCACTCACTTTGCAAAAATGGTTTACCGTTCCAGAGTGATTGAAACCCTCTGGCAGCAGGTTGTCCAGATGAAGGCCAAAGGGTTCACCCTATCAGCCATAGCAACAGAAGTTGGTCATTCCAAATCTGTGATTTCTAGAATATTGCATCTTTACAACATCACAAACTCTTTCAAGTCCCCCAAGAAGGCTGGTCGCCCTCAGAAGACAAATGCAAGAGGGGACAGGATAATGCAGAAAATCTCCATGGTTAATTGTTTCAACAGTGCAGCTGGAATAGCTTACCAGTTCAGCACCGAACAGGGTAAGGATCTGTCTTGTCATATAGTGTCACAATGTTGAAAAACATTTGGACTGACAGCCTACTCTGCATTGGCCAAACCTCTCATTAGCAGAAAGAATCAAAAGGCTAGACTCAACTTTGATGATGAGCATGTTGTGCGGACAGACAAGTAGTTCACAGTTCATTCTAGTGATGAAAGCAAATTTAACTTATTTGGGTCTGAGGGGAAACATTATGATTGTCGAGAAACTGGGGAAAGACTGAACCCCAACTGTGTAAAGAAGTCATTGAAAAGTGGTGGAGGAAGTGTCATGGTTTGGGAAATGTTTTCTCTGCAGGGATTGGACTTATCATACAACTACATGGTAGAGTGAATGCAAGTGTGTATCAGAGCCTTCTTCACAGCACATGGTTCCTTATTTGCATTCTACATTCAACCAGCCAGCAATTATCATGCAGGACAATCCGTGTCACACAACAAAATGGTAAAGCAGTTCCTTGAAACAGAACCATTGAAACAATGAAATGGCCGTCCAGAGTCCTGATCTAAACCCAATAGAAAACCTATGGAAAATCCTTGGTGACAAAGTTATGGCTAAAAAAACACCACAACAGTCACAGAATTGTGGAATAGACTGAAAGAAGAGTGGAGGAAAATCACACCAGAGCAGTGTGAGAGACTAGTGATATCCTGTGAACACAGATGTCCTGAAGTCAGGCTGGGGTCACAGTTGACATGCATTTTTTTAGTGCCTTTTAAAAACGCATGCTTTTTTACATGCGTTTTTCATGTCAGCATGAGTTTTTTAAGGTCTCTGATGGCTCCCTGCGTTTTTGGCTGCGTTTTTGAATCTGCACATAAAAATAGTGCTTGTAGTATTTTTTTGAGCGTTTTGAAAAACGCATGCGTTTTTGTAGAAAACGCATGCGTTTTTATAACATGGGTTCCTATGGAAAACGCATGCAAAAACGCATGTACAGTTAGCACCTTTTAGTGCCATTCAAAAACGCATGCGTTTCCCATAGGAGCCCATGTTAAAAAAACGCATGCGTTTCCGAAAAAACGCATGCGTTTTTTTAACATGGGCTCCTATGGGAAACGCATGCGTTTTTGAATGGCACTAAAAGGTGCTAACTGTACATGCGTTTTTGCATGCGTTTTCCATAGGAACCCATGTTATAAAAACGCATGCGTTTTCTACAAAAACGCATGAGTTTTTGGATATGCTCCAAAAACGCATGGGACAGTCACACATGCTTTTTGGCTATTAGGGCATGCGTTTTTTAACATGGGGGCCTATGGGTGCGTTTTTTACATGCGTTTTTGAAAACGCAGGTCTCCAAAAATGCATGTGAAAAATGGTACTGTGACCCCAGCCTCATTCAAAGCAAAGGCCTGTACAAAGCAAAGGCCTGTAAACTTTCTACTGATTGGTGACTGTTGTAGCCTTTAGAAAATTTAGTTTTACTATTTCTCTGTACTACAGTCATTGCTGTTCTCTAATTATGATCATCACATTTTGTGTAAAATAAAGAATTATGTTGATAAAGTTTTGTTATTTTGGAAAACACTGTTCTAGTGGCATGGTGTACCTCTTACACAAAAGCCTTCAAATGTTGATCAATGCAGATTACATTCTGTCTGGAATAAATCAAGTGATCTGATTTTGATCGCCATTGTATATTTGGGATATTAGAATAGTTTGTCAAAGTGGTTGCTTTCAGCCAAGCCTCAAGCCTTGAAAACATGCTAATCTATATGGAAAAATGCTTATGAAGTGTTATATTTTTTTTTACGTTTTATGTTATTGCAAAAGTAAGCTACATATAAAAATGATCATTAAAGCATCACTGTAACACCCTTTTGTATGTTTGAAGAACTTAAAACTCTGTTATTAGCATTTGTACTGTGCTCCATTGTGAATGCAGAACATATCTGCAATGTCTGGACGAGGCTGTAGAGCACCACTTACAGAAAGTTGTAGTGTTCCATTATTTGTTTAAATAAATAATTATGTTCGATTGTCCATTTTAGTTTTGAGCAAGTTGTTTTTCTCCTTCATAATCTCTTTTTTTAGGCCCCTTTCACATCAGCGTTTTTTGCTGATGGCAGCATATTTAATGCATCTGCCGCATCTGCCGCCTAACAGTTGCACTTGCGGCACACTTTCAGCAAGACCCATGCATTGTCTATGGGGCTTGCCGCAGGTACAGCAAGTGCGGTATTGCCGCAATCTTGCAATTGGGCAGTTGTGACCGCGCAAAAAAACCGCTGTTGCCGCAAGTGCCGGATCGCGGCAATATTGCACTTGCCGCACCTGCGGCAAGCCCCATAGACAATGCATGAGGCTTGCCGCAATAATGCCGCAAGTGCAACCGTTAGGCGGCAGATGCGGTAAATCTACCAGATCTGCCATAATCAGCGAAAAACGCTGATGTGAAAGCGGCCTATATTGCAATACTGTTTTAGTTCTGCTTTCAAATTGCTCATTCAGCTGAAAGTAACTTCCATGTTTCTAAGACGTAAATCCCACAGTTACCACTAATTGTACCTGCTCTGTCCATGCTCTAACTTCTGGTTTTCTACAAAATGCCTATTTAGACGCCAATTTTTAAGACATAATGGGCAAAAAATGACATTTATGTATTGAATAGGGAGCAATTAAGAAAAATATCTAAATTTTAGACTCACAATCTTAGGCTGGCTTCACACTGCGGGATGGCTTCGATCCGTGGCTGTCCATGTAAACCAGACAGCCCCGGACCGGTTTTTGGCCCCATAGTATACCATGGGGCTGGATAGAAACCGGATTGCAGCTCTCTGCCATCCGGTTTCTATCTGTCCGGGACAATCCGGGAGAATTCAGTATTATCTCCTTTAATTGGCAATTCCCAGATTGCCCCTGATTGTCCCGAATTCGCTCGGATCCTCCAGGATCCGGTGCAATTTGGCGCTCCCTAACATGGGAGCCTATGGGGCCGGACTCCTGCGGCTGCACGCCGCAGTTGTTTCAGGACCACGGCTAGCTCCCTGACAGCCGCGGTCCTGATTCATCAGTGGCGGCAGCTGCGTGTGGGTGCACACCCGACCGGAGGGCATATTAGCTCTCCGGTTCTGTGTGCTGATCCGATACGGGGCTGTCAGGTTCACCTGAAAATGTTTTCAAGTTGCCCTTTCTGCAGTTCAAAATGTAATTAAGAAATGGAGGCTATCAGGAACAGTGGTCAAAATAAGGTGTGGAAGACCAAATTTCATTGAGAGTTGTTTGTAGGATTGCTAGAGAGGCAAATCATAATCCCTACTTGACTGCAAAAGACCTTCAGGAAGATTTAGTAGACTCTGAGATTGTGGTACATTGTTCTAATGTTCAGAGACACCTGCACAAATATAGCCTTTATGAAAGAGTTATCAGAAGAAAACCTCTCCTAAATCCTGACTATAAAATTCAGTGTCAGAAGTATACAAAAGAGTATCTAAACAAGCTGATGCATTTTAGAAACAAGTCCTGTGAACTTATGAGGAAAAAATAGACTTCTTTGACCACAATGATCAAAGATATGTGTGGAGAAAAAGGGACAAACATTTTCAGGAAAACAACATCTCGCCAACCATTAAGCATGGGAATCATGTTTTTTCATTGTGTTGCTGTGAATGGCACTGTGACATTTCACAGGTAGAGTGAAGAATGGATTCAATGAAATTTCAAAAAGTTCTTGATTAGGGATGAGCGAGTACCGCACTATTCGGATTCGCTATACTTACAACGAGTAGGTCCCGATACTCGGCACTCGTTACGAGTATAACAAGTCCGATTACTTTCGCAGTGTATATAAAGATACACTGCGAAAGTACTCTAAAAGTGAATAACAGTTGTTAAAAATAATAAAATTACATACTCACCTGTCCGACGCCTGCATCCGGACCATCCCAGAAGACCTGCGATCACTGGACAAGGACCTGTGCCTTCCAGCCAATCAGATGTCCGGTAGTGATCTAGCCAATCAGATGGTGACACATCACAACCACGAGATCGCTAGCGGCCACCTGACTGGCCAGATTGCAAGGTCCTGGCAGTACACCTAGGACCTTGCAATCTGGCCAATCAGGTGGCCGCTAGCGACCACGTGGTTGTGACGTGTCACCATCTGATTGGCCAGATCGCTACCGGCCATCTGATTGGCTAGAAGGCACAGGTCCTTGTCCGGTGATTGCAGGTCTTCTGGGATGGTCCCGGTGCAGGCGTCGGACAGGTGAGTATGTAATTTTATTATTTCTAACAACTTTTGTTCAATTTTAGGGTATTTTCGCAATGTATCTATAGATATAGTGCGAAAGTTGTCGGACTACTCGCTATTCCCGAGTACTCGTAAGATACTCGGAGAGTAGCGAGTACCCGAATACCGCTACTATTCGGCAAGTTCCGAATAGTAGCGAGTATACTCACTCATCCCTATTCTTGATGCAAACATAACACAATCTGTAAAAAAAATTAAGTTGAAAAGCGGATGGCTTCTGGATAATGATCCTAAACAAATATCAAAATCCACAATAAACAACCTCAAAAGGCGCAAACTGAAAGTTTTATAATGGTCCCCACACCATTTCTAATATAGTTTGACTCAGTTTGCATGTCAGCCTTTTCTGGACGTTAAAAGGGAATCTGTAGCACGGAGGTATAAAAAGTTGACTAAAATATCTTGATAACTGCAATTTGATGTTTTATTCCTGAGAAATCCATGTTTTTCTTGATATGTAAATTAGCTAATATCTCTGGGCCAGACATATATCTCCAAGAGAATCTCCAGAGGATATTTTACATGAAATGGGGTGTTACTAGTGTGAGACATGTATACTAGAAGCAGATTGTCGGTCATTGCATGTCTCCACTGGTAACACCCTCTTTCATTTAAAGTAAGCCCTGGAGGCAGATTCCCAGGGAGATAAGTGTCCTGCCCATAAATCTTAACAGCTCATTTACATATTTTAGATGGGAGGTCCACTACTTGAACTACCCCTTGTGAATCTGAATGTTTGCTCTCTTTAAAATTAAAATATGTATGCTAGCCCCCAGTGCCGGTGCCATTCTGGCTATGTCTGCACTCGCTTTTCCTGGGCTCAAGAGAAGTTGGTGCATCACACGAACCTTGTGCCCAATCAGTTCCGGTTTCCCTCTTCCAAACTTCAGACAAATTGAACATCAAGAGGAAGTCAGAGCTGCAGCTGGCCACTCACTTCCTCTTGACATTTGATATGTCCAAAGTTTTGGTGAATGAGTGCCGACACCACTGGAATGGCACCAACACCCAAGGTGAGTATAAGTACTATTATTTTAATGGGGGCAAATGCTCTGATTGAGAAGGGGTTGTCCAAATAGTGGACAAGCTCTTTAAGAAACACATTGATTTCTCTGGAATATGACATTGGATTGTAGATAAAGGTATTATTTTATTGAGGTTCTTTGGACTTACAAGTCCATATATACATCTTAGGAGAGTTGATCCTACTGACAGATTTATTTTTAAGTATTGAGTTGTACTGACCATTTTTTGCATTAGGACAGTACCTGAGGATGACCACAACTCCTCAAATATCTCAAGCTCTTTAAAGTGTAAGCATAGTGGGTTCAAAAAATAATGCACATGACATGTGACCTCAATGCACTTTACTAACACAAATTAGGTGTATTATGGCTATAGTGGTTTTAAGGGTCTGATGATCCTAAAAGAACAGGGGCACACATTACTGTTAGTCAGCTTCTGTGTCTAAACTTAATTTACTTCCATGACCATCAACCCAGACGAAGGAGGTAGAGATGGTCGTGTAACACTTAGGTGATTCACAATTTTACAATTATTTCTCTGAGCACAAAATGCAAAAGAAGAGTCCAGTCCTGGTAGCCGTGGCAGGCAAGGTAGGGCCTCTGATGCAAATCAGCGCTGGTCCTGCCGAGATGGCCTTGACCTGCTCCTCAGTGCAAAACTCATATTTACAGTGACCCTCATCGAGGGTTAAAGCATGCATCGAGTCTATAATTTTTTTAGGAACAGTTTATTTACAAAGTCTCATGTAGCATAGGCAGTCATCTAGAATGTTGCATAAATAAAAGGATATTAACAGTATTACATTTGCTGCAAGCTGCTCCTCACTATCCTGGTGAAACCAGATTCCCATACTGCAAACCACAGGGGTCTGCTGTGGAAACATTCGGACCCCACCCCTCCATCAGGGATTCTTTCAAAGTACCATAAGGGGCCCCTGCCAGAAACAGTTTTCCTTTACCATCCATTCTGTGGTAGTTGTCTGCCCAAGACAGGGCCGGGATTTACTGCGCCAATACCTGAGGAGAGCAGCTGCAATCTGGAGCCCTGCAGGAGGCAAGGAAGGCTGGGACCAGCACCAGGAGAGGCTCACTCCCTTCTTGTTAAAGTTTATGTCTTATTTCTAGTCCTGATACCCAAATATGACCCGAAGGGTCTGATTAATTGAAAGTGGGATAAGGTCTCCAGCGGTCTTCTACTAATTTGGGACTTTATCACAAAAAACAGTCAAACAAACGTGTAAAAATACTCTATTGTAAGAAAACACAGTAAAAAGCAAGTGCTGCTGAAAAAGTAGTAAAATACAGGGTATTTAGTTGATACATTTTTTGCAAAAAATGTATGCTAAGCCGCTCAACCTCGCCAAGGTAACCCGTATCAGAGCAGTCCCCATCTAATGCATTTCAAACCTGACCATGTGTATTGGTACCTAAATGAGCAGGATCCAGACAGGTCCAATGTCTGACTTGGACTAAATGCAGATGACGGCTTTTTATGTGCAGGGCTCGTGGGGAGGGGTGGAAGACTCCCCAATCTTGCAGAAACAATAAACAATTTAGACAAAAATAAATGAGCCATGCACCCAGTGAATGCGTCTGTAGGACAGTGTTCACACCACCAAAAGACTGAATCACAAAAAACAGTTAAACAAACGTGTAAAAATACTCTGTTGTAAAAAAAACATGGTAAATAGCAAGTGCTGCTGAAAAAGTAGTAAAATACAGGGTATTTGGTTGATATGTTTTTTGCAAAAAAAAATGTATTTTAAGCCGCTCTACCACTTCAAGGTAACCTGTATCAGAGCAGTCCTTATCTGATGTATTTAAAACCTGACCATGTGTATTGGTACCTAAACGAGCTAAAGGGTTACCTTGAAATGGGAGAGCGGCTTAGTATACATTTTTTACAAAAAACATATTAACTAAATACCTACTACTACTTTTTCAGCAACAGTTGCTTTTTACTGTGTTTTTTTACAACAGTATTTTTACACGTTTGTTTGACTGTTTTTTGTGGTTCATTCTTTTGGTGGTGTGAACACTGTCCTACAGACATGTTCACTGTGTGCGTGGCTCATTTGTTTTTGTCTAATTTGGGACTTTCCTGGTTCTCCTATGCACTACAAGCCCTTTTATTAGTTAAGCTCCACCCACAAAGAATACCAATATTTGTTATTAAGAATCCCCAACATGGTGGGTCCTAGCTTGGGGAGTAGCTTCTCATCTCTGGTCTTTAGATGACTCATGACTAGAAAGTCATGTTCTACCTACATTATTACAAAGAACATAATACGCATTCAAGAAGGGAATAACAACATCCTGACCCCCTTACATGGACCATGAGGCAATTAGCAGCAATCAAATACACAAATATTGAGATGTATGTATAGATATGTGATATCATTTTTACATTGAGAAGTTTGCAAAGTTATCAGAAATTAATAAAACTTCTGGACAACATTTTTACATCTTTTTTGTATGTAGATGTCAGGCAGCAATTTAGTCCAGATGAGTGTTTTTTTTTGGAATAGATTAGAAAGTGTAGCTATACCTGCCATTACCACCATGTCTCTATGAGAAATAAGAGTGGTGATGAGACAAGATGTGTACTTTACACAGTACAAGAAATTTCATCACATTAAGAATTTTCCATCAGCTTCGATTAGTCTCTTTATTCCATTAGGTTTCAATTTCTGTGACATGATGTGAAAAGCAGTAATGTGGTTCTCTTTTAATTGCCTCACATTACAGAAAATAAATACTAATATGGCGTGATCGTAATACATTTGGACGGGGGATGAGAATGCATCAAAGTTATTTTAAAAAATAAATGTAAGTCGGACCTCTTGTGCGTCTGCAGATTGTTCTGGAACAATGACAGATGGAACACATTTGCCTGATTAAAATGCGCATTAAAGGAAATCTATTATTAAAAATGTTATAATCCAATGTAATACTTTACAAATAGCTCTAATCTGTGTGTGTACTTCACGGGTTTTGTGTAGAAGAGTCTATGAATTCAATGCTGTACTTCAATAAAGCTGTCGGGACAGTAATGATTATATTTGTGTTTTTCCAGACAAATAGCACATTGTGATTGTATGTGTAGACATTGCACCAAATGATTAACAAAGCCTCACATAATGGATAAGAATAGAGCTCATGTAATAGATACTGGTAGGTTATTAGTATATATTATTAGTATATATTGTATTCGAGGGTATAACCATATTGTTAGAGGTTTAGAGGGTCAATTTGCTTCCCTCACTGTTCTTTTAGGCTGTCTTTACACTACATTTTTTTACTATCCTGTTCTGTTCCATGGCATCGGATTGGCCCTATTTGGTAATCCAGTTTTGTGAATCCGGTACAGGATTCATTTTTGTCCTGTTTTTCACCGGTCCCAATAACGACCGAGGCCTGCAGCGCTTTTGGGCTCTGGTGACAAAACAGGACAGAAACAAATCCTGTCCTGTCCGACACACTTAACATGGGGGCCTATGGCACCGGATTCGGGAAACAACAGAATCGTTTCCCAGATCCGGTGCCAGGGTACAGAGCATGCGCAGAACAGGTGTGCTGCTCTGTACCCATGGTAAACCTGTGTAATGTCACTTTAGCAGAGTATCTATATACACTGCTAAAGTGATATTAAATAGAAGGATGGTTAAAGATAAAAAATCATAAATACTAACCTTCCGGCAACAGCGAGTGTCCCACGCTGAATCTCCTGGCCATTCAAGGACCTGGCATGATGTCACTGGGAGGGCGGGGCAACCCAATCACATGACCACATCAGCGCGGGTTTTAATTGGTGCTGATGCGGTCATGTGACTAGTTTGCCCCGCCCCTCCTAGTGACATCATGCCAGGTCCTCAAATGCCAAGGAGATTCAGCGTTGGACACCGAGAAGTCGCCAGAAGGTGAGTATTTATGATTTTTACTTTTTAATTATCCCTTTATTTAATATCATTTTAGCAGTGTATATAGATATACACTGCTAAAATTATATTAGACAGCGCTGACAGCACGTGCCACACAGCACTGACAGCAGCTCGGCTCCCCGCTGCTCTTTCTGTGTCCGGATACCAGATCAGACACAGAAATAGCATCTGAAGGTGCCGATCTGGTGCTGTCCGTTCCTATTCATTTGGATCCTGCCAAAAACAGGATCCAAACGAACAGGGCAAAAACGTAGTGTGAAGCCAGCCTTAGACAACTTGATCTCATTTGATAACATGATCAATAGACAATCCATAAATAACTTTATAAATGGTGTTGTCTTAGCCAAAAAAACATCTAATCCCTATTGGTGGCCACCAGGTGTCTAACATGCTGACTCCTGCCTAAAATCCTTCTCTAGTAACTGAGACCCCCGATACAGATTACAGAATGTCGGGTCAGATCTTTGCCTTTCAGCTCCTCCTCTGCTGACTGTTACAGTAAATAATAAAATCAATTGGGTGCACTGAAGAGATTGGACAATGACTGGAGCTAAGCATGATGGGATGCCGAGAAGGAAGATTCCCTCTTTGGCAGAATACTAGGAACTTCTCTCTGAAAAGTGTTGATGGCAAGTTATAAAGCATTAGAATCGAGGGAATTCTTGGACGTATTAGACTAGTGTGGTCAGGATTCCCCAGCTTATCTGATTACCTTTTGTGTCTACTTGCCCTTATCCAAAATGGCATCATCTACCTCGCTCCTGTCCATGTGTTCCTGCTTTTCTGCCTATATAAGTTCTGGTCAAACTTACAGTTCTTTCTTGAGTATTTTGCTATAACCTTTTGCTCCTCTGTGCATCTCAAGTTTGTGTTCCTTCATCAGCTATTCTGGTTCGGCACTTCCAGCTACTCTACAGTTTGAAGTCCAGCTCATCTCAACCTGCTTCCTTTTGGCCTCAATACATTAAGTCGCTCTGTCTGGAGTTAGTGCCTATTTCAGGTTCTACCAGCCTGCCCTGCTTAACATAAGCCCTGTTTGTTCTCAATGTTCCACTGCAGCCATTCAGTTAAGTTTATGTAAGTGCAGTTGCAGAGCTCTGGTCTAGTTGAGTCTTGCATTTTGTTGTTCTGTACTGCATTCAGTTCTGAACTGTGTTCTCAAAGTCTATACCGTTTCCAGGCTTCTCTGGATATGAACTCATTTTTTTAGACTATTACATTTATTGGCTACTACCAGTGTGAACTGTTATTTATAGAATTTTCCGTTACCAGCCACTACCAGTGTGAACTTTAATTAGAGACTTTCCTGCCTGCTTCACTGTGTTAGAACTACCATTGCACTGCTTAAATGCTCTGCTCCAGTTTTCTGCATATGTGATTAAATACAGATAAACTTTAATACATTGTCTCGGTCATGTGTTTGCTGCCACGCTATTAGATTCCTGAGTTATCCGAAATAGATATTACAGATATATTTACCAAAATAAGTTTTAACTCATTGAGATGTGGGCAGATGCTTTTCTAAATTTTTGTATTTAAAGCCAAGACCTGACAGAGACAAGAAGGAAATATAGTATGGAAGTGAGCGCTAGAAAAGACCAAGGAACTGAAAATTAAGAGAATTACCTCTAAGTTTATTAAAATGTGGCTGAGGGCTCGCTCCACCCACCTTTTAATAAACTTAGAGGTAATTCTCTTAATTTTCAGTTCCTTGGTCTTTTCTAGCGCTCACTTCCATACTATATTTCCTTCTTGTCATTATCCTCCTCCCTTCGGGGTGTGGTATGAGAGCTGCTGGAGGAGAGACCCTGCTGAACATACAATAGAACTGCCTCCCCTGGGATTAAGTGTTCAGGCCCGTTGGACACGGTCAGCCCGACCGCGGAGCCTTACTACACGAAGCCAAGTGGAAGGTCGCTTCAGGAAAAACAGACAGATCTTACACTCACCCTGTACCCCATTCCCTGTTGTGCGGTGCACAACAGTTCCAGGTGAGTGTATCTCTGATTAACCCTTATTCAAAGTGTGGGATCAGAGTGGTGCAACTTGTTGTCTTTTCCTTCCAAGACCTGACAGAGAGACACTTTCCTGAGGGACAGGGTTATCCGGAGGCTAAGAATCCACAGAGACACCGTCCCATGGAGAGTAAGCCCGCTCCATAGCCTGCAGCCCAAAGGAAAGGAAGGACAGAGACCGGACCGGTACCACCGGGTCCAAGGAGTACGGCAACATCGACCGACTTCAGGTGGGACAGGTTTCTCTTGAGGTACTCGGGTAGTCACACGGGTCGGAGAGAGCCCGGTGATCCCTTGCAAGACAGGGACACCCAAGGCTGGGCTGGACCAGAGTGTCGACTCTGGGTGACCGTAGCTTTACACTGGGACATGAACACACCGACACACCGACGGGGAGGCACAGATTCCAGGTCTGGTCACCCAACACACGGGTTGGAGGATCAGCAGCGTATAGGACCCGGCTTGCCACCCCTATACACAGGGGGAAGTTAGACAAGGGACTGAGCTGCCCCCATACAGCCCACAGGGAAGAACTGAAGAAAGGAAAGCCAGAAAGGTTATAGAGATAGTGAAGGATCTCAGAGAGATAACCTTGCTGCAGAGGGTTCAGAGTGCCCAGAGTTGCCTGTATAAAGTGACTGTGTGAACTGTACCGTAAAGAGAACAACAGGAGTTTTGCCCTGAAAGAAGAAGGAGTAAGGAACCCGGATTCATCGCAGAACTGTAAGTGTGAATGTGATGTGATCCTTATTGACCCCATCCCATACCTGAATGAATGAATAGCCTTTTTTCCTTGTTTGTCTTTTATGTGTCATTAACAATTGATATCAAGGACGATGACTTGATATGAACTTTCGTTATATATACAGGACCCGGCTTGCCGCCCACATACACAGGGGGAAGTGTAAAGTGACTGTGTGAACTGTACCGTAAAGAACTTGTCAGTAAAACCCAGTGAACCCTGCTTGAGTCTCCCGTGTGTGATTCCCTACAAACAGAACTCTTTATTACATCTTACACCCTGTCAGGAGCAGCCCCGACTCGCTGCGGGTTCATCCACCTTGCTGCAGAATCCATCCATCCTCCTGACAGAAGTGCACTGCAGCGGTGGTCCCCTCATTGACCACAACCCGTGGTGGCTAATGACAAACAACCCCTGCAAGTATCCCCTTTTACTTGTGGGCTCGGGACACGGTCCGGACCAAGACCGCCGTGATCATCCCCCAGTGCTACTGCCGGTCCTGTACCGAGTACCCCATCCCAGTGGGCCACACAACTTGGTGTCACCAACAGGATGGACCCGGTCCAACAGAATCGGACTCCGTGAGCCTAAAATTTCTGTTTTGGACTGTTTTGCTAAAAACTGTGCATAATGGCGGCTGTAGGAGCCTGAGGCCATGTGCAGGGGAGGTGTGCCAAGACCTCCCATCGTGGGCCGACCTGGTAAAGAGCGGGAAAATAAAGGCCCCCCTTAACTCAGGGGGAGGCAGCCATCAATCCCAAGGTGGAGCCTCCGCCCCCAATTGCAGCTACCAACAAGAATATGACGGGAGCTGATTAAGAAGACGCCCAGACAAGGCGGGGCAGGAAATCGGATGGTGTGCAGTCGCCATTGCTGGACACCCGGACGAAAAGAGAGGACGCTGAGCGGAGCGCTGCAATACGAAGACCCAAAGTGATCCCGGAGGGCCCACAGAAAGCGATCATGGAGGAACCCGGCCAAGTAATGAACTTTGGTGACCAAAGCAGCATGGCAGAAGGTGGCAGGAGAGGTCTGGAGGTCCAAGACACCCGGTGCGGTGTGCTAAGACTATTTCCCCAGCAGTTAACCCGGGTTCAAGCGGAACAGAGAACCTGGATCCAAGTAGACTTTTATCAGTCCCAGCAGGCCCTGACTGTACAGCCCGGCTGGGCTAATACCTCCAATGCAACCCGGTGCAGGGAACAGCAACTGTTGGTGGATCTGGAGAATGCGACCCTGAAACAGAGTCCAGGACAGCCAGCAACGTGATTGATCTGCTCGGAGCTATCGGAGAAGGATACCTGCAACTACCAGTGCCTCTGATACCGCCCCCGGCATCAACTGAGATGAGAGATGAGCAGCTCCGCTGTTAGTGGGAAACAGATGAAAAGGAAGAGAATTTAATGGGCTTCCCTGGGGATCCTGCTAGTGGAATAGGCCCTGTAGAAATTGTAACGAGGGATGAATACCTAAGAAGATGTGTCCGCAGATGGGAGCAGGAGGAAATAGAGAGGCAGACCACGTACAGCTATTTGTTGTGCAGTGCATTGGAGCAATTGGAGATGTTAACAACCTGGAGAAGAACAGGAGTTTTGCCATGGAATAAGAAGGAGTAAGGAACCCGGATTCATCGCAGAACTGTAAGTGTGAATGTGATGTGATCCTTATTGACCCCATCCCATACCAGAATGAATGAATAGCCTTTTTCCCCTGTTTGTCTTTTATGTGTCATTAACAATTGATATCAAGGACGATGACTTGATACGAACTTTCGTTATATATATATAGGACCCGACTTGCCACCCACATACACAGGGGGAAGTGTAAAGTGACTGTGTGAACTGTACCGTAAAGAACTTGTCAGTAAAACCCGGTGAACCCTGCTTGAGTCTCCCGTGTGTGATTCCCTACAAACAGAACTCTTTATTACATCTTACACCCTGTCAGGAGCAGCCCTGACTGACGGCGGGTTCATCCACCTTGCTGCAGAATCTATCCATCCTCCTGACAGAAGTGCACTGCAGCGGTGGTCCCCTCATTGACCACAACCTGTGGGTGGCGTCACGACAAACAACCCCTGTAAATATCCCCTTTTACTTGTGGGCTCGGGACACGGTCCGGACCAAGACTGACGTGATCATCCCCCAGTGCTACCCCCAGTCCGGTACCGAGTACCCCGTCCCAGTGGGCCACACAGTTGTATAGGTCTTTATAGTAGGAACAGAATACCTCCAATATTTCAGATGGGTTATAGATATCCTTTCCGTTGTTGACCTGATCTTGGGAATGTAGGTGTAGTTTGACCTGGGGTGGAGCATGCGTGCTAAGGGGCAGCCACAATTTTTAGAGACCCTGTAGTAGTAATTTTTAGTTCTTTCTGTCTGTGGTTTAAATTTCTGCTCTAGTAGTTTCCTAAGTTCTTGTCTTTTGAGGATGAGGTCTCTTAGTCTTGATTGAGTCAGTGTCCGTTTCTGTGTTGTCTCTAAGACGTGTATTTGAGAGATTAGTTTGTTGATTGATTTGACTCTGAGCTTTTTAACTCTGGCTCCATTTTTTATCAATGTTCCCCTCAGGCAGCATTTCAGGGCTTCCCATTTGAAGGGCTGTGGCGTTGGGTCTAGCTCATGCACCTGGGTGAATGCTTCAATGTCGCATTTCAGCTCTGTCAGGCAGGTGTTGTACTTCAGGAGGCTACTGTTCAACCTTCAGGTCCATGGCTTGTGTGAGGTGTCTGGTAGTGTTAAACTCAAGAATGGAATAATCAGAGGAAAAGTATAATAGAAAAATGTCACTACTTCTGTATTTATCACCCACTCCTTGTTTCAGTTTTACCAATACTGATGTAAAATACTGACCAAATACTCAATGTGTGCACGTGGCCTTACTGTGAACCAGATCTCCATAGCAAATGTTTACAACCAACAGACATCTGAAATTAAGCTTCAATAAACTACTTACCTGTTTATCAAACATTCATTTAGCCAAAACCATCTCTTCCGAATCACAAACATATATTTAAGATGACCGAGCAGGTTTATTTTGCAGGCAGGAAAAATAAGATGATGCCAGACATTCTCCCAGGGAATATATGGTCGGGCGTAATGAAACGCAAGTCTTTCTTTTCTCAATGTCTGAGGCCCCTTCACATGTCCCTGTTTCTTGTATGTGCATTCCAGTACATTCAGACACATAGAAATGAAAATGTATGGGGGTCTTCACACCGCCATGTATTTACAGACACTGTGTTTCTCTGTGACCCAAACATGTGTACATGTGATCCACATGGAGATATGTCCATTTTTTAGCATTAACCATACAAGTTAATAGACCTGTGAAACACAAGCACAGCACACGGATGATATATCCGTAAACACAGATGGCCACATGGATGCCCAAATTGCCACACTTGCGTTTCTGGGACGGATGTGGGACAGGGGTCTTAAACTGATGTGCTACTACCACAGACATTATATTGTTGGACAGTGTGTTGTTTTAAAAGCTATCTAAAGTGTATGACCAGATATTGAGGCTGTCTGACAAAGCGTATTCCTTTTATTAGATAAAAGGTTGAAAATTTTAGCAAGATCGTCTGTCTAACATCATCGGTGCGGAGTGAAAAGAATCGGGCTGATGGAACTTCAATGGCTTATCATTTTGTTCGGAAAAGTGATAACCCGCTACCAAAGAGAAGGCAAGTTCCAGTGTATGGGAGCGTCAGAGGAAGACACCTGTCAGCTGACAATTAATGTGTATTGGGCCCTTTACAGTTAACATATGGCCCCAGGGTGCCTTCACACAAAGCTATAAATCTTGTATTTCTAAAGAATTTTGGAATCACAAAATGTGTAAAATATGTATCTAAAAATGCTATTAATTTAGAAGAAAAGTGACATAAAAACTGCTGACAAACTGACAGAAGACAGTTTTGCATACACTTTTAGAAAAGTTAGAAAAGTTGACAAGGCGCTGCAAAAATGCAGTGTGTTTAAGCATCTATTACAACAAATGGGCTGTAAATATACAGTACTCGAGCCATCCAAGTATATTCCGCAGTAGGACAATAGCTGATGTTATTAAAGGAAACCTGTCACAACCCCAAATGCTGATAACTTGTAGAAATGGGTTAATCCACAGGTAATAGAATTCCAAAGCCCAATTATAACCCAGCAAAAGGGAAGAAATAAAGTTCATTCCTCCAGCTTTTAGTCAAAGAGATGCGGCACCGCTTCAGCATGGTCAGGGTTGCCATCTTGACTTTTTATTTTTTCTAGGCATCTTATCAGAAAAGCACAGAAAATAGTTTTTCTGAACACATTGAAAAACATAATAAATCATTAACATTATAAGCGATCCATGTCTATAACCCATAATTCCCCTGCAGGTTAACAGCATTTGGGGACATGACAGGTTCATTTTAAGATCAATGTTCAGCATTAAGAAAAAGAAGTAGACTTTAAAGTGATGATATGGCCACCAAAGAGCCCTGATCGCAACATCGTCAAGTCTATTTTTGCATTATATGAAGAGATAGAAGCATTAATATGAGCCTACATCTACAGAAGACTTGTGGTTATTTCTCCAAGATTTTTGGAACAACCTTCTTGGTTTGTTCCTTCAAAACTATATACAAACATATTGAGAAAAATATATAGATAGAGGGAAAAGATACTTATCAGCTAATTCAAATAGTAGGTAGTGTGGCAGTCCAGGTATAATTGGTGAAGGCTTGCATGGATCCAAGAGTCAGCTGGTTACTGGATAAGATGCATCAAATGGAGAAAATGATCCAGCATTCCTGAATGTAAAATTCATAGAAATTTATTAGAAAAATAATGAAAACATGATGAACCCGGCATATCATATGATATGACTAAGGACTAGGACAATTCGAAATGCGTCATCATCATTATCCACATATATTTTCAACTTCACTTTTTTGAGTTATGCCATATTCATCATGTTTTAATATTTTTCTAATACATTTCTATTAATCTGCACATCTTATCTCTGAACTCTGATTTTACTGCCCCAGCTGCTCTTTTCCCCCTTCCAACACTGACCATTGTGTTCTGCTTTACGTCACCTGACTTATGTACTGCATTATCCAGTCATCCATTTGTGTATATAAGTGTGTGTTCAGAATTTGTGTCACTACTATTAGCCTGATGAAGAGGCCTTAGGGTCTCGAAAAACTTGTTATTGTTTACCATCTTTTCAGTTAGCCATTAAAAGGTATCATTATTTTCTATGAATTTGCAGGATAGCTGGATCTGTTTCTCTATTTCATGAGAAGAATTTATGTTGTCTTCAAGTAAAGGGTGGTCACACCAAATAACGACTTCTTTTGTTCCTTCACTTTGTATTTTAATTAATAAAAATAAACTTTTTATACTTCTATTTATGAAAACATTCTGACTTTATTCTACTTCACATCACCTGTCTTATATATTGCATTATCCAACCCTGTATATATGTATATATGTGTGTGTTCAGATGTTGTATCATCATTAAGCTTGATAAAGAGGCCATGGTGTCTCGAAAGCTTGCTCTTAGGCTGGGCTCACATTTGCGCACATTTGCGCAAAATGCAGGCACTATGCTGTGCTATATTTAACATGGGAACTCATAATGCCTGTGTTTGCATTCGTCTACGCATAATTTATGCACATGCCAAACACAAAATGTTTGAGTTTTTTGTGCATGGCTGTGTGCTTGCTTTATACGCAAGCAGACAGACGTGCACAAATGATGAATTAGAGTTAATCTGTGCGCAGTGCCATCTGCTGGCAAGCGCACAGACGCAGCGGAAGATGACGTCATCCAAGGTCATCCCCAGGTAAATCCTGCCCTGGCTTTCTCTCTTCCTCTTCTTTTTTCCTCTTTTTTCCTCTTCTTTTTTCCTCTTTTTTCCTCCTCTTCTTTCCTGTTCTTCTTTCCTCTTCTTTCTTCTTCTTTCTTTTTCTTCTTCCTCCCGGCTGCCGCCGGTGATCTCCTTCTTCCCCGCCACTGATCTCTTTCCCCCCGGCCACCACTGTCGGTTCATTTAAAATAAACTTCACCGCCGTCTTTCCCGCCACGTATTTTAAACAAACCAGCGGTGGCTGGGCGGAAGAGATCAGCGTCAGCAAATAAGATCAGCGGCGGTGAGGAGAAGGAGATCTCCGCCGCCGAGGGAGACCGCTGATTGGTTGACATTTTCATGTGAACACGTGCGGGCAATCACCTCTGCGTTCACATGAAAATATCTGCGTCCTGCACTGCGTATGCGTATGCACCCCATATGCTACTGTGCTGAACGCAAATGTGAACCTAGCCTTATTTACCATCTATTCAGTTAGCCCTCACTGAGGACTCTTGGATTCTAATATTTTACTTCAAAGCATTCTTTCCTAAACCTGCCTAAAACATTTGCACAGTAATGTATTTGAAGTTTGCAGTCATATCGCTTAATGGCTTGTTCCTTTTTATACCTTCGTAGAGTGCCGAATGCCGATCATTTTTAGTAAAAACCTGTTTCCTCCAGTGGTTCCTGTCTCTGAGCGGCCCTGAGCTGGTGGGCCTCAACACTGCTCACTGAAGGGTGCTGTGTACTTTGGACTTTTTGTTTCCAGGTGGGATAACACAGTAATCCTCACAATAAAAAAGAGGTTATCTGGCTGAGTGCTTTCATTCAAATACTCAATAAAAGGGAAGCCCATGTTATTGTTGTTATCTCAGCTGTGTCTGTGAGTTGGAAGAGCTGGACTGGGAATAGATGAAGTATGCCGCCTGGGGGGATTGTGGGGAGGATGGAGGCTTGTCTTTCTCCTTTACCTACATGTTATTCTTGTGATAAATCCATGTGACAAGCTTGAACTTTCTCAATTGACATGTTTACAAGGAAAGTCCAGCTTTGACAGGAAAATTACGCATATCAATCACTTAACGAAGGCTTTAATGAATGGCATGCCCCCTCCCTTTCCTAATCCACCCCCCTACTTCTGCCCACAAACTGATTAACCCTTGGGCCACAATTGTAGTCAAGTCATTGACTATGCAGTAGGACTTGCTTATACAGTAACAAAAAAAAAGTACACCTATTGTGCCTGACTACAACAACAAACTGTCCCGCCTGTTAGAGCCCCATAACATGCAGGAAGCTGTTAAATACAATGGGCCAGTCTTGTGATGTGTCAATGGAACAAACATTAATAGCACCAGCCCAACTCATAAAAACAATTAACTTCAAACCTTACCATTTACCTAAGACTTTTACACTTTAACTCCAGCTATAAACTAGTGTTTTACAATCCCAACATGACCAAATCATGAGAAAAAGAAACTTAGGATGAAAATGTCATAAAAAGTCAAAACATTTTGAACAATGCTTTTGAACCAAGCAGAGCCTTAAAGGATTGTTGGCAAATTATGCTTAGACATGCATGAAGTGCAAGGCTAGGTTCACACGGTGCCTTTTTGCATCTTTTTTTGTTGCCTTTTTTTATACAAATTAAAAGCTGCTTTTTATAGTACCAACAAAAGTATGAGATTCCAGAAATCTCATGCGCGTGATTGCTTTTATTCTTGACTAAATTGGAAAACTGATTTTTGAATTTTTAAAAACTGCAACATGTCAATTGTTTCAGCATCGTTTCACCATAGAAAGCAATGAAGAAGTGCAAAAACACTTCAAAAACCCAACCATGCTTTTAGTTACATTTTTGTTGCATCGTTGCTATTTTGGTGAATAAAAATCCTCTGCGTCCTTGCATAAGCCTTTTTGTTGTAGATGGTTAATCACTAATTACCGTATGTATTATGTTGATCTCCTTTAAGTATCTAGGGTTATGCGGATCCGTGTATGTTAAAGTTTCCCAGATTTGGATGAACTTTAGTTAAAAGTTCGGCTCGATATATGGACTTGACCTAAGCTTCACCTATGCAGCGTTTCCCTGTCCGCTCTGCTAAAGCGGACGCTATTCAGCTGGATGTGTGTCCGGTTACCACGTTAAACATCGGGTAACTAGGGACAGCGTTGAGCAGCAGCGGCGCTGAATAGCGCATATGCGCTGCTGAAAAAATTACTAAGTTTTTAGCGGATGTCCGTGACATCTGCTAAAACCGGTAGTCTGACCCTGACCATTGACAAATAAACCACAACTCTATTTCGACATTTAATGTCTCCTGGAATCTGATGTCTTCTGAATTCCGAAAGCGCGTTCATTAACCCTTCATTCTACTGTTGGTCCGAAAATATTTAACAGTATAAAAGACATGATGAAATCTGAAGATTACCAAAGGTTTTTGGGCTGCAATGTAGGGCCCATTGTAAGAAAGTTAGGTTTGCATCATAGGTCATGGGTCTTCTAGCAGGACAATGACCTCAAACATACTTCAAGAAGCCCCAGAAATAAATGGAAACAAAGTGCTAGAGAGTTCTAAATGGCCAACAATTACTATGGATCTCAAGACCCGATTGCTGTTGCAAGAAGGCGCCTTCGAATATGAGAGACCTGAAGCAGGTTACAAAAGAAGAGTCCACAATTCCAGGTGAGAGGTGTAAGAATCTAGTGGATAGTTATAAGAAGCAATTAATTGCAGTTATTTATTCCAAAGATTGTGCAAAATGATGATCAATTAGCTTTTTTCTCAGTTTTTTTCGTGTTGTTCTAATACACAAAAAGGAAACAAACTTGTAAAATAAAACATGTTTAATTGCAATAATTTTCTGGAAAAAAAATCTTTATTTTCGGGACCAATTTCAAGGGTGCCAACACTTTTGCCCTGACTGTAGAAAATATGTCTTCATTCAGAGCAACAAGGAGATATGACATAGGTTCATACATACCGTAAATGTGGGCGCCATATTCTGAATATTCTAAATTTATCCAACATAGTTCTGTAATAAGGTCATGACATGGGCTCTAGTGCTCAGAATATGCCCTGTAAACTAGGGAACGATCTACATGTCTATGTCCTATTTCCTTACATGAGCATTAATCCCCTTGTTTGGATATACTGTATGCAGAATTAAGCTATGTCTACTCCTTCTATATTAAGGAGGCCATGTTGTGTTTTGCAAAGATAAATGTAAAAATTACTGTGGCTTTTTTTTCTTGCTTTTGTACTTTGAACAAAAAAAAACTTCTTTTAATTAATCGAGTTCTTTGTGTTCCTAATGCAAATTATTTCCTAACAAAAAATGATTAAGAAAGTTTGTGGTTTGCTGTGAACTATAAATAGAGAACTACAGTATAATAGATTTATTGTCTGAATGTTGATGTGACATCATTAAAATTATTAAAGTCACACTCCAGAAAAATTCCCCTCCCTCCAGAGTTAACACTCTGTCCCATTTTCTACAATAATTACAGAAATCCAGCAAAATCTGCCGCTTCGTTCTTTCCCGTAGACCAGCGTTTTCTTACAACGGCCATTCGTTACTGTCTCCAAGCGCCAAGGGTTTAATTAACCTGCCTGCTCATTAGCATGCCCGTGGAGTATGCCAGGAGGTACGGGGTCCCTGATTATTTTGTGCAAGAGTCTCAGCCAATTACATACCCTCTACAGAAGGCCATTAATCAATTCTTTAGTACGATGGCAAATTTTAAGATATCAGATAGCAAGAGGCAGCAATACTAATATGTCACTGTCAGAGCAGAGGCGCAGGCGTTTAGCGATTGTATGAAGTAAAGCCAATGTAGTGAAAGGACGTGGATGTAGTCTACAGATCAGATTGACTGCTCATTAATGAGATGTGCCTCAGACTTCTCCTGTGGGTCATTTGGAAATAAAAATCTGCTAGATACTCAAACCCTGAAAACCAAATCCCTACCTGATAACAAGTATATGAAAATCACTGCAAACCGGCTTATCTAAGCAATGTCCTTTTCAATCAGAAGATGATAGATTTTAGGCGTCTTATTAACCAGGGCTGTCAATGTCATTCCCTCAGGCTTTACATTGTATACATTTTACTGTATGATTTCCATGTGAGTATGGAAATCACGAGATACCACATCAAGAAGGGAAATTAGAGTCATTCAATGAACAATGGGAAGAAATATGAAAGAATGAAAACGAAAAATTCGACCCACAACGATAAACAGGACGGCAGCACTCACCGGACCACGGTTTAACAATCTTTATTCTTTATCTTTCTCCATAAAAATGTAGCGATATAGATGGCTGTGCAAGGGAGATATAGGGGTGAGGATAGCGGGTCTTTACCAATAAAGATTGTTAAACCGTGGTCCGGTGAGTGCTGCCGTCCTGTTTATCGTTGTGACCGGAAGTATACTGTTGAACACGGAAGTGCAACAAGGACCTGGTTCCCAGTGTGAACGCTGAGGAGCGGCTGTGAGCGTCAACTCCCGGGCATAGGAGTGATCCCCAAGAAGGGGTCCGGAGGATGAAGGAAGGAGGACGAATGGTGCCTGGCAGCTAAAAGGTCTAAATGAATAATTCGACCCTTTTGCTGATAATGGTCCAAAGGAACGTTCATAAGAATGCTCATTTCTGCCAATTTCTATTGATCAAATCTTTTATGTAACCCCCAAAAATTATCACTCTCAGCAGCACAGTTCATGTTACATGTGTAAACATAATATACAAACTAGAAAATCCAAAAATATGTCTAGTACTGATAAAAAGTAGATTTTTTTTCCATAAAAAACTGTGCAAAAAAGATGCAGATAGACAGAGAACCACCATTCAGTTTATGTTTTCCAAGGTAACATGCCTCTTAATCATAACCATAATAATGTGACTATGTTTATAAGCATGTGGCCTCGAAACGCGTAACCGGATTGTGGTTCCTTGTCCGTCTGCATGGTTTTTGTACAGTTTTTTTATGGCATACAATCTACCTTTTATCAGCGCTAGACATATATTTGGATTTTCTCTCATGATTGGGACTTTGCTAGTTGGGAACGAAAGATAGAGGTGAGCTGGACTTTTCCTTATTTGCATAATACACAAACTGTATTGGGACCAAGCGATTCCATTAACGTCATTGGTTCCAATACAAACGGTCCTTTAACCAATTGTCAATTGACTTGGCATGTGCCAATGTAAATGGGTCTGGTCAACACATGCATTGACCTGTATGTTCTCTGCTCGTTTGCATAGATTTTCTGCAGAACTGTAATTTATTTAACTGATATATTGAGAGGCGTGTACTAAATCACTCACATCAGCAAGACTTCTGTCTAATCCCTTCTCACAACTTGACAGCAGCTCAAATGCCTTAGGTAGCAAGAAAGCCTTGACATACTGTTACATCAAGGGGAGTGTACACCGGCAATCACTGATGGGAGGATGGCAGGAATACCATTCTACCTCAACACCTCAATCCAATTCTAAGAACGGGCTAAATGTATCGGCAGATATAACCATGTTAATGTGTTGCACTTAAAAAATATATAGTCAGGCCCAATGTCCATTTCTGGAACGAAACCAACAGTAAAATCAAGTATTATTAAAACAAAGGAAATAAAAAAATTACACATTCTTTCTAATAAAATATTTTTATTTTCTTTAATAAAACACATGTACAGTAACATACCCTTCCCATATTTCAAATCCCCATAAAAAATACAACAATCAATAAATACATATATGAATATAGAAACATGTTTATGTACATAAAAAAATAAAAAAAAAATAATAAAAATGAAATTAAATACTAACGTGTATCCTGTACTCTTTAATGTAAATTCATTATATGCTGTGGAATAGGTTGATGTCATATGAATACAGGACAATAATGTCATTTTTTATTAGAAACATGAGGAACTTTGTTATAACCACGCTGTGCCCATGGGTAATGTGACCTGAAAAAACGAATCTTCATCAGACAACACAATAAGTCATACTCACCTCAGATATAAAGTTTAGAGATAAGTGAATCACTTTGAGGCAAATTACTTAATTTACCTCAAATTTCACAAAAAAAAAATTATTTGGATTCAGTAAAATCCTGGAAGGGGTTAAAAAATGATATTAATATTCATCCGTCCCTCAACAGTCCTTTTCCGCCCGATCACAATTACGGTGTTCAATGTGCTTTTTTGGCATTTTCCAGCACCCGCTATCTTAGGCGTCTCTTGCGCTAAATAGGTCACAATGTAACATTACAGACTCATCATTACAGGAGGTGCCAAAGATACCGGGCAACAGGAGATGCCTAAGATATTGGGCAACAGGAGATGCCAAAGATACCAGGCAACTGGAGATGCCGGAGATACGGGGCAACAGAAGATGCCGGAGATATGGGCAACAGGAATGCCAAAGATATTGGGCAACAGAAGATGCCAAAAATACCGGGCAACAGGAGATGCCGGAGATACAGGGCAACAGGAGATGCCGGAGATACAGGGCAACAGGAGATGCCGGAGATACGGGCAAGAGGAGATGCCAAAGATGCCGGGCCACAGGAGATGCCGGAGATACAGGGCAACAGAAGATGCCAAAGATAAAAGGCAAGAGGAGATGCCAAAGATACCGAGCAACAGGAGATGTTGAAGATACCGGGCAACAGAAGATACCAAAGATACCGGGAAACAGGAGATGCCAATAATACCGGGCAGCAGGAGATGCTGAATATACTGGGCAACAGGAGATGCCAAAGATACAGGGTCTAAGGAGATGCCAAAGACATTGGATAACAGGAGGTGCTGATGATGGGTGAGGGAGTTCTGCATCCCTGACTGGACTGAAGAAGGCAACCTGAAGAATGGGACCGGTGAGAACCAGGTGAGTATAATTTTTTTGTAGCGTGTTTTTATTATTCTCTGGGTTCTGGAGACATGATAGCCTAATAACGTGCATTCAATCTGAATGAATAAATTCAACGTGAATTAAATTTTCTGACCAAATTAGAACAAATTCTCGAATTAAAATTTCAGGAGATTCACTCCTCACTAATGCAGTTACTATAATACTACTAAATACATACAATAATAATACTTTTGTCTAAAGTGTTTTCACTGAGTACTGAAGACATAATACATCCTGTAGATTCAAGATGATGATAAAAACAATATGAAGAACAGAGTTGCTGGCTTTCATGGTCAGTAAGGAGTCTTATAGTGCGTTGTACCTTGATATTAGTGGAACTTCTATCAAAAATTCCCCTTTGATGAGAAAAGGCACACACCCAAAATATGGATAAGGAGAGGCATATGCAAAAGACTGATCATGTACACTGGCACAGACACTTTTAGTCTCCATGCACTGTCATGCAGACTTCTTTTGAAGTCCATGTCAGTATATGAAGATATTTTAGAGAAGAACACCTCGATGCATGGATAACAATGGAGGATATAATGTGTTTTCTCATTTGTTTGGCTTTCGACAACAGAAAAAAAATCTTTATGTTATCATGTAAAATTGAGAACATGTGTAGGTTCAATAGGGAGATCATGTACAAAATTGAGTCATTGGAGCTGTCCATGAACCCCAGTAGAGAGAGAGCCACAATGTTCCAAGAAATGGGTGTGTATTACTTTACAACAGTGCCATCTATAGTGCACCCATCAAACATTTCAGGTCTAGATGAGGTTGATGCTCAGCATACTGTATTTATGACAACTCTACAACCTGCTAAATATAACATAATCCATGAACAGGTGGTAAATAGTTTTGATTATCAGACCATCTGATTGGCCAAAAATGTATTCTACAGGGTGTTATTGCTAATTCCAGCACCCAGTTAGACAGTATTGATGTGCCAACTTACTTGGATGAGCAGATCGTCTGAGGAAGGTCTCTTGACCAAAGTCGTTTACTAATCTGTGAATGGACAGTCTAATTGTCTTCAAAAAATAAATATTAAGTACAGGATATTGCCCAATATCTTGGATAGAGTGGTGCTATATTGTTCTTGATTGGTACCCCCCTCCTAGCACCCAATATGTGTTAGTGTACCGTGATTTCTTTACTACTCAAGTCCTCAGTTCAGAATGCACCTTATATCCTCTTTCTGTATAATTTCCAATTGAACAATAGAATTGAAGCTTATGAATATAATTTTACATAAACTTAGTGTTTAGCAAACGGAAGTATTTGTTGGGGGGCACAGTGGATCAGTGATCAGCACCGCAGACTTGCAATGCTTGGGAACTGGGTTCAGATCACAGCAAGGACAACATCTGCAAGGAGTTTGTGTGTTCTCCTGTGTTTGTGTGGGCTTCCTCCCACATTTTTAAAGACATACTGATAGGATTTGTAGATTGCGAGCTCCAACGGGGTCAGTGTTGCAATTGTATGTAAACGTACTATGGAATTAATAATGCTATATAAATATTATAATTATGATAATTGTCCAATTTGGATCTGATTGAATTGAGGACAATTAGGAGGTATGGGCTATGGAAGTATTGTCGTAAAAAAAAATGTCCACATGCAAAATCAAGCGGTTCTGATCTCTTATTAGTGGTTTTTGTGTTAAGAAAAACAATGTGTTTTTTATTCAGCATCTAAATGGTTAATATTTATATTTTTAAGGATAAAAACATTCTTAAGTGAATGAATTTATGAATCTAAGGATGCAGCCTCTCACCATACATTGTTTTTAGTAGGATAACACACAAGGTTGTTTATTTACACTCCTACCCTTTTCCCTGACACCGGGTCCTATAACAAATTCCTGTTCTTCCCAAGGCCCCTCCACAGGGTTATAAGACATTAAATTAGCTAAATCAAAACTGCATTAAGGGTGTATTTACTTGTTCACATAGCAGAACAGAGATCGCTCTTTGAAGCTAATTGAAGTAAAATATTTGTTCTGAAGAGCTGCAGATACAGAGAGCAGGGCGACGGAGCTGCGGCTTCAATTAAAAGCATTACTTGTGAATAACAAAACACTACAGTGCAGTACACTAGAACAACAAAGGTTAATGGGAAAATTTCAACTCTGCCCAGAAACACTAAAAGAGTTGCTCGAAAAAGTAGAAACTTATATTTGCAATTTACATATCAGAAAAAATGTGCAAAATGCAAGGTTACTGAGACACAAAACCACTGTAGGTGCAGAAGGTTCAAATAGCTTGTTCTCACCCACAAAGCTCTTCACAGTGCAGCGCCCCCCTACATCTCCTCCCTCATCTCTGTCTATCACCCCACCCATTCTTTACGTTCTACAAATGACCTTCGACTAACATCTGCACTAATCCGATCCTCCCACTCCCGGCTCCAAGACTTTTCCCGAGCTGCACCAATTCTCTGGAATGCTCTACCCCAAGAAATCAGGACCATCCATAACTTGCATGGCTTCAGACGCTCCCTAAAAACACATCTTTTCAAGGCGGCCTATCATGCCCCTAACAAAATTCATTTGTAGTGTACATAGCCCATTCACTATCTCTCTCGACATAACTCTTCTTCAAACTCCACCAAACCCAAAAGGTCTACACAGATTGTCTGGTGACCATTCATCCATACTTTATTTCTATTCCCCATTTCCTGAAGATGCCTGGACCATCAGTGTTATAAGTCCCTGTACCTTGTGTAACCCCCTATACTGTTGTAGATTGTAAGCTCTTTTGAGCAGGGTCACCTTTATTATTGCTTTATCTATTGTATTGTATTTTTTACAATGATTCTTTGCTTATTGTATTGTTTCCTATTATTGTTCTGAATTCTTTCTCTACAGGAATTACTGTATTATATTGTGTATTTTCTTACTGTATTATACTGTGTATTTTCGTTTGTTAACCACTGCATTGTAAAGCGCTGCGGAATATGTTGGCGCTATATAAATAAAGATTTATTATTATTATTATTATTATAATGTCTCATACCATCACATAGGTGGGGGATGTAGGGGTTTCCGGTACTCCTGTTTGGACTTCATAGCAATGTTAAAAGGAATCTGTCAGTAGGATCAACCTTCCTAAGTCGTCTACATGGGCGTGTAGGTCCTAGAAAGCAGAATAAAATGATTCCTTTATATCTGTGATTCAGTTTTTTTCTGCACCTACAAACATTGCTAGGTACGTTTTTGAGCCAAAAACGTTGTTAGCAACGTTTTTGGGTCCGTTTAAAAAAAAAAAAAAAAATTTAAAATGGGCCCTATGGCAAAACGGATCCGTTTTTTCAAGAATATTGGTAAAAAAATGACTACCGTATATACTCGTATATAAGCCGACCCGTGTATAAGCCGACCCCCTACTGTTGCCCCCAAAAACTGGAAAACTTATTGACTTGCGTATAAGCCGAGGGTGGACTCCAGCACAGGTATGCAACCCCCAGCAGTGAGGTATACAGCCCCCAGCAGTGTGGTATACAGGCCCTCCCAGTGGTATACAGGCCCCAGTAGTATGGTATACAGCCACCAGGACAGGTATACAGCCCCCAGCAGTGTGGTATACAGGCCCTCCCAGTGGTATACAGGCCCCAGTAGTATGGTATACAGCCACCAGGACAGGTATACAGCCCCCAGCAGTGAGGTATACAGCAGGCCCCCATGGGTATATACAGCAGGCCCCCAGGGGTATATACAGCAGGCCCCCATGGGTATATACAGCAGGCCCCCAGGGATATATACAGCAGGCCCCCAGGGGTATATACAGCAGGCCCCCATGGGTATATACAGCAGGCCCCCAGGGGTATATACAGCAGGCCCCCATGGGTATATACAGCAGGCCCCCAGGGATATATACAGCAGGCCCCCAGGGGTATATACAGCAGGCCCCCAGGGTATATATAGCAGGCCCCAGGGGTATACACAGTAGGCCTCCAGGGTATATACAGCAGGCCCCCAGGGTATATAAAGCAGGCCCCAGTGGCACTCGCCCACCCATCATGAGAAGACCCCACCACACTTTGCAGAGCCCCCCCTCGCTGCATTATCTTACCATCCAGGGTTTTCTTCACTGCGGTCCTGCAGTCCATCCTCGCGCGCTGTGTTCCCAGTCTCTTGTGACCCGGCGGTCGCAGTGGAATGATGTCATCGCGCCGGGTCACGTGAGACCGGAACACAGCGCGCGATGATGACTGCAGGACCTGCGGTGAAGAAGACCCTGGATGGTAAGATAATGCAGCGAGGGGGGGGGGCTCTGCAAAGTGTGGGGGCTGTCCTTGTTGCTCTGATTACAGAGCATCATATCACCTAAACTTTAGATAAAGTACCCAGAAAAAAAAAAAATTTCCTCACTCTGGACCTTAAATGGCTAACTCTTATCTGAAATGTGTAGCCTTATGTTGGTGGCAATTGCCTCACATCCTAAAATTGATCCTGCCATTATCTCACCCTACTGGTTGATACAGGAATCAAGTCATGGCTGAGAGATAATGCAGCTGAATTAGAGCATAGATAGATATGGGAGAGGGGTATTTATGGTTTTATTATTAATTCTAATCAATCATTAGACAAAAAATTCTCAAGCAAAGCAGATATTTTTCTGATCCAGTATATAATATTTATTCATTTATACAGCACTATTAATTCCATAGCACTTTACATACATCAGTAATGCTGTCCCCATTGAGGCTCACAACCTAAACATGCTATCAGTATGTCTTTACAATGTGGATGGAAACTGGATTGCTTGGAGGAAACCCACGCAAAAATGGGGAGAACATACAACCTCCTTGCAGATGTTGTCCTTGGTTGGATTTGAACCCAGGACTTAAGTGCTGCAGGGCCACAGTGCTAACCACTGAACCACCGTGCCGCCCACTAGTATAGACAGGTTCCACCTATTGTGTATTTTTACAATCAATAACTTTGTGATACATTGTACTGAGCATCAAAAAACATCACTTGGCTGAATAAATGCCTATCACAAGTCTAGTATATGCATCATCTGAAATACCCTGTGACATTAGATTGTGGAAAGGTTTTCTGGGCCAATGGTAAAATACCCTGAAATGGCACCACCGTGACAGCGCTTATTCCTATATACAGTATATGAACCAAATGCTTCTTGGACATGGATAGTCGAGACATTTCCAGCCGCAGCAGAATATTCCACCCTGCACACTCGCACACGTATCCATCCTATGATGTCTGGAACCTAATGAATGGCATTTTTAATTCCACGTCATCAGGAGATTTCCATCTCATCCTTGTCGTCTGACTAATCTTTTCGACAACCGTGTATTCCTGATAATCAAAATGTGGTGGTGAAGGAATGAGACATGAGGCACAGAAAAGCTATAGCCCCCTCCTCTTTACAATGTCCCTCTTTATGTATTCCAAAGCTCCTCCGGGCTAAGTGACAGCCGCTGACTGATGTTTCCTCATACCCGGCTTCTGCTCTTACACAAACTGCTGTTCTCAGCAATCTTTGGAAGCTATCAGTTAATGTCCCGCTGATGGAACAACGCAAGTACAGCACTGCATATTACCGCTCTTGTGAATCTATCTACCGGCAGAGATACTTGTCCTCCAGCAGTGGCCCTGTTGAGAAATGAAAAAGATTTTTTAGGAGGCAAAAGAATTTTAGATATTTCTTGTCACAAAGGCCCCCCCCAGCCTACATTGGGTGTAAGGACGCTTCATCATCTCGTTAGAAAAAAATGAAAGAAACAATTAAACATCTGCTGATAATTCTCTGCTATAAAAAAGCTAAATAGAAATGTTACCCAACAATCACTGTACATGTTTTCTCTGTCCAGCTTGTTATGTCATTAGCTTATTCAAATATACTTTAGTCAAATGTTGGTGCTTCTGTCCGGTAGTTTGAGTGAAGTCTCCCCTTCATCAGAACATGCTCCCTCTTCTACTGCCTCCAAGGTCTCCATCTCTAATTTCCCAATATTATTATTACTATTATTATTATTACTAGCTGTAGTACCCAGCTACGCCCGGATTAATAAATAACTGATGTTAGCCATAACAAAATAGAATTTGAATATGTCATATTAATGACCTGTAGGAAAATAGAAGCTGAGCTGTGATTGATTGCTATAGGCAGCCTAATAAATCTCTAGCCAACAGTAAACCCTCCCCCTGGCCAGGCAGTATATGTTACCTCACACATAGACATAATAGACAGCTCATGTGACTGACATCTGCCTTAAAGGGAACCAACCACCCCAAATGACCCCCCCGGACTGTTAATATGTGTCCATACACCCAGCAGACACATTTGGGGCAATCGTTTTTGCTAAAAAAACTGATTAGTAGAAGCTAAGATATAGCTTTATAAACTTTAAAAAGTCTTGCCGACTGGGCGTTACCTAGCTGCCGGGGGGGTGGAGCGCTGTGCAATATGTACTACCTGGTCCGGTGCCGTCCCTGCAGTCCTGTCCAATGCTGTCCCTGCTGCTCTGTCCGGTGCTGTGCCCGCTGCTCTGTCCGGTGCTGTGCCAGTGTACATGCTGTGTCCCAGGCCGGTAACATGATTATCGGTGCGGGCGCCGGGCAATGGGGATGCTTCCTGCTTCCTCCTGCCAATCCCCGCACAGGGCAGCCCTGCACCAATGAGAACGCAGGGCCAGTGATGTCATGTAACCGCCCCTGCGCTGTGATTGGCTCAGGACCCGTGAGTCACGGGTCACAGCGGCGATCACATGACACAATGGCCCTGCGTTCTCATTGGTGCAGGGCTGCCCTGGGCGGGGATTGGCAGGAGGAAGCAGGAAGCGTCCCCATTGCCCGGCGCCCGCACCGATAATCATGTTACCGGCCTGGGGCACAGCATGTACACTGGCACAGCACCGGACAGAGCAGCGGGCACAGCACCGGACAGAGCAGCGGGGACAGCACCGGACAGGACTGCAGAGATGGCACCGGACCAGGTAGTACATATTGCGCAGCGCTCCACCCCCCCGGCAGCTAGGTAACGCACAGTCGGCAAGATTTTTTAAAGTTTATAAAGCTATATCTTAGCTTCTACTAATCAGTTTTTTTAGCAAAAACGATTGCCCCAAATGTGTCTGCTGGGTGTATGGACACATATTAACAGTCCGGGGGTCATTTGGGGTGGTTGGTTCCCTTTAATTCCCTATATGGCACATGTGTTGCACATTGGCTGTTCTTAATCAGATGTTTATGTTTGGAAATTAAAGATAGCACACGTATGAGGCGAGTTGTGTGAGGTGATTTGTGCACATCTGTGTCTGTCTGTGTGGTGTGTGTGTCCCTGGGGTGTGTGTATGTGTGTGTCCCTGTGGGTGAGTGCATGTGTCCCTATCGGGTGTGTACGTGTGTGTGTCCCTGTGGGGGGGGTCTGTATGGTGTGTATCTCTGTTGTGTGTGTCTCTTTCTGCTGTGTGTTTGTGTGTTCCTGTGGGGTGAGTGCATGTGTCCCTATCAGGTGTGTATGTGTGTGTCCCTGTGGGGGGGGGTCTGTGTGGTGTGTGTGTGTGTATCTGTGCTGTGGGTGTCTCTTTGTGGTGTGTGTGTGTGTCCCTGTGGGTTGAGTGCATGTGTCCCTATAGGGTGTGTATGTGTGTGTGTCCCTGTACGGGGGGTGTCTGTGTGGGGTGTGTGTATCTCTGTGTTGTGTGTGTCTCTTTGTGGTGTGTGTGTGTCCCTGTGGGGTGAGTGCATGTGTCCCTATAGGGTGGCTATGTGTGTGTGTCCCTGTGGGGGGTCTTTGTGGTGTGTGTGTCTGTGTTGTGTGTGTCTCTTTGTGGTGTGTGTGTACCTATGGGGTGAGTGCATGTGTCGCTATAGGGTGTCTTTGTACCCATGGGGGTGTGTGTGTGTCTCTGTGGTGTGTGTGTCTTTGTGGTGTGTGTGTGTTTGTTCAGGGGCGTGGTGTGTATCCAATATTGGGGCTGCACCTTAGCGACTACACACTTGCTGTTACTCTTTGTGTGCGTGTGGTGTGTATACATGTCCCCATGCGTGGTGAATATCTCATGTTGGGGCCCCACCTTAGAGACTATATGCTGGTATGTGCTGTTAGTCTTTGGCGCTATCATTAAGCCCCTCTCATTCACAACTGTCAACTGTCACTTTTTCCCCATTATGTAGATAGGGGCAAAATTGTGGCTACAGCTGACAGCTGTCGATTTTCCTCCAACACTTTTCCATTCACTTTTTCCCCATTATGTAGATAGGGGCAAAATTGTTTGGTGAACTGGAACGCGCAGGGTTAAAATTTCGCCTCACAACATAGCCTATGATGCTCTCGGGGGCCAGATGTGTGACTGTGTAAAGTTTTGTGGCTGTAGTTGCGACGGTGTAGATGCCAATCCCGGAAATACACACGCACATACACACATACATATACACACACATTCAGCTTTATATATTAGATTATTATTATTGCAACATTTATTCCATGGCACTTTACAAGTGAAAAAGGGGCATCAATACATGGCACACACAGGTACACAAAGAGAGAGGACCCTGCCTGTGAGGTCTCACAGAATACATGGGATGGGTGAGGATACAGTAGTTGAGGAGATAGTGGATAGATCCCTCCAAGACTGTTAGAACACAAAAATTGATGGTATGGTGTGGTATATGGGGTACAAAGATAGTGGGGCCATTCCTCATCAATGGAAACCTCAATGCCACTGGATATCTGAAATTGCTACATGATCTATCCACTGTGGGTTAGTGTCAGACCAATAGCGCTGGTTTTGTTTGTTAACTTAACCATCCACAAAAAAGTTTGCCTCATCACTCATCTGAAGGCAATTGTCTATGCTGTGAAATACGAGATGTGCAGCATCTGAAACAACTGGATACTGGAAGCCTGTGCTAGCATTTCTTCTGCGGTGTGGCTATCAGTGTGGCAAGAGTGGGAGAAGAGGGCTGCATTGACACAATGGGCAGCACTTTGACACATTTTATAGATGGTCATAAACTTGTAAATAATATAAAGATAAGTTACGTAAAACCAAGCACATCATTGTTTTTATTATGAAATTCTCAATACGTCTGATGTGTCACATGACCCTCTTCCCCTTGAAAAAAATATAGTTGGATCCAAAATGTCTGACTTCAAAATGGCCGCCACGGTCATGGTCAAATTTCTTCGTTTCTGCCGGATCCGCCAGGCTAGGGGCAGACGCAGGTCTGACCCTAGCCTTAGGCTGCTTTCACATAAGCATTTCTCGTTGATATTTGCCATATTTTGCCTCATCTGCCGCCTAACGGATCACTTGTGGCAAGACTGCGTGTGGCATAATTCATTCCCTATGGACATGTGTGGCACTTGTGGTTTTGAATGCGGGACTTGCGGTAGTAGCGGTTTTTGTTCGCTGCCACAAGTGCCGGAGTGGCCGGATCACTGCAAAACCGCAAGTGCCGCACGTGTCCGCAAGTCACATAGAGAATTGAAGGGAATAAAATGTTGAAGTCTGCTCAGGAGCGCTAAGGAAGACAGTATAAATATATTGAGGAAAAAGTTATCAAACCTTTATTATTAATCCTCCTGCAAGCTCCACAACGCGTTTCGACAGTACATAGGACCGTCTTCATCATGTGGTTGTGACAACCAGGAAGAGAACTCAGCCGTGGAGCGAGGGCATCGCAGGCCCCGTCAGCCTGACCAGAGATCTTCATCCAGGCTTGTAACCAGAGTTGTGCAGGGCTGGCACAACCCTTTACCAGGTTAGGCCGGCTTCACACTGCGGCGTGATCCAGTCCGGGGCTGTCCGGGATGACCCAGACAGCCGCGGACAGGATCAGCACACAGGACTGGGGGGCTAATATGCCCTCTGGTCCGGAGTGCAGTACACGCAGCTGCAGCCGACTGACAGGCCAGGACCGCGGCGCCCGCGGTCCTGACTTATCAGCAGCGAGAACTGCGTGCGCTGCACACCGGATCGGAGGGCATATTAACCCCCAATCCCGTGTGCTGATCACGCCGCAGTGTGAAGCCGGCCTAGTGTGAAGCAGCCTTGGCCCACCTAACAGCAGTGCTAAGACAGTGTTAAAGATCCTACCCAGCGCCCCTTTCTTTCTTCTTTATAGGGAATGAATTAGGCTGAATACAGTCTTGCCGCACATGATTCGTTAGGTGACAGATGCGGACAAAACTGCCGGTTCTCTCGTGAATGCCGAGAACGCTGATGGAAAGTAGCCTTAGGCCTACAATCAAGAGTATGGTCAACCAAGACAAAAATTATTGTGAGCCCAACAATAGATCCAACAAATTGAAGCCACTTATCATGGTAATAAAGTCTTAAGCTATCATTTAATGTTAATTAGTGTAAGCCCCTCAAGTTTTAAAACATGAGCATTAAAAAATTAAAAAAACTTATGAATCCTTCAATTGGCAATCACACGTGAGCTAGTTGAAAACCGATGGGTACCGTGGTCCATTTAGTTCTTGGATAAAAGAATAACATGGCATACTCAATTTTAACTATAACAGTTGTCATTAACCACTACTTTGTACATGAAACTCCATCTATCATTCCAGGATTGGCTAGTCAACTCCTCCGGAAAAGAAAGTTACATGTCTTAAAGCAGTGTAATGCCAACTCCAGTCTAAAGAGCTAGTCATTCACGTTTGTTTTTAATATTGCACTTGATCCTTAATCACCCGAACGACTCATGTCTGCAAGGAAGTCGGAAAGCATGCACTGATGCACCTCTGGCTCCCGAGTTGGACATGGTCAAGGGAAGCCAAATCAGCTTTCGCTGACGTAGCCGTATTACCGAGAATTATCGCGACCTTATGTGGGAATGAGGACAAGTTACAAAGTTTCAACCTCAGCTATTTAAAAGGCCACATGCACTGGTCAGTATTTGATGAGTTTTTTACCCAGATTGAGTAGCCAAACCAGATATGATAAATTCAAAGTGTGCAGTATTCTTTAGGCCACGTGACATGTCCACATTCGGCTTCGATATGATACTACACGCGGAGCCACTTTTGATGAAATCCAAATGAGGTTTTGCACTTACACAGGCGATCCTTAGGGCATGCACAAACTTTGTACGTCCCTTGTTTGACATTTCAGTATATGAACATTTACAGGGCAGAATAGGGAATATGTACTCCAAATGTAGTTTGTGCTCCCTAAGTGATATCATTGGAATCATGTCATTCCTATGATCGGATTGGAGACCTTTCTTTCTTTTTCCCCCAATATCGTTTTGAATCGTCCTGCACGAATTGGTCAATTAACACAATCTTAACCACAGCCAATACCGGGCGCGAATAACATACTTTTCATCAAGTTGGGCGACGTATCGGACTGTATTCCATTAATTTTATCTATTGCACCATCTGGTTTGTCTAAAAATACCTTAGGAAATCATCCGCAAATCTACATCACGGGCACTTAGCCAACTTCGCACAAGCCCTGCATGAAGTCACTATGGGGCTTATGAATGTGTGCGCAGGTTGCTGGCAAGTAGATCGTTTTAATGATAACAGGAGAGTCAACACTCTGTATGAATCAAATCCATACGTGAACGATGATTTATTTGTGAATACCGCACCGCCTGATTAAGTTGAAGTGCACTACTTACCAGTGCACAGAACCATGAATCAACAGTATAGGCCAATTGCCGTCAACAATGTGAATCGAAGTGATATCGGGTCAGCAATCGCGGCAGATGCGTTTTTTTCACCGCATCTGCCGCGATTTAAAAAAACGCTGATGTGAAAGGGGCCTTAGGGGAAAAGTGAATAGAGAGATGGTCATGCACACAGAGGACTTCGGGATATTATTGTGTGAGGCCCAGCAATTAGATCCACACAAATCATGAAAGCTATCATGTACATAAATGATTTATGTATTTAGTATGTTTATTTAGTGTGTAAGCCCCTTCAAAGTTCCATTCACATGCAGCATTAAAAAAATAAAAAAAACTTTATGAATCTTCAATTGGCAATTCACATCGTAGCTGTTTGAAAACCATATTGGCACCTGGTCATTGAGGTTCTTGGACACGAAAAGAATTCAACATCTGGCTATATTCTAATTCTAAACTATAACAGTTGTATTTTACATTTGCAACAAGAAACTCAATTATTTCTAGATTACTAAGGGTTGTGGTCTCAGGTATCAAAACTACCTCCGAAAAGAGAACTTACATAGTCTAAAGCAGTGTTTCCCAACTCCAGTCCTCAAGAGCCACCATCACTGCAGGTTTTCAGTATTTCCTTAATATTTCACATGTGATCATTTAATCACCTCCAACACTTATGTATTGCTAAGGAAATCGTGAAAGCATGCACTGTTGGTCAGCCTTGAGGACTAGAATTGGTAAACACTGGTCAAAAGAAGCCAAAATCCAGCTTTCGTTTTACTTAAACTGTATTACGAAAATTAAATCTGCACCTTTATTGGGCAATAAGGACAATGTTACCAATAGGTTCTTCACCACCTCAAGGTCAGGTTCTATAAGACCACGTGCATACGCTGAGTATTTGATGAGTTTTTTACCTCAGGATTTTTAGCCAAAACCAGGAGTGGGTGATAAATACAGAAGTGGTGCAAGTATTTCTATTATGGCCACTTTACATGTCCCAACATCGTTTCGATATTGGATACAGCGGCATGGGAGCGCGCACTTTTTTGGATGAAATCCAAGATTGCATAGGAGATGTCACACAGGCCGATATCGGCAGGCAACACAACTGCGATGTCTACGCCCCCTTGTACGAGCGACCCAGGAATGACCATTTAACATGGGAGAGAATAGGGGAAGTTGTACTCCAAGTCGTTGTTGGGCTGTCACACAGCACGATCCGGCCAGATCGTCCATCCAATATCGGGCAGTTGGAGAGCCTGCACAATTCTCCCCCAATATCGTTTTTACATCGTTCTTGCATCGAATTGGTCATTTACACCACACAACGCACGAACGATATCGGCGCCAACGCATGAACCACGTGACTTTTTATCGAAGTTGGACGACGATATCGGGACGTGTAAATGTACCATTAGACTTTTCATCTGATTGCTCCACTCCTGGTTTTGTCTACAAATCCTTAGGTAAAAAAACTCATCAAATACTGAACATGTGCACGTGGCCTAAAGCTCAATCTCTCACTTCAAAGCTTGCATGAAGTCACTCATTTCATTTAAATGAATAGCTGCATGATCATGAATATTCATTTGGCCCAAATTAATTTGTTAATATAACAGGAGATTCAACACATCTGTATGATTGCAATCATTAACGATGAATGATGATGTGATTGTGTAATACTACACGCCTGATTAATAAGAAGTGCATAAGTTACCTATGTTGCAAGAACCATGATATCAACAGTATAGGCCCGAAATTACCTGTCAAGTCAAAAATTAATGATGGTGATACCAGGCTGCCACCATAATACGCATAGCTTGCATTTTACTATGTCATTGAGAATGAATGTAAATAAAAATAAGGACTGGCGTCAAATTGT
Source organism: Allobates femoralis (assembly GCA_033576535.1). Taxonomy (NCBI): domain Eukaryota; kingdom Metazoa; phylum Chordata; class Amphibia; order Anura; family Aromobatidae; genus Allobates; species Allobates femoralis. The sequence goes on from JARQOC010000004.1 coordinate 107,597,816, forward strand.
TCAAGTGCTGACACATATAAGGGATTGTTAAGAAATACGAGAGCATTGCCTGATAATGAAGGGGCTGACGCTGCTAGTAGGGTATTTGTAGGAATATATGGCTGGCATGGTAAATTATTTATGTGAGAGTTCATGGAACAGAATGCACAATATGTACGGCAATATATTATGGGGTGTTAATATGAAGCATCTTCCCATGGGAAGAAGAACGCTCAGAATGAACAGCTGTGAAGGGGCACAAGGTGCAGCAAGATCAACCTTTTTCCAATATCTAACCTCCTCTAGCATCTCCAAAGGATTCAGAAAGAGAACATGACGTTCCTGGCTTCGGCAGAGGACATAACGGCTTTCCCTTCTCCATTTTGGCTTTCTGAATTCCAGGTGGTGCCTTTGACTGTTACGATCTGCTGATCACAAGAAGGTCAATCTTTGCGATTGTGTTTAACCCTCCAATGGTAACAAGAAAGCAATTTTCCTCTATAAGGCAAATTTACACGTCAGATTCATATTACATTCACATATCCTTCAGCACACTACATGTCTATTCCTAATGTTACCTGTCCTGGATGATATTTATAACCAAAATTCAGTACCATGCATAACAAACACCAAAGATACAACATTTCACAAAAAGACAAAAAAACATAAAAGTAAATTATAAACCGACCATATAAATATCATGATACCGTAGCACCTCCATTTAATGTGCTGCTATGCTGTGTACAAATAACCATTCATTATACACTGTGTTCCAAATTATTATGCAAATTGATTTTAAGTGTCATAGGGTTTTATTTTTATTTATTTCCAATGTAACCCATTGACGGTATTGTGTCTCAGGGTTCTTTGGATCATTGAAATCAATCTCATATATCTGTGATAATTAGTTTGGCAGGTGAGCCCAATAAAAGGAAATCTGGGTGTTCCACAATATTACGCAGGCCACAGTTTTCAAGTAACATGGGAGAGCAAAAGGATGTCTCTGTTGTCGAAAAGCAACAAATAGTGCAGTGCCTTGGACAAGGGATGAAAACATTTGATATTGCACGAAAACTTAAGCGTGATCATCATATTGTGAAGAGATTTGTGGCTGATTCTGAGCACAGATGTGTTCGTGCAGATAAAGGCAGAATGAGGAAGGTTTCTGCCAGGCAAGTTCATCAGATTAAGAGAGCAGCTGCTAAAAAGGCCTTACTAACCAACAGATATTTGAAGCTGCTGGTGCCTCTGGAGTCCCTCGAACCTCAAGGTGTAGGCTCCTTCAAAGGCTTGCTGTGGTGCATAAACCTACTATTCGGCCACCCCTAAACAGTGCTCACAAGCAGAAACAGTTGCAGTGGGCATAAAGACTAATTTTCAAACAGTCTTATTTACTGATGAGTGCTGAGCAACCCTGGATGAATAGATTAGTGGATGGTTGGTGGATGCCACCATGTCCCAACAAGGCTGCAACATCATCAAGGAGGTGGAGGAGTCATGTTTTGGGCTGGAATCATTGGGAAACAGCTGGTAGGCCCCTTTAAGGTTCCTGAAGGTGTGAAAATGACCTCTGTAACATATATAGAGTTTCCAACTGAGAACTTTCTTCCATGGTACAAAAAGCAAAAACGTGCCTTTAGGAGCAAAATCTTCCTCATGCATGTCAATGCACCATCTCATGCTACAAAGAATACCTCTGTGGCATTGGCTGCTATGGGCATAAAAGGAGATAAACTCATGGTGTGGCCACCATCTTCCCCTGACCTCAACCCTATAGAGAACCTTAGGAGTATAATCAAGCAAAAGATCTATGAGGGTGGGAGGCAGTTCACATCAAAACAGCAGCTCTGGGAGGCTATTCTGACATCATGCAAAGAAATACAAGCAGAAACTCTCCAGAAACTCACAATATCAATGGATGCTAGAATTGTGAAGGTGATATCAAAGTAGGGTTCCTATGTTAACATGTAACTTAGGCTAGGGTCACACATAAGCCCTTGGTCCATTTTTGGCTTCATTTTTAGCATTTTTTTTTTCTAAGTCCAAAAACTGATAGAAAAACGGATTAGATGTAATAAACACCCTGTCCGTTTTTTCCTGCACCTAAAAATATTGCTAGCAACGTTTTTGGGGTCTGTTTTTTCAAAAAAAAATTTTTTAACATGGGCCCTATGGAAAAACAGATTCGTTTTTTTTGGGTGCCTTAAAAACGGATCCGTTTTTTCTTGAATTTTGGTCAAAAAATGACTAAGTCCAAAAACGTTCAGAGGTACAGGAGGCTCAAAAAGCACCCAAAGAAAAACGGATTGGTCATGGAAATCACTTCCAAAATCGGATTTCTATGTGTGACCTCGGCCTTAGCCTGTTAGGATGTTTTGGAGTTAAACAGCTTTTTATTTCAGTGAATGTGACCTGTCAATGCTGCAAATTCAACAAAGCATTTTCAGTTCTTTCAAACATATCAAATGTTTACAAACTCTACTGTGCGCAATAATTTGGAACAGTGCATTTAGAGTTTTTTTAATTTTGAAAATTACCGTATTTTTCGCTTTTTAAGACGCACTTTTGTTCCCCAAAATTTTGGGGGAAAGTGGGGGTGCGTCTTAATAAACGAACATACGGTGCAGGGGAGAGTGGGGGCAGCTCTAATGTGTGTGTCCGGGGGCTGGGGCGGGCAGGCTGCGGGCTGTAGGAGGCAGCGGGAGGTCACGTGACCCCCGCTCATTAACTCATTTAATATTCACTGCACTGCCGCTGTCCATCACCTCGGTGCTGAAGCTAGCACCGAGGTATGGACAGGGGTGCAGGGCATATTAAATGTTCCTGCAGTCCCCCCCATCCTGGTACATGGCCCCCATTGCTGCTGTGCAAAAAATAACAAACATTTTATACTTACCTCTCCAGCGCTTGCCTCAGTCTTCAGTGCCTTTCTCCCTGACTGCAGAAATCTCCCTCCGAGGTCCCAGAGAAGCCGGTCATGTGATCGAGTGCACACTGATGACTGCAGTGCGGTGATGTCATCAGTGTGCACCCGATCACATGACCGGCTTCTCTGGGACCTCGGAGGGAGATTTCTGCAGTCAGGGAGAAAGGCACTGAAGACTGAGGCAAGCGCTGGAGAGGTAAGTATAAAATGTTTGTTATTTTCTGCCCAGCAGCAAGGGGGGCCATGTGCCAGCCCTGGGGGACAAATGTGCCAGTCCTGGGGGACAAGTGTGCCAGCCCTGGGGGACAAGTGTGCCAGCCCTGGGGGACAAGTGTGCCAGCCCTGGGGGACAAGTGTGCCAGCCCTGGGGGACAAGTGTGCCAGCCCTGGGGACAAGTGTGCCAGCCCAGGGGGATGTGTGCCTGCCCTGGGGGGCATGTGTGCCTGCCCTGGGGGACAAGTGTGCCAGCCCAGGGGGATGTGTGCCTGCCCTGGGGGGCATGTGCCAGCCCTGGGGGGCATGTGCCAGCTCTGGGGCGGAGGTGCCAGCCCTGGGGGGCATGTGCCAGCCCTGGGGGGCATGTGCTAGCTCTGGGGCGGGGGTGCCAGCCCTGGGTGGCATGTGCCAGCCCTGGGGGGCGTGTGCCTGCCCAGGGGGACGTGTGCCTGCCCAGGGGGATGTGTGCCTGCCCTGGGGGACGTGTGCCAGCCCTGGGGGGCATGTGCCAGCTCTGGGGCGGAGGTGCCAGCCCTGGGGGGCATGTGCCAGCCCTGGGGACAAATGCCAGCCCTGAGGGACGTGTACCAGCCCTGGGGGGCATGTGCCAGCCCTGGGGGATGTTTGAGAGCCCTGGGGGGAATGTGCCAGCCCTTGGGGGCATGTGCCATCCCTAGTGGATGTGTGAGAGCCCTAGGGGGCATGTGCTGGTCCTGGGGGACGTATGCCAGCTCTGGGGCGGAGGTGCCAGCCCTGGGGGGCATGTGCCAGCCCTGGGGGGTATGTGCCAGCCCTGGGGTGGCATGTGCCAGCCCTGGGGGGCATGTGCCTGCCCAGGGGGAAGCGTGCCTGCCCAGGGGGATGTGTGCCTGCCCAGGGGGGTGTGTGCCTGCCCAGGGGGACATGTGCCAGCTCTGGGGCGGAGGTGCCAGCTCTGGGGCGGAGGTGCCAGCCCTGGGGGGCATGTGCCAGCTCTGGGGCGGAGGTGCCAGCCCTGGGGGGCATGTGCCAGCTCTGGGGTGGAGGTGCCAGCCCTTGGGGCATGTGCCAGCCCTGAGGGACGTGTACCAGCCCTGGGGGGCATGTGCCAGCCCTGGGGGGCATGTGCCAGCCCTGGGGGATGTTTGAGAGCCCTGGGGGGAATGTGCCAGCCCTTGGGGGCATGTGCCATCCCTAGTGGATGTGTGAGAGCCCCGGGGGACGTATGTCAGCCCTGCGGGATGTGTGCCAGCCATAACCAGAATAAGGGGGCCATATCTAGTATGGGGGAGCTATATCCCAGGATGAGGACCATGTACCAGGAAGAGGGGCTATAAGAGACATATACCCCATATGATTTGTAAGACGGACACTGACATTATAAGACGGACCCCATTTAACATTAAAAATAATTTTTTTCTCTTTTGCTTCACCAAATTTGGGGGTGCGTCTTATAATCAGGTGCGTCTTATAAAGCGAAAAATACGGTATACTGTTATCATAGGGAGATTTCTTCAATAAAAACGGGTGATGACTTTTATTACAGTGACTGTCATTTGCACCGACCATTTAGAAAAATCAGAGAAAAAGAACATTTGCGCTAATAATTTGGAACAAAGTGTAGTGTCATTAAAATATAGTCCCCAAATAAGTAAGCGTTACATAAGCGTTTTTACTGGTGTGTGTCAGATCTGGCAGATTTACCACATCTGCCGGATTGACTGCCTAACGGCATCACTTGCGGCGCCGATCCGGCAATCTCCATGCATTATCTATGGGGCTTGTGGTCGGAGGCAGTGTGATTATGCCAGATCTGGCACTTGCGGCTGCGAAAGAAAAAAAACTGCAAGCAGCATTTTTTTTGTGGCCGCAAGTACCAGATCTGCCACATCCGGCAGAACTGCACTTACCGCACCAGACAGCAAGCCCCATAGACAATGCATGGAGCTTGCCGGGCCACAAATCAGTGGTTACTCGGCCGATGCTGCAGATGCGGCGCCACCTGCCTGATCGGTAGGGATGAGTGAGTCTACTTGTTACTATTCATTACTCACCGAATAGTAGGGTACTCGGGCTACTCGCTACTCTGCGAGTTTCCTAGCTATTACTCGCACAGTAACGAGTCCAATGTAAATCAAGGGAAATGCAATTCATATGCTGCTGGACCCTACAAAGAGGTCTGGCAGCAGAGGAAAAACCTGCAATTCCCTAATTCATTGTTTGGAAGCCTGCAGTAAAAAGCCGTAAGCTGTAAAATCAAACCGGATTCTCCCGGACCAGGGCAAACCGGGAGAATTCCGGTTTGATCCGGTTATAAAAATCGGACAAAACCGGTCCGGTGCAATCCGGCGCCCCCATAACATGGGACTCTATGGTACCAGATTGCACCGGAGCGGGTAAATGCGGGAGAATCCGGTTTGGATTTACAACTTACGGCTTTTTACCGCCGGCTTCTAAACAATGAATTAGGGAATTGCAGGTTTTTCCTCTGCTGCCAGACCTCTTTATAGGGTCCAGCAACAAAGGAATTAATTGCAATACTCGCTTCACCATTGACTTAAATAGGACTCGCTATACTCCTAATGAGTACCGAATATCGGGATCTACTTGTTACGAGTCTAGAGAGTCCGAATATTTCAGTACTCGCTCATCCCTACTGATCGGCTGCAAATATCAGCAAAACGCTGAAGTGAAAGGAGCCTAACAGTCAAATACAGTTACAGTGCCTTGTGAAAGTATTCGGCCCCCTTAAACTTTTCAACCTTTTGCCACATTTCAGGCTTCAAACATAAAGATATAAATTCAAATTTTTTTGTGAAGAATCAACAAGTGGGACACAATCGTGAGTGGAACCAAATTTATTGGATATTTTAAACTTTTTTAACAAATAAAAAACTGAAAAGTGGGGCATGTAATATTATTCGGCCCCCTTGAGTTAATACTTTGTAGCGCCACCTTTTGTTGCGATTACAGCTGCAAGTCACTTGGGGTATGTCTCTATCAGTTTTGCACATCGATTTTCTTGCCCATTCTTTCTTGCAAAACAGCTGGAGCTCAGTGAGGTTGGATGGAGAGCGTTTGTGGACAGCAGTTTTCAGCTCTTTCCACAGATTCTCGATTGGATTCAGGTCTGGATGTGACTTGGCCATTCTAACACCTGGGTACATTTATTTTTGAACCATTCCATAATAGATTTTGCTTTATGTTTGGGATCATTGTCTTCTTGGAAGATAAATCACCATCCCAGTCTCAGGTCTTTTGCAGACTCCAACAGGTTTTCTTCCAGAATGGTCCTGTATTTGGCTCCGTCCATCTTCCCATCAATTTTAACCATCTTCCCTGTACCTGCTGTAGAAAAGCAGGCCCAAACCATGATGCTGTCACCACCATGTTTGACAGTGGGGATGGTGTTTTGAAGGTGATGAGCTGTTTTGCTTTTATGCCAAACATATCGTTTTGCATTGTGGACAAAAAGTTCGATTTTGGTTTCATCTGACCAGAGCACCTTATTCCACATGTTTGGTGTGTCTCCCAGGTGGCTTGTGGCAAACTTCATATGAGATTTTTTTATAAATATCATTGAGAAATGGCTTTCTTCTTGCCACTCTTCCATAAAGGCCAGATTTATGCAGTGCATGACTGATTGTTGTCCTATGCACAGACTCTCCCACCTCAGCTGTAGATCTCTGCAGTTCATCCAGAGTGATCATGGGCTTTTTGGCTGCATCTCTGATCAGTCTTCTCCTTGTTCGAGATGAAAATTTAGAGGGACGGTCTTGGTAGATTTGAAGTGGTCTGAAACTCCTTCCATTTCAATATGATCGCTTGCACAGTGCTCCTTGAATGTTTAAAGCTTGGGAAATCTTTTTGTATCCAAATCCGGTTTTAAACTTCGCCACAACAATATCTTGGACCTGCTTGGTGTGTTCCTTGGTCTTCGTGATGTTCTCTGCATTTGAAACAGAACCCTAGACTATCACTTTCCCTCTTATGTGGTGTTTTACACTCCCCTTCCATCTGCTGCTTCTCCCCCATAACTGCAGATCAGTTCTCCTCCCTTCTGTCAAAGTCGCACCTTAACACCAGCGCCCATGACCCACTCTCACCCCACCTCATTCCCAACCTCACCTCTGTCTTCATCCCAACCCTAACCCATCTCGTCACCTTATCACTTACTACTGGCGTCTTCCCTTCAAACATGCCTTGATCACACCCATCCTCAAAATAACCTCCCTCGAACCAACATCTGGTTCTAACTATTGCCCCATATCTATTCTCCCCATTGCCTCAAAGCTATTTCAACAAGACATCCATTCAGAACTGTCCTCCCACTTCTCCTCCTGCTCCCACTTTGACCACCTACAATCCAGTTTGCGACCCTGCCACTCCATCAAAACAGCGCTAACCAAAGTCTCTACTGACCTACTGACCACCAAGAGCAAGCCACACTACTCCGTCCTCCTCCTCCTCCTTGACCTATCTGCCACCTTAGACACTGTTGACCACTCCCTCCTACAGTACTTTAAATCCAGGAATCTTTTGGCATCACTGACCTTGCCCTCTCCTGGATCTCCTCATGCCTAATGAACTAGACTTTCAGTGTCACCCATTCCCACACCTCCTCTTCGCCCTACCCCCTATCCATCAGTGTCCCCCAAGGCTCGGTTCTGGGACCACTACTCTTCTCCATCTCCACTCTCGGCCTAGAAAAACTCATCGAGTCCCATGACCTTCAGTACCATCTCAACACCGATGACACCCAGATCTACCTGTCTGGGCCTGACATAACCTCCCTACTTCCCAACATTACACAATACCTGTCCGCCGTATCATCCTTCTTCTCTGCTCACTTCCTTAAACTAAATATGGACAAAACTGAGTTCATCGTCTTCCCACCAAGTCGCTCTCCCCCACTACCTAACCCAGGGCTGCAACTAGGAATTTCGGGGCCCCTTACTGCCAAAATTTTGGGGCCCCCCTGAGACTCCGCCCAGCCTCCACCCCCTAGACTCCGCCTCCACCCTAGATCCGCCTCGACCCAAACATACATTATATGTATAGTGAAAAATTGGAACAGCACCAAAAATTACCTCAATTTATGTGCAAAGCTTTCCCAACCAGCAATCTAGATGGTTCCTTACAATAGAGTAAAAAAAGGAAAAACAGCACAAAAATATGGAAAAAAGTGGACTTTATCACCCATTGCGTGGCCATGCCATTGGGCAATAAAGTCCATTTTTTTCTATATTTTTGTGCTGTTTTTCATTTTTTTACACACTCTCTCTCTCTATATTACACACATACACACTTGAGTCTGCTGTTGGCTGAATACACAATAGCTGTATATACAATAGAGAACACAATAGAGACAGCTGCTAGCTGTATACACAATAGATGGCTGTGGGCCGTATATACAATAGAGACTGCTGTTGCCTATACACGTAATAGAGAATACACAATAGAGACTGCTGCTGGCCATATAGACAATGGAGACAGCTGCAGGTCCGGACGTATAGACAATGGAGATGACTGCTAGCTATACACACACAGTAGAGGATACACAATAGAGATTGCTGCTGGCTGTACACAGTAGAGACTGCTGCTGGCCGTATACAGAATGGAGATGGCTGTGGGACAAATGCACAATGGATACGGCTGCGGGACAAATGCACAATGGAGACGGCTGCGGGACCAATGCACAATGGAGACTGCTGCGACAGACAGAGAGACACAGTAATACGGGAAAAAACGGTGTCCTATGGTCCGCGCTGCCAAATCCACTTGTTCCAAGGAAAATACACGAGTAGATGAAGTATATCCAAAAGCCTCAGATCCCTGAGGAAGGTGCCAGGAAGGCACCGAAACGCGTAGGAGATCCCTGAGGAAGGTGCCAGGAAGGCACCGAAACGCATAGGATGTAATAAAGGCTTTTGGATATACTTCATCTACTCGTGTATTTTCCTTGGAACAAGTGGATTTGGCAGCGCGGACCATAGGACACCGTTTTTTCCCGTATTACTGTGTGATTCCACGTGCTAGTGGTCGGTGAGAGTCCAGCAGCCGCCAGCAGGATACAACACTATATGCCTTCAAACCAGTTGTGGGTGTCGTGTCACAACTGAAATAGGTGAGTGGTTCCCTTTATACCACCTACATTTGAAATGTCTGTGTGATAGGGCACTATTGAGCCTCTTGTTCCCCTTCCCTTTCTTTTATTTGAGAGAGAGAGAGACACAATAGAGACTGCTGCTGGCCGTATACAGAATGGAGATGGCTGTGGGACAAATGCACAATGGATACCGCTGCGGGACAAATGCACAATGGAGACGGCTACGGGACCAATGCACAATGGAGACTGCTGCGACAGGGATAGACAGAGAGAGACAGACAGACAGAGACAGACAGAGAGACAGAGAGCGACAGACAGACAGAGACAGAGAGACAGAGACAGACAGAGAGAGAGAGACAGAGAGAGACAGACAGACAGAGAAGCAGAGAGACAGACAGAGACCGAGAGAGACAGACAGAGAAATACAGGCAGAGTCAGAGAGAGACAGAGAGAGACTGACAGAGAGACAGGCAGAGACAGAGAGAGACAGGCAGAACCAGAGGGACAGGCAGAGTCAGAGAGACAGTCACAGAGAGACAGACAGAGAGAGACAGGCAGAGACAGACAGACAGAGAGAGACAAAGAGAGACAAAGACAGAGAGACAGACAGAGAGGGACAGAGAGAGACAGACAGAGAGACAGACAGAGACAGACAAAGACAGAGAGAGACAGACAGTCAGAGAGAGACAGAGAGAGAGACAGACAGAGAGACAGAGAAACAGAGAGACAGCCAGAGATCGAGAGAGACAGACAGATATATACAGGCAGAGTCAGAGAGAGACTGACAGAGAGACAGGCAGAGACAGAGACAGGCAGAGTCAGAAAGACAGGCAGAGTCAGAGAGACAGAGAGAGACAGGCAGAGACAGAGAGACAGAGACAGACAGAGAAAGACAGGCAGAAACAGACAGACAGAGACAGACAAAGACAGAGAGATACATAGACAGAGAGAGACAGACAGAGAGAGACAGAGACAGACTGTATATACAATGTATCAGTGCTGTCTCTCTAGCAGTCTGCATATAAAATGAATCAGTCTTTGCTGTCTCTTCCAGTCCTCTCTCACAGTAGCAGTCTGTCTCTCTCCCTCTTGATTACACTCTTGTCTACCTGGATATTATAGAGAGCTCTCTGTATAATCTGCACAGGACTGTCTCCATCTATATGCAATCCCTGTCTAGAAGACTGCAGTCTCTCTACATCAATGTCCCTCTCCTCTTATAGCTGCAGTCTCTTCATACAGCAATGCCCTTGTATAAACCAGCAGTCTTTTAATAAACAGTCTCTCCATCTCTTCATTTAGCTGCAGTGTCTCCTGTGGCTGTCGCCTCTCTGTGTTTGCAGTGGTCTCTACAGATACCTGTTCTGGCTTCTGTCAGCCCCCTTCTCTCCCCCTCCCCTGCTCCCGACTGCTGAGCTGGCCTGATAGCGACATTACAGGAGGAGGGGGGTGCTCCTGTGGCTGCTCACTTCATGCTGTGCAGGATTCCTCGGCCATAGATGGGGCCAAAGAAGAAGAGACCAGAGGAGCAGCTGAGGAGGCACATCACTGTACATTATAGCGGTGGAGCATCGGCCTCGTCTGACGGTAATCAGGCGGTGTCATGGTCTCTCTCTCTCCCCCTGCGGCTCCGCCTCCAGTCCTTTCTGTTGAATGAGGTGCTCAATGTACTGTGCACTGTGACGTGCACTTCCTGATCGGGAAGTGAGTGGGCAGCCAGCGGATCCCCGCACACAGATACTAGTCAGTGAGGGGAGCGCTCATCACGCAGCTCAGGGGGCCACCTTGCTCAAAATGGCCACGCCCACCACCGGCATGGTCGGGGCCCCCCCTGCCCCTGTCTGATAGCCACGCCCCCTGCAGTCAGGCCCCAGGCCCCTTACTGCAGTAAGGGCTGTAACCCCCTAATGGCGGCCCTGACCTAACCTATCCATCCTTGTCAACGACTGCTCACTTTCCCCAGTCCCCCCACATCAAATGCATTGGGGTAATCCTTGACTCTTCCCTCTCCTTCAAGCCTCACCTCCTGCCGACTTCAGCTCAAAAACATTTCCCGGATTCGCACTTTCCTTGACCACGACACTGCTAAAACACTTGTTCATGCTCTCATCATCTCCCGCCTTGGCTACTGCAACCTCTTCCTTACCGGCCTCCCCATACCTCCCTTCCCTTGCACCTCTCCAATTTATCCTAAACTCCGCTGCCCGACTAATCCACCTTTCTCCCCACTACTCTCCTGTCTTCCTCCTCGGCCAAGCCCTTCACTGGCTCCCCACTTCTGAGAGATTCCAGCTTAAAAAGCTAACCATGACATACAAAGCCATCTACAACCTGTCCCCTCCAAAAAACTCTGACATGGTCACAGGATACTTACCTTCACGCATTCGGTGATCCTCCCGAGAGCTCCTTCTCTACTCCCCTCTTGTTTTCTCCTTTCACAATGGCATACAAGAATTTTCCCAAGCATCTGCTATACTCTGGAACTCTCTCCCCCAACAACATCAGACATTCTCCTACCCTGGGAACCTTCAAAAGAAACCTGGAGACCCATCTCTTCCATCAAGCCTATAACCTGCAATGAGACCCGGTTCACCGCAACATCTCACTACCGGCACTACCCCTTCCTACTGTATCCACACCCGTCCCTATTAGACTGTGAGCCCTCGCAGACAGGGTTCTCTCCCCTCCTGTATCTGTATGACTTGATTGTCCATAAATATTGTACTTGTCCTTGTCTGCCCTTTCCATATGTAAAGTTCCATGGAATTTAATGGCGCTATATAAAAAAATTAATAATAATAATAATAATAATACATAATAATAATAATAATTTTCTTTCACAGAGGAAACGTAGGTAAAATAAGTGAGTGGGAAATAGCTAGAGGTGCTACTTCCATGTCAAAAAATAAAAGAATGGGGCCATTGCTATTCTAGTTACCAAATAGCTAAATTTAGGTGTAACTGTTTCTGCTTGTAGAAACCACCAAGCTGGCATCTCCTATCTAAAGTCCCCCCATACACATTAGATGAAAGTCGACCGAACCTACTGATTTCAACATGACCAGCCGACCACCTGATGTGTTGTGGAGATATACAGTATGATGTCATGGGAGAGAAGGATTGGGCAGTTGTGATTTAAATTTTTGTATTCAGAGAGGGAAGTCACCGCTATAAGGGCCTGACCACAGAATTCTGCTCTTTGGAAAAATGTGGCTGTTAGGGTGGACTCACACTGTCATGCATCAAAAACAGAGCATTTTTGATGCATGACAGTGATGCGAGTGCTGTGTGTTTTTAATGTGAGTGTGGTGCATGTGGGTATGTGTGCATGGCTGTATGTATGAGAGTGTGCTGTGAGTGTGCTTCGTGAGTCAGTGTCAGGTGCGATTTTGTCTGATGCTGTCCGCGGTCCTGAAGTTTGGTCGGTGGGATTTCTCATCATGCTGAGTAATTCTGCCAAACAAGCTTCAGGACTGCCGACAGCATTAGGGCTAGCATCTGACAGGTAGCAGTAAAATGTGATAGCAGAGAAAGGGCAAGAGAGATCCTAAACTGTGTGGAGACTCAGCTGACAACGGGTTTACAGAAATTGTGACAAATCTTTCCATGGCACAAACTAGTTTGACCTGATCCTGAACTCTGACTTTGCTTAGCAACTGTGCTGTTAGTTCAGCCTAATCTGAAACATTGTTTGCTCTAGTTACATGCCCGTATTCACTGGGAAGATAAATCTGACTCAGAATGAACATATGTCTGCTTCACACACAGTCTAGTGGGGACACCTTGTAGCAGGTTTATGAATAGTTTGCAACCAGAATTTTCCAATAAAGTATATTTGAACATTTATTAAAATCACTTGCTCTACATTATTATTAAGTAAAAAATTTAAACGACAGTTACGCTTTAATGATTATTTCTTCTTTTGACGGCGGTGAGGATTAATATACCCTTCTCATATTTCTATATGTTTGTTGATTTCACATGGGTTCACCGCAGCTGTTTGATTTGCGTGTGACTTTCACAACCCACGAAGGGGAACCTTTCAAAGATTCTTTATAAGATTACTCTTTATTGTGGACTAGATGGTGGCCCGATTCTAAAGAATCGGGTAGTCTAGAATCTATATAGAGTTTATTTAGTAATAGGGGAGTGCTGTGAAATTAATTGTGTGTATACAGGCGGCTCAGTGGTTAGCAGAGTATACGGTGGCTCAGTGGTTAGCAGTGAGTGCGGTGGCTCAGTGGTTAGCAGTGAGTGCGGTGGCTCAGTGGTCAGCAGTGAGTGCGGTGGCTCAGTGGTCAGCAGTGAGTGCGGTGGCTCAGTGGTCAGCAGTGAGTGCGGTGGCTCAGTGGTCAGCAGTGAGTGCGGTGGCTCAGTGGTCAGCAGTGAGTGCGGTGGCTCAGTGGTCAGCAGTGAGTGCGGTGGCTCAGTGGTCAGCAGTGAGTGCGGTGGCTCAGTGGTCAGCAGTGAGTGCGGTGGCTCAGTGGTCAGCAGTGAGTGCAGCACAGGCTGGAGGGGGCAGAGGCTGGAGGGGGAAAGGAGGGAGGAGGCAGAGGAGGCAGAAACTGGAGGGGTTAGAGGAGGGAGGGGTCAGAGGAGGGAGGGGGCGGAGGCTGGGGGGCAGAGGAGAGCGGAGGCTGGGGGGGCAGAGGAGAGCAGAGGCTGGGGGGGCAGAGGAGAGCAGAGGCTGGGGGGGCAGAGGAGAGCGGAGGCTGGGGGGGCAGAGGAGAGCGGAGGCTGGGGGGGCAGAGGAGAGCGCAGGCTGGGGGGGCAGAGGAGAGCGGAGGCTGGGGGGGCAGAGGAGAGCGGAGGCTGGAGGGCTGAACACTCACTGGGCTGTTGGCGGTCAGCAGCAAGGCTGGCGGCGGTTCCGGAGGCCGGCCCCGGAGTGCGGGCGGGGCTAGCTCCGTGATGGAGGAGAGTCACCGGGTGTGTGGAGAGAGTGGCAGGACTGGGAGCGGTGCCGGCGGAGGCCGCACACCGGAGTGTGGGCCGGTCCGGGCCGGTTCCCGCATGTTGGTGGGCGCACAGCAGGCTGTGTGCGGAGCCAGTGGCGGGATGGCGGTCCCTGATGGAGAGTGGGCGGTGAGCAGCAGGGCTGTGGGCCGGATGTGGGTGGGCGCAGACGGGGCTCTGTGCAGGGCCGGTGGCGGGATAACGGCGAGTGGTGGCGCTTTAGCGCCCACGGCGAGGCGCTGTGCCATTTTGACAGCGGCTCGCGGTGAGCGCTATGCGCTCACCGCTCGTGGGTCTGGTACTTCCGGTTCCGGTCTTTGACACAGGGCGCAGGCCATGGAGGGGGCGGGGCAGGATGGAGACGGAGGGGCAGGATGGAGACGGAGGGGCAGGATGGAGACGGAGGGGCAGGATGGAGACGGAGGGGCAGGATGGAGACGGAGGGGCAGGATGGAGACGGAGGGGCAGGATGGAGACGGAGGGGCAGGATGGAGGTGAGTGGCGCAGGATGGACAGAGCGAGGCAGGATGGAGAAGGCAGGGCAGGATGGAGATGGCAGGGCAGGATGGTGGTGGGGAGGGGGGAGGATGTAGGGGGCGGGGCAGGATGTTGGCGGGGGGTGAGGATGGTGGTGGGGGTGCGGGATGGAGTCGGGGGGGCAGGATGGTGTTGGGGGGCAGGATGGATAGGGGGGGCAGGATGGATAGGGGGGGCAGGATGGAGGCGCTCCTCCTGACCCCTTCCGCTCCCCGCGGCACCCGTCCCTCTGGGCCTCCAGTCTCTGCGGCCGCCCTCCCTCTGGGGCTGCACACCCCCCTCCCCTTCATGGTGATAATAAAAATAAAAAAACCTCAGTGAGGATACTTACCCTGCGGCGGCTCGCTCCACCCGTCTTGTAGGTGGCAGGACAGGAGCTGTCGTTGGCTGGGAAACCGATCTGCTGGGGGTGAGTGGGCAAAGCGGGGGTCAGTGGGCAGAGTGGGGGATGAGTGGGAAGAGCAGGGGTTAGTGGGCAGAGTCATTGGGCAGAGCAGGGGTCAGTGGGCATAATCAGTAGTCAGAGCAGGGTCAGTAGGCAGAGCTGGGGTCTGTGGGCAGAGCTGGGGTCAGTGGGCATGGTCAGTAGCCAGAGGGGGGGGGGGTAGGTAGGCAGAGCAGGGTCAGAGGGCAGAGCGGGGGTGAGTGGGCAGAGTGGGGGGTGAATGGGCAGAGCATGGTCAGTGAGCAGGATTGGGGCATCAGTGGTCAGAGCAGGGTCATAGCGGGGGTCAGTGGTCAGAGCAGGGGTTAATGGGCAGAGTGATTGGGCAGAGCAGGGGTCAGTGGGCACAGTCAGTAGGCACAGCAGGGGTTAGTGGGAAAAATCAGTGGGTAGAGCAGGGGTGAGTGGGCAGAGCAGGGGTGAGTGGGCACAGTCAGTGAGCAGAGCAGGGGTCAGCGGGCACAGCGGGGGTGAGTGGGCAGAGCAGGGTTTAGTGGGCATAGCAAGGGTTATTGGGCACAGTCAGTGGGCAGAACAGGGGTTAGTGGGCAGAGCGGCGGTCAGTGGGCACAGTGAGTGGGCAGAGAAGGGTGAGTGGGTAGAGCATGGGTGAGTGGGCACGGTCAGTTGGCAGAGCAGGGGTCAGTGGGCATGGTGAAAGGGCAGAGCGGGGGGTGAGTGAACAGAGGGTGGTCAGTGGGCAGGCCAGGGTGAGTGGTAAAAGCAGGGGCGAGTGGGCAGAGCGGGGGTGAGTGGGCAGAGCGGGAGTAAATGAGCAGAGCTGGGTCAGTAGGCAGTGTGAGGGGTCAGTGGCCAGAGCATGGTCAGTGGGCAGTGTGAGGGGTAAGTGGGCATAGCATGTTCAGTGGGCAGTGTGAGGCGTGAGTGGGCAGTGTGGAGGGGTCAGTGGGCAGTGTGAGGGGTCAGTGGGCAGAGCAGGGTCAGTGTGAGGGGTGAGTGGGCAGAGCAGGGTCAGTGGGGTGTGTGAGGGGTCAGTGGGCAGAGCAGGGTGAGTGGGCATTGAGGGGTCAGTGGGCAGAGCATGTTCAGTGGGCAGAGGAGGGTCAGTGGGCAGTGTGAGGGGTCAGTGGGCTGAGCAGGGTGAGTGGGCAGAGCAGGGTCAGTGAGGGGTCAGTGGGCAGAGCAGGGTCAGTGTGAGGGGTCAGTGGGGGGTGAGTAGGCAGAGCAGGATGAGTGGCCAGTGTGAGGGGTCAATGGGGCGAGCAGGGTGAGTGGGCAGAGCATGGTCAGTGGGCATAATGGTGGGTGAGTGGACAGAGAGGGGGTGAGTGAGCAGAGAGGGGGTGAGTGGGCAGAATGTGGGTGAGGGGGCAGAGAGGGGGTGAGTGGGCAGAGTTTGGGGGTGAGTGGTCAGAGTGGGGGTCAGTGGTCAGAGTGGGGGTCAGTGGGCAGAGCAGGGGCAGAGTGGGGGTGAGGGGGGCAGAGGGGGTGAGTGGGCAGAGTTGGGGGGTGAGTGGGCAGAGTTGGGGGGTGAGTGGGCAGAGTTGGGGGGTGAGTGGGCAGAGTTGGGGTCAGTGGTCAGAGTGGGGGTGAGTGGGCAGGGTCAGAGTGGGGGTCAATGGTCAGAGTGGGGGTGGGTGGGCAGAGCAGGGTCAGGGGCAGAGTGGGGGTCAGTGTGCAGAGTGGGGGTGAGGGGGCAAAGAGGGGGTCAGGGGAAGAGTAGGGGGGTGAGTGGGCAGAGTTTGGGGGTGAGTGGGCAGAGTGAGGGTCAGTGGTCAGAGTGGGGGTGAGTGGGCAGAGCAGGGTCAGGGGCAGAGAGAGGGTCAGTGTGCAGAGTGGGGGTGAGGGGGCAGAGAGGGGTTCAGGGGGAAGAGTAGGGGGGTGAGTGGGCAGAGTTTGGGGGTGAGTGGGCAGAGTGGGGGCCAGTGGTCAGAGTGGGGGTCAGTGGGCAGAGCAGGGGCAGAGTGGGGGTCAGTGTGCAGAGTGGGGGTGAGGGGGGCAGAGAGGGGTTCAGGGGAAGAGTAGGGGGGTGAGTGGGCAGAGTTTGGGGGTGAGTGGGCAGAGTGGGGGCCAGTGGTCAGAGTGGGGTCAGTGGGCAGAGCAGTGGCAGAGTGGGGGTCAGTGTGCAGAGTGGGGGTGAGTGGGCAGGGTCAGGGGCAGAGTGGGGGTCAGTGGGCAGAGCAGGGGGTGAGGGGGGCAGAGGGGGTGAGTGGGCAGAGTTGGGGGGTGAGTGGGCAGAGTTGGGGTCAGTGGTCAGAGTGGGGGTCAGTGGTCAGAGTGGGGGTCAGTGGGCAGAGCAGGGTCAGGGGCAGAGTGGGGGTCAGTGGGCAGAGTGGGGGTGAGGGGGCAGAGTGGGGGTGAGGGGGCAGAGAGGGGGTCAGGGGGAAGAGTAGGGGGTGAGTGGGCAGAGTTTGGGGGTGAGTGGGCAGAGTGGGGGCCAGTGGTCAGAGTGGGGGTCAGTGGGCAGAGCAGGGGCAGAGTGGGGGTGAGGGGGGCAGAGAGAGGGTGAGGGGGCAGAGTTGGGGGTGAGTGGTCAGAGTGGGGGTCAGGGGCAGAGAGGGGTTCAGGGGGAAGAGTAGGGGGGTGAGTGGGCAGAGTTTGGGGGTGAGTGGGCAGAGTGGGGGCCAGTGGTCAGAGTGGGGGTCAGTGGGCAGAGCAGGGGCAGAGTGGGGGTGAGGGGGGCAGAGAGGGGGTGAGTGGTCAGAGTGGGGGTCAGGGGCAGAGTGGGGGTCAGTGGTCAGTGTGGGGGTGGGTGGTCAGAGTGGGGGTCAGGGGCAGAGTGGGGGTCAGTGGTCAGTGTGGGGGTGGGTGGTCAGAGTGGGCGTCAGGGGCAGAGTGGGGGTCAGTGGTCAGTGTGGGGGTGGGTGGTCAGAGTGGGCGTCAGGGGCAGAGTGGGGGTCAGTGGTCAGTGTGGGGGTGGGTGGGCAGAGCGGGGGTGAGGAGATCGTGGGTCAGTGTGCAGCGCAGGGGGATGAATAGGCAGAGTAGGTGAGATCGGGACAGGACCTTTGATGACGTCACGGTCATGTGATATGTGACTCCACCCATCATCGTGACGTCATCAGAGGTCCTCAAGCCCCATGAATAGAGATCGTGGCTGGCTGGAGGGAGCTGTGGTAAGAGGCGGGGGGGTGACCGGAGAGTGGGGGGGTGACAGGAGAGTGGGGGGTGACCGGAGAGTGGATGGCGGCTATGGTGACAGGCAGGGGGGTGATGGGGCAGCGGGGGGAAGTGTTGTGACAGGCGGGGAGCGCGGGCATGGAGGATGGCTATGGTGACAGGCAGGGGGGTGATGGGGCAGCAGGGCTGTGGGCCGGATGTGGGTGGGCGCAGACGGGGCTCTGTGCAGGGCCGGTGGCTGGGGCTCTGTGGGTCTGGTGCTTCCGGTTCCGGTGTTTGACACAGGAGGGAGGCCATCACGGAAGCGGAAGCGGATTTTGGGCGGAAGTGGCCTTCGGGTTTTATATAATAGATAAGACACTTTAGTATATATGCTTATGTCTTGTCTTTCCAGCCTATACTTATACTTTGAACAGGTGGCACTAGAAAACACCTTCTAAGGTGTCCGGAAGGTGACAAACTACTCAGAAGACACAACAAACACATGGAAAAGTGACAAGTACATATAAAAATGCGAAAATAAAAGAGCTGGATGAGTAAAAGGAGGAGGAGACACAGATATAGGCATGTCATGCCCTTCTAAAATCATGTAAAACACAGCAAGTGGACTCCAACAAGAGTCTCCATTTTTTCCAAAAAATTTGGGCACAGACACCACTTAAGTGGCATCAATTGTCTCAGAGTTAGAAGCTTAAAATGGTTGGTGAGGTGACTTTCATGCAGCACATTCAAAAATCCACAAGCCTTTAGTCTCATGTGATCTGTAAGATTTGTCACCAAAATCTAAGTAGAGGCCAAAAAATGAATAGTTTGAGTACTTCATGCAGGAACCGTCACATGGATATGAAGCATCAGTCGCAGTGGGAAGCTCACTGTGCTACAATGCGGCCTAGTGGGCCGGGCCAACCACCGTCTGCTCCATCAAGTGCATCCGCTGCCTCTTCATCCTCTGTGACTGTGGGGACAGCAGTCATACATGCTTTTGTGCGCAGACCTTCCACCTCTTTACCCGCAACAGGCAATGTGATTGGCAGGTCGTCAGTTCCTTTGGAAGTGAAAACACCTGCTGGTGTTGAGCACTCTCCGTCATCGAGAGCACCACCTTTGGATGAAGGCAACATAATATCTTCGCCTGCAACTTCCTCACAGACCAGCAGTTTGCCGGGGTCAACCTATTCAACCCCGTCTCAGCACAGAAGCCAGCCCTCGGTCCCTCAGATGTGGACAGTAAAAGACCATTTCCTCCTAGCCATGACAAAGCAAAGAGCTTGAATTTAACCATCTGCAAGCTGTTGGCTACAGAAATGCTGCCTTTCCGCCTGGTAGACACAGAGGATTTTTGAGACCTTATGTCCATCTCAGTGCCCTAGTACCAGATGCCCAGTCGCCACTACTTCTCAAAGAAAGCTGTGCCTGCACTACACCAGCATGTCGCACACAACATCACCGCTTCCTTGAGAAACTCTGTGTGTGACAGGGTGCATTTTACCACAGACAGTTTGACCAGTAAGCATGGACAGGGGCGTTAAATGGCGGTGACTGAGCACTGGGTAACTATGGTGATAGCAGGAGAAGGGGCTGCTGTCCAAGTCTTGTCATCCCCAAGAGTTGTGCGTCAATCCTCTGTATGTAGACGTTCCTTCACTGCTTCTGCCTCCTCAACCTCATCTCGGTCCTCCACCTGCACCCAAAGCATGTCTGGTAATTCCACCCACGTTCTAACTGCGCACAAGGAATCCTTCACACCTCCTTACTATGCTGGCAGCAGGGCGGTGTATATGTTGAAATGTCTGGGAAATGTGAGTCACACAGCTAAGGAGTTGTGATCAGCTGTGGAGACCGAGTTTCATCAATGGTTGTCTCCAGTGAACATGCAGCCAGGGAAGACCATGTGCGTCAATGCTGCAAACCTGGGTGCGACCCTTCGCTGGGGCAATGCAACACATGTGCCTTGCATGGCTCACGTCCTGAACCTGGTTGTCCAGCAATTTTTAACCCACTATCCTGGCCTAGATAGGCTTCTGCAGAGTGCATGGTCGCTGTGTGCTCACTTCAGCCGTTCGCAGCTCAACGACTTGCATCTCTACAGAAGTCATTCGGCCTGCCACTTCACCGGCTAAAATGCAATGTGCTGACACAATGGAATTCAACTCTGCACATGTTGCACCGACGGTGGCAGCACCGACGAGCCCTGGTGCAATACGTTATGACATATAGCCTGGGCCAATGAGATCCATAGGTGGGGCAAATCACGCTGCTGGAGTAGTCTCAGATCAAGGACCTATGCACCCTTCTGCACAGTTTTGAAATTGAAGATGTTTAGTGGTGATGAAGTGATGATTATCAGCATGACTATTCCGGTCATTTACATGCTGGAGCACACTTTAAACAGTATTCAGAGTCAGGTAGTGGGACAAAAGGAGGGGGAGGAAGTACAGGAGGAGTCGTATGTGGAAGGGATAACAAGATCTCCTAGGTCCAGACGGTCGGCAGCACCAAAGCGGCAGGCATGGGAGGGTGGGGGAGAGGGATTAACGATGGTGCATGGTAGCAGCCAAACTGTTGAGAAACAAATGGAGGACGAACAGGCGATGGGCATGGAAGACTCATCAGATAAGTGAGACCTTGATCACATTTCTGTTGTGCGAGATTGGGGGGAGAGGACAGAGGAAGGAAGCATGATTCTTACATTGCCGCCACAAACACAACAAGGAATTGGGCCTCCTGGATGCACAAGACAC
Organism: Allobates femoralis; assembly: GCA_033576535.1. NCBI lineage: Eukaryota > Metazoa > Chordata > Amphibia > Anura > Aromobatidae > Allobates > Allobates femoralis. Next base: position 107,618,786 of record JARQOC010000004.1, read on the forward strand.
ATGAGTGCCTTCTTGCTGCACTATCTGCAACATGACCCTCGGATTGTCAGAATTCAAAGTAATGCTGACTACTGGGTTGCCACACTCTTAGATCCCCGGTACAAGAGTAAATTTGGCTAAATAATTCCTGCCATAGAAAGGGATGCACGTATGCAGGAGTATCAGCAGAAGCTGTTGCGGAATCTTAAATCTGCTTTTCCACAAAACACCATTGGTGCACATAGTGAATCTCACAGTTCTAACTTGCCAACCGTGGGACTGGCGAGTCATCACTCAAACCGTAACAGTAACAAAGTATCTGGTGGTAACAGCAATTTTGTGGATTCGTTTCACCAATTTTTTAGACCATCTTTTGCAAGGCCATAGGAGACAAGAAGTCTGACACATAGTCAACACCTAGAGAGGATGGTACAGGAGTATCTCCAAGTGAACATCGATGCCATGACTGTGGAACTGGACTCTTGCTCATTTTGGGCTTCTAATCTGGAGAAATTGCTGGAGCTCGCCACTAACACCTTGGAAATCTTGTCATGCCCCGCAGCCAGCGTTCTCTCAGAACGTGTCTTCAGCACTGCTGGTGGTGTGCTGACAGATAAGCGCAGGCGGCTGTGTCCAGTGACAATGTAGACAGACTAACGTTCATCAAGATAAACAAGTCATGGATCCGCAAGGACTTTTCTACCCCTGTGTCATCCTGAGTTGGGTCATCCTTTGCGATCTCAAAAAAGGCCCAGGTTAGGCAAGGCTTAGAGCCCAATAACCTGAAGAAGAGCCACCAAGACTTCTGCTCAGAGGCATAGCTGTGGTTGAGGATGCAGTTGTTCATGTGCTTCCAGTATTCTGTCTCTGTCCAGGAAGGCGCAACTTAACTTCGTCATCACTAGCATCCTCCTCCACCTCCTCTGCTGACTCTCATCAACTGGCTGACTGTGGGTTGACAGTAAGTGGGATCTCCAACCTCATCATCACCCTGTGTGCTCTCACACCCGTCGTCCTCAGAGCCAACCTCTTTCTGCCCTGACCAAAAAATCAAGTTGTCGTTCCAATCAGGTATCTCAGTCTCATCAGCATCTTCCTCATTGTCTCCACCGACAGGACTTGTAGTTTGGGAATGAGGGTCTACATTATGCTTGCTCAGAACCTTATTCATCTGGGCCTGGATCCAACTCACAAAGCTTCTGGGCATCAGTGCAGATCATTTCCTCATCTGGACTCACAGAAGCTTTGGAGCAGACCTCTTATTCCCAGGCTATAGTATGAATGAACAGCTCTGCAGACTCAACCATCTGTCTTACCCTAAACTCAGACGGACGGCTGGAGACTTGTGAGCTGTGAAGAAGCAAGTGCAATTGGGGTGACACCTCTGAGGACTGGTGTATTTGTGATGTTGAAGTTGAGGTGGAGGAGAGCCCACACAATGCAGCGCTTGCTATCCATTCAAGCACCTACTCTTTTTGTGCGTCATCTACAATTTGTAGCGATCGTTGTGTGACCTGTGTCCATAAGAAGGGGATCATACCAGATTGTCCACGAAATGAAGTAGACATCTTAGTTTGGCTGGAAGATGGTCTTTATCCTGCAGATGTTAGGCTGTGGTCACAGTTGCCATGCGTTTTTTAAGTGATTTAACAAAACTCATGCTTTTTTTCATGTCAGCATGAGTTTTGTAAGGTGTGTGATGGCTCCCTGCGTTTTTGGGTGCGTTTTTGAATCTGCACCTAAAAATAGTGCTTGTAGTATTTTTTTGAGCGTTTTGAAAAACGCATGCGTTTTTGTAGAAAACGCATGCGTTTTTATAACATGGGTTCCTATGGAAAACGCATGCAAAAACGCATGTACAGTTAGTACCTTTTAGTGCCATTCAAAAACGCATGCGTTTCCCATAGGAGCCCATGTTAAAAAAAACGCATGCGTTTTTCCGGAAACGCATGCGTTTTTTTTTAACATGGGCTCCTATGGGAAACGCATGCGTTTTTGAATGGCACTAAAAGGTACTAACTGTACATGCGTTTTTGCATGCGTTTTCCATAGGAACCCATGTTATAAAAACGCATGCGTTTTCTACAAAAACGCATGCGTTTTCTACAAAAACGCATGCGTTTTTGGATATGCTCCAAAAACGCATGGGACAGTCACACATGCTTTTTGGCTATTAGGGCATGCGTTTTTTAACATGGGGGCCTATGGGTGCGTTTTTTACATGCGATTTTGAAAACGCAGGTCTCCAAAAATGCATGTGAAAAACGGTACTGTGACCCCAGCCTTAGGCTGGGGTCACACATAGAAATCCGTTTTTGGAAGTCCTTTTCATCACCAATCCGTTTTTTATAGGGTGCTTTTTGTGTCTCCTGCACTCCTGAACGTTTTTGGACTTTTCATTAAAAAAACGCATGCGCGAACGCATGCGCAAACGCAAGTGCCAAATATGGCATGCGTTTGCGCATGCGTTTCCCATAGGGCCCCATGTTAAAAAAAACGCATGAAAACGCATGCGTTTTTTAACTGATGCCAAAAACGCTGTTTACTGCGTTTTTGGCTCAAAAACGGACAGGGCAATGTTTTGAGCTCCAGAGAAAAACGCACAGGGTGTTTATTACACCCAATGCGTTTTTCTGTCAGTTTTTGGACTTAGAAAAAAAAAATGACAAAACTGAAGCCAAAAACTGACTGAGGGCTTATGTGTAACCCCAGCCTAATTGTTGCTATACCTCCTAACCCACGGACACAAACCTTTTTTCCCTTTCCAACATGCCTATTCCCCTTTCCACCAGCAGCAGGCCTTTTGCCACTCATTTTGGAGGTTAACTAATTGGCAACTCTGTAGTTGTTGGCACAAAAAACTATGGATGGAAACCGAGCAGAGCTGAGTGGCGAAACTGTGCTACTAGGCCCAAAGGATTGCCTGGGTTAGATGCAGTAAATAACCCTGGGGAACACAATTTTTTAGGAGTTAGGTCAGACAACTGTTCTTAATTAATTTTTTGATGCTGAATCCAGAAATGATCTCAGTTTTCTCTATCACGTCAAGTTTTTGAACTATAGGATTTTTTTCTTCTCAAAAATATGTAAACTACTGTACCTAAAAAGTGTTTTTTTTTTTTTTTTTAAATAGTACAAATATGAACAAAAAATGAAATATATAAGAAATAGGCATGACTCAGTTGTGACTACTCTTACCAGTTGCCACGTAGCTCTATATGAGTCGAATTGTAATCAGATAACAAGTCTTATTACAGATATCAGTGCAATTGTGCTTCTCTGGCAGGTAAGTCGTGGAGGAAAAACTTGACGTGCTAGAAAAAAACTGACTACATTTTTGGAATCAGCATGCCAATTTTAGTATAAGGCTGGGGTCACACATAAGCCTTCAGTCCGTTTTTGGCTTCATTTTTGTCATTTTTTTTTCTAAGTCCAAAAACTGACAGAAAAACGGATTGGATGTAATAAACACCTTGTCCATTTTTTTCTGGACCTCAAAACATTGCTCTGTCCGTTTTTGAGCCAAAAACGTTGCTAGCAACGTTTTTGGCATCAGTTAAAAAACGCATGCGTTTTTTTTAAAATGGGGCCCTATTGGAAACGCATGCGTTAACGCATGGCACATATAGGCACCTGCGTTAACGCATATGCGTTTTTAATGAAAAAATGACTAAGTCCAAAAACGTTCAGAGGTGCAGGAGGCTCAAAAAGCACCCAAAAAAAAACGGATTGGTCATGGAAATCACTTCCAAAAACGGACTTCTATGTGTAACCACAGCCTAAATCAGCTCAAAAACTTAACTCAACAGAAATTTTTTTTCAAATTGTTCCCCAGTGTAATTGTTATTAGATACACAGGTAATGTAGCTTGCTTCACAGCTGGGCTACTCCACTGACTAACAGACACTGCTACTAGCCCAAAAGGATTGCCTGGGTTAGATGCAGTAAAGAATTGGTATTAAATACACAGGCGGTGTAGCTTGCTTCAGAGCTGGGCTACTCCACTGACTACCAGACACTGCTACTAGCCAAAAAGGATTGCGTGTGTTAGATGCAGTAAAAAATTGTTATTAGATAGACAGGAGGTGTAGCTTGCTTCACAGGTGGGCTACACCACTGACTACCAGACACTGCTACTAGCGCCAAAATGATTGCCTGGGCTAGATGCAGTAAAAAATTGTTATTAGATAGACAGGAGGTGTAGCTTGCTTCACAGGTGGGCTACACAGCTGACTACCAGACACTGCTAGTAGCCCAAAAGGATTGCCTGGATTAGATGCAGTAAAAAATTGTTATTAGATAGACAGGCGGTGTAGCTTGCCTCACAGGTGTTCTACACCGCTGACTACCAGACACTGCTACTAGTCCAAAAAGATTGCCTGGGCTAGATGCAGTAAAAAATTGGCTACTAAAGACAGGTGGTGCAGCTTGCTTCACAGCAGTGCTACACTACTAACCCAAAAGGATTGCCTGAGCTAGATTTGGCCAGATGCTGTGAAAAACACTTGCAAAGCACTGCCACAGACCTGCCTGGCAAAAAAGTGCTAGGAACTGCTCTAACCTAGCTCTTGAAAGGGCTGGTATTACAAGTAGTCCCTACTTCTCTGAACTAGCCCTCAAAAGGGCTGATATTACAACTAGTCTCTACTCCCTAAACCTATCTCTCTATCTAACTTGAAATTCGCTCGCTGTCTGGCTGACTAACTGACCCTGTAACACTGTATAGCGCCCACAGCAGCAGTGGTGCCATCTGACACAGAGCTGCAGCAGTGAGGAAATGGTGATGGGGAAAATGGCTGGGTCTTATAGGGCAAGGACATGTGACATACACAGCCAATGACACATGCCCTTGCTTGTGTGCAAAAAATGCACTTTGCTGTGTGTGTGTGTGCTGATTGGCTGACAGACTGCACCGCCCCACTGTAAATGCGGTAAGAAAAAAAAAATGGAGATCGGTGTCATTTCAGCACAGATCTATCCCTCGCCCCACCCTCTATACAATAAAACTGTATATTAACATTGAATAACAGTATTAGTGTGAAAATCCAGTTACACTTTTGGTGAACGAAGAGTTATCGAACATAACCTCGAACTGCCGAATTTGAAGCTAATTGTTCTAATTCGCCGATTGATTAGAACACCGCCCAAAACAGCTCGAATTTGAGATTGGCGAACATTTCAAATCGAACATCGCTCATCTCTACTAGAGAGTCAGCTTTAGAGGAGATAAGAGTACCCCGTGGTCACAACCACCATGGCCAAGGAACCACTATTTGGTTTCTCACAATAAGGTCTCCCGCATTCTATGTACGGACATTCTTCATATATCTTCATGAATATCTAAGTAGAAATAACATTACATTGTACAATTCTATACACCTATATACACAAACACACATATTACACCCACAATGCTCTGTACTCAAGCTGCTTATCCGGTTATTCACAGTGTGAATTTTAGCTTTACGTGTCATTTTTTTTGACACCGAACCAAAAGAACAAAAAAAAAACCAGAAGAATAAAAAACAATAAATGAATAACCATTTCAAAATGAATCCAGCACAAAAGCAGAAAAGGGCTCCTTTGTGTTTCCAGCCGAATAAATTACAGCTCAATGTTATTAAAACACTTAGTCGTTAAGTTGCCAAGAAAATCCAGTATATTGGAGCGTACGTGAGGGCTTGTCTTCATGCAGAGTAATTAAATGAGATTTATGGGCCTGTATTACATCAGACGTTGATAGTTCATTTTTCCTTCCTTCATATTTTGTCCTGCTTTATTAGAGCGTTTGACAGCTGGTAAAAATAGTGTTACATTCCCCAGTCCATTGCCGAGTCCCCATTCAGAGGTATATCTCTCCCCCCTGTCACTTTTCCTGCCGGAGATGATGAATGGTATCCTCTCCTTCACTATACTGAATTCTGCACTAAGCAATGTCAGACACAGCATCAGTTTATCTTAATCTGTGATGTTCTGAGAGAGAGAAATAGGCCGAGCCAATTTAGGTTTGGAGTTTAAAAGATGCGATTTATCGTCTCTTCTGCTGTACTCAGGAGAGAAAAAATCTGGATGATAAATATATGCCCCTATCTACATTTATTTACAGATTAAGTGAAGAGGAATGCTAGACAGCTCCGGCACATACTTAACCCTATAATCCCGCAACTGGGACTACGGATGACGTTAAGAAAAACAACATGTTTATGTGGTTATACAAAGTGCATTTCATTATGAGAAGAGCCGGCCTATATCTTAAAGGGATACTAAAGCTAACATACAAAACAAGTTACATCTTGCTAGAGTTTCTGATAAAAACCATACATATGTACATAAAGAGTCCGGGTGGTTCAAATATGAGACAAAGGGATCATGGTGGAAGACATTTTTCCTTATTGTTTTATTATCAGGAACAAAGGTTCCTAGAAATGATTGTTTCCAAAAAACATGCGGTCTACACAGGTTGTTGTTGTATCTGTTTTGTTCTCTGACCCAAAGTCAGATATGGGATCACCGATGAGTTACAAATTGCATTCTAGGCCTGAGACCTAGGCCTAAAGCCTGAGTCACACATAACGATCGCTCCAACGATCCCGACAGCGATAACGACCTGCCGGGATCGCTGGAGCGTCGTTACCTGATCGCTGGGGAGCTGTCAAACAGGCAGATCTCCCCAGCGATCAGGCCAAGGGAGCCACCTCCCATATCGCTCCCTGCTTAGCGCTGGCAGCGCTAAGCAAGGAGAACGCAGGTAACTATGATAAACAGCGCGTATCCAGGCAGTGCGCGCTGCCTGGATACCCGCTGTTTATCATAGTTACCAGCGTTCTCCATGCTTACAGGCAGTGCTAAGCAGGGAGGACGCTGGTAACCATGGTAAATGCCGGGTATCTAGGCAGCGCGCGCTGCCTGGATACCCGGTGTTTACCATAGTAACCAGCCCTGTGAGGTCACAGATCGCTGGTGTCTCGCGGTCACACGCAGCGATGCGTGCTGACCAGCGGGAAACCAACGATCAAAAAATGACCCACAGCACTTTGCAACGATCAGCGACCTCACAGCAGGGGCCTGATCGCTGCAAAGTGTCACACAGAACGATATCGCTGGAGAGATCGTTGTAACGTCACAGTTACAACGATCTCGCTAGCGAAATCGTTATGTGTGACTGGGGCTTTAGGGCCGCTTTACACACACCAACTTCTGTGACCAACTTCTGAACAGATCTCTGGTTGCAGTGACATCATGGACACATTGTTCCATTTTGTGGCTGTGTACAAATGTAACAATGTGTCCATGGTTTCACTGCAACCAGAGATCTGTTCAGAAGTTGGTCACAGAAGTTGGTGTGTGTAAAGCGGCCCTTATGGCCACTTTACACGTAGCTACAGGTAACAGGTTGCCCACAGGTAACTTGCTGGTTGCAGTAGAATCATGGAGACATGGTTCTATCTTGTTGCTGTGTACAAATGGAACCATGTCTCCATGATTTCACTGCAACCAGCAAGTTACCTGTGGACAACCTGTTACCTGTAGCTGCGTGTAAAGTGGCCATTAGAGATAAAAAGCTTGGAGAACTGAGAGTGCACACCGGCTTGGGTTGCAAAGTCAATTCTCTTTATTTCCCTAAGGCGGCCGTCACACGCTTCAATATCGATAGCGATATTGTTAGCGATCACGTGCACGCGCGATCGCTAACAATATCGCTCACATCGCTGGTGAGCTGTCACACAGACAGACTCACCAGCGATGTGGACCAGCGAGATCGCTGGTAACTATGGTACACATCGGGTTACTAGGCGCCGCGCGGCGCTTAGTAACCCGACGTTTACCATAGATACCATCTCCCAGCATAGGCTCTGCCGCTGGGAGATGGATCATCGTGGTGTCATACACCACGATGAGGCAGATTGATCAAGCGTTTATCGCTTGATATGAGCTCCGGCTCACCAATCTGCGATCTAATGATCAAGCAATCAAGTGATTACATTGTAAAATCGCTTGATTGCACGCAGCGATGCACAAACGATATCGCTTAAGCGATCAAAAAGCAGATCATTTAAGCGATATCGTGCTTTAAATTGATGCGTGTGACGGCCGCCTAAGGGCCACGTCACACACACAGATATCTGTGCAGATATTGTTCACAGATCTCTGGTTGCAGTGAAACCATGGACACATTATTCATTTGTACACAGCCACAAAATGGAACACTTTGTCCATGATTTCACTACAACCAGAGATCTGCCAACAATATCTGCACAGATATCTGTGTGTGTGACGTGGCCCTAACTAATATATAATTTACAAATCATATTGGGTCATATTGGAAAATTCAACTTGACGCCTCCTCCCATTGACATATACATCTTGAAAACATTTAGATACGCGAACCCACCGATGTTCGAGTTCGGGACCAGGTTTGACTTGATCTTGAGTTTGAACCCCAAACTCAGACTTTAAAGTTATGAAATAAGGGCTGTAAAAAACAGTGATTAAACAGCAGCTCATACTTAAAGGGTCTGCGCGCTTCTACTTCCTGGGCCGATCATTAACTTCCTGATTATTCACTGCAGTAACCTGGAAACAGCCCATATATTCTAGCATCTACCCTGTTAGAATGTATACGTGGTTTCCAGGTTACTGCACTGACTCCAACAACCAATAACAGATGCACACTCTATTTGACAGCATCTGTAATTGGCTGCTAGTGAATAATCAGGAAGTTAATGAGCGGCCCCCGGAAGTACAACCGTCCGGACCTGGTAAGTATGAGCTGATGTTTAATCACTATTTTGCTTCTTTTTACAGGTCCAAATGGGACCCTGAACTGTAATATGGACTCCTCGGGGAAGTCCACATTTGGGATCCGTGCACGAATGCTAGTTGTTTGGTACGGACTCAGAACTATATAGTTCGAGTTCGCCCATCTCTATTCATCATGCCCTTAGCAGTGTGCAACCCCAAACAGTTTTCTCAAAATCTCAGAACATTCTATATGCGATAACAAAATATTACACTGTACATAAGCCTTAACAATAAGACTTTGAGTCTAGCTGAATATAAATTAAATGTACTAAAGTATTAATTCTAAGCAAAATATAAAAAAAAAAAAATATGGAGAAATATTAAGCCTTCCATATCATTGCCAATCCCAAAAATGCTTGTTCATTGGGCAAAATCATTTTTTAAGCTTATTTAAAAATCATGGTTCTTGACAGCACTTTGCCTCATGTGAACATCAGAGAAACTGCAGAAAACCACGATATTGTATGTGCACAGAACGATTGTGTTAATGATTGTTCTATGCACACAGAAATGCAGTCTGCCCATCCACACAGTCAATAAAATGACCATTGATTGACCTCAATGTAGACGACTAGCAGTTGTTTAATGGCCATAGGTCAGCAAGGGTCAATCACCGTCCCTGTTGAAATTACAGCAAATACTTCAACTTCTCTCATGCTTAAAATACCAACATACATGGAGTATATTGTTCAACTGCACAGTATATGCAAAAAAGGGAGTTTCTTAGTTCAGACAAAGGCATAAGGTGAAATTCATGAGTCCAAATGCAAATTCGTAACAGTCCCCCTTGTTGAGGTTCTCCTGGTGAAGTGGATTCTTTAAAGAGGACCTGTCACCCCCGTGGTGTATGGCAAACTAAATACAGCACTGAATGCAGTATGTCTGCTGCACTCAGGGAAGGGGCCCCCATGTCTCTAGCCCTCCCTGTAAGCTTTAAAAAAAGACTTTAGAAACCTTACAGTTAAGAGGTCATCTGGGTTGGATCTGAATAAGAGGTCCACCACCTTGGGTGTTCCACCCCCTCTATGTGTCTGCCACTGCCTCCTCTTCTTCTGGGTCTGCCCTCCTCTTCTGCTCCTGCTCTGTGTGACCTCAGGAGCAGAAGAGGAGGGCAGACCCAGAAGAAGAGGAGGCGGCAGCAGACACATAGAAAGGGTGGAATGCACAAGGAGAAGGCAGGGAGGACTGTGCCAGCAGCCAGGACCTCTTAATAAGAACCCAGGCAACCTCTTAACTGTAAGGTTTCTAAAGTCTTTTTTTAAGCTTACAGGGGGGGCTAGAGACATGGGGGACCCCTTCCCTGAATGCAGCAGACATGCTGTATTCAGTGCTGCATTTAGGTTGCCATGCACCAGGGGGGTGACAGGTCCTCTTTAAGCCATAGTTGAGGGTGATTCCTTTCCAAAGATAGAAAAAAAGTGGCACACATCATCCAAAAAAAAGTGTCCTTTATTAGGTACTCAATAGGTTGTAGGAGCACATGGGTAGCGATAAGGATGAAAGCCATTTTGCGAATACTAGCTCTTCAACAGGTCCTAATCGGTATAAGACCCATTGAAGTGTTGGAAAATGGAAAAAGTCTGTTGTTCTTAGCTCTACCCACATCCTCCTGCAACCATGTTTTTACTGAGTATCTAATAAAGACAACTTTTTATTGGATGGTGAGTGCCACTTTTTTATCTTTGGAAAGGGAATGTACATTTTTGTTTTTGTTAAGTAGAGCACCATTATATCCTTACAGTCACATGGTGCATCATGTTAGACACATCTGAGAAGTTCTTATCGTGCCAAGTCATTTATTTTTCTTTTTCACAGTTGAAGGTGAACACATGGACTCAGGGTGATGGCACAGCATCTTGGACTTGCCAGAAGACACAACAAGAACCAAGATGGCAAGCAGGCAAGCAGAGCGGGACACACCAGAAGACAGAGAGCCAGAAATGTAGACAAAGACAAATACCTGAAGATGTATAAACAGTCCAGGAATATTTGAAGCATTTGTCATGTGAAATAACCCAAAAGAATGCTTAAAACAGAAGAAAAGCGTTTAACATCACACAAATGCTGGCAGGTGAAGAGGCCAACTGGTATATGGAGAAGATACCCTCAGAATAGGTATCAGAATGGCTTTGAAATGTGAACAAGTCCAGATAATAGTTTATTATGCTTACAGCAGGTGGAGGGCTAATTAGCAGGTTTGAGGCAGAAGGTAAATACAGGTTATAGAAGGCCAGAAGTTTCAAGAGAAGCTACCCAGCTAGATCTGATGAGGCAACCTCCAAAGTACAGGATAACTGAAAACTAAGGCTAGGGTCACACATCCGGATTTTTTTTAAAAACCTGATCCGGTATTGAGCTTTTAAAAAGCTCAGAACCGGATCAGGAATTGCTCCTCATAGGAGCCTATGATAAAAACCGGATTGCTTCACAGGCAATCCGTCTCCGGCTCTGCAGCCTGCGTGAAAAATCATGCAGGCTGCAGTTTTCGGAGCAGTTCTGTTATCTGCAATGCGGGAACCGGATTGCTCAGGATGTGTAATCCTGAGCAATGGGGTTCCCGCATATACTTTGCTTATCCCGGCTGCCCCGGAATAAGCAAAGTGTTCTGTGCAGTGTGTAAACTGTTAATTTTATTAATAAATGTTTCTATAATGTCTCTAGGGGGTGCCCACTCCCCTAGAGACCTTCCACCCACTAGGTGGGCATATAATGCTTAAATCAATTATGTACAGTTTTATCAATGAAAGTGCCGGGCTCCTCAGAGAGCAGCGTGCATACTATAGCATATAGCATGTGTGCTGTTCGAGGTCCTGAAGCCTTATACAGTAAGAGCTATGAGCAGCGCTGCCCATAGATCTACTGTAAATGGCTCCAGAACCTCAGACAGTGCACATACTATAGCTACAATAGCTATAGTATGCGTGCTGCTCTGAGGAGCCCGGCGCTTTCATTGATAAAACTGTACAGCAGCTGACAGGGGTCAGCTGCTGTACATAACTGATTCAAGCATTATATGCCCACCTGAGTGGGTGGAAGGTCTCTAGGGGGAGTGGGCACCCCATTGAGACATTGTAGAAACATTTATTAATAAAATTAACAGTTTACACACTGCACAGAACACTTTGCTCATCCCTGCGGTAGCAGGGTTGAGCAAACTATCCGGTAACCGGATTGCTCAGGATTACACATCCTGAGAAATCCGGTTACCGGATTGCGGCTTCAGCAACCTGTAAAACTAGGTAAAATCCATAACAAAAGATGGTCATATGAGAAGGGAATTAGGGTTAGTGCTGAAGTTTTTGACAGATATACAGTACAGACCAAAAGTTTGGACACACCTTTTCATTCATAGAGGTCTTCTGTATTTTTATGACTATGAAAATTGTAGATTCACACTGAAGGCATCAAAACTATGAATTAACACATGTGGAATTATATACTTAACAAAAAAGTGTGAAACAACTAAAAATATGTCTTATACTCATAGGTTCTTCAAAATAGTCCACCTTTTGCTTTGATTATTGCTTTGCACACTCTTGCCATTCTCTTGATGAACTTCAAAGCAGCAAAGCACCCTCACACCATTACAGCTCTTCCTCCATGCTTCACGGTGGGAACCAGGCATGTAGAGTCCATCCGTTCACCTTTTTTGTGTCGCACAAACACACGGTGGTTGGAACCAAAGATCTCAAATTTGGACTCATCAGACCAAAGCACAGATTTCCACTGGTCTAATGTCCATTCCTTGTGTTCTTTAGCCCAAACAAGTCTCTTCTGCTTGTTGCCTGTCCTTAGCAGGTTTCCTAGCAGCTATTTTTCCATGAAGACCTGCTGCACAGTCTCTTCTTAACAGTTGTTGTAGAGAAGTGTCTGCTGCTAGAACTCTGTGTGGCATTGACCTGGTCTCTAATCTGAGCTGCTGTTAACCTATGATTTCTGAGGCTGGTGACTCGGATGAACTTATCCTCCGCAACAGAGGTGACTCTTGGTCTTCCTTTCCTGGGACTGTCTTCATATGAGCTAGTTTCTTTGTAGCACTTGATGGTTTTTGCAACTGCACTTGGGGACACTTTTAAAGTTTTCCCAATTTTTCAGACGGACTTACCATCATTTCTTTAAGTAATGATGGCCACTTGTTTTTCTTTACTTAGCTGCTTTTTTCTTGCCATAATACAAATTCTAACTGTCTATTCAGTAGAACTATCAGCTGTGTATCCACCAGACTATTGCACAACACAACTGATGGTCTCAACCCCATTTATAAGGCAAAAAAATCCCACTTATTAAACCTGACAGGGCACACTTGTGAAGTGAAAACCATTTCTTGTGACTACCTCTTGAAGCTCATCAAGAGAATGCCAAGAGTGTGCAAAGCAGTTAACAAAGCAAAAGGTGGCTACTTTGAAGAACCTAGAATATAAGACACATTTTCAGTTGTTTCACACTTTTTTGGGTATATAATTCCACATGTGTTAATTCATAGTTTTGATGCCTTCAGTGTGAATCTACTATTTTAATAGTCATTAAAATACAGAAAAATCTTTGAATGAGAAGGTGTGTCCAAACTTTTGGTCTGTACTGTATAAACCCACCTTATCTAAAATGTGGTACTTATAACTTTTTTCTTATGTATAATAAAGGGCCTTTGGCTATTCTCAGGTACCAAGTTTTGATTGACTACTACCTTTGCCCATTGTATAGTTTTATCACTGAATAAAGAATACAAAAATAATGGGTAATTATTTTTACTTCTATTTGATTGAAAGAGTCATACAATTTGGCCTTATTCCGTATGCTCCTACATTATTCAGAGTTCTTCCTAATGCTTTAATTTTCATCTTCCACTTTAGCTCCACTTTAGTTCTGTGGTTAAGTATTCTAGAAGGTTGGGCAATTATCACCATAAGCCAAACTGGTCTTGAAAATTAGAATAAAGATTAGGGATCGCACATGCTGGTGCAAGAGGGGAAGATATTAGTGAGAAATTTGCTTGAAAAATACTGTGATTTAATAATGGTTTTAATAATTATAATAGTAAACTGTGGTTGTTTAGCTTTGACTGGTGTGTATGAAAAGGTGATTTATTTGTCCAGTAAATAAAGCTTTAACGTTTTACACATGGACTGATAGTGAAAAAAAGTGACTGATGTGTAATAAATCACAGCATGCATTACTTAGATAAATACTGCGGATCAGATATACCCTGTTTCCCTGAAAATAAGACAGTGTCTTATATTAATGTTTGCTCCCAAGAATGCACTATGTCTTATTTTCATGGGATAACTTACCGTATATACTCGTGTATAAGCCGACCCGTGTATAAGCCGACCCCCCTACTTTTGCCCCCAAAAGCTGGTAAAAGTTATTGACTCGCGTATAAGCCTAGGGTATGAAATGCAGCAGACCCCCATCCTATTATATAGCCCTCCGTCACTGGTATATAGCGCCCCTCAGCAATGGTATACAGGCCCCTCAGCAGTGGTATTATACAGGCCCCTCAGCAGTGGTATACAGCCCCCTCCCTCGTATCAGGCCACTCAGCAGTGGTATACAGGCGCCTCAGCAGTGGTATACAGGCCCCTCAGCAATGGTATACAGGCCCCTGTGCAGTGGTATACAGGCCCATGTGCAGTAGTATACAGGCCCCTGTGCAGTGGTATACAGGCCCCTGTGCAGTGGTATACAGGCCCCTGTGCAGTAGGATACAGGCCCCTGTGCAGTGGTACTCAGGCCCCTGTGCAGTAGTATACAGGCCCTGTGCAGTGGTATACAGGCCCCTGTGCAGTGGTATACAGGCCCTGTGCAGTGGTATACAGGCCCCTGTGCAGTAGTATACAGGCCCCTGTGCAGTAGTATACAGGCCCCTGTGCAGTGGTATAACAGGCCCTGTGCAGTGGTATACAGGCCCCTGTGCAGTAGTATACAGGCCCCTGTGCAGTAGTATACAGGCCCCTGTGCAGTGGTATACAGGCCCCTGTGCAGTGGTATACAGGCCCCTGTGCAGTGGTATACAGGCCCCCCTCCCTTGTATCTGGCTCCCAGCAGTGATACACAGCCCCCCCTCCTTAGTATGTGTCCCCCGGCTTCTAGTGCTGTGACCGGGCGCAGCAGATGACGTCATCTGCTGCGCTCGGTCACATGACACCGGTACAAGCAGGAAGAAGCCGGGAGTGGAGGAGCGGCGCCGGAAAGGTGATGTATGAAATGTTTGTTATTTTAACAGGTGCCACAGCCTGGGGGACACATACTAAGGAGGGGGGGCTGTGAATCACTGCTGGGGGCCAATGGGTTGCAATATGCACCCCCACCACCGCTGATGGACGGGGGAATGCCGTGCATATTCATTACACTAATGAGGCGGCCTCACGTGACCGCCCGCAGTCACTGCGGCCCCCTCCTGCCTCCCCCAGCACCCGGTCACAATTCCCCCCAAGCAAATACACCGTGAGTCAAGTATAAGCCGAGGGGGACACTTTTCAGCACAAAAATTGTGC
This sequence comes from Allobates femoralis, assembly GCA_033576535.1. NCBI lineage: Eukaryota > Metazoa > Chordata > Amphibia > Anura > Aromobatidae > Allobates > Allobates femoralis. The sequence goes on from JARQOC010000004.1 coordinate 107,634,061, forward strand.
TGAAAAACTCGGCTTATACTCGAGTATATGTGGTATTTTTCCATGATCCCCATCATGACCTTGCAGCCCCCAATATACCCATCATCTCCTTGCATTCCCCATCATCCCTATAGCAGCCCCAATATCCTCATCATCCCCTTGCAGCCCCCAATATCCCCATAATCCCCTTGCATCCCCCATCTTCCCCATGCAGCCCCCAATACCCCATTAGCCAGCGGCTGCTGGCCTCTAATTGGTCACTGGCTGTTGGCCTCTGATTGGCCAGCGGCTTAAGACACATCTGTGGCAGCTGAGCCAGTGAGCTTAGAGTGGTGCCGAAATAGATGCAGCAACGGGTGCTGGGACAAAGTGGGCTACAGTACAGCAATAAACAGTAAGAATCACAGCAGCATGCTCTGGTCTTCTATTGGGTGGGCATGCTGCAAAATAAAAATTGCTAGGTCTTATTTTGGGGGATGTCCTATTTTCGGGGAATTACAGTACCATCTGCTTAGCATCCATTTTTTATGTATCAATTATTAATATACAAAATAGTTTTGCATTTCATTGTTTTTATTGCTAGATTTTCTATTGGTTATTGTGTAATAAATTGTTGCAAAATAAAGATACTATACAGATTTCATCTGGGTGTAAAAGCCGGACCTATAGAGCATATGGATAGTAATATGGAGGACAAATCATCTATTTTTTCTGGTTAAAATCAGTAAACGCGTTTCATAGTCACTCAGTCTCCTACCTTTGAAACCACGTAAAAATTTTTACGTAGTTGTCATGAGAAAGTAGCGTGAGTGACTTTGAAATGCGTTGACAATAACCTACTTTTTTCAACTTTTTTGTCCTGGATCGTCATTGAGAATAAGCTTCCCTTGAACAAAATGTAGTTCTTGGTTTACTGAATCCATGCCAGGTTTTTGCCATGTAAAAAAAAATCATACCAAGAGGAATCGTTTCAGAACTTTTCCACCATTAATGTCACCCATATTCTATACAAAGCCATGGAGAATCCAACTGAAATCATTTTAAACAGGAAATAAAAATAACAAAACTCAAATAATGTGGTTGCGTAAGGGTGAACACCTTGTTATAATTGGCGATGTGGTTGCATTCAGAATTATCCAATCACTTTTACACACATCTTAAATAGTAGTCAGTACACAGCTGTCATCATTTACAGTCATTCTGATTTACCCCATATAAAGTTTAGCAGTTCCGGTATGATTTTCCTGACATATTCTTAATTTCATTTTATAATGATCTATAAACAGCTTACAACACAGCAAAGTGATCACATTGTTGAAAGTCATCAGTCACGAGTAAGGGTACAAAATAATTTCTACTGCATTAGATATGTTATGGGAACACTGTGAAGACGATCATCAAAAAATTTCTTAAATTCGGCACAACAGTGACATTACCCAGAAGTAAACATCCCTCAAAAAGTGAGACAAAGAAAAGATGAAAATTAGTCTAGTGATCTAGCGGGCCACCAAAATGCTCAAAGCAACATTAAAGGAGCTACAGGATTTTCTCTTGGCTACATGGTGTACTGCAACAATTGTCCATTATCTTTAAATGCCTGGCCTGTGGGGTAGTGTGCTAAGATAGAGTTGTTTCTTACAAATAAAAATATTTAAGCCTGGCTATGTTTTTCCAAAGCCTTTATCAAGTCTGCCGAATATATGGGGGAAAACGTGTTATGGCCTGATGAGGCTAGAGTGGAACTTTTTGACCATGATTTCAAAAGGTATGTTAGGTGCAAATCCAACACTCATCTTCACCGAAAGAACACTATACCCACAGTAAGGCATGGTGGAGGCAGCATTATGCTTTAGGGCTTTCCTCAGCAGCTGGAAATGAAGGTTTAGTCAAGGTGAAAGAAATTATGAACAGTTCCACATAAAGACAATTTAACAACAAAAAGGCCTCTGCTAAAAAGCTGAAGATGAAGAGGAATTTCAACTTTTAGCACGAAAACAACCCTAAAAAAAAAAAATTATTAATAATAATAATAATCATACCTCCAATATACAACAGAACGGCTTCACCAGAAGAAGATCAATATTTTGGACTGGCCCTGCAAGAGTCCAGACCTGAATCCACTTGAAAATCTGTGGGTGCCTTGAAGAAGGTGTTGTACACAGAAGATGCCCCCGCACTTGGAGTGCTATTACAAAGTAGAGAGGGCAAGGATTGCCAATTCTAGATGTGCCATGCTGATAGACTCTTACCCAAATAGACTGAATAATGTCATAAATTAAAAGGGTACTTCAACGAAGTATTAACTTTATATTTATGCAACCACATTATTTTAGTTATTTATTTCTCTGTTTTTCCACCGGAAAAGATTTTAGTTAATTTCTCCTTTGAATTGTACAGAATATACAGTAGTTGATATTAAAGGTGAAGAAAGTTCTGAAGTTATTCTTGTTAGTTTGACTTTATTTTAAGCATAATATAAACCTAGCATTTTAACAGGAGTGTATAGACGTTTTATATCCACTGTGTATATATGCATACATATATATGTATACATCAGACAATACCCAATTGTACTTGTCGACATCAATACTGTAATAAATGTGTTAGGTATCTTAGCAGTGTCAGATGATGGCTCCATACCTTAATAGTCCTGCTCCCCTTACACTTACCATCATTGCAATTCAGCCCCTGAGTGTCAGTTCAATCCATCCTCTTCCAAAGCGTAGCTATAAAAATAACGAAACTGTGCCGTGGATTGGCCAGCCTATCAAATGTGGGATATGAAAGTGTCAAGCAAGCCTATCACCCCACATTGGAGCTGTGAATATATGAAGCATTAAAAAAACAGAGACAGCATTTCATGGAGAATCTAATGAGGATGGATACAGTCCGGTATGAATCAACAAGACACACAGCGCAATACCATTAGTCTGCTGACTACATGTCATTATGAGCTCCAAAGAGGCAGGAGGATGAAAAATCGCTTTGCTCTGCCTAGATGCACGAGATGCATATGAGGTTGAATCCTCCAGGATATCAGAGCTATCAATCCATTGCGAAGAGACATTACCTCTGGCTCGATCTATATGCATCAGTAAAATCTATGAGATATATACTCTTCTGCCCACCAAGACAACAGTGACATGTATACGGCATGCTGATCTGCAGAAAGTAGGCTTTTTTTTCTTTTTTTTGAACTTCCTGCTTTGTATTGAGTGACCTCTGATGACTGTAATCTGGGACTGGGAGCATTATTTATCTGGCTGCTTTATAGAAGACTGGATGTTCAGCTAACGGGCTGTTCAGCCAAGGTCCCAAGTAAATTAACAAGCCACTATTGCCACTGAAATATGCTGAAGCCAGGTAATGGGTCAACATACGGTATATAAGTAACGCAATATGATGTGAATTCTGCCCAATAGAAAAGAAGATTGGGCACTACCAAACCCATCCAGAGATTAGTACCATGTGGCTGCACAGGAAAAATGTGAATACAAAAATCAATCTCACTTTGGTCAAGAAAGGGGACATCAGGGCAATATGTGTCCTAAAAAATATATTTTTAAACCAAATATACCTGTTCCCTCAGCTACCTGACAGTGATATATATGGCTACACTAATAAAATTTAAGCCAAGACACATAGGCTACATAAGTGCAACGTAACATTCATAGGTGCTTAAAATGCTTAACACTGGCCAGTAAACATTTTCCTCCTCCTGTTGGAATGGTGCCAGGTTCCGACGCACGTTTCAGCTCCTGGCAAAGGCTTCTGCCGAAACATGCATCGGGACCTGGCGTCATTCCAATAGGAGGGGAAAAATGTCTACTGGTCAATGTGTTTTATGCTCCTGGGAATGTTTCTTTGCACTTATGTAACCTAATACTTCTAGAGCATTTGCATATGGCTTCACTTTCTGCCAATCTCAACTTATTTTTACTGTACTTGTTTAACCATTTCTATCTATCTCCTCATGTTGTAATGTGTCGCCCCCCCCCCCACATTTTGTGATGACCATCCACTGCCAAGGCTGAACTGCTGGTAAGGCAGCATTCTGAGAAACTCCAAGACCCTTTACCTCTATACAGGGATCTGGAATTACTACACAGTCCAGGAGGTAGCTCCTATAGGTGAGCAGAAGATCAGAGCAGGGAGGTTGCCAGGCAGGGTCAAGGTTAGGAGATCAGGGAATACAAAATCAAGATCCGAAAGAGTAGTCAGAAGGCAGCGTCAAAACCGTGATGGCAGCAAAGGTACAAAATCGTCAGGTGGTAGAAGAGTCCAAAATCCAGGCTAGAGTCAGAGTCAAAAACAGAGGAACTCAAAACTAGACAGCAGGAGAAACCAATAATATATATTGTGGTTTGCAAGGTAGGCCCCAAGGTATTTGAATGGTGCGGTCCCCTCTGGAGCTGATGACCTCACCCGGACTGCCTCTAAAGTACAACCAGGTCAGGCAGTGATGCATCACGAGTACCAATTACTCCAATTCCAATAGAAGATCTAGGTTGCGCATACCAGACGCCTCTGCAGGGACCTCTCCCCCCATCACCAGCATCATCCACCGTCGAGCACGGAGATACCCAGCGACAGAGGCAGGAACTAAAGGAGCAGGTCCCAGCAAGGACATGACCCCCCTATCACCAGCACCACTAGCCGAAAGAATCCGGCGGCGCCTAGTGGCTGAAAAAGGAAACGCAGTCACAGATTCTGACGGAGAGGTAACACGTATACTTTTTTGTAGGTTTTTCTAAGGTACTATTTTATATTTACTTTATTTGAATAAAATGTATTTTTACACTATATAAATGACTAATTTTGTGCTTTGGCTTAAGCAGGAAAAATGTGATGCAACCTTGGAGAAAAGATGTGTAAATCCTTCATGAAAAATAAGAAAAACTTCAAGTGGCACTCACCATCCTTATAAAGAGATTCTTTATTGTTCAAAAGTAAAATCGATGCAAAAGAGCACAGAGGGCAATCGGACGACACACGTTTCTTGTTATTTGCATACTTTAACAGGGTCACTTGAATTTTTTCTTATTTTTCATGATGCAACGTAACGTGATTATGTGAATTCATGAGTCACAATGAGTCCGTCTGCAGATACAAGCTCCATTGCTTTACCTGCAAAATGGACAAGACTATATATGCTGCGATTCTTACCACACGGATCTTAGATCGGTTAGGTGAAACGACCTTCTTACATTCATCTGTCAGCTGTTCCTGTACAGTCTATTGCACATCCGGATAACACTAGGATTGAACTGATGCTCATCTTAACGGGTCCTAAGTATTACCTATGACTTACATTCCTAAACCAAAACATATTAGCATGACAGGTCTTTCATGATGGCCGTTGCAAGAACCAACAATGCCAATGTCACAATGTCAACCAAAGACTATGTCAGGACAGGAGTGAAACAGTTGGTTAAACAGATAAAAAATCGACTTGACAAATTTAAGGCCAATGTCTGTCTAAAAGTCTGCCAAGTAAGTGCAGGGAATGTGGGTGAGCAGCATGGCAGCTCTAACGATAACACTAATGTATTGTAGTGCTGGGGTTCTGGGCTCAAATCCAGCAAATGTTGATATATATCTCCCTGTACTAATAGATTAAATAAAGACTGGGTTGGAAAATCTAGATTGTGAAACCTGTTTAGGACAAGGAGTGATGATATCTTTACAGCACTGCAGAGTATGCGAGTTCTGTATAGACATTGGCCTCTATTCATCCAAATGCTTTTGTCAGAAATCTGGCATACAGCAGTGATAAATTACAAAATGTTATTGACTTTTGGCATTTTCAGGACAGTTTCAGCATGACAGAAGCCGGATGGGGTCATGAAGCCACAGCTCATCTAATTCATGACTAGCTATGACATACTTTTAAACAGAGATCTTACTCCAGTCCCTGAAAGGAGTAAGATTAGTGGTAATGCATATAGAGGCACACACCACTTGTCAGATGCTTCTGATTAATTAAGAGGCGTCCACCTCATAATGAACCAAGAGCAACTGACCCCAACATCAAAACTGGCAGTAACAATGTGGATCTTGATGAATCTAGGCCATAGGCACCATGCATATAAAGTTATTGTTGCTTCTGTCAGTGGCCACAGGCTCAAAAAGGTTAATTAAGACTGACTCCGATATTCAGTTGTAGCATTCATCCTTTAACCTTTGTAAAGAGATGTGCTCTACAATGGGGTCCCCAGGATTGCTTCAGGGATGCTGACTGGAGGGGTGAAACAGTGGCAAGAGAAGTTGTCATGAGGGGTCAATATCGGGAAGTCAAGTCAGGGACAAAATGAGGAGGCAAGCAAGTGGTTAAAATTCAAGCCAAGGTCAGAAAACAGAAAAAACAAAATAGCACATACTACTGTTTCTCATATATCATCAAATATCAATGTAATATTGCCATGTTTCAGGGTGCGTTGACTAATAAATCAATATTATAGTCACCCTTTGATGTCTAGTGGAATACAGCTGTGCGGTTTTTAACCCTACATCCTCCCTACTTTAATTTTCTTCAGGTTTTCATTGGCTGTAAGCCATAATCATCAACATTTACATAAATAAACACTTGAAATAGATCACTCTGTGTGTGATGACTCTATATAATATATGTACTTCACTTTATGTAGTGCATTATTGAAATAAATTAACTTTTTGATGATATTCTAATTCATTGAGATGCATTAGTGGGTGCAAAATCTGAAGGTACCGTTACTCAGGGGCGTGGCGAAGTTGAAGCAACATCGCTAGTACGTTGTATAACAGGGGGATTTCAACAATGAAAAGTTGCTTGAGCGGAGTTGCCAGGTTTCCCAACATGTTGGTAAACCAGGCGATGTTGCTCAGGCTATCTGCTATCTGTGTGACACCGCAACAGCGATGTTGAAAGCAACTTCCCCCATTCACTGCAATGTTAATGATCGCTCGCTGGGTTGAGTTTAACAACAGGAGCATGTTCATACATGGCCATGTCACTGACGAAACCCAAGTGACAAAAAAACTGAATAACTGGCCGCTACAGACTGTCTGCTGTGCTTTCTATACTGTAGAATAGAAGGGAATATTACTCATGGCTCCCAGCAGAGAGCTAATTACCTACCTGCTTACTGCTGCAAAGCACAGGTATATACCGTGTTTCCCCGAAAATAAGACCCTGTCTTACATTTTTTTGGGGGCCAAAAGTGGCCCCGGTCTTACTTTCGGGGGGGGGGGGTCTTATATTGTGTGCCCCAGCAGCGTGGCCTACAGGCCCCCTCCTGCTGGGACACTGCGGGAGCGGGTCGCACGTCACGTGCGCCCGCTCATTACATATGCACTGCATCCCCCTGTCAATCAGCGACAGGGGGAGCAGTGCATTATACGGTATATATGGGCCCCCTCCTGCTGGCACACTACCCCCCTGTTCTGAGGCCCCCCTGCTGCTGCTGCAGACATCTTACCCTCTAGGGTCTTCTTGCAGCAGCCAGTGCGTCGGTCCTCTGTCCTCGGCTGTCTCCCGGATCATGTGACCCGTCGCAGCGCATGACGTCATCGCGACTGCGACCGGCCGGTCACATGATCCGGGAGACAGCCGAGGACGGAGGACGGACGCGCTGGCTGCTGCAAGAAGACCCTGGAGGGTAAGATGTCTGCAGCAGCAGCAGCAGCAGGGGGGCCTCAGAACAGGGGGGTTGTGTGCCAGCAGGAGGGGGCCCATATATACCGTATAATGCACTGCTCCCCTTGGTCGCTGATTGACAGGGGATGCAGTGCATATGTAATGAGCGGGCGCACGTGACGTGCGACCCACTCCCGCTCCCCCTCCCTCCGCTAGGGGCCTTACATTAGGCCCCCCGGTTGTAAGGCCTTATAATCGGGGGAGGCCTTACATTAGCAGGCCCCCCCTTTACCCCTAGGCGGCCTTACAATTGGGGGGGCCTTACTTTCGGGGAAACACGGTAGGAAATAGAGAACTAGCACCAGTAATACAAGCTGAACTACCACACGCCGACAGCATCCAGCTGGAACCATGGTATTAAACTATTTTGACACTGACCTAATTTAGGACTGATACTTACTGTTGGGCACATAGATATTAGCAGCAATATACTGACAGTATGTTTTTTTATATTAGTCATCTGTACTGCCAATCTGAGATTACTGCCTATAAGGACAAAGGTAGAGAGAAGGAGAGCTTATGTGGATCCTGTGCTATCAACTGTATGTAGACGTGTCATCTGTCATTGTAATCCTGTCTGTAGTGCTAATGAGACTGCTGAAAAATCTTGCACAAACTAGGAAGTGTGAGGCACATAATGCCTTGAGGCCAGTTTAATAACTGAAAGTGATCTGTCACTGTATTGTTTGCTTTTTACTAGAATAGTGTCACTTAGTTCCTAATAATGATACAATAAAAATGCAAACACTACTGCCATACAATGCCGAAATACTGAAGGAATTATAATTGCCTGGAGGTCTAGGGCAGTGGATGGGGGTAAGGCCAGTGGCAGTCTGGCTAGGTAATCACATTTACCATATGGCTCCTCCTAAATTGGTAACAAGGAGTCAGTGTTTGGGATCCCATAGTACGTTTAGGCATTGAACCATAGTTTTGTTTGCTATGCCCTAAAATTGCCCATAAATATACTCAGAAATAACTAGGGATGCTGATCACCGTATCTGGAACTTAGCTGGAAATTACATTAGAGGAGCATTATGAAGAACAACTCAGTAAATCAATCGCAGCTTCATACATTAGTTGGGGGTTGTCTCATGTTGTGGCCCAGTAGAGCATGGCCTCCAGCCTCATGGCTTCCTGCTTGCTAGTGGGTGCCAAATCATTAACAGTTTGGATCCACATTATAGTTTTACCAGAGGCCAAAACTGTGCGCTCTGCTATACTGCAAGTAGAGGCAGCATTACCTCTGTAGTATCGGAGGAGCACGGCACCACTGACATTAACCAGCTTCAGCGCAGTGCTTACAAGCTCTATTGCCAAGAGTTTGTAGCACTGTGCTTGTTGCATAGAAGACCTGCCAACCCTGATAGACTGTGGAGGTAGCCAATAAACTAGGTAATGTGCAGTAAACTATACAATTGAAAATCCATTCATTCTTGAGAACGGATTTTTTTTTTAAAAAGTTGTGTTAAGTAAATCACTTTCAAGCAATCTTTTCAAGCAGTGGCGTAACTTCGGGCCCCGGGGCCCCGATGCGAAAGCTCCAACGGGGCCCCCAATTATTGCAAATCTTTAATAGTATTAGTCTTTTTCTATAAGCCAAAGGGACTTTTGGGGCCCCCGTAGGCTGTAGGGTTCAGGTACGATCGCAACCCCTGCACCTGTGGTAGTTACGCCCCTGTTTTCAAGCCCTTTAAGCCTTATTGGGAATATAATATATGTTTCTGTGTTAAAAGTCCGGTTCTAACTACAATGGCATCTTCAGATTTTTCTAAATATATAAGCACAATTTACCTAAATCCCATGCAGGGCATGTCACCATCGGAGTCGTGGATCAAACTCGCCAATACAAGGCTATGAGTCTGTGAAAACCATGGAAGAACTTGGATGCCATCCTTCAGAAATCCATGTGCTGTCTGCTTTTAACATTGAAATGGTTAGGAAAGGATTTTGAATTATTTATTCTTTCTTAGAAGGAATACGGAAAAAAATCACTGCGGAAACTCTTATGGTAAAAACAAACCAAACTGATGAAATCTGATCCGAATCGCTGATGAAAATCGCTACTTTTTTTGCAGACATGAAAAACCACTGATGTCTGAGTGAGGCCTAAGGGTCATTGTTAATTTATGCCTTTGTGACGAGTCAGGATATATCTCAATATAATGTCCCTTCAACGTGATCAATGGGAAGATGAACACTGAATAAATTTACCCAGCATTCATTTGGCAAAAAGGAAGGCGCTTGGTGTTATCTTGCCGAGTGCTTCATGCTCCGGATTGTCAGCGGGCCCACTTCTCAGTCCATCCTGTTCTCCTCCCTCCCTCCTTCCTACTGATAATAATGAGTTGAGACACTTTTATTATCATTATTAATTAGCACTTTCAAGCAAAGGGATTAAATCAATATGGTGGCTGAAACTAATTTTAACAAGCCATTGAAATCAATCACCGGAGCTTTATCTACATAAATGCCACTAAACCCAGCTCGTTAGTGTAACATTAGCTGGGAAGAAAGAGCAGGGAAAATATAAGTGACGGAGAGAACGTCGAGCTTTTAATTAGGAAGACAAAGGGATGTGCTGAATCTCATCCTTAATCCAATTCCACTCGCATAGTCCTGCAATGCACTGTAAATCTGACCATGAGGCAAAAAAAACCCCGACTGCTGCAAAAGAGAAAAAAATCACCAAGCAAATCCTACAGTCCTACAAGTTCATGGACATTCATAACCACGCCATAGATGTGTACAGTATAGTTTATGGATTTCCTGCAGATCAATTACAAGAAAGTTTCCCCCAGTCTATTGCCGATTATTCACCTAATCCCTTGACTACCGCCCGGCGGAGCCCATTGACCCTCTCTCGATTCCTGGAAGCATTTAAAAATGTAAAACTGACCATAATTTGCACAAATGCTGACTCTGTCGTACAAGGGCAGGACGAACTCACAAATATAAAAGTACTCAGGCGGTTTTTTTCTGTCCAGCTTTATTACACATTATATTTTCCCTCAAGGCAAAATATTGTCCTCTAAACTGTGGTAAAGTGAACTAAGAGGTTGGCGGAGATTGAAAAACTACAATAGGTGCTCAATGGAGAGGGATATGGGCACAAATGTGCGGAAAAAATGCCATCCTTTATAGGGAATTTATCAGGAAATCATCTATTGCTAAAGTATGGATTTATAACCAGCATGATGTTCTCATATAGAGTAAAGGCAGTTTTTAGATGGTATGTTTGATTGCCGAAAAAAATATTCTCAAAGGTCCCGAAGTGAGAGCATTGTATAGTGGCCACTTTACACACACCAACTTATCTGTCCATCTTCTGAACAACTTACTGGTTGCAGTGAAATCATGGACACATTGTTCCATTTGTACACAGCAACAAGATAGAAAAATGTGTCCATGATTTCACTGCAACCAGTAAGTTGTTCAGAAGTTGGACAGATAAGTTGGTGTGTGTAAAGTGGCCCTAAGTGGCATGAGCAGCTGTATGGGACTTTGTGGGTGGGTTATTCTGTACATATTGCTCCTCCTGCATCCTTTCGGTTTGCCTCCTTTTCCTTATACAGATGAACCCCTCCCCCACCTAGTCCTGTCCCGCCGCATATGCCACTCAAACAATGCTCTCACTTCAGGACCTTTGAGAATGTTTTTTTCAGCAATCAATCTTAAGGCCAAGTTACTCGTAGCGATGTTCCAGTGACCCGACCAACGATCGGGATCGCTGGAACATCGCTGTGTGATCGCTGGTGAGATGCCAGACAGGCAGATCTCACCAGTGATCACCCAGCGATGCGCCGACAGTCGCTGGGATCGGTCAGGGTGTCGGGTGAACACTGGGTCTCACTGGTCATTGCCCCTGTCACACATGCCGATGCATGCGTGACAGTGGCAGACCAACGATTGAAAAATGGTCCCAGCCATTCCGCAACAATCAGCGATCAGAGAGCTGATCGCTGGTCATACCGGCATGTCACATGCAGCGACGTCGCTGGTGAAACCTGTGACATTGTAGCGACATCGGTAGCGATGTCACTGCGTGTAACCCGGCCTTTACAATCTGGAAACCAAAGATATGATTTGATTCATCATACTAGTGCCAGTATGACACTGCCTTTACTTTGGGAAAATCCTGCTGGTTGGTTCCCTTTAAGGATGTACAAGTGAAACTTTGGAGAAAGGTGTGTAGCTGAAGAGTGAGAAGATGTAGCAATCCCAACTGCCACTTAAGAAGCAGCCAATATTATAACCAGCACTGGGTAGAAGGAGATCATTGTTATAAATTTTTCTTCTACTTGGAGGCCATGTTTAAGCAATGTTAAAGGTGTCTTTAGATTTTCCAAATTTGTTTTTTTATGTTTTTTTTCTGAACAGCTTACCCACAAGACACAGATCAGGGATGGGGAACTCCAGGCCTCGATGACTGCCAAGATTGCATATTTTCAGTATCTCCTTAGTATTGCACAGGTGATAATATAATCACCTGTACTGGTGATGATTCCAACCCCTGTGCAATACTAATGGCCACTTTACACGTCCCGATATCGTTGTCCAACTCTGATACAAAGTCACGTGGTTCGTGCGTTGGCGCCGATATCATTTGTGCGTTGTGTGGTGTTGTAAGAGTGTGTAAAAATTTACTTCCTGAATAAAAAGGTGGGGGCTGTCAGCTGAGGAGGTTGTCACGGAGACAGGGAGGACTTTATGACAGTTTGGGCTGAGGTAAACTGGTCTCCAGAGGTGCTGTGAGGAGAGTGGCTGTGGAGAAGTCTGAGCCAGATAAAGCTGAGACCGGACACTGATCCACTGGACAGCAGAGCCCCTGGAGGGGACCAAAGACTTATTCCCTGCTAAGAAGCGAGTATACTACTGCCAGGAGAGGAGTGCTTTAGAGGAGACGGGTCGGCCATACTGTGAGAGAAAAAGACTGAATCTCTGCTGTGAGACTGCAGGCCTCGGTGTGGTGTCTCTAGGTGAACACACTTGGCCTCCCAAAAAGCTACAGAGACTAAGACCCCCCTTCAGACAAGAGAACACAATATCCCTATTTACTACAGTTGTGTTTTATTTATTTTTCATTTTTGGCGCTGAAGACCATTGGAAGTGACTGCGTTAACAGTACTTCCCCAGGCCTGTACAGACTGTAACTGGACTAAACTTTACTATTAGATAAGGTACCCGGGTATCCAACAGATCAGATATATAAATATATATGTACATATATGTACACTGGGTTTATATGTATTGTATGTATAGAGTTGATAAGATTGTAAATCGGTGTGTTATTTCAGTGATCCTCACTAAACTGCATCCATCTGATTTACACCTGTCCTGCTGCTGTGTGTAGTAAATCGCTTATTTTTCTGTATAGATTTTAGGTAAATTTATTTTTGGCATTGTCTCCTCACACTGAGGAGGAACATTAAGGTAACACACCGACCCCTAGCTTGATGCTGGGTGTATGTAAATAATTTATCTATTTCTGGGGAAATAACATATCTGTGCATCTTGCTCTAAACTTTCCATCTGTTTCCCCAAGTAAAAGCAAGTATTTTATGTTGCTTCTGCCTCCGTCTCTGTTTCTGTGACTCACTGGATCTAGTACGGACCTCTGGTCATTACAGTGTAAATGACCAATTCGATGCAAGAACGATGCCAAAACGATATCGGGGAAGAATTGTGCAGGCTCTCCAACTGGCCGATATTGGATGGACGATCTGGCAGGATCGTGCTGTGTGACAGCCCAACAACGATTTGGAACTTCCCCTATTCACTCCCATGTTAAATGGTCGTTCCCTGGTTCGCTCGTACAAGGGGGCGTATACATCGCAGTTGTGTTGCCTGCTGATATCTCCCTGTGTGACAGCTCCTATGCGATCTTGGATTACTGCCAAAAATGTGCGCGCTCCCGTGCTGTTGTATCCAATATCGGGAAGATATAGGGACGTGTAAAGCGGCCATAAGGACATTCTGAAAACATGACTTGTTGGCGGTCCTCGAGCCATGGAATTCCCTACCTCTGACATAGATGGACAAACCATTTTATGCACATATATAAAACAATAAACTAAAATCGGTCTGCAACTCACCCAACAAACCTACCAGGAACAAGAGGAGCAATAAAGTTCACATCAAAACCAACCCATTGTGTGCAGTGTGTCAACTTCCCAGCTCTAAAAAAAAAATCATCGACATACTAGCCAACATTTATCAATGGACTTGCCAATTTTTTGGCCAATTTTCTCCAAAATATTGTTTAATTTACTCTGTGACATATTTGTTAATCATTTGTGCCATGTATGTCAGTTTGTAAAACTGGAATGAAAAACTGGAGTGAAGGTGGCTGAATTCTTGCGCACGTTTCAGATACAACTATGAAGTTGGTGAAACTAAAATGCAGATTGGAAAAAAAAGTTGCATTTATACCCCACCCTGACCCTGGAATAGTTAAAGTGACATAATTTAGCTAGTTAACTGCAGTGTTGTATGTTGTGACAGATTTATCAAAAAAAGGAACTAGAAATCATAAATGTGTCATAACACACATCAGTGAAGCAGTTTAGCTTAAGCACGCTTGTTTTGATAGATGGTGGCCATTCTTTTTATTCTAGAAACCAAGGATAAAAGCCAAAGTCTGCGGTTTAATCTTCAACTAAGCGTCACATGCAAGATAATCTACAGCAAATAAAGTCAATAAAAGTGGAAGGAATGGTGACGGTAATTCTACTGCAACACAGTTTGGGATGTCCATGCTCCTTCTTTGAGCGTGAGGCCCTCTGAGTGCCTTCTTCTAGTGCTAATAGTGAACTTGTGTGTCAAATTAATGGGAGATGTTAATTTTTTTGATCTTTGAGTCTTGACCCTATTAGCATCTACCCCTAAGAAATAATTGTCATACAACTGGGGTATGGAAAGACAATAAAAAAACATGTTTTTTACAGCTATACAAGGATTGCGGTAGAACTTTTTTCTCTGAGCAAATTAGAAGAGATTTACAATACAAAAGTATAAAAAGACCAAGCTATGGAATAATAGCACTATATATATAAATAAATATTATACAGTGGGTACAGAAAGTATTCAGACCCCTTTACATTTTTCACTCTTTGTTTCATTGCAGCCATTTGGTAAATTCAAAAGTTCATTTTTTTCTCATTAATGTACACTCTGCACTCCATCTTGACTGAAAAAAACTGAAATGTAGAAATGTTTGCAAATTTATTAAAAAAGAAAAACTGAAATATCACATGGTCATAAGTATTCAGACCATTTGCTCAGGCACTTATAGTTGAGTCACATGCTGTCCATTTTCTTGTGATCCTCCTTGAGATGGTTCTACTCCTTTATTGGAGTCCAGCTGTGTTTAATTAAACTGATAGGACTTGATTTGGAAAGCACACACCTGTCTATATAAGATCTCACAGCTCACAGTGCATGTCAGACAACATGAGAATCATGAGGTCAAAGGAACTGTCCAAGTAGCTCAGAGACAGAGTTGAGGCAAGGCATATATCTGGTCAAGGTTACAAAAGTATTTCTGCAGTACTCAAGGTTCCTAAAAGCACAGTGGCCTCCATAATCCTTAAATCGAAGAAGTTTGGGACCACCAGCAGTCTTCCTAGACCTCGCTGTCCAGCCAAACTGAGCAATTGTGGGAGAAGAGCCTTGGTGAGGTAAAGAAGAACCCAAAGATCATTGTGGCTGAGCGCCAGATATGCAGTAGGAAGATGGGAGAAATTTCTACAGACTCAACTATCACTGCAGCCCTCCACCAGTCGGGCCTTTATGGCAGAGTGACCTGATGGAAACCTCTCCTCAGTGCAAGACATAAGAAAGCCCGCATAGAGTTTGCAAAAAAACACATGGAGGACTCACAGATTATGAGAAATAAGTTTGTGTGGTCTGATGAGATGAAGATAGAACTTTTTGGTGGTAATTCTAAGTGGAAAGTGTGGAGAAAACCAGGCACACTCATCACCTGCCCAATACAATCCCAACAGTGAAACATGGTGGTGGCAGCTTCATGCTATGGGGATGTTTTTCAGCTGCAGGGACAGGACGACTGGTTGCAATTGAAGGAAACATGAATGCGGCCAAGTACAAGAGATATCCTGGATGAAAATCTCTTCCAGAGTGCTCTGGACCTCAGACTTGGCTGAAGGTTCACCTTTCAACAAGACAATGACCCTAAGCACAAAGCTAAAATAACAAAGGAGTGGCTTCACAACAACTCTGTGACCATTCTTGACCGGCCCAGCCAGGGCCCTGATGTACCCTAATTGAGCATCTCTGGAGAGACCTGAAAATGACTGTCCACCAACGTTCACCATCCAACCTGACAGAACTGGACAGGATCTGCAAGGAAGAATGGCAGAGGATCCCCCAATCCAGGTGTGAAAAACTTGTTGCATCATTCCCAAGAAGACTCATGACTATACTAGCTCAAAAGGTGCAAATACTCAATACTGAGCAAAGGGTCTGAATACTTATGACCAGGTGATATTTCAGTTTTTCTTTTTTAATAAATTTGCAAAAAATTCTACAATTCAGTTTTTTTCAATCAAGATGGTGTGCAGAGTGTACATTAATGAGAAAAAAATGAACTTTTTTTAATTTACCAAATGGCTGCAATGAAACAAAGAGTGAAAAATGTAAAGGGGTCTGAATAAATTCTGTACCGACTGTATACTGTCAAGTCAAAATACCTACTGAAGTGCAGGTGATATCTACTGGCAGATGTACCATGGATTGGTTTCCAGTTGTCAAAGATGTTTTGGACCGATGCTCGTTGTGCTTAGTGCAACATGTTCAACAGTTGTAATTTCCAGTCCTAAATGATAGATGCTTCTTATTATAAATAAATAGTCATGCTATAAATGTTCAATGGAAAAGACATACAGTACTTGCCAACTCTGTCAGAATGAATGTGAGTCTATCGGAATAATTGAAGCCCATGCACATTTGATAAAACACATATTTAATGGCTTGTTTTCACCATCAAAAATACTCATCAGCTGGATGAGTGGAATGAACAGATGATCCAGCCATTTGTAATCATTCAAACTACCAACCAGGTGTGTTGTATTTTTTGAGCTGCTGATCAGCACTGGCTTCATCATTGATGGAAAAAAGGTCAATATCGTCCAGTGTTGTCTGGATGTGTTTTAGAACAATTACTAACGATGGGAGATTTAAAGTGGACACTTCTCGAACTCACAGAAGAGTTGGCAAATCTCTAGCTAAAGTCAGCCAAAACCTTCCAGAAAGCTGCTCTTCTTTAAGACTTCCTGTGAATGCTTCATCTTCAAATGGAGCAATGGCATCCCAACACACATTCAGGGAGCATGAAACTGAGACATAGCTCAGCTGTTAAGGTACCTTTACACGCCGCGACGGCAGGCTGGATACATCCCGCTACTTCACCTGCACGAGCACGCTCAAACGGTTACAAACGGTCAACGCACCCTCTTTACACGCCGCCACAAGGTTCGCTACGCCACGCTACATCTATAGCTAGCTACATCGCCGGGTGTCTCAAGTAGCCAGCTGTAGCTCATTTACACACCGCTATAACCAGCTACTATGGGCGTACCTGGTGCAGCAGGGCCAGCACATAGGCGTGCCACAATTGTGGATTACAAGCCGTCCGTACGCTGATAGGACGAAGCAATAACATCCTGATTGGGCAGGCAACGCAGGAGGCTGAGTAATACAGCACGCTCGAGCGATTGTGTAGTGTGACTCGTCAGCTCCTTTAAATATGCCTCCCTATGCAGCGACTACCAATCGTCATGCAGCAGCTTCTACCAATGATCGCACATGGGGCGCGGTAACACGGAGCCAGGGTCACGCCTTAGCTACATTGCAGCTACATCGCAGGCTGTCCCGAGTTCCCTTCCGTTGCCTCTTTACACGCCGATACAGCTCGCTACCGTCGGCGTTGTAGCCATCAGTTTTCGGGCAGAGCTAGGAAACAGATGTATCTGTTGCCGGCTGTAGCGTCACGTCTTCAGACGCCGCTACGACGGGCTACATTGGCGCTACAAGCTACATTTGTAGCCTGTAGCGGGATGTATCCAGCCTGCCGTCGCGGCGTGTAAAGGGCCCTTTAGCTATGTAACAGTAATGGCGATGTAGGAGGCAACAATGCAACCGCAACCTTTTACCAATCATGTTATTGTAGGAGTAACTTGAGGTTTCAAATAAAAATCTTTCTGACAGTCTTCCCAATTTTGTGCCATTTATCATATGGGGGACTCACCGTAGCCGGGGGTACACGTAGCGGGCGTTGTTTCTCCTCCAGTCACAGAACCGCGCCTGCGGTGGTGTAGGCCCGGTGGTCCAGATCAATAGGGGAAATGGCGGAACAGTAGGGCTGATTTGTCTTCGTGACGCCACCTGCGGGTGTTCTGGTAACTTTACCAGCGCTGCGGGTTCTCCGGGGGATGTTAAGCAGCTAGGTGGGACGCTCCCCACAGGATGAGCGGGAGTCCCCGGAGCCGGGAGCTGCGCAAGATGTTGTGAGGCAGCTGCGGGATGCTGCGCGCCAGATCCAGGAGTAACGCACAACCACACAAAGTCTCTTTTAGGTACCTTTACTGGGTGGTAATCAGGTACACTCGAACCGGGATAGTGAAGTCGGCACTTCTGGAGGTTCACAGCAAGCAGTGTTAGGCTTCCTTTCTCTAGTTCTCTGATTATGGTCGGGTGGATGTGGAATCCAGCCGGACCGGGCAGTGTGTTCAATGGAACTTGCTTCACCTGGTTATCAGCACTGAGGGCACTGTAAAAGGGTCTGAGCAGGATCAGTACTCTTTCCCTGGGCTCTCGTGGATGGGTGCATCAGGTGGAACAGGTGGCTAAACCTCCTGTTAATGGTGCTGGTTCTCTGTGATGGCTTGGTGGCTCTCACAGCTTCGGTTCCAGTAACCGGTGATTAAGGAAAGAGTCAGATTAACTCTGTGTTCCTGAGAGATGTCCTCCTTCTTCCTCTTATCCCTATTGCAGGGATTTCCACTTGCTAACAGGCTGGTTGGGCCTAGTGTGTTCCTCATAGGGTGGAGGTTTCACACTGGCTGGCAGCTCTTGTAGCGTCTACCACACTCTGAAGTTTCTCCCTCCAAGACTCTATTTATAGGGGGAACTGGCTCAAAGTGACCAGTGGAGCTCCCCTAGAGGCTCGGGGTGAAACCAGGTGTTCTAAGTGTTGTTGTGTTGTTTGGTGTTTGTGGGTTTGCTTTGCTGTTACTTACTCCATTTGTGCCCTAAGGATTTCTGTGGTGCCCAACAGGTGCCAGGGTGCCACATTCCCCCTTAGTTAACCTCAGTTCTCCCGGCTGAGCAAAAAGTTATTTTTACAACTTAACACTAAGCATTTTATAACAGTTAATTACAGAGTTTTAAAGAAAACACAAAAATCACTGAAAAGGAAGTGAAAAATATGAAAAGCAGTCCATACGGCACTAGTCCATCTGCCGCAGGCTGGAAAAGGTAAAGTTAGTGGTCACACAAGTCCTGTGATAATTGTCCAAAGTTTATGAAAAGGGAAAAAGGTAAAGTCCAGGGATACATGGTAACTTTATACATTCCCTACGGGTGTCTCTGCTTGGGAGGCCGGTACTACCCTTCTATACCTTACCAGGCGCTTTCTGTCCCCAACTTAGTATACTTGGGACAGAGCCCAGTTCCTCCACCCTTCTGTACACTACTTTTTACAGGTTTTGAAAACGGTTGCTATTTACAAACACTTACAGGTTACATTTTCCACTACATTTTAAACCCATTCACCAAGTTTGAGTGGGGGTTGTCCTAATGTACTACGTGTGGATCTGCGTAGTGTGGGTGTTTCCAAAGCTGTTGGTGCAGTGTACGAAGTGGTTCTTGATTCTCTATGTCTGCTTTGTGGTAGACCATAGTAAGTGCGGAGTCTATCAACTGGACTAACCTCTGTAGGTAGTTGAGTAGGAATGGCTTCTCTTACTGTGGGACTAGCAGGTTGACCGATTACAGGAAACTCAGGTTCCATAGGCTGCAATTCTTGCACTTGGACTTGTTCTTGTTGGACTTGTTGAATTGGATTTGGTTACTGATCTTCAACAGGTTGGTAGAAATGCATAACTGGTATGAGGAATGCTTCACCGCATTGTGGCCAATCAGCTGGTAAGTATCCAATGTCTGTAAGGACTAGATTTTCCTTTGTTTCTTCATCTATAGTTACAGCAGGGTAACTGGTTGCTTGTGGGATTAACTGTGGCGGACATTTCTTCAAATGATCCCTTGAGACAGTTGCAATAGTATTCCCATTGTCTTTACTAATAACACAAGTTTTTGAGTTGTCATAGTGTGACGGCATAACGTTGTAGGGTATAGATTCCCAACTGTTATCCAATTTGTTGGTTTTTCGCTTTCTTTTTAGCACTACATCACCTATAGCTAGTGGTTCAGCTGAGGCGTGCTTGTTGAAGTCTTTTTCTTGTTTGGTTCTACTGATTTCCAGGTTTCTTTCCACGCTCTCTTGTACTTTCCTGTACTTCTCTTGGCGTTGGCTAACCCAGTCTTCATCAGAAGAGTCTTCTGTGGGTTCGATGGTTCCCATCTGCAAATCAATAGGCAATTTACCTGGTCTTGCTCTCATCAAGTAAGCAGGTGTATAGTTTGTTGAACTGACAGGTATGTGGTTGTAGATGTCCACGAGATCTGGAAGTTTCTCTGGCCATTGATTCCTCTCTTCAAATGGTAAGGTCTTGAGCATGTCAATGACTATGTGGTTCATCTTCTCACATAGGCCGTTCGTCTGGGGATGATAAGGTGTTGTGCGGATTTTCTTACACCCATACAGCCCTAAGAATTCTTGGAACAGAGCTGATTCGAAGGCTGGCCCTTGGTCAGTTAAGACTTGGTCTGGATACCCATGGGGTCGACAGAAGTAACTCTGGAACGCTTTGGCTGCTACCTCAGCAGTTAAATCCTTAACTGGAACGACTACCAGGAATCTTGAGTAGTGATCGACGATGGTGAGAGCGTAAGTGTACCCGGTTCGACTTGGGGTAAGCTTCACGTGGTCGAGAGCAACTATTTCAAGAGGTTTGGTGGTAACAATTGGCTGCAACGGAGCTTTCTGAGTTAGATGGTCTTTCCTTCGAAGGTGACATGGTCCACAGTTTTTAAACCATTTGTCAATGGAGCCTCGCATACCGACCCAGTAGAACCGATCCTTCAGGAGTCTCTCCAGCTTCTTCCATCCAAAGTGGCCGGCATCATCATGGTATGCTTCAAGGATCATTTGGACTTCAGTCTTGGGAACTACAATCGGCCAGATTAGTTCATGGGTTCTTGGATTGAGGTATCTTCTACATAGTTTGCCCTGGTAGACAAACAACCTTCCTTTCTCCTTCCACAGGCGTTTAGCAGTTGGTGAGGCATCAGAGTCCATGTTGGCGTGTTCTTGAGTGATCAGATCCCTTACCAGGCTGACATCTGGGTCGTTGGCTTGAGCCTCCCTCCAGTCATGGTGGGGTAAAGGGTTCATGGTCCTCTCTACACGAGTCTGGTTTCTCTGATGACATGTTGCTGTACCCGAACGGTGGAAAGCAGGTAGTTCAATCTCTTCCAGGTCATCTATGTCTTCTCCCTCTTCAGGAAGATGAGGCATTCGGGACAGGGCATCAGCATTGCCGTTCTTGTGACCTGCCCGGTACTTTACAGTGAAGTCGTAGTTAGCGAGTCTTGCTACCCAACGCTGTTCTAGGGCTCCCAGCTTTGCGGTCTCTAAGTGTGTTAGAGGATTGTTGTCTGTGAAAGCTGTGAACGGGGCGGATGCCAGGTAATGCTTGAAACGCTCTGTGATCGCCCAGACCAGGGCCAGGAACTCCAGCTTGAAGGAGCTGTAGTTCTCCGGGTTCCTTTCTGTGGGACGGAGCTTTCTGCTGGCGTAGGCTATCACCTTCTCCTTGCCCTGCTGACGTTGAGATAGGACTGCTCCCAAATCTTCATTGCTTGCATCGGTGTACAATAAAAACGGTAGATTGTAGTCAGGGTAGGCCAGGATTTCTTCTCCAGTTAAAGCATCTTTCAGCGTTTGGAAGGATTTGTCCTGCTCTGGGCCCCAGTGGAACGGGGGTCCCCTGATCTTGCCGTTTTTGGATTGACCTACTAAGAGATCTTGCATGGGGGCGGCTATCTTGGTATAGCCTTTGATGAAGCGTCGGTAGTACCCGACCAGTCCTAGAAATTGACGTACCTCTTTGTGGTTGGTTGGTGCTGGCCAGTCCTTGATTGCGGTGACTTTGTCCGGATCCGGTGCTACGCCTTTGGCACTGACCACATGTCCTAGGTATTGGACCTTGGTTTCAGCAGGTGGCACTTGGACGGTTTCAGTTTCATCCCGTACTTGGACAGTGACTCGAACACTTCACTCAGGTGTTGGAGGTGATCTTCATAGGTCTGAGAGTAGACAATGACATCATCAAGGTATAACAAGACAGTCTCAAAGTTCTTGTGGCCCAAACAACACTCCATAAGTCTCTGAAATGTTCCTGGGGCATTGCACAACCCGAATGGCATACTGTTGAATTCGCATAAGCCCATAGGAGTAGTGAAGGCTGTCTTCTCACGATCCTCCTCTGCAACGGCAACCTGCCAGTACCCACTAGTAAGATCTAATGTGGAGAAGTAGTTGGCAGATTTGAGTGCAGCTAGTGACTCTTCTATGCTTGGTAACGGGTATGCATCCTTGTGTGTGACTTTGTTGATTTGCCTATAGTCTACGCACATCCTCATACTACCATCTTTCTTTTTAACCAGGACTAGTGGTGCGGCCCAGGGACTACAGCTATCCCTAATGACTCCTGCATTTTTCATGTCCTGAAGCATCTCTTTTGCTTTCTGGTAGTGAGTGGGTGGTATAGGCCTGTACCTTTCTTTGATAGGTGCATGGTTGTCTGTGGGGATATGGTGTTGTACCCCTTTAATCCTCCCAAAGTCAAGTGGGTGTTTGCTGAACACTTGCTCATACTCCCGAACTACCCGGTATACTCCATTTTTCTGGTGAGAGGGTGTATTGTCAGTTCCTACACTGAGGTCTTGACACCATTTCTCTAACTGATCTTTGGAGTGAGGGGGTTCATCAGTGACTGTTTGGTTTGAGGATTTTACATCAATCACAGCATCATCTTTTACTTGGTACAATTTTGCGACAGTTGCATATCTTGGCAGTCTGACTTCGTCATCACCATAATTCAATATGCGTACGGGGACTCTCCCCTTTCTTAAGTCGACTAACCCTCTGGCTGTCAAGAGCGTAGGACTACTGTCGGACATTACAGGTTCTTCTATAGCTTGGTAGTCCTGCCCTCTGAGGCCTATGGCTGCTCGACACCAGATCATCATCTCACTTCTGGGTGGTACCACAATTGGAATGGGATCTGTGACCCTTACTCTGCCAATTTCACCATTCGACAATATTACCTGTTGTTGATACACCAGAGCTCTGATCTGCTTTTGGATAGTCCTCTTTTCTCTGGGTTTACCGGCTTCAGCACTCTGTTGGAGTAAAAACAACACTTCATCGAGGCATTTGATCATGACATTGGTACCCAATATGACATATGGATCCTTGTGGTTAGGCTTATCCTGGACCACTAAGATACCCTGGTTTTTCAACTGCACCCTCCCCACCTTTACTGTAGCTTCCCACTGTCCCTCTATGGTAACCGGTATACCATTAGTGGCATAAAGGTTCATCTCGGGGTATGGGGGTTCAAGCTTAACATCTGGCCAGAACTGCTTGTAAAGGGTACTGGGGATGGATGTCATCTGGGATCCAGTGTCTATCAAGGCGGATATAGCGATGCCATCGATGATGATTGGTAAGTATGGACAGTCTCCCACATACTTGTGTTCCCAGCTGGACGTAGGGCCTGAACAGTCTACTCCTGGGGTTGGCCCTTCTCGCCCAGGGGTCGCTCGTTTAAAGGACGGGATTGCAGGTTGCGTCCTCCTAAGTCGTTCTGCTGACTGTGGCGGCGTCTGTCAGGACTGCGGCGGTCTGCAGGTTTTCCTCGCGACGGCTGTGTCTTTCTCCTCATCCACGGGACGTCGTCAGGGCTGTCGGCGAGTTGAATCTTGTCCGATGGCCTTGCATCTGTCTTGGGTCTTCTCCCAGCTTGTAGCTTGGCCACGTCTTTCATCAGCTGCTCGACGTTAGCACACAGTTGATCAAACCAGTCAGGTGTTACAGTCTGTGCAC
Source organism: Allobates femoralis (assembly GCA_033576535.1). NCBI lineage: Eukaryota > Metazoa > Chordata > Amphibia > Anura > Aromobatidae > Allobates > Allobates femoralis. The sequence goes on from JARQOC010000004.1 coordinate 107,657,967, forward strand.
TGGACTGAATCGCGGGGATTGGAGATGCTGCTGCCGGCACGGAAGGGGTGTCAGTGTACTGCTGCTGCTGCGAAGCGGGATCAGGTACTTCAGCGAGTCGTTGTCCCCAAACTGTTAAGTCTCTCAAGGTGTCAAACTCTGCGCCTGGATTTTGTATGGACCACCAGCTTGCTTGCTTTCTATCCTCAGATAGTTTAAGGCCCACAATAAATTGTCCAATTAACGCTTTGTTTTCATCTCGGATACCATCAGGATCAACTGGTTTTAACAGTCTGAATGCTTCTTGCAAGCGCTGTGAATAATCAAAGACACTTTCTTGTGCCCCTTGGTTACAACGATAGAATGACAGTCTTAGTTCAGCTTCAGTATGGCGCTCAAAGACCCGGGTTAATTTAGCGAATATCTGCTCCACAGATTCCTGAGTTTCTACAGGCCAGCTGCGGCTCTGCAGTTCAGCTGCGCCGGTTAACTGTCCCATAACAACTGAAGCTCTTTGCTTACCGGTCATCGGGTACATGTCCAGCGTCTGGCATATCTTTCTCTGGAAGTTCTCCAAGGTACTGGGTACACCGCTGTACTTAGGTAACCAAGTCGCATTAGGAACGTAGGGTAGAGACATCGGCATAATCGGAGCGGGTTGCGGTGGCATACCGCCGACTTGTTGCTGTCCATCAAGAGGTATGTTTTGAGGTGCCGCTTGGTCTAGCGGGGGCACCGCGTGATCGGGAGCCGGGTTACTCATGGTCGCTCCCCCTTAGTTAAGCGTAGCCTTTCCCTCGGTTTCAAACGGAAGTGTCGGCCTCGCGGTGAGGAGTGAGGCACCACGGGAGTTTCCGGTTCCTGCTGCGTACGGAGGAAGTCGTCAGAGCGTGGGGCCAATCTTTGCGCCCTCTGCACAGTCACGTCCCTTCTTTTCCCGCCTTTTCGCGCAGCAATGGCGGACCAAATGTACAGTTCGATATTTACAGTCAATAAATAGCACACAATACCCGTGATAACAGGCCTGCTCGTATCCTCTTCGTGACGCCAAATTCTGAATCATCGTAGCCGGGGGTACACGTAGCGGGCGTTGCTTCTCCTCCAGTCACGGAACCGCGCCTGCGGTGGTGTAGGCCCAGTGGTCCAGATCAATAGGGGAAATGGCGGAACAGTAGGGGTGATTTTTTGTCTTCGTGACGCCACCTGCGGGTGTTCTGGTAACTTTACCAGCTCTGCGGGTTCTCCGGGGGATGTTAAGCAGCTAGATGGGACGCTCCCCACAGGATGAGCGGGAGTCCCCGGAGCCGGGAGCTGCGCAAGATGTTGTGAGGCAGTTGCGGGATGCTGCGCGCCAGATCCAGGAGTAACGCACAACCACACAAAGTCTCTTTTAGGTACCTTTACTGGGTGGTAATCAGGTACACTCGAACCGGGATAGTGAAGTCGGCACTTCTGGAGGTTCACAGCAAGCAGTGTTAGGCTTCCTTTCTCTACCGTAGTTCTCTGATTATGGTCAGGTAGATGTGGAATCCAGCCGGACCGGGCAGTATGTTCAATGGAACTTGCTTCACCTGGTTATTAGCACTGAGGGCACTGTAAAAGGGTCTGAGCAGGATCAGTACTCTTTCCTGGGCTCTCGTGGATGGGTGCATCAGGTGGAACAGGTGGCTAAACCTCCTGTTAATGGTGCTGGTTCTCTGTGATGGCTTGGTGGCTCTCACAGCTTCGGTTCCAGTAACCGGTGATTAAGGAAAGAGTCAGATTAACTCTGTGTTCCTGAGAGGTGTCCTCCTTCTTCCTCTTATCCCTATTGCAGGGATTTCCACTTGCTAACAGGCTGGTTGGGCCTAGTGTGTTCCTCATAGGGTGGAGGTTTCACACTGGCTGGCAGCTCTTGTAGCGTCTACCACACTCTGAAGTTTCTCCCTCCAAGACTCTATTTATAGGGGGAACTGGCTCAAAGTGACCAGTGGAGCTCCCCCTAGAGGCTCGGGGTGAAACCAGGTGTTCTAAGTGTTGTTGTGTTGTTTGGTGTTTGTGGGTTTGCTTTACTGTTACTTACTCCATTTGTGCCCTAAGGATTTCTGTGGTGTCCAACAGGTGCCAGGGTGCCACATTGGCATGTGGCTCAGTGGTTAGCACTGCAGTCTTCCAGAGCTGAGGTCCAAGATTCAAGTCTCAGCAAGGACAACATCTGCAAGGAATTTGTATATTCTCCCCGTTTTTCTCTGGGTTCTCCAGTTCCACCGGGTTCTTCGGTTTCCTCCCACACTCCAAAGACTTACTGATAGGGAATTTAGATTGTGAGCTCCAATGGGGACAATGATGATGGTGTCTGTAAAGTGCTGTAGAAGTAATAGCGCTATATAAGTGAGTAAAATGCTGGCCCCTTTCTATGTGGCAGAGAGGCCCCTAGACACTAATCAAAAGTGTGACTTCTAAGGCCGGCTTCACACTGCGGCATGATCCGGTCCGCTGCTGTCCGGGATGACCCAGACAGCCACGGACCAGATCAGCACACAGGACTGGGGGGCTAATATGCCCTCCGGTCCAGTATGCAGCGCACGCAGCTGCAGCCGCTGACAGGTCAGGACCGCGGCGCCCGCGGTCCTGACTTATCAGCAGCTGGAACTGCATGCGGTTGCACACGGGACCGGAGGGAATATTAGCCCCCCAGTCCTGTGTGCTGATCCGGTCCGTGGCTGGATTACACCGCAGTGTGAAGCCTGCCTAACTCTGCACCACCTATATGTATTACCTATAGAGTATATAGAACATAAACTGCATACTATGAGGTGTGACATCATTGGCCGTTACATTCCATGGATTTTGGACTGAGGCCCAGGACCTTCAGGACCTCTGAGTAAAGGATAAAATATCTTTCTATTTAATGAATTCATGCCCTCACTCATTCACCGCAGGTTGCATCAGCAATAAATGAAGTCGAAAATTCAAGGCCAAAAGAGGTCACATTGAAATGTATGGGTCACGTCGGAAGATGTAGCGTATCTCGTAAAAAACAAAAAGCCTGTCCAATGGAGTACATAGATCTGTTCTGTCTGAGATGGTGAACTTTAAATACAGGCTTGTATATTAACCTCTATGATTGGTTTCAAGCAGCGAAGAAGTTAATGGGGCTGCTTTGCAATCTCTACACACTTAAATTGTCTGTTTTAGAGGAAGAGCATGCAAGCTTTATGGATCTGCCTGCCTTCCATCAATAAATGCTACAGAGGTTGTTGTAACAGTATGCGGTTTCTTGTTAGCTGTACTTTAAGCGGAGAAGTGACGGCCCTCTGACAATATAATTTACATCCCCGTATAAAACTATCTCTGGAAGCCAGGCTAATTTGTGGCAGATTGGGTCATTTGTCTCAGGCAGTGTCTAACAGCCCAATCAATCAGAGCAGTGTTTCCAAAATATCGCTTTTCAAGCGTGCCCTGGAGAGGCAGGAATTGATTGGGATCTTAGAAAGCAAAATTACAGCAATAACTTAAAAGAAACAATAATTACTGAATCATACCAGTGTCAGCAAGTCTACAGAACACGAAACAGCCATCAGTGAGCAGTTCAATATACTCCCAGGCGGATTTATTGAATGGGAGGGGGGGACGTTCGCCCCCTTCCTTTATCAGAATGCACCCCCCCTACCCCTCCCGAGCAGGTTAGAAAATCACAATGCACTGTAAGCCAATAATTTGTTAGCAGCATGTAATGATGACATGCTCCAGCCTTTAACTATGCCGAGTATCTCGCACGTAATCCATGGTGACATTTCCACATGTTATGGTTAAAAAGAAAATATCAATTATACAATAATTTATGTGGTTGCCTTTAATCACGCAGAGGCACATAAAGGTAAATGATGAATGCCTCGCTGCTAAGTGCGTTCAGGCAAGAGGCGGCCATTTTATTGAGTGGTTCTTAGAGAGTTAAGAGCATTCTTATGACTGTTATTGGTCCTGTCGACAAAATGGTTTGCTTTTGATGGCAGTATATTGGTACAATTTAATATATAAGTTGGCATTTCAGCTATTAAATACAGTTCTATTTTTTACTCCAGTGAAATGTTGACACAGTTGGTTGCCACCTTTTTCCAAAACAAAAGACTTAGCTTACTTTTATTATTTTGACTGCTTAATGGTGAAGCCACTGGTAGTACAGGCAATGGAAAGCTAAATTGCACCCTAAAATATAGGGACTGTGCAAAGAAAAAAAATTAAGGCACTCACATCTTTCATTTTTTTAAATTGCATGTATTGTGTGATTTATCAGAGATGCAGAATCAGACTGGCTCACCGGAGCACCAATGGGTCCCTTGAAGGCTTAGATCAGAAGTCTCGAGAGAGATATTCAGGTCCAAGATAGGGTTGTGGGTCACACTCAGCTCCAAGAGAGGGTCTCATTCAGCTTTGACAGATGGTCGTGAGCCACATCCAGCTCCCACCCCCTCACAGTAGTGCGCATACAGAGCCCCTGATACTGGTACAATGACAGTGAAAGCTTTTCCACAGATTTTTCATTGACTGCTGTGATGACATGAATCCATATTACCCATATTTGAATGTCCAAAATCATGTCATCCAACCCCATGGATCAGTTAAAGCAGCTCCCAAGTAGTCCGGATGTAAATGATGAGCCCAGGGCTAGGGGTACTCGGACACCGGGATTGATGGTTTCTGGAGGGGGAATCAAGGGTGGTCGGGTTCCCGGTTCCGTGCCTTGGGTTTTCATTTATTAGATGTGGGGAGGGAATATTTAAAAGGGAGCGTGACGCCACCTGTAGTTCCCGGTCATTTGGATACCGGCGCTGCAAGCCGGCTGCTGAGGTGATGGGGTGCAGCTAAGTGTGGTACAGCTCCCCACAGGTGGAGCTTTTACCTCAGGGCAGCGATGATGGAGGATAATGAGGGTGATGGAGAGAGTAGTTGTTGCAGTTCTTACCCCTCCATTGAGATGTTGCTGATGGTGTTGGAGCCCTCCAGGCACCAGCGAGAAGAATCACAGAGACAAGTTCAACTCTAACTCCACTTTACTGGGTACTGCAGATGTTAAGATGAATCACGGTACAGTCTGGTTTACCGGCTGTCTGTTGCTGGTTCAGGGTTACCCTTATGGAGTCTCCAGATGTTCCCTCTTAGTCTTTCGGGGTCTACTTTACTCTTCTCTGTCTTTACCACCCCACAGAGCTCTCCCCCCAGTCCTACGGTCTGTAGCTAGTAGGTAAGGTTGGTTCCTTACCGATACAGACGGGAGCAGCTGGAATGCACTATCTCCCACCACCGGAATTCGGCCCGTTACCTATAGTGTCCTGAACCGGTTTAGTCCTGAGGGGTGAGATGCCTTTGTGGTGCTAACAGCAACCCGATTACTATGGGCCCTCAGTTCGTCGGTTTGCAGCCAGAGGTAAACTACTGACCGCCTCAGCTTCCCGTGTTGCCGGTGTTCCCCAAACGTGGCCAGCCGGCTCCAACCAGTCCTGGTCCATTTCCTTCTGTCCTGGGCCCCCACTTAAAGATGGGGATCCCTCTGTCAGCGGTACTGTCAGGCGCGTCTGTGGCAGCCCACTAAGAGTGTGTAACTGATCGAAGGTGTCGTATTCTTTGTTTTAGTAATGAGTAGGATAATCCTGAAGCTCCATACACCACATGCAACACCCAGTGTTAGAGGACCAATTAGGCACCCGTTACTAGGGTAACCGGTCCTGGTGGGAGGAGAGGCAAGGTTATAAAGCAGTGGGGAAAGCAGCAAGGAGTGAGATCAGGAGAGTGAATCCGGGAAGTCAAGTCAAGTCGAGACGAGAGAGAAGCAACAGGACAGGAGCTACACAGAGCTGTGCAGCAGATGTAGCAGAGTGGAGAAAGAACAGCAAAGAACGGAACAGCTAACTGGGAGGGCACCTCAACCTGGTGACCCAGAAGAGAAAGGGGCTAAGAGTAGAGCGGGTAATCCAATACCCTTGCCCAGTCCAAATCCGGACTACCGGCTCTGACGTGGTCCAACAAGTTACAACCCTGAATCACAGAACCCGGAGTGGTCACAGGCTTTACAGGAGCATGACCCACCAACTAACAACTACCGCAGCTTATACCAGGAGCACCCACCTAAGAGGACCAGGGCCCGCCAAGGGAGAATTTACGTTGCAGCAATGACCCAACCGAAGGCCCTCAGTGTTCCCAATTAGGTATAGCAGAGCAGCGAAGTGAAGGGACAGATACGGATAGAGAAGGATACTAGTGGAGCTTCAGAGGGACACTACTCATTGCCGGAACCACCCGGTCCACTACCTGGCAATAAGAACTGAGTTACTTTGTATGCTGCAGAATACCAGAGTAAATTCCCGTTCAGAGTGAGCAACGTGTCCGAGCTTTATTCCATGAACTGTTCTTCACCTACATTGCTTCACAGTGACTGCGCTGCTGTACTACTCTACTTATTCCTACTTCCTACACCACGGGATCCCGCTCGTCCTGCCGGGAGCGACTCCATCTTGCTGCCGCCCATCACCCTGGAGGTCCAAGCAGCGCCGGTGCTATCACCGGAACCTACAGGTGCCGTCACGAACAAAACGTTATTTTTATTTTTATCTTTATTTTCCCCTTTTTGCATTGACTGCCAGGCCCACAGCCTTAGGCACCGCCACCCCGTGACCTCCAGACTGCTCCTGAGGTCTGAGTCCCCTGACCTGGGTTAGTCACGTCCTTCCTGACTGCCTTCCCAGCACTGTCTGAGGTAACTGTCACTCAATTATTTCTTCACTAACCTAGGCTCCACCCCCTTTTGGGACCTACTAAATAACCATTCCCCGACCTATACAAGGTGGCCTAGTTCTGTGTGTGTTTGTAACTTGAGACTCCACAGGTTAAACCCTAAGCCGACAACTTACAGAGATAACACATTTATTGTCAGAGAGTAATACCTCTCTGTGGTGCCTAGCCAGAGGGGCGCCACATAAACACATGGAACAGCTGCAGAGCCATTCAATGTGTAGTGGCCACTGCCAAGTACTGCAGAATAGCTCCTGTTTAAAAGGATCTTTTTTAAAGGAATAAGAGCTCTCGGAGAGGCCATTGTACTTTGAAACTAGCTGCCCTCCGCATCTCTGTTCCATGTGTTTTCAGTTGATTTGTGTTTATTTTAGACCCTCACTAAGTTCACATTTCATAATTTCATAGTTTTTAAGGTTGAAGGTAGACATAAGTCCATCAAGTTAAACATGTAAAACATGTTCATCCAAAGAAAAGCAAATCCCACATGAGGCAGATGCTAATTGCCCAATTTTGGGGGACAAATTTATTTCTGACTCCAAATATGGCAATTAAACTAACTCCCTGGCTCAATGTCCTATCACTGACATTAGAATCCATCACCTTAAGGATAGGTCATCAAAATATTTAATGTCTTTTCCTAGTCATACACCCAAACATCCATGAATACCTGCTTAGGTAGTGCCTTCACATTCTGTAGCAATTTACAGACATCATCATAACTATCCCCATTGGGGTCAAGAATCTAACCTCCCTACCAGCATGTCTTTGGAGTGTGGAAGGAAGCCAGATTACCTGGAGGTAACTCACCAAACACTGGGAGAAGATACTCCTTACAGATGTTGTCCAAAACCCTAGTACTGCTAAGCAACATTACTAACAATTAAGCTATCGTGCTGCCCTACATTTGGCTGTATCCTCATCCCTGTCCTCTTCACCTGTCCTCCAAGGTCAGCACAGCAACTAGCGTTTCCCCAAAGAAACCTCACACACCTAAACATTCACACACTACCTGACTCTCTCCTAATGCTGTCCATCATATCTTCACTCCCTGACACAAACAGTGCATTGTTTTCTACAATGCCCCACTCATATCAGCTATTGCCTTCGTCTCTACTCTCATGCATAGTAGGATACAACAAAGCAATATTCAACCCTAGCACAACAACATCACTGAAACTCTTCAGTGAGCAATAGGTGCAGGGTGGTAATCGTAGGTAAGGCCTGAGTCTTTCCAGCCATGGTGCGCTACATAAAATAGGGGTCCTGGTTGGCCATGTGGACTCAATATGCTATACCTTTCCAGGCCTCATGATGCCAATATCTTTGGCTAGCCAAGACCAGATGAAACCAATACATCGAGGGAGACTACAAGTTCTGTAAAAATGTAGTTTGCTGAATACTAACTTGAATAGAACTGTGTATATTAAGGCATTCCAGCAGTTAGCCCTTCCTCAGGCCAGGAACCAGGTTGGGGTCTGCAGCTCAGCTTCCATGTTGCTTCTGGCCTCTCCTTCAGGAGGCCCAGTGACTTTTTCTGCCGAGCTACCTCGCCTCCTCCTTTCCTCTATTAGGGCTGCCAACCACAACACATTTGCTTGCCCTATTGTTGGGTCTCCTCAAGCCATTGCCAACTTCCACTCTTCCAACACAGTCCTTCACTTTCTCTGCAACTCTTCACATGCACATGATGTAGTCCTGCTTATCTGTCGATGTTCTGCATCACAGCTCCGCTATGCAATGGGTGGAGTTTCTTCCAGTTCACCATCCCATTACTTCAGAGGCTCTATCCACTTTTCTGTGTCACCCTGCAGAGTAGACCTTCAGACTTTTCCTTAAGGGGGTAGGCACATCTGTCTGTGGGCTGGCACTCCCACGTGCAACATTTCCTCCAATGGGCATAAGCTGGACAGCTCTTCCTACCCTTTCACTTTTCTGACACCCATGATAGGTGGAAACTTCTAGTTGAGCTGGTTCACTAGCTGTCATTTTACAATCAATGTAGCTGTCATTTTACAATCAATGTTTGACACCATTTTAAGCCATATAATGGTCACCATCTGCCATGCAATGTGAACCCTTCTCACATCATTTGGATCTTCCAGTGGCAAGGTAAGATCCTGCCATCAATAGAAACTTTAAATTAGACAGGGCATTAGTCACAGATGATTTCTATATCTTCTGCACCCGGGTACAGCTACAAGAAAAAGGCGGTCCTGACTGGGTCCATTCTGCTTTTGAAATTCTTTGCTAGGTTTGTTTAGAGTACTTTAGCTCCCTTCAGTAGAATCAAGGTGTAGAAAAGAGTGCCACAAAAATTCTTTTTATTTCATGATTAAAAATTAAAAATCACACATCCTCCAGAGGAGCGCTGGACGCGTTTTGTGGTCAATCGTCAGTACTGACGATTAAGTGAGCTAGACCCACGAAACGCATCCAGAGCTCCTCTGGAGGATGTGTGATTTTTAATTTTTAATCATGAAATAAAAAGAATTTGTGAGCACCGTATTCTACACCTTTATTCTATTGCTACTGGTGGTTGCCAAGCCACCTTCCGGTTTGCCTGGGAGTCCTGAGAATATTAGGTGGTGGAGCTAATCCTTTTCTAGAGTTTTCAGCTCCCTTTAGTGTCTGATATTTTCAGCTCTAGCCTTTCAGTCATCTCTTCCCCTCCCCTTTGTTTTGCATTGTGGGTGCAAAGCCTCCATTTTCCTCATGAGTGAGATACTGAGGAGTCTCCATTTTATTCCCTCCTGATAGCATCGCTGGTAAGCAAGTTCATGCTCTTTGCAGCCATCTATACTCTAAACTGTTTCCCTAGTGTAGCCAACTGCATTATTAGGCTAAATACAGGCTGAATTTGTAGATGTTGTATGTACATTGTACAGCTATTTGTGATGTGTGTTCCTCTGCTGTATTAATACATGTGCTGACTATATGAAGCTCAATTGTTCCTAGTTTCACCAACTATATTTACTATGTTTAATAAGGTACACAGACTTCAAGCAAAAGTCTTATTATTGGATTACAGTAGATAGAGGTTTAGCTGCCCGTCAGATGTACTCACATGCCCCAGGGTATCGTGTAGTTGGGACCGAACAGTGTGTGTGGACTTGCTCTAAACAGGTGGAAAACCTTTGCAAGCCACATGACGATGATGGCTTCTGCAGGCCAGGCCAGATGTTAAACTGTACATCTAGGGAGACCATAAGTTCTTTAAAACATAGTTTTACTCAACAGTATCTTCAACACAACTGTGTACATTAGACAGCAGGCACATATCTCCTAGAACGATTGACTAGTACAGAGTATCAACAGTCTCTATACTCCTTCCACTTCATTTGGTCCTGTCCTCATCAGTCCTGTTTGTTTCACAACCACGCAGCTCAACATCACAGTACAAGTAATGAAATCCGTTCCTTCCCATCTGCGGTTCCAAGTCTTGTTCTCCTTGTAAAAGAAAGGTATTTCCAATATTGCCAGAATTTAGCCTCAGGCTCTCAGTCACTTAGGGAACTCCTGCCTGGGGCACTCACTTCGTCTCATATACAGGTGCATCTTAATGAATTAGAATATCATAAAAAGTTAATTTATTTTAGTAATTCAATACATAAAGTGAAATGCGTATACTGTATTATATAATCGTTACAGAGTGATGTATTTCCAGTGTTTATTTCTGTTAATGTTGATGATTATAGCTTACAGACAATGAAAACCCAAAAGTCATTATCTCAGCAAATTAAAATAGGGAGGATGAAGGGTCAGAGAGATAAAATATTACCTAAATAGGTATCAGAGGCTTCACCTTGTATGGTAGTGAGAGTCACAACGACTATAAAAGCATAACACGGCTGCTGCAGTCCCCAGCGAGGTGCATATAGACCTGGAGGATGAAGGGTTAAAACCACACTGCCGTATGCTGCGAGAGACATCAAAAGGTGGATATTATATTTATTTATTAGTCAACGCGTTTCAGGGCTCCTTGGCTCCTTCCTCAGGACAGATCAATATGGTATTGCCATGTTTCAGGGCATTTCAGGGAGGCCTGAAACGCGTTGAGTAATAAATCAATATTATATTCACCCTTTGATGTCTCTTGAAATATGGCATTGCAGTTTTTAACCCTTCATCCTCCCTACTTTAACTTTCTGAGAGAATGACCTTTTCATTGGGTGTTTCAATGGGTTTCATTGGCTGTAAGCCATAATCATCAACATTTACAGAAATAAACACTTGAAAAAGATCACTCAGTTTTTATGACTCTATATATATAAATGTGTTTCACTTTTTGTATTGAATTACTGAATAAATTAACTTTTTGATGATATTCTAATTCATTGAGATGCACCTGAATCTTCCTGTTCTGGCCTGCTATCTTCAAAAGTTGCAAACTACTTAGGGCTTCACTGTTGAGCATTCTACTTAAGGACCCGTCTCACTCAGTCTCTTATTCCTTTGGTTGGTGCGCTCACCCAACTCCACTAGATCGCTCTATACCACTGTCATCTCTCTCTGTTTCTGTCCTCAAAATCATGCTATCTCTTTTCCTTTGTCTTCTCGCGCTCTTAGGACACGCAACTCAAGCAGCTCTGCAGACTATTCAGACCTCAGGTCTGTCTCTGTCATATTCTAGACCCTATCTAAACTTCTAGAAAGAAGCCTTCTCTTTCCCTAGATCTTAGCCCCTCACTGGGCTAGTCCCAAACACTAAGGCCCTTTTGACATCTGCTTATGGGCTGCGTTGGCTGCGTTTGGCTGCGTTTCCATTGAATTTTTATCGAAAAATGCACCCATTGGTTTCAATGCAAAACACATGTGATTTTCAGGAAACACAAAACACATGCATTTTTGCAAATGCAGCCCAAAACATTGCATTTTGTGTTTCCTGAAAATGACATGTGTTTTGCATTGAAACCAATGGGTGCGTTTTTTGATGCATTTCAATTACGTTTTTCAATAAAAACTCAATGGAAACAGAAATGCAGCCCATATGTACCCCAATCTATCCTGTTCAAACTACTGACATTGACCTGCATAACAGTCCATAATCTGTCTCCTCTATATACTTCCAAAATAATCTCCCAATATCTTCCCACATACAATGTACAGTCCTCCCAAGATCTCCTTCTGTCCTCCACATCGCCTCCAGGACTTCTCTCGAATGTTCCCCATCATCTTGAATTCATGATTATCTGCCATATTTGGAACTTTCATTGAAAACCCATCTCTTCAAGAAAGTTAACATCCTGCAATGACCCCTTGCTACTCCACCACTGGAGCTGCCACTACTACCCAACCTACTAACTCTTTACTCATTATCCTATAGACTTTATGCCCACAAGGACAGGGCCCTCTCCTTTCGATACCATTCCTCATTGTTAGTTGGTTAGTGTATTTTATATTTTGCATGTAACGCCTGTTCATGTGCAGCACCATGGTTCAATGCTGCTCTAAAAATTAATATGAACAATCATTTCAAAATAAATTGCGCTCATTCTAAAATTCAGTACATGTGATTGTCTAGAGAAAATCAGGACTGTTAGAATGTACGTGTTTCATGAGTTCAGAGTTAGGTTGGCTTCACACCATGGTTTCGTGCAACAGGTTCTGTCCAGTTTGAACCGGACAGAACCTGATCCGGTTGTGCCTCCCATGTCTCCCTATGGTGCCGGATTGGTCCTTTTTGGCCATCCAATTTTGAGTATTCTATGCCGGATTCATTTTTGTCCGATTTTTCACTGTGCCCAAAATCGGAGCCTGCAGCTTTTGTGGGCTCCAGTGTAAATATCAGACAAAATTGGACAGAAACGGATCCGGGTCAATCCGGTACCCATAACATAGGAGTCTATGCGCACCGGGTCCATGAAAAAAACAGATTGTTTCCCTCATATGATTTTTTTCCACAGAACATGCCAGGAAATCCTGCCGATCTAACTTCAGCACCATGGACAGCAGTATTTCATGCACAGGCTGTGAATTCAGCTCCTTCGACAGCGTCAGAGAAGACGCAGCCAGACTTCAGCACTATGGACAGCAGCAGAACAGGAATTCTGCAAAAAACAGGGTCCTAGGCCATATTTGCCCACACTTTCTGCACACCCTGTCCTGTCCGTTTCTGCCCTGAGGATCCGGCAAAAAACAGGATCCACCCTGAGAGGCAAAAACCATGGTGTGCAGCCAGCCTTAGACAACAATCTATCAGATATTCTTCCAAAAGACCAAGACTCTGTCTCAGTAATGATCTTAGTTTTGAATCTTACGAAGATTATGTCTGGTTTGTGCAATGGGAATGGGTTCTGTATGGATGGAGGTGGACCCTGAGAAAAACTCCTCTGGTGAGCCCAAGAAGCAAGATGCCGATTCTGCTCATGAGGTTTAACACTCTTGCTCCATCTATGGTACTGCAGGACGTGCCATCCAGACCTGGCTTTAAAGATATGGCTTCTTTTATCATGGTCACAAGATCTTAGCCAATAGTTATGATGTCACACTAAAGGCCAGGATCCATGTCAGAAACAATCCCTTTTGTAATGGGTTTTAACAACTCTCATTACATCTAATGAGTCCATCCCAGTCAGGTGAAGCCTGGCAGAAAAAAATATTACCCCAATGTGAACAATTTCTAAAATACTCATGCAAACAATTGTTAATTTTGTCAGACCGTTAAAAATTGCCAATTGTCAATAGGTTTTCAGTTTAGATTTTTTTCTGTATACATTTATACAATACTAGATGGTGGCCCGATTCTAACGCATCGGGTATTCTAGACTATAGTTAGCAGAGTATATGGTGGCTCAGTGGTTTGCAGAGTATATGGTGGCTCAGTGGTTAGCACTGTATATGGTGGCTCAGTGGTTAGCACTGTATATGGTGGCTCATGGTTAGCAGAGTATACGGGGGCTCAGTGGTTAGCAGACATTACGGCGACTCAGTGATTAGCAGAGTATACAGTGGCTCAATGATTAGCAGATTATGCGGCAGCTCAGTGGTTAGCAGAGTATACGGCAGCTTAGTGGTTAGCAGAGTATACGGTGGCTCAGTGGTTAGCAGAGTTTATGGTGGCTCAGTAGTTAGCAGAGTATATGGCGGCTCAGTGGATAGCAGAGTTTACGGCGGCTCAGTGGTTAGCAGAGTTTACGGCGGCTCAGTGGTTAGCAGAGTATACAGGGGCTCAGGGGTTAGCAAAGTATACAGTGAGTGAATGGTTAGCAGAGTATACGGTGGGTGAGTGACAGCACAGTATATGGCGGGTGAGTGGACAGCACAGTATACGGCAGGTAAATGGACACACACACCTACACACACACCTACAAACGCCTACACACAACAGACACCTACAGACACACCTACACACCCACAGACACCTACACACCCACACACCTACCCACACACCTACACACACCTAAACACCTACACACACACACACCTACACACACCCCCTCCTGGTCTGACACGGTGCAGCTGGAGCCAGATGTTCCCGTCCTTGTCCATGACTTTGCTCTGGGGCCGGATCCTCTTCCCATACTGAGGGAAATCACAGCCTGAAGCCCCGGCTCAGCAGGGGGCGACAGTGAGCACATGAGCTGTCTTCAGGCTCTCTGCTCCCCAGCTCTCTGCTCTCTGGCGCACCCTCTGCTCTCTGCCCAGCTGCAGTGTGACGGCGGGGCCATGTAAACCCAATCACAAGCTTTTCCCTGGCAACAGCAGCAGCAACAGCCACCCCGCGGATTCCTTCCATTGCACAAGCGCAGCCCGGGGCTGACAGCGGAGAGAAAGCGGCAACACCGGGTGAGAAAAGATGGTGGACGGCAGTGGAAAACTGAGGGGGATCCGGGAGCAGATGGGTAAGAGACGGCAGGAGGCCATGTATGGGGGCGGAGGAGGGAGAGAGGGCGGTGGGCGGACAGGAGGCCATTATGCTGGAGGACGTGGCCTGTCATAGCTCAGGAGGAGGGTCATGGGGACAACCAAGAAGGGGAGCAGACAGGTGAGTGAAGGATACAGGGGAAGGCGTTGTAATGTGTGGAGAGGAGAGGCGCTGTGACACTGCTCCTATATCTACTATATAATTGCCTAATCGTGTGGCTGTTTTGCATATGCTGCGTTCATTGGTCACCGCGGCTGGCGGTGACCATTGAGCGCTGGCGCGCAATTTCAGCCTCAGACAGACACGATTAGGCAATTATATAGTAGATAGCTACAGCAGTGCCAGTATTCAGAGGTGTCGGTGTACAGTAGTTTAGGTTGTTTGGCGGTGTCAGTGTTCGGCGTTGTCAGTGTCCGGCGGTGTCAGTGTGCAGCGGTGTTCGGTGAGCAGCAGTGTCAGTGAGCGGCAGTGTTGGTGAGCGGCGGTGTCTCTGCCATGCCAAAGTGAAGGAGGTGCAGTATACAGCAGATATATACAGTGATGATGAGGAGGAGGTATATAAGTGAGGAGGTGGAGGTGAATACAGCAGATATACAGTGATGAGGTGGAGTATACAGCAGATATACAGTGATGAGGTGGAGTATACAGCAGATGTACAGTGAGGAGGTGGAGTATACAGCGATGTACAGTGAGGAGGTGGAGTATCAGCAGATGTACAGTGATGAGGTGGTGTATACAGCAGATGTACAGTGATGAGGTGGAGTATACAGCAAATGTACAGTGAGGAGGTGGAGTATACAGCAGATGTACAGTGAGGAAGTGGAGTATACAGCAGATGTACAGTGAGGAGGTGGAGTATACAGCAGATGTACAGTGATGAGGTGGAGTATACAGCAGATGTACAGTGTAGAGGTGGAGTATACAGCAAATGTACAGTGAGGAGATGGAGTATACAGCAGATGTACACTGTCAGTGAGGAGGTGGAGTATACAGGAGATGTACACTGTCAGTGAGGAGGTGGAGTATACAGCAAATGTACAGTGAGGAGGTGGAGTATACAGCAGATGTAGTGTGAGGAGGTGGAGTATACAGCAGTGATGATGTGGTGCAGCAGAGCAGCAGTAACCCGATCTGCAGACAGCACTAACCTCTCACCCGGGCGTAGCAACAGCTGCACTGGGATAGGAGTTGCTCTGCATTCCCTGTCATCAGAAAGCCAGCGGGGAGTGGGGAGAGGAGAGTGGAGACCCGGGGCTTAGTGTGACAGGGGAGAGCGCTGCATGACGGGGGAAGGGACTGAGGCCAAGGAGGAGGAGCGAACTGGCTAGGACAGGGGAGGAGGAGCGCACCAGCTGGGGCCGTGGAAGAGGAGCGCACCGGCCGGGGCTGGGGAGGAGGAGCACACCAGCCGGGGCCAGGGGAGGAGGAGGACTGCACCAGGAAGCAGGAGGAGGCACCGCGGGGATATGGCAGAGGAGAGCGGAGAGCGGGCATAGGTGAGAGATTAGCGCCATGACTGCTCCGGCTGCACCCATGCACTGCACCCGGCTCTATATATCTACTATATAATTGCCTAATTGCGCAGCTGTTTTGCATACGCTTCGCTCATTGATTGCCGAGGCTGGTGGCAGCCAATGAGCGCTGGTGCGCGATTTCGGCGTCAGTCAGACACGATTAGGAGATTATATAGTAGATGAGCTTTAAGGGATTTTTGTCCACTGTATGTGGGATACACCGACTCATCATGAGGTCCATCCAATGTATGACTCTTAAAGTGATGTGAAACAAAGTCTAAAGGTACCGTCACACGCGGCAATATTGCAAGGCAATTTCACATGCAATTTGCTGGTTGCAGTGAAATCATGGAGACATTGTTCTATTTTGTTGCCGTGTACAAATGGAACAATGTCTTCATGATTTCATTGCAACCAGCAAATTGCCTGTGAAATTGCAAGCAATATTGCTGCGTGTGACGGTACCTTTAGACTTTCTTACATAGATCTACAGGAGATTGTTTTATATCAACTAAATTATATTTAGCCTCTGAATGCATTCTCAACCTTGTCCACAAAGATGGATGAGGGTCGGCCATAATTGAGGTTGATATGCTGGTAAGGAAGAACCAACCTGAAATTAATATCATGACATAAATCCAACTGTTCACATTCAGATTCACATTTATTTTTAATAGTACTGACTGTCAGACATTTCATGTTCTGAACCTAGACTCATAAAAATGCAATTAATCAATTCATACAGGGACACATTTACTCCTACTGATTTGACAGGCTACATTTCAATAAGCAGTGCTTACTTCCAGACAAAGGCTGCTTCAAAGATGCCATCAACTTCTAATAAATGGTTTGTATCCTTCCTTTTAAGTATAACTTCTGTGTGTAAGTAAATGGCGAACTTCCAAACTTTTCCTCCTGGTTTGATGAATTCCACGATGAGATGTGCAAGATGGCCAAAGTTGAAAAAAAAAACAGAATTTAGCGATACTCTATCGGGAATTATTTTTGCTATATGTGTCTCTATGTAACCAACCGGTGGTTGTGATGTGCGTGGCAGCTAGTATATTCTATATTTAATTTGTATGACGAGAAATTAAAAAGGAGTTGTGTTATTTTTACTATGGTCCTAAGAACTAACAGGCAGGTAGTAACTACTTGCCTGTACTGCCAGATCTCTGCCAACACAGAATGCTTCTGCCGGCAATTCTGTTGTTTCTGCTGATATTACATCGACAGAGCAGAAGCTTCTCTCCCTCTCTGCTCTGTTAGCAGGGCGTGACTTCCGACATTACGCTGATTGACATCCAAATCCCTGCTGCATACCTGGAGCCAGATGTCAATCAGCATAATGTCGGCAGTCACGTCCCGTCAACAGAGTAGCCCAGAAGAAGAAAAGCTGCTCTGTTGATATGAAGCAGCTTAATTTCCGACACGAGCGGTCCAAGGCCATGGCAACACAAAACCCACAGTCATACTTACCATTTAATAATTAAAACACTCGACACTTGGTGGATCAAAATTGGCCGTGTGGCTTTATTAAGGTATAAAATTTCTTTATTAAAATATTCAAATAAATACTTTTTAAAAACTCTGTTAAAAACCATCCAAAAACGCCATATTCTTCCATAACTTGTAACACCAACTAATGGGCCAAAATCCGCCCAAATGCAATTGGGCAATTTTACCCCTCTAAGGGCCCTTTCACATCAGCGTTTTTCGTAATTCGCGGCAGATGCGGTGAAAAAACCGCATCTGCCGCGTTTGCCGCATAAGGGCCCTTTCACATCAGCGTTTTTTTAAATTTGCGGCAGATGCGGTGAAAAAACCGCATCTGCCGCAACTGCCGCATAACGGTTCCACTTGCGGCACGGTTGCGGTTTTTTCCATAGGAAGTATAGGGGGACTTGCGGCAGATGCGGCAAGTGCGGTATTGCACTTGCGGCAGGTGCGGCAGAGAAAAAAACCGCGGCTTACTGCGGTTTTTTTCTCTGCCGCACCTGCCGCAAGTGCAATACCGCACTTGCCGCATCTGCCGCAAGTCCCCCTATACTTCCTATGGAAAAAACCGCAACCGTGCCGCAAGTGGAACCGTTATGCGGCAGTTGCGGCAGATGCGGTTTTTTCACCGCATCTGCCGCAAATTTAAAAAAACGCTGATGTGAAAGGGCCCTAACCGTTCCACTTGCGGCGCGGTTGCGGTTTTTCCCATAGGAAGTATAGGGGGACTTGCGGCAGATGCGGCAAGTGCGGTTTTGCACTTGCGGCAGGTGCGGCAGCGAAAAAAAACCGGTCAGCCGCTTTTTTTTTTCGCTGCCGCACCTGCCGCAAGTGCAAAACCGCACTTGCCGCATCTGCCGCAAGTCCCCCTATACTTCCTATGGGAAAAACCGCAACCGCGCCGCAAGTGGAACGGTTATGCGGCAAACGCGGCAGATGCGGTTTTTTCACCGCATCTGCCGCGAATTACGAAAAACGCTGATGTGAAAGGGCCCTAATACAGCCACACGACAGGTTTAAGAAGGAAGGAAAAGTAGAAATAAAGAATAAACCGGCCTCAAAGAGCCGTTAGTATTAGGACATGCTTTTTTTTTTTTTTTTTTTTTTTTAATAATAAAAAACAAAATTTAAGGAACAAATAATAAACCTACAAAAAGGAGCCGGAGGGTGGGAGCTTAAAATCCTGTCACGGTCTGATGACCTGACAGGAAAAATTAGTATATATACCCTATCCTGACTGGCGCCAGAACTTGGCAGCCAATCAGGAAGTGTCACCGAGGGCTCATCTGGCAGTTGTCAGGGTTTTCCCACAACTGCCAGAGTGACATTGACACCTGATAGGTGTAAATAAATACACTTTGTGATTGGCTATACCATTAGCCAAAGAACTCATAAAGATATCTGTCAGGGTCTGTGTGGCCATGTTGTCCCCCGCAATGGATTAGGGGACAATCCATTCTGAGCTGGTGCCAGGTAGAACAGACAGGTAGTTAAAATTTGCACCACTTTTACATCAACATTTCAAAGATGTTGACTGATATCTAAAGGTGAAAATTCCTAGCCAAAGTCCACATTGGATATACTTTGTCCTGCTCATATAAATATAAGAATTTAATGAGTCCAGCTGGAGCTGAGCACAGGAGTAAACCGGGATCAGACAGTCGTATTTCAGTCTCTATATGTACCACAATATCCGGACTGAACGCAGGTCTCCAGATCCAAACATACAGCCATATAGACTTAGGGTGCATCCTCACGATCAGGATACGTAGTGTTTTGGACGCAGCATCTTTGCGCTGCATCCAAAATGCTGCGTAGTACAGTACTAGCATAGTGGATGGGATTTCAAGAAATCCCATCCTCACTATGCGTAACCTGCCCGCAGCGTCTTTGGAGCTACAGTGCGGGTTGTCAGAAGTCCGCTCCTCCGCAGAATGTTTATTTCATGCTGCGGAGTCGGAAGAGGCTCCCATCGGGTGACTGCAGGGAGAAGCCGAACGCACCTGCCGCACAAGGTGAGTACAGGGCGGCTGCGGTCTTCCTGCGGCCACACGCGGCTTCCCTTAGGTCCGAAGGAGCTGCGTCCAACACGCAGCTCCTCCGGACTGTGTGCACGCACCCTTAAAAGGTTCTGGTCAGAAGCCCTGCAGTCAGCTTCGGCATTGCGCTCCATGTACAGTCCGAACTACCGGTATGACCGATTGACCTTCACCTTACACCAGCTCCATCAGTTCTGAGAGATCTCGTTAATAATGTATGCAATTCCTCTTGTGAAATCTGGTGACAGATCAGATGATTTAATTGTAAACCAATGATAAACTGGCCAACAGATGGCAATTATGGGTCTCGCTCTTGTGTAATAGTTATATTTAATGACATCATACGGTTCTTTCTCTTGCATCGTAATATGTCGGTGAGACAGTCGTGATTAAAAATCTTTCCTGCTGTTATTTTCATGCCAAGTCAACGACGACGAGGAGTTACGAGGGTGAGGTGTAAAGTAAATATAGATTTACCAGTTTGTAATTTAACTCTGACAGCTGCTAAAGCATTGAAGCAGAATTACGTATAGCCCTTAATGGCAGAAGGGTTAATTCGCCCCTCTTCCCGAGGACTAACATACACAACTAATCATCTGTTCAAATGTTGGGGGCCACTCATAAATTGTCGCAGCTGAAATACATTAATGGGTAATTAATTGATCCTGTTCCAGCAGGGCAATAAGATAATAGATGACAGCGTATTTCACTCTGGCGTGCTGCTAATGGTTCTTTAGGGCTGCTCTGAAGGATAATAAATTAGGCTGAAATTAACTGCTAAGAGCCTTCTGCAGAGGCACAGGCCTGACAAATGCTCTGCGTGTGATTTACTGCAGCAATGCTACCAGGGCACTTCCATTCCCTGGCTAAAAAATATTGACTATTTTTTTTCAGCTGAGTGATGAGGTTTGGTGAACGGGACGCCGGTGACCTTGAGCGTTGACCTTCTCCCTCAGCATTTGTCTTCCTGCTACTCCTGCTCAATTTTTTTTTTACCGTTGGCGACTGCATTTTTTTTTCCGTATCCGCGTTCTTTTAAAGGAGGCATTATATAGTCTGGTTTCTTTACTATGCTGCATTGTACCAGGACCATTGCCATGCCGGTGTCATTATACACTGCATTAGAGCTATAATGTGTTGGCCATTGATTTATTCATTGATTACAAATCAATTAAAGTCAATGTTATAGACCCGGACTGAAGTGTAATGCATTTATCACTTCTCTTTTCTGAATTTAAGAGTGAAGTGTTGGTTTATAGCAAATATTATACATATGGTGGCCACCACACCATGTGCTTGTTGATGGGGCCTGCCGTATGGGGTCCCAGCAGAGCCTGGTTTTGCAGCACCAACCAGTGCAATAGTTCAGAGTCGCCTTCAGCGAGGGACAAAGCATACAGAGTCAATTTAATTCTGTAATGATTCTTTACTAGAACAGTTTCGTGAAACATGGGCACTCATCTTGAATGTTACTTGTTTAAGGATATTCACAATGACAGATTTTGGTGCAGACTGGGTCCTGCCATTATGTTACCTCTAGAGTGACTCTTGCCTACCTCGCTCATCACCACGATGTCCCACTGCAAATTCATTTAGTCTTTACTGTCTCCAGTCCAACTCTTCTCGTGGGTATTGCTCCAAGGAACAGTTAATGCCACCTTTTAGACAATGTTACCTGCCAGCACCATGTAGTCCCCTTATGGCTAAGTCTCTACTGGAGCTCATGACAACCGTACCTGAGGGATCAGTTTCAAATTAAACTTCCAGGATGACCCAGAGGACCTTGTAGAATCCAACAAAATTTGCCTGACATTCCAGTGGTTCTTTTTATGTCTCCTTTCTTGGGGACTTTCCTACTAATTCTACACTGTAAGCCTTTTTTGTAAAACTGGGCCCAACCCCTAAGGAGCATCAATTATTATCATTATTATTAATATTTGTATTATATTATTATACATATACAACAGTTGCACACAGCAATTAAGATCATTATGCTGGATTTTGTATTTAATCACTAGTCGGACACTTCCCAAGCGTCTAGGACTGTGTGATATATCGGCGAATGATGCATGATGAATGAATGCAAACATTCATTTTACAAACACAACACAAAAAAGTGGACCTAATTATAAAATCTTAGTTACTAGAAGCAAAAGATTATGCATCCCAAAAAAAGGACATTGGTAGATAAAGGGTTAAAAGTGGCTAAATCAACACGCGATGTTGCAAAAGATGTTGGTTGTTCACAGTCAGCTGTGTCCAAAATCTGGTCCAAATACAAACAACATGGGAAGTGTGTTAAAGGGAAACATACTGGTAAACCAATGAAGACATCAAAGCGTCAAGACCAGAAACTTAAAGCAATATGTCTCCAAAACAGGAAATGCACAACAAAACAAATGAATAACGAATGGGAGGAAACTGGAGTCAATGTCTGTGACCAAACTGTAAGAAAATGCTTTAAGGAAATGGGTTTTACATACAGAAAAGCTAAACAAAAGCCATCATTAATGTACCGCCCCCGGGTATGGGAACTCGGATGTCTGGGCCCTCAGCTTCGGTGGGGAATCTCACTGGTGGCCTGCCCAGACCCGTGGCCCGAGGGGAGACAGTCGCCAATTAAGGGGTTGCAGTCTTTATCACATGATGCCACCTGTAGTGCCTGGTGACTAGACACCAGCGCCGCCACAGTCCTCTGGAGGGTGGTGGTATTGCGGCTAGGATGGAGCAGCTCCCTACAGGTAGAGCTAATTCTCCGGGGCAGTGATACCTGATGCCGGGACGATGCAAACCTTTGAGGAAAGTCAATGAAGCAGGACAGAGACGCAGAGGCCCTTCACTCTTCCAGGTACTTTACTTGTCAGAGGAAACTGAACAAGATGATGATACAGTTCACCGTTCTCCAGCAGGCCGGCCGAGTAGAATGCAGAATCTGTGGAAGTCTCTGGTGGTACCTTCTTGGATCTACCCTTGTCCTGTCCCTTCTCTCTCTTGTCGTGGTCTGCTTCTTGGGCAGTAGTACATCCCAGGGGATGAACACCCTGAGAACGTCTTCGGAGACGGGACGAGTAAGGGTGGAGGGTGAACACTCCAGGTCGCGTTGTTAGACCCGTGCACTCCGGGTGTAAAAGTCAGAACCTTTCTGTCTGGGGTACGTCTTTCTCTAGCCCTCTTTTGAAGCCCCCTTTCTCTCTCGGGTAAGCTTCTGTTCTCCGTCTTTTCTCGGGAAAGATACTCCTGAAGACTCCCCATGTGTTTCACCTTGCTCCTCTCACAGTTTCCACTCTCACACACTCTGGGACCTCACAGGTTGTATCTGTAGGTGTGTTTTGGGATCAGATCCTTCCACAGTGTTCTGCATTCTACTTGCGACAGGGACAACCACATGCTTATCTTTGGGTGCAGTACCCCACTTGTGACGCCTGACCAGTGGGGCGCCACATTAACACCTAAACAGAAAAAAACAAGTTTACAATGGGCTAAGGAAAAGCAATCGTGGACTGTGGATGACTGGATAAAAGTCATATTCAGTGATGAATCGCAAATCTGCATTGGGCAAGGTGATGATGCTGGAACTTTTGTTTGGTGTCGTTCCAATGAGATTTGTAAAGATGACTGCCTGAAGAGATCATGCAAATTTCCACAGTCATTGATGATATGGGGTTGCATGTCAGGTATAGGCACTGGAGAGATGGCTGTCATTACATCTTCAATAAATGCCCAAGTTTACATTGATGTTTAGGACACTTTTTTTTATCCCATCAATTGAAAGGATGTTTGGGGATGATGAAATCATTTATCAAGATGATAATGCATCCTGCCATAGAGCAAAAACTGTGAAAAAATTCCTTGAAAGAAGACACAAAAGGTCAATGTCATGGCCTGCAATTAGTCCAGATCTCAATCCACTGAAAATCTTTGGTGGAAGTTGAAGTAAATGGTCCATGACAAGGCTCCAACCTGCAAAGCTGATCTGGCAACAGCAATCAGAGAAAGTTGGAGCCAGATTGATGATGAGTACTGTTTGTCACTCATTTAGGCTGGGTTCACATTTGCGTATGTGTCTGCATGCTTATGGCATGCAGGCGCAAACGCAGCCCATATTGATGTGAATGCAGCGGAGAATCTCCGCATGCGTTCACATTAGTATCAGCCCGGCCAGCTAATCAGCTGTCTCGAGGGCGGCCGGGGGGGAGCACGGGAAATTTGAATAAACAGCTGATCTGACAGCTGTTTAAATCTCCCGTGCCGACACCGAATAGGGTGATATCAGTGCAGGAGATAGGAAACAGCTGATCCCTGCTTCAAATCTCCAGCTCCAACATCACCTATCCGGTATCGGCGCGGGAGATATAAACAGCTGTCAGTTCAGCTGTTTCTTCAAATCTCCCGCACTGACACCGGCGGGAGAGCAGCGGCGGCTTGTAGCTGATCTCCCGGTGGCCGCCGCTGATCAGCGGCAGCCACCGGGAGAGATTTCAATGAGATCCACAGCATTCTCCTGCGCTGTCATGTGAAGGACACTGCGGATCCATTAACTTCAATGCATGGTTTGTTCGCTTGCGGGCGCTTGCAGATAAAACAACATGATGCGTTCAGAGGGCGCACAAATTATGTGCATCCGAACGCAGCCAAACGCAGGCACATGCGTTCCCATGTTAAATATAGGAACGCAGTGCGCAAGCGTTTGGCTGCGTTCGATACGCTGCACTCGCTTACGCTAATGTGAAGCCAGCCTAAGTCCATGCCTCAGAGACTGCAAGCTGGTATAAAAGCCAGAGGTGGTGCAACAAAATACCAGTAATGTATTTGAGTGTTGTTTTGTTTGTCATGATTCCATAATTTTTTCCTCAGAATTGAGTGATTCCGTAATTTTTGCCAGAGGTTGTAGGTAGCTACATTACTATCATTAAACACACAACTCTTAGGGCCGCTTTACACACACCAACTTCTGTGACCAACTTCTGAACAGATCTCTGGTTGCAGTGAAATCATGGACACATTGTTACATTTGTACACAGCCACAAAATGGAGCAATGTGTCCATGATTTCACTGCAACCAGAGATCTGTTCAGAAGTTGGTCACAGATATCTGTGTGTGTAACGTGGCCTTTAAACACAGACATAAGACACTGTAGTTTTCTGGGTGGGGTGACAGTTCCCTAGACCTAGACCCTCTTACATGCTGACATTAATTTATGACTTAGAACCACTCTCTACTGTGCTGTTTCAATACTTAGCTGCACAAATTACAGTCTCAATATCCAGGACCTTTTGTTTTTCTACTCAACTGGGACCTAGATCACAATATATTTACAGCTTTATTTGGTCTGAACTTTAGCTATTTTCTATTTTTTAGTCAGCACCATGCATGAATGGATTAGTATGTGTAATACTTTAATAGGGAAACAAAAATGTCAAACATACACCTGGAAACTAGTATTGAACCCTCTAACTAAGTAATAATGCCAGTGAGTAGCCCCTTGAAGCAATTAATACCTCTTGAAAGTATTAACACTCCTTAAGGCTCACTTAAAATAAGATACCTCCTCCCCAAGCAATAATGCCACCTTTGTGCCACATCTTGTCATTAGGTTGCTTCTGTGACACATTGACGTCTTCTAGGCTTTAGGCCAACAGAAACTTACGGCCTACAGGAGAGGCAATGGTGGCATAAGTTGCCTATGGCTCCCTGCTCTACCGCAAAGCCAACTCCACAAATGTCAAATTGATGCCAATAGAATTCACAGTTCCTGGAGTTCTAGGGCACCTGATCAGATGTCCAGGGTAAGTTCACAAACTGTGTCTTAATTATTAATAACGCCACTGCTACTTTCTTTTTTTTTTTTGGCATCCCTCTTTGAATTGAGAACACCTGGCCCTCTAATACTACACCACCATCTATAGCTATTATTGTTCTGGGAATACAAGGATGGAATAGATTGATACACACAACATCAAACCCTACAGAGTCTTCGAAAGAAAATCTAAGACAGAGTTCCCCAACTTCAGTCCTCATCAAGAGCTGCCAACAGATCATTTTTCAGGGTTTGCTTAGTTTCCTTAAAATTGGTAAGCTGTTGGCCCAATAGCGGAATGGATAAATATTAGATTACGGTCCCATCGGAGAAAGGTCACCTTGTTGTGGCTGGTGGGCTCAAATGTATTGGCCAATTTGTGCACTAAATACCTTCATTTTGCAAGTATATTGTAAACAGCAGTAATACAGTTTTTACATTTTTACATTTCACATTTTCAATGTTTGTACAGTATATATTTTGTTGTATACAGTTTGCTCCTCCACTGTTTGGTTTGTATATAATGCATCCATAGCGGCATACACTTGTTCACATTTGCCTCATTTTGTTGGAAGGTGCAGGTCAGTCTTTGTGATAGATAGATAGATAGATAGATAGAGAGATAGATATTGATTGGGTGGCCCCACATGTATGATATGGTATTTAAGTTAAAAGAATCTGTGTAATAGCCATAGAATTGTACAATATCTTGCATTTTGTACATTAGTACTGCCCTATTGTTTTCTCTGTAAAAAAAAATTGAAAAGGCTGGGATGAAATCAAGCTCGTATACAAGCTGCCATCCTCAGCACAGTCTCCATCGAAGGCAGGGTGGATATATTGCTACCATTACACCGTGCAAGGAACACATTCGGTAAAGATGAAGGAGTTGTAAATTATACAAATATGATGCTAACAAGCCAGGAAATGCACTGCTAATGGGGTCAGATACAGTGTTCCTGCAGTGTAACAAATCAAGGGCAGCAGCAGCCGGTGAGGTGACACCGCCACTACCTCCTCACCACCTCCTGCCTAGTTTGGATCCTGCTGCTTGGTTTATGGTCCTGGCAGCAAAAGATGATGCAGGTGCTCTGGTCTTTTCCCAGCTAGTGAGGAGGCTGGAGAAGAAATTAACCTCTTATTCTACTGGATGAAAATGAGAGACCGATAATTGCCTTGAAGGTCCTATCAGAGGCAAAGTCATGAGATATTGGTATGACAAAGGTTAATCAGGCAGGTAAATGCGATGTAAGTATCTGTCATTACTTTAGTGGAAGGCCTATATTCCCAGGACTATATATTTCATGCCAGCATAGAAGTGAAACAAGCAGTATCTCTGTGACATGAAAGACCCTCTTCACCCACACATGGATGCTGATAGGGGCACGATGATGCGATTGCAGGTGTTTTTAGATATTATCATTTTCTGGCATGTTGTGTGACAGGGATGACCGATCAAGGAGTTCCTTATTTTAACTACTCTGATGAAGGAGTCAAACCTATAGAATAACATAGACACACTCAAGTGGAGCATCTGTTTCATCATCTTCACTCGGCTTCAAGACAATGAAAGTCATTTACAACAGTAAAAATATAATACAGCCATTGTTTTTGCCTATTTTATTGCATCCGTGAGGTCTGATGTTGGGACACACCTGTTTTGCCATTTAATACAGAGCAGCAAAAAAAATCCTCTTCAAATCCTACTAAAAATGCTTCTTTAAAACATTACCCAATGGTGGTCACCAGAGACCATTCTTTTTTGGACTGAAAATTTTTTGTGGTTGTTACTAAGATGGAGAAACATCTCCCAGTGGTGTAAAAGGAGCAGAAGTTGCAGTTGTTCTTGATCCGGGTGTTTATGGTGAACCAATAGCCCTTCTCCTCATGTGAAGATACCAGTTTCACAAATGGCTCATGGTGAGTGCAGAGCACCGGTACAATTTTGCAATGGGGTCCATGTGCTTCAAATTTACATGCCCCAGGGCCGTGGGGTACTCAGAGACCGGGCTAGCAGTTCTGCTGAGGGAGTCATGGGAGGTCGAGGGTCCAGCTCTGTGGCCCCGGGTGTCAAGTTAGTGATTTAGGGATGATTGTCGTGACGCCATCCATGGTATGCCGTTATTAATGGCCGATGCTGCGGAGCCTCTGGGGATGATGGGAGTGCAGTAGTGATGGTTTTGCTCCCCATAGGTGGAGCGTGTCCCCAGGGCAATAGGGAAAGTCTATGGCGGTGGTAGGCCATTGGGGTGCAGGACTGAGGGCGCTGAATAACTAACAGACACAAAGGTTGAAGTCTCCATTACCTTTACTGGTAGTAGTAGCAGCTTTAATCCATGGTACCATCCACAAGAGATGTTGGGAGTCTGGGTGGTCTGGATGAAAGTTGGGGATCCCGTCACCCGGCGATTCCTAAGGTCTCCCTGCTGCACTATTCTTGGCGGGCCCTGGCTGTCTGTAGCTAGCTGCGACCCTCTCCTCCTGCGTAAAGTCCCTCACCCGTATGGCAGGCAGCTTGAGCCCTTCCCGGGTACCACTCCTCTGGCTGCTGTCACTGAACTCTCTAGTACTGCTGCGCCTCCTGGGCTTCGGTGTGGCCAGGAGACATGGAATCTCCTGCCCTCCAGTTTTAGCTGCTGGGTCTAGAATCCCTCACAACCATGGACTCCGCTGTACGTTTCTGGTGCTCTGCACTGGGGTGAGCCCGGCAATCGGCTCCACTCCCCTGACCTGCTTCTCCATTTCCTCAGACCCTCTCTTATGGGTCCTTCACACTGGCTAGTCTCTGTCCCGGGACGAGCCTTACTCTGCTCCAGTCCACGGGACCTCTTCACAGTCCTCCTAGTAACTGAACTGCCTAGCCCAGCCCCCAGGCCTGAATTTATAGGGGACCTCCCCTGAACTCGGGTTAGAGCTCCCCCTGCTGGTCTGGAGTCAGGAAAGTGTTGTGTGTCATGGGCTTACCTGGTGTGGATGACACGCCCAATCCAGTGGAATGGGGATACTTGGGACAGGGCCGATTGTTACGGTCCTTTTTCATTTGGGGGATGTCACGGCGATGACCCAGCTCCGTGACCCTGGCGGTGACATTTAATAGAAGGGATGCTGGGCTTTAATGAGGGGGAGATGGGAGAAAAAGAGTATTCATGATGCTACCCGCGGTGTGCAGCCATGTGCGGCTGCTGCTGCAGAACCTCTGGGGGCGATGACCAGCAGCCTGGATGGTTTTGCTCCCCACGGTGGGCGGAGCAGGACCCCCAGGGCAGTGGGTAGAGAAGTCAGTTCATTCTTGGCCGGTGTTCATTGAGTAATCAGCACCTCAGTGTATTAGGCGGCTTCTGCACACACTTCTGTCGGAGTTCTGTACCTTTACTTCAACAAACCAACCAGGCTACCCGGTGCTTTCCTCTGCCAATCTTCGGTCCAGCTGTTTCTCAAGAATCGGGAAAGTGTTGTCGAGACCCCTAGGTGTTTCTTGCTCTCTTACGGTGTTTCCTTCACTCTTGGTGTTCCTTTCACTGGTGGTACTCTCAGCGCCTCTAACTCGTCTCACCTCTCTCATCAGCGCCTCCGCGCACAGTGCTCGGGTACCGACAGCCACAGGCATTGATTAACACCGCTTCCTAGTGCCGCGCCTTAGTACGGCTGCCTTCTCCGAGATGTGCCAGATTTTTTGGGCCACAGTTCCCTTTAAGACTTCATGGCCTCCAGTTTCAATGGTTCGGGCCTACAGCTGCCGCGCCGTGTTCAGGGTCGGTCCACTGTTTCGTCGACCAGCCCCTCTGTTCTTCTGCCAGACACGGGCGTATGGGTGATCTAAGTCTTCTTCTGCACCCCAAGGGCTCCGTCCTTCTTCTACACCATTCCAGCATTTCCCTCCTGGGGCGAGCATGACCATGCTCCAGCTCACGGGAGCTAACACCTCCACCACTTCTCGACTGTCACTCTGACTTCCTACTCCTTTGCTATCTTCCTCCTGACTCCCTCTACATTCTACCCAGTATCCCCCTATCTGAGACTGGGCCCTCCCTCCCGAGTCCGCCCACTGTCCCTGCCCGGGTTCCTACGTGTATGTTGCTTTGTGGGGTCTCAATTTCACCATTCCAATATCTGGAGAACAGGAGCACTACTCACTGCTAATGTAGGAGTGCAGTACCCCTGGTGGTGGCCAGACCAGCAGGACGCCACATGGATATTTCTCCTTGCTTCCAAGCACGACATGACCCCCCGAGGGAAGCAATGTCATTGTGGCAACCGGACTCTAGGGTGCCAAAAATAACACACAGCTTTTTCAACCTTAAAATGTTATAATAGCCTGCTTAATTATGTGTTTATATGATCCTCTCGAAAACTCTTCCATTACCTGATGAATAATATTGGTCTTTTTCTGTAGAGTCTACTTTACTGCGTAGAACCAAATTTCTAGATGCTTGTGTTGCATTATCTTGTCTCTGGTCTAATGGTATGTGCACATGATCCAGAGATCCTCCAGACCTGAAGGAACCTGCAGGTGAACCAATGAGATCGCAGCCACCTAGTACTCACAATCACGTTCGGTGCAGGGCAGCTTCTCCCTGCGTGCAGCCAATAGTTATCTCTTCCGACTCTGCAGCATGAAATGATAATGCTGCAAAGTTGTGGACGCATGGCAACCCACACCATAGTAATGCTGTGGAGGGGAGAAGCACAGTGTGCATGAGATTTCTAGTAATCCCATCCGCTGCGCTGGTACTGCTCAGTGCAACATTAAGAACGCAGCGGCAAAATGCTGCTATTCGTGATCGTGTGCACGCACCTTAACAATAACATGTCCAAGTTATTTAAGTATTGTAGCTTGCATTTATAACATCCCATAACTAGGTTTCAACTTCCTCATGGATTCTTCCTCTTTAAAGTTCATTTTGGAGATAAACTGATCGATCCGCGGAGGATCTGCAGAGGATCGAATCCAATACAAATTTCCTGAAATTAATGGTTTCATGCGAATTCAAAAACTTTGAGATTTGATTGATAGTTCATAATACAAAAATAACCATTTTGTATGCTGCTGAAGCATCAAACGATGGGCTAATGCCTTTTTGCGAGGCCATGTGGGCCTCCCCATTATGTCCTGTGGCTATGACATTCTACAGATTTCTTATATGGTCACAGTGGTGATCAGTACCTCAGCCATCACAGATCAACGATTCCCAGTGGAGCACAGTTTGCATTGACACGCCCAATCCAGGGCCGGGTAAGACTCGATACTGGGCAGTTACTAGTTGTACTCACGTCTTCACGTCTCGGTTCTTGTCACGGGGACAGACTGGGGCCGAGACCCGGTTCCATGACCCTGGCAAAGTCATTTTAATAAAGGGGAAGATGTTAAGGAAAGTCTGAGGGGATAAAAGGGGTATTCGTGAGTCCACCTGCGGTATGCGGCCAGGACGGCTGCCGCTGCTGCAGAACCTCTGGGGATGATGACAGGCAGCCTAGAAAGTCCTGCTCCCCGTAGGCAGAGCGCAATCGCCAGAGCATTGGAGTGGTTCCCCTGGCTCGTACCCCAGCAGTTCATCACTTAGTCAGCAGTACCTCCAGTGTCTCCGGCGGCCTCTGCGGCCGATGGTCGCCCCGAATAAAAGTCTCTCACACACCACAGCTGCAGTTCTGTTACTTTTACTCAGGTGTTAAACATGGCCACCAGGTACGCGCTCTGCCAGTCTCCGATACTTTTGCTCTTTCTACAGAGCCGGGTCGGCACAGTCTAGCCATGGCTAGTGCCCTTACTCTACTTTCTCGGTGTTTCAGTCTCTGGTGGTTTCTCGTCTCTCATGATTATAAGGGGTAACTTTCATCTTAGGCCAGCGGTTCGTCGCTCTGCTCCACAGGCTCTCAACGCCCTCTAAAGCACAGAGCTCAGGTACCAGTAGCCACAGGTGCTTCTGTGTGTCCCGGACACCATTAGGATCCCTCCCGGGTACTGCTCCCTAGTTCAGCCACCTTCCCCAAGATGTGTCGGGTGTTTGGCCACAGCTCCCATTAAAAGTCTGAGGCCTCCGGTTTCGGCTTGTGCTTGAAGCTTCCACACCGTCTGCAGGGTCGGTCCCTGTGTCTTCCACCAATCCCTCTGGCTCGTCAGATTCAGGCGTATGGGGAATCAATATCTCGTCCGCACCCTTAGGGCGCTCTACCGGTCAGTTCTCTCCCTCCAATGAGCGAGCATGGTGGTGTAGCTTCAATCCGCGAAAGGCGGCACCACACTGCCTCTACACTCCCGACTACCACGCCTCCGTCAGTTGATGTTACTCCTCCGGTCTCCTATTACTGACTCTACTACTCAACTAACAATGTCCCGTCCCCATTTTTGTGGCCTGAGTCCTCCCTCAGGGTCCACCCATTGTCCCAGGGGCCTGTCACTACATGTGTGTTGTGTTGAGCTCGACTGCACTATCCCGACACCTGGAGAACAGAGGCACTATACTTCCTAACTGCAGAAGTGCAGTACCTCTGGAGGCGGTTTACCCGGAGGGGCGCCACAGTATGGCAGAGTTTCCATCTCCAGAGTCACTGAGTTTCCTCTTTTATTGAATGTACACTCCTATGGTCAGTGAAGTCCTCTCTCTCTTCTGCAGTATGTAAATATTTCTGATCAGCAGAGTAGTCCCACTCTGCTACAGAGTGTAAGCTCTTATGATTAGCATGGTCCTCTTTCTCTCCTGTAGAGTGTAAGCATTTATTGTCGGGGGGGGGAGTTATCTTTCTCTCCTAAAAAGTGTAAGCTCTTAGGATTAGCAGGGTCCTTCCTCTCTCTCTTGCTCTCTCAAATCAAATTCAAATTCAATTCAAATTCAAATGAGCTTCATTGGCAGGACTAAGTTCATATTAGCAATGCCAAAGTAAATGGTAAAAATAGGGGGATGGAGGTAGGGAGTGGGGGGTAGGGAGGCATATAGAGGTCCAGGATATATCAGGATCCTTTTATAGGGTAGAAGCATGTCCTGGGTGGGGTATAGAAGTCCATGGCATATCAAGCTCTTAGTTGGGGGATAGGGACATGTCCAGGGTTGGGGTACAGAAGTCCATGGCATATCGGGCTCTTAGGTGGGGAATAAGGAGGTGTCCAGGGTGGGGTATAGAAGTTCATGGCATATCAGGCTCCTCTTAGCCTGTGGCCGGCACTGACATTGCGCTGCTATGGCCACTGCACTTTCGTCTTCCCCCAGTAGTATTGGCAGTTTCTCCTCCTCCTCCGTGGAGGTGGTCTGGGAGGAGATCAGACAGTCTCTTGAAGTGAGTGTCCCCCACTGCGGAGTATTTAGGGCACCTCAGCAAGAAGTGAGCCTCATCTTCCATGGCCTCCTGGGGGCACTGCTGGCACAGTCTGCTCTCTATGGGCTTGTAGTTCTGTCGGTGCCACCCAGATTTGATGAGTAGGCTGTGGGCGCTCATTCTGTACCGGCTAAGGATCTGTTGCTCCTTGGGGTTTTCTAGTTTGTCTAGATATGGGGCCAGTTTGTATGCCCTCTGTAGATTCTGGTATATCGTCGGTGTCTGTGATTTGTTTATATCATTATATCATTATGTATTGTAAAGCGCTGCGGAATATGTTGGCGCTATATAAATAAAGGCTCGCTGCCTAGATACCCAGTGTTTATCATAGTTACCAGGGTCCTCCCTAATTACAGGTAGCGCTAAGCAGGGAGAATACTGGTAACTATGATAAACACCGGGTATCCAAGTAGCGCGCGCTGCCTAGATACCTGGTGTTTATCATGGTTACCAGCGCTAACCAGGAAGGATGCTGGTAACTATGATAAACACCGGGTATCAAGGCAGCGCGCACTTTACTTCTCTGGACAATCATTCTTCCAAATGGACCAATAGTCTGTAGGGTGCATTATCAGATAAAATTAATTTACCCTAATCCTGTACTTCCTTCAGAATGTCAGTCTGTTCTTGATGGCGGGGTTTTGAAGAGTAATGGCTTCTTTGCTGCTGTTCTTGACACCAAGTCAGCCTCCAAAAACCTTCACCTCACTATGCGTGCAGATGCATTGACACCTGCCTGCTGCAATTCCTGAGCAAGCTCTGTATCGGTCTTGAGACAATTCCATAGCTGAGTCCTCTTTAGGAACACTGAAGTCTTTACAGCAATTGAATTTCTCTCTTTAAAGTTCCTAATAATCCAATCAATGGCTGATTTTAGGGCTATTTCACAAGTAGCAATGCCCTTGCCTGTAAAGCCCTTTTGATGCAAATCAATCATGACTGCATATATTTCCTTGGAGATAGTTAACAGAAGTAGACATTGATTTCAATCACCAGATCCATTTTAAGGCATCAACTATGCTTTTATAATTTAACCAGTCTGTCAGTGACAAAATTCCTGAAATGATGTAAGTAGGTCATTTGGTGGTAGAGGTGAAAGTGAATGGAAATGGTGTGTTTGTGATTAAGTTAATTTCACGGTATAGAATGTCTTTGCATTTTTTTTTCTATTTGTCTGATCGCTATTCATTATAATCTAAAGTTAATTCTAATTGCTACTATCAGAAATGAAGCAGAAAACTTTGTGAAAATCTAAATTTATGTCAGTCTAAAAACGTTTGGCCTTGATGATGTATTGTCCTATACTTATGATACTCAGTCTTAAACTTTATAATTTTTAATGAACCTTTGGAAAATTGTTGTCAGCTAATTAGACAGGCCTATCACTATTACAAGTGCTCAATCAGCCGAGTAGACCCTCAGTGCCTTCCTGTGACACAACCCTACTGTGGCATGCAAAACTGCAGCTGTGTTTGGCTCGATGAGAGAAATGAGAGCTGGTTAGAGAGCAGATGGCACAAATCTCAACTTGATCTTAAGTATATGGGATATGTATGAGGATAGTGAGGGTCAGCATACTAACCCATTACAGTAATTCTACCCTAATAAATCAATCCAGAATGTCACAGAGGATATCCTATTACACACTCAACACTTTGGGCCCCAACTATCATCCTGCAGACTGCCAGTCACAGGTTTGAAGATCACATAGAAGTAATGCTGTCCTAAATAATACAAAAAAGGTAAGACCAACAACAGACACTGGACATTATTACACACATTCAGTTAAATATTCTACCCTCTAAGGCTGGCTTCACACTGCGGCAGCGTCCGGTCCGGGGCTGTCAGGGGTGACAGCCTGGACCGGAGTTTTGCTGCATAGAATACTATCGGGCTGCACGGAGCTGGATCGCGCCGGGTGGCAATTATCTGCCATCCGGCTGCTAGCTCGCCGGATGAATCCTGCAGAAGTGGGGATTTGTCTGCCGACTCCAAAAACGTTGCATGCACCGTTTTTGGAGTCGGCAGACAATTCCCCACTTCTGCAGGATTCATCCGGCGAGCTAGCAGCCGGATGGCAGATAATTGCCACCCGGCGCGATCCAGCTCCGTGCAGCCCGATAGTCTCCTATGGAGCAAAACTCCGGTCCAGGCTGTCACCCCTGACAGCCCCGGACCGGACGCTGCCGCAGTGTGAAGCCAGCCTTAGTCTACTTTATAACAATATTGTTTATTACCCCCTCTTGCAATCTCCTATAATAACGTCGATGTAAATTATTTCAATACTAAAAATTGGGAGTAGGATGCTAGCGAGCCTCCGGTACAGATACATGGCACAGGAGAGGTTATAAACTGTACCCTGTGCAGCAGCATGCATGTCAATGGCAGTGAACAAACTCCAGTTCACTGCATGGCAATAGGGTAGAGCAGTGTTTCCCAACTCCAGTCCTCAAGGCACACCAACAGGTCATGTTTTCAGGATTTCCTTAGGATTGCATAGGTGATAATTTAATCACTTGCACAGGGGATAATTCCATCATCTGTCTAATGATAAGGAAATCTGAAAACATGACCTGTTGGTGTGCCTTGAGGACTGGAGTTGGGAAACACTGGGGTAGAGGATGGGCTGGCAATGGCCCTACATTCAGTGTTTCCCAAACTCCTGTCCTCATGGCCCCAAACAGGACACGTTTTCATGATTTCCTTAGTATTGGGCAGGTAATGAAATCATTATCAAGGCATCACCTGTGCAATACTAAGGAAATACTGAAAACATAACATGTTGGGGGCCGTGAGGACTGGAGTTTGGGAAACAATGATACATGAACCAACCTTGATGAGTTTTAGAGAACACATGGTTAACAAAAGGTAGTCAGAAGTGCAAAGGCAGAGTAAACTTGCAAAAAGTTACTTTTCTTTGCAAAAATGGTACGTGACATAGTTTGTGACATTTTGAAGACAAAAATCTGTCAAAATATCCTCCCATTGTCTAAAGGTACCATTACACACAGAGATATATTGCTTGCAACTCACTGGTTGCAGTGAAATCATGGACACATTGTTCCATTTGTACACGGCAACAAAATGGAACAATGTGTCCATGATTTCATTGCAACCAGTGAGTTGCAAGCAATATATCTCTGTGTGTAACGGTACCTTAATATGAACACTTTCAGAAATTCACAAACTGTGGATCATTAAAGTTGTATTGATTAAACACAATAAATGTAATGGGAAATTGCCTAACCTATAAAATGTCCTCAGAAATAGTCAATATATAAGATTAAGTATTGCTATATTTTCAATTCAATAGACGTGTTTTCCACCGGTAATACAGACATGTTTATTTCTTTGTTCAGGCAACCGGTCCTCAAAACAAAAAGAAAGACATATAAACAGTCCCATAAAAGAATATAGAATGGGTAAATGTTCTTTCAAATACAGATAGGCCTAGTTCACATCTAATGCAGGTCTGCGTTTTGCTGCATTTGCATTTCTATGCGTTTTTACCTCTAAAAACCCATCCAAACCCATGTGTTTTTGGCCCAATTGCTTTAAATGGAAAACGCATAGAAACCGCATGCAAAAACGCATGTGCATTTGCAAAAACGCAAAACGCATACGTTTTTGCAAACACAGCCAAAAACGTGGGCTATTGCGTCTAGGGCAGCGTTTGCAAAAACGCATGCGTTTTGCATTTTAGCAAACGCACATGCATTTTTGCATGCGTTTTCTATGCGATTTACATTGAAATCAATGGGGCAAAAAC
The DNA here is from genome assembly GCA_033576535.1 of Allobates femoralis. Taxonomy (NCBI): domain Eukaryota; kingdom Metazoa; phylum Chordata; class Amphibia; order Anura; family Aromobatidae; genus Allobates; species Allobates femoralis. The sequence goes on from JARQOC010000004.1 coordinate 107,694,506, forward strand.
TCATGCGTTTGGATGCGTTTTTATCGGTAAAAACGCATAGAAATGCAAGTGCAGCAAAACGCAGACCTGGATTAGATGTGAAAAAGCCATAGAACACACAAGAAAATCACGAGAGAACCCCTTCTTTCCCTCCCACGGGATGTTGCCTGGGACCGGACTGGCCATACAGTGGCACGGGCCGCTGGGTCCGTGTCCTTCCACTGTAGCCTACAGTCTATCAGGCTTATGGGTTTCTCGGCTTAGGAGCTTGGTTCCTCTCCCTCTACACATGCCAGGAACTCAAACCTGAACATTCTGTGTCCCTCACTCGACACAGACTCGGCTACTGGGACCTCGGTCCTCCTAACTTTGTGTTCCTAGGTTTAATACTAGTTCCTCCACCCCTTTCCTGGGCTTTTTACTCTCGCTCCACCCTCCACTTGGTTCCCATCCTATCCCCTGCCTGACATAAAGTAACCAGGACTAGGGATTTGGGGGATGTGTTGGGTGTTTGTGCGAAGCCTGCCTTTATGTTCCAGCTGCAGTACCTTACTTTGGCTGCCAATCCGTAAGGGCGCCAGACTCTCCCGGAGCAAAGCTTGGCACGTCCGCGCGCCAAGACCGGTACAGGTGACACACAAGCTGAAAAGATTTTGTTGTGCAGTAAATTAAAGCAAAATCTGGACTGTTTTAAATAAACTAAAACATTTTCAACATATTTTCAACATATTTACATTTGTTTCTCTTCCCGTCCGGGAGGCGCAATGCTTAAACATTACTCAACAAAAATTCTTCTACTGGCTATAAAAGTAGAAAAAAATAGAAAGTGCAAAAACAATAAACAGTAACAGTTCCGCAAATGTCTCTGTCCTGCGGTCCTGATGGTTTTGGGAACCCACCACAAGAAAAACTCAGCAACTGCCCTGGGTGCGGCGACAGGGCTACAATGACCGATTCTTCAGCTGCACCAGTGGGTTTTTGAGCGGTGCGGTCTTGAGTGTACAATGTTCTTACACAGTTCACATTAATAAACAGTCATAAAACCAGTAGGGTGTACGCCGGGGTACACAACTATATACCAGAAAGCTCTGATTATGCATTGTCCATAATCATAATGTTCATTTCGCTCTTAATTGAAATAACAAGGGGACATTCTACCAGGATAAAGCTAGAGGACAGCAAGGGAGAAGATTTATTTACATGCAGTTTGTTGCCTAACCGGCTACTCAAGGTTTTTATATATGACTCGACCAGACACGGCTCGGGATCCGGGGGGGTCTTCCCAGGCTGGCATGGTGTCTGCCGAACTGGAACTGAGGGAGCAAGACAAGTCCACAGAGATCAGGGGACTTTCTTCCTGCAGTGGAGTGGTTGCCATACCTGTCCCAGGCTCGAGCTCTAACTCGTCCTCCTCAGATAAGAGCACTGGATCCAATTCTGGCATCTGACGTTCTGGCGCAGGTTCCAGAGCGCAGGGGGATATGCAAGTCTATGGGGACAAGGGTACCTGCTCCAGTACAATCCTCCATCTCATCCCCTTCGATCCGCATGCGGGCTCGCTCCTGCTGGTGGCTCAGCTCCTCCATGACCTGCTGCTGGCCAGTCTCCAGGGAACCAGGGGCTCACTCCACTCAACTCTCTGCCATACCCGGGCCATCATGGGTGCACACCTTGCTGCCACAATGCACCGTGCTCCAGATCTTGTTTTTTTTCGCCTCCTCCTTTCGTGGGCATTGCTGATTCTGCTCGTTGTCAGCCCTTGCCCCCAGGGTTGGAGTTATGTGGTGGCTGGAGCTGCCCTCTCCTGGGGAGAAGAATGGCAGGGACGGAAGATTAGTTTCCCGCTCTGTGCTGGCCTGGCCCACGATGAGGGGCCTTGGCATGCCCTTCTGCCAGTACATGGCGTTAGTCTTTTTGGGTTACCATTACCGAGGCCCGAAAAATGAAGTCAACAAACAGGGCTTTTAGCCGCACAAGACTGATTTTACTGGGTCAGTGATCCTGTTCGTGATGCCAAATTTGTCGCACCCTGAGGCAGGGATGCTCAAAACCGGGCCCTCTCCTCAGTCTGTGGAATGTCATGGCGACGTGACTCGGCTCTGTATGCCCGGGTGCGGCAATAAAAAGGGGATATAAAGTTTATGGAACTAGTTTGTGACGCCACCTGTGTTTTGTGGCGAGTGTGGGCCACCACTGCCGTGTACACCTCTGGGGATGCTGATGATGGTGGCAGCGGAATGTTGAGTTCTCCACGGGTGGGGCTGGGGTCCCCAGGGCAGGTGTGGACACGAGGTATCCAGACGTCACGCGCTGTCCCTCCTGGCGATCATTCCCATGGCTGGAACAATCAATGTGCTGCTCCACAAGTGAGCCTACACTGTGGCCGCAGAAATAACAGTCTCACACCAGCAGCGTCAGGCTTAACTGGGTACTTTACTCAGGGGGCTCAACAGGTTACACAACACAGTTCATTCTGTTTCACACTTTCTTGGAATTGGGACCTATTGGGCACTACACCTCCTCCTTATACCTTTCCAGTCCTCTCTCTCAGTTCCAATTGCTAGCTCTGGGCCAGCGGTCGCGGATCTCTTCCCGGAAGATCTCAGCCTGTCTCCCTGACCCTATTTGACGGCCTTTCCTTCACACTGGAGGGTAGGTTCCAGGCATGAAGTCCCTACACCTCGTCGGTTAATTTATGGTTAGAGCATAAAGTGTCCTGCCGCTTCTACGCCGTGAACCCCTTCTTTCCTTCCCATGGGAGGATGCCTGAGACCCATACTGGCCACACGGTGGAACAGGCCACTGGGTCCGTGTTCTTCCACTGTAGCCTACAGTCTATCAGGCTTATGGGTGTCTCTGCTTAGGAGCTCGGTTCCTCTCCCTCAACACACGCCAGGAACTTGAACCTGAACCTCCTGTGTCAATTAGGGTCGACTCAGCTACCAGGAACTTGGTCCACCTAACTTTGTGTTCCTAGGTTTTAATCTAGTTCCTCCACCCCTTTCCCGGGCTGTTTCCTCTCCTCCACCCTCCACTTGGTTTCCCTCCTATCCCTTGCCTGACATAAAGTAACTAGGACTAGGGATTTGGGGGATGTGCTGGGTGTTTGTGCGAAGTGTCCTGCCTATATGTCCCAGCTGCAGTACCTTACTGTGGCTGCCAATCAGCAGGGGCGCCACAAAACCACAGATGTCACCTCTCAAGATAGCTGTTCTGGAATGAATTGAGCCTTTGCCTCCTTCTAGGCCATGTGGTATCTGAGGGCTCGACAATAGTTAAACTGTCTAAAAATATTTAAATACATGCCTCATTCCCATCTTTATTATTCCGACACAAACCTTCCATGATCTTCTGCGATGAATGTTTATGGTTGGAATGAAGCAATGAGTTTTGGGACCTGCTGTGAGAGTGGTGATGTCACGGTCTGGGTCACCTGAAGTAAGCTAGAGCGATGAGACTCTCTGACCTTAGGTGCACTTTCCAGCATCACCCGCTCAGTGTGGGATTTGCAACTCACTCGTTGTGAGCAGTGTGATGGGGGGAAAACTCACCTCAGGTCACTCTAGCTGACCTCAGATGACCCAGAGTGCAACATCAACACTCTCATAGTGGGAGCTGAAACTCAGTTTTGTGTCTCTCTGTGAACATCGTCGCAGAGGAGCATGACGTGTTTGTGTACAAATAATAAAGATGGAAATGAGGCATGTTTTTTAGTTTTGTTTTTTTTTTACAAATAAATGATTTTTCACAGTGTTGTGTATTTTTTTTTTACTATTTATTTACAGGTTCATAAAGGTCGGGTCTAACATTGGTCTGACATTATGAACCTCGGGCTTAGTGCCAGATGGCAATACATAGTTGCCATTAACCCCTTATTACCCAGTGTGCTCCCCCTTTCCCCACAGGGCAGCTGGAAGAGTTAGGTACAGCTCCAGAAAATGACATTTGTAATGAATGAGCAATTTTCTGGGGCAGCTGCGGGCTGCAATTTGAATGTTTGGGCCTCCCCATGCTGAAGATTCCAGACCCCAGCTTCCTAGTTGTACCTGGCTGGAAACCAAAAATGCAGCAAAGCTCCACATTATTTTTTTTTTTCAATTATTTCAAGAAGTAATTTTTTTTTCTTATTTTTTAAAGGGGTATTTTGATTACCAGCCAGGTAAAGCTAGGCAGCTGGTGAGGAGTGGCAGCAGTGGTGTAACGATCGCGGTCGCAGCAGTCGCGGATGAGACTGGGCCCGCACCTGTAGGGGGGCCCGGGTCTCCAGCCGCCCCCCGTGACCGCGTGTCAGAGGAGAGAAGGTGACATGGGGAAGCTTCCTGCTTCCGTGGCTGATCCCGCCCCTCCTCTCCTCTTATCTGCTGCCCCGGCTCCAGGTAACAGCAGCGCGCAGTGTGTAGTTCCCCCACCTGGTAGCTCCTCCCTGCTCCTCAGTTGTGCCTGGCAGCACCCCCCCACTCCACACATAGCACTAATTGGGGTCCTGGTCTAAAAGCTGCACTGGGGCCCGCTAGGTTCAAGTTACGCCACTGGGTGGCACCTGTGCTGATGACCAAAAATACAGCAGGGCCCTGTAGGCACAAAATAATTGACACATGCTATTTTTATCTGAATTGCTAGCAGATAACTGTAGAAGAGGTGGCCTTGCACGCTGTTGACCCTTTCTAATAATAAAGGTTTGTTCTAAAAAATAAAAATAATAATAATAATAAAAATTAATAAATATATATTCTAAAAAAATACAAAGCTCTTGTAAACAGATAGTTAAAGGACATTGTAAAGTTCCTGGACTTCACAGCTGCTGCCGCATCTGGTACTGTTTCCAAAATTCACATCCTGCAGGTGTCCAAACACGAGCAAACTCCGGGAAGCTTAAAAAAAATTATTTTAAAGGTCCAAAAACTTCTACAGCTTGACACTGCTGGTAGAACCAATGGCTGGGAACACTCCTGACTGTACGGTTAGGTGTTGTTCCTGGCTAGTAGGTCTTCCACCAAGCATTTTGGCCCCAAAGATTCAGGAAAAATTTTAGGGCCATTTTAAATTTTTAACTTTTATCTTAACAAAGCCATGTTCATTGATTTTCTTTTGTAAATTACTTGGGTTTCCGATCGTGAACCAAAACATCAATGATCGTGCGAAATGTGAAATTGACGAACATGTTCGGGGAAAGTTCGCTCATCTTTAATCATAGCCATATGTCTTTCAAACTTTTCTATACTTTTTCAGATCCTATCATAGACAATACATTTTAAGCCCCTGGACAGAGGTGTAATATGACGTGGGCAGAAGTGTCATAAGAGCATGTGCTCACAGCCAGTTAGTTTCTTCCCTAGCAGCAATGGCTGTTTATAGAGAATAGATTTATTTCAACTATACAAAGAGCCATAACCTGAAACCCTGAAGTATAATACTAATTGTACTACTTTGTCCTCATATGTCACAAAGGGGCCTGTTACCTCCACATCCCCTAAAGCTAAGCCCCTGACTATACATTAAATTGAGATCAGATAAAGTAATTCATAGCAGTTGAAAACAAAAACACCATATTTGTCCAATAAAATACCTTCCCTGTTTTTTGATCCTATATAAGTAATGTTATCTTACAGAACAATTAGTAATCTGCGGGTTATAAGTTATATGAGTCGGCTGCTGCAACACTATTAGGCTGAAACAAAAGGCTGTGCAGGAAATTCTAAGTAGGCTTCGGCCTTCACTGTGTTTTGAAGGCCTAATCTGCCATATGGCTCCCAGAGCTGATGATTTATTAGGTGTGGAAAGCAGGCTGATAAATTTCACTGCTAGTCCCAGCATAGACTGGGGGTGTCAACAGACAGGCCTAATGGAAAGTGCCTGCACCAAAGAGGAGAGAATTATTTATGACTGTCTGTAATGTCACCAGGGAAATTTATCATCTTTTCTGGTAGATGTATTTGGATCTGAGAAATGAAGGGAGGTGGGGGGCGGGTTAGCTCCGGACAAAGTCCCCTTGTTACCCTGTTGTCTGAAATCCTGCCAAGGTGCAGGGGAAATCGTGGTGGGTACAGTAATTTTAGACGTTAACCTCGTCATTCCAGAAAAGAACAAACTAGGACAGAGCAGCCTGTACCATGGTCTGTCTATAACTGTTTCAGCACTATATGCAGTACTCATATATAAACACACATGCACCATATATGCACATGCACGCACGACATACAAATATATGTGTATGTATATATTATATACATATATATATATATATATATATATATACATAATGTCCTGTGCCAAATGTTGTCTATAAGTATATTTCAGTACTATATACACAGTGTGCAGACATATGTACCGTACTGCATGTATGTATGATATATATATATATATATAATATATATATACGCACACACTCATGCTGCCACATGTATTCATATATGTATGGGTGTACACCATGTTCCAAATTATTATGCAGATTGGTTTTAAGTGTCATAGGGTTGTCTTTTGTTTTTTCCAATGAAACCCGTTGATGGTATTGTGTCTCAGGGTACCTTTACACGTCGCAACATTGCATGCAATTTCACTTGCAACTTACTGGTTGCAGTGAAATCATGGACACATTGTTACATTTGTACACGGCAACAAAATAGAACAATGTGTCCATGATTTCACCGCAACCCGTAAGTTGCAAGTGAAATTGCATGCAATGTTGCGATGTGTGAAGGCCACTTTACACACAGCAACTTATCTGTCCAACTTCTGACCAACTTGCTGGTTGCAGTGAAATCATGGACACATTGTTCCATTGTACACAGTCACAAAATGGAGCAATGTGTCCATGATTTTACTGCAACCAGCAAGTTGGTCAGAAGTTCGACAGATAAGTTGGTGTGTGCAAAGTGGCCCTCAGGGTTGCGTGGATCACTGAAATCAATCTCAGATACCTGATAATTAGTTTGGCAGGTGAGCTCAATAAAAGGGCCACAGTATTAACACCTTAACGACAGCCGTACGTCTCTAGACGTCGGCTGTCATTACCCCCGTGTTTGAAGTGAGCTCCGGCGTGGAGTTCACTTCAAACCTCCGACATCTCAGCTGATCTCACTAGCTGTCGAGTGAGTGTTGAGATGTCGGTCTAACAGCACCGATCGGTCCCGCCATCCGATCGGTGCTATTAACCCCTTAGATCCCGCCCTCAATCTCTGAGAGCGGGATCTAAGGGAGCCGGAGCGGGCAGCGAGCGCTTACCGGGCTCCAGGGGAGATCTCGCGATAGAATCGCGGGATCTCCCGTGCTGATGTGACAGGCCAGGGTCCTGGCCTGGCCATGGAACCTGTCATGGAGCATTTCCTGCTTGTGGTTGGCAGGGGCTGCCAATCACAACAGGTCCGCGATTCTGACACATACAGAGGCGCTGCAGCTCCTCTGTATGTGTCAGAAGTGATCGGACTGTGCATCTGCATGCCTCTCTATGGGGCAGTGTAAAATTTAGAATCAATAAACAAATAAACTTTTTACAAAGTTGAAAAAAAAACAAAAAACATAAAAGTTCAAATCACTCCCCGTTTCTCCCATCCACAATAAAAGTATTAAATAATTAAATAAAATACACATATTTGGTATCGCCACGTTCAGAATCGTCCGATCTATCAATATAAATAATCAAATAATGAGAGCCATAAACTGCGTAGCGCAAAAAATGGTTCAAACGCCAAAATTAGGGTTTTTTGGTCGCTGCAACAATGATAAAAAATGCAATAACGGGCGATCAAAATAGCACATCCACCCAAGTATGGTATCATTAAAAACGTCAGCTTGAGACGCAAAAAAAAACCCATCACCCAGCCCCAGATCCCGAAAAATGAGGACGCTACGGGTTGCAGAACATGGCGCAAAGAGTGCAATGGTTTTTTTTTTCATGCTTTTGAATTTTTTTCCACCACCTAGATACCAATAAAGGTATACATGTTTGGTATCTACAAACTCATACCGACCCGAGGTATCGAACCGTCATGTTGGTTTTACCATATAGTGAACACGGCGACTAAAAAATCCAAAAAACAAATGTGTAATTGCACTTTTTTTTGCAATTTCACTGCACTTGGAATTTTTTTGCAATTTCCCTGTACATTATATGGTAAAACAAATTATTGCATCTGAAAGTACAACTCGTCCCGCAAAAAACAAGCCATCATATGTCTATATTGACGGAAAAATAAAAATGTTATGGCTCTTGGAAGCCGAGGAGCGAAAAAATGAAAATGAAAAATGACAAATTTCTTCGTCACTAATGGGTTAAGCTGGCCACAGTTTTCAAGTAACATGGGAAAGAAAAAGGATCTCTCTGCTGCCACAAAAGCAACAAATAGTGCAATGCCTTGGACAAGGGTTGAAAACATTAGATATTGCACGACAGCTTAAGCGTGATCATCGCACTGTGAAGAGATTTGTGTCTAATTTTGAGCACAGATGTTTTTGTGCAGATAAAGGCAGAATGAGGAAGGTTTCTGTCAGGCAAGTTTATCTGATTAAGAGAGCAGCTGCTAAAAAGGCCTTACAAACCAGCAGACAGATATTTGAAGCTGCTGGTGCCTCTGGAGTCCCTCGAACCTCAAGGTGTAGGATCCTTCAATGGCTTGCTGTGGTGCATAAACCTACTATTCGGCCACCCTAAACAGTGCTCACAAGCAGAAACGGTTGCATTGTGCCCAGACATACATGAAGCCTAAATTTCAAACAATCTTGTTTATTGATGAGTGCCGAGCAACCCTGGATGGTCCAGATGGATGGAGTAGTGGATGGTTGGTCGATGGCCACCATATCCCTACAAGGCTGCGACGTCAGGAAGGAGGCAGAGGAGTCATGTTTTGGGCCGGAATAATTGGGAAACAGCTGGTAGGCCCCTTTAAGGTTCCTGAAGGTGTGAAAATCACCTCTGCAAAGTATATAGAGTTTCTGACTGAGAACTTTTTTCCATGGTACAAAAAGCAAAAAGTGCATTCATGAGCAAAATCATCTTCATACATGGCAATGCACCATCTCATGCTTCAAAGAATATCTCTGTGTCATTGGCTGCTATGGGCATAAAAGGAGATAAACTCAAGGTTTGGCCACCATCTTCCCCTGACCTCAACCCTATAGAGAACCTTTGGAGTATAATCAAGCAAAAGATCAAATGTGGGTGGGAGGCAGTTCCCATCAAAACAGCAGCTCTGGGAGGCTATTCTGACATCATGCAAAGAAATACAAGCAGAAACTCTCCAGAAACTCCCAAGTTGAATGGATGCAAAAATTGTGAAGGTGATATCAAAGAAGGGTTCCTATTAGGGATGAGCGAGTACAGAACTGCATGAGTTTCCTCTGGGAACCCCGACTCCATACTCCGGATTCCCTCGACAACCTGCAGAAAATCTCTGTGCCCCTGTCATCTTGGAAAGGTTTCTCTGTTGGGCTAGCCAAGTTAGGGAGAGGCATAAGGGGGTCATGACGGTAACGTGCAAGCATCCCCAGTGTTATGCTACCTTACATTCACCACTCTACTCCATGCCATCTTCAGCTGCCACGTTAAGTCCTCATGCAGCTCTTCCAACTCTGCTGCATATCACGCTATCTCAACCTGGCTACAAGGAAGCACAGGCAGTTCTTGCAGGAATTTATCTCTGCTATATCCTGAAGGTTTTAAGATCCCCAGCCTATCCCTGGGCAGCAGAGTGTTTATTATTCATCATACATATTGAACTTGCTGCCTGCTCAGATTGTATGAACATTTCTTTTCCTTTGCCGACCTGTACCTCATACCGAAGTCTCTGGCCCACTAGTCAGCTGCTGTAGTCCCAGAGACTGCCCTAAGGTGGAGCCTGGTGAATAACTGGTGCCAAGCTTATCCTCACCATTTGAGGCTCTATTGAATACCAGGTAATCACTTAGTTACATCCTTCAAGGGCAAGTCTGGACTGTGGCACAGTGAGTAGCAGCTATCAGCATTATACTCCCATCCCTAAATATGTTTTTTTTAACTTCCTTTCCTGTGGCTGCTCTTGTTCCTCATGGCTATCATTGTCTGCAGCCCTGAAGTCACATCAGCAACACTGCAGCCAATCACTGAGCTGAGCGGATATGCTGGAATTGATGGCACAGGCAGCTTGCAGCATCTGAGCTCACTGATTGGCTGCAGCACTGTCGTCAGCAATGCAAACAATGACAGGCACCCTCACAAGTGGCGGAGGATCAGCTCTGGACCTGGGAAGGGCGAGGTAAGCCCAGTTATTTATATATTTTTTTTTCTTTAACAAACTGCACCCGGGGACAGGGGTTTTCCGAAACTCTGCTTAGATGACAGGACATTCTAAATAGGAAAAAAAACTGACAATACTGAGTTAAATCTGGAAACACTGAGCATTTATGATGTCAGCTTCTCCCCTCCAATATTTCTTTGTAAACTTCTACGTTTGGAGGTAAATGGTTTTATCGTCTCTGTTTCTGTTAGAGTTGAAGGAAACTGATATACACCATACATATCTCTTACCACCAGGCAGTAAATATGTCATTTACCAAATATATCAAGATCAGTTTCTACTGAGCTGTAAATACATCACATATGCTGGGTCTCAGCTTCCATCTGAACTGTAAAAGCAAGAACAGGAATAGTGAAAGCCTGTATAACGTATCGTACAACGTAACCGGAGATATTAAAATGTTCAAAAGTGTAAATTCTTTATCATTTGAGGCCTAAGGGTGAAACACTCTGCAGATCAACATTATCAGAAATACTCGCTTTATCTTTATCGGTCTCCAGTAAATGTAAGAGGACTTTTAAGTGGTTGTAAAATACAAATACAAATAAAGCAATTTATTCATAGAAAGAAGACCTTGTGTAATACCTTGTCTTCTTATTGAGAATGCAGCCAGCAGTGTAGGTTTATTCCGGTTGGCAGGTACAGTTTATATTTTTTATATTCCTTTATTCCCTTTATTTAAAAAAACAGATAGAGCCCCAATGCTATTCCGTCAGGTGGGTGGTGATGTCATGATGGGGGTGGGCTCTATGGCGCTGGGGCAGTGGCCATCTCTCCCTTCCTGTGCGCTCTCCCCCCTGTACACTGTCACTCCCTCCTGTGCTCTCTCCCCCTTGTGGGCTGTGATGTAATAACACCCCACTATGATGTCATAATACCCCACTATGATGTTATAATACCTCCCATTGCGATGTCATAATTCCCCACTGTCACTTTGATGTCATAATTACCACTATGATGTAATAATACCCCATTGTGATGTCATAATTTCCCACACCCACTGTAATGTCATAATACCCATTGTGATGTCATAATTACCAGTGGCGTAACTTCAGGCCCAGGGGCCCCGATGCAAAAGCTGCAACAGGGCCCCTAATTATTGCAAATCTTTAATAATATTAGTCTTTTTCTATGGGCCGAAGGAACTTTGGGGCCCCCCTAGGCTGCAGGGCCCGGGTGCGATCGCAACCCCTGCACCTATTGTAGTTACGCCCCTGATAATTACCCCACTGTGATGTCATAATACCCATTGTAATGTCATAATACACCATTGTGATATGGGGACAGCTGTACACAGGAGGTGATAGCAGGCACCACAAAGCAATTGTATAAGTAGATTTGGTATGCAGGTTGCAGATGTAACAGTCACATTCACCATCTTGGAGTAGGGCACAAGTGCTTCAAGGTAGAATCAGCATTAGAGACTTTCACAATATAATAAGCATTTAAGGCCCAAATCATCATTTGCAATTTTTTTTAAGTCACTTATTTCTTTGTCTTGTGGTATTCATTGACGTTGATGATCTTCAAAATAACACATGAGGTTCATGAATTTTCATTAAAAAAAACCTGTATTTTATTGATGTCTTTTTTTACATTTTTAAGGACTTTTTGTTATACTTAATGGTGTAACATTTGAACCAAAATATGTTATAATTTCAAGTCTTGGATGGCAATATATTTGCCAAAAAACGTTAAATCAGCCAAAGACATCTTGAAACTCCAAAGCCAACCCAAGATGATGAACATAAAAAAAGGTGAAAATATAAAACATGTTTAAAGGATAATACGTTACAAATTAAAAATGGGAAAAAAACACCAAAAACTAGACAAAAAGAGGCGTAAATCAAATAAAAAATGGGCTCCAGTGTCGAAATTAAGAGTGGGATGTGCTGATCCACATGTTTGATCCATTAAACCCCACTTTGCACTTTACAGGACTAAGCAGGTCTACTGCTAAGGTCTTGACACCGGATATTGCGTGTCAGAAGTCTAGTAGAACTCGTGTCTCAACCGATCTGAGCTGTTTTTAGCTGTTTTAATGTCATGTATTGTATATGGATTGGTGAACTTCAAGGAAACTATCATTAGAAAATGCCATATTGCTTAAATCAAGTTTTTGAGCTACATGCAATTTTAAAATATTTATTTGACTTTTTTTTAAGTCACGATTATCAATAAAAAAATTTAAAAAAAATTGTAATCTTGTAATTTTGCCCATTGGCCACCAACATTGCTGACTTATACTCTCTGTTTCTTCAGTTAACCAGAGTTTTCTTCTCAGTAGAGGCAAGATTACAATGACAGATAACAACTATATTTACAACTGATAATTCAGGATATTACCTTTGAGGATAATGTACATTGTTGTTTTTCTTTGTGTCTAAGCATATGTGTTATTTCCTGAAACAAAAGGAAGTCAGTCTTGAAACACCAAAGTGACAAGTTTGATAATTGCTACATTTATATTTTTTATTTTTAATTCAGATTGTGAAAGTGTAAAAAAAAATAATCATTGCCAAAAAAAACCTAAAAAATAAATTTTGCACAAAAACCTGTGTTAATCAATGGGTAATAACTTCTCTATAATTGTCTTAATTCTTTGTTATGGCATTATAAATGTCCATAATAATTGTCAGAAGCATTTTTTTATTTGGTTCACTGCACATTTACTGTACATACAAGTTGCACATAAAATATTCAGATTCAGATTTTCCCAAATTGACAGATAAATTAGTCCTGTGCTAATTAACTATGATGCTGATCTGACTGTAATTTTATAATTCCTTGTCTCCAAACAATCCAGCATACAAAAGCAAACATCAATTTTTTTGTAATCAACATTATTCCACCCCTATTAGAATACACCAATCAGACAGGAACAGTTTTAATAGTTCACCTGTCACCTACTCAAAATTTACAAAAAGTCATATTCTGTATAATGCTAATAATTTATTGTAATATAGCTCAGCCAATTTCAGCATGGTGGTTGCCAGCTGTGGTTTTCATATTGTAGAGGGTGGACAATAGGTAAAAAAAAACAACAACAATGTTATATATGTATGTATATTATATATATGTTATTACATATATTATATATATGTTCACCTTACCGCTCATCTGTCCCGGCACTGTAACTGCCTCCAATGCCCGCTGCCACCATACGTTGAGCAGTGGATGGCACAATAATCCTTTTTTGTGCTTTAAACAATGTTTTAAATAGGCTACTCAACACAGAGATGATGTTGGCCTCAGTCATACGTCAGTTTGGCTGTTTACATGTCTGAGATTTTTTTTTTAATATCTATTATAATTTATTTATATAGCAACTTAATTCCAAATTGATTTAATGAGGGGTCTACAGACAAAATTATAGATATAGTTTCCCAGTAAATAAATCAACAATGACAGACTGGTACAAGGGGAGAGGACCCTGTCATTGCGGGCTTACTTTATACAGGACAATGGGTAGGAGGACAGGATCTCCAGTGGTGGTGAGGTGGCAGCTCTATGGTGGTGAGGCGGCAGCGCAGTCTTTGTAGCTTTCCTGAAGAGATGGGTTTTCAGGTTCTGACCAATCATCAGATATGATAAGGGCAGCACCTCACAGGTTGGTAAATTGCAATCACATTCTTTATTCCACCTTCAGTTGTGACATTTTGATCAAACAGGGATATTTCTCAAGCATCCCTGTTGGATCGAAACATTGGAACTGGAAGTGGAATAAGAATGTGATGCAATTCACCAACCTATGAGGTGCTGCCCTTATTCATATCTGATGATTGGTCATTATCTGAGGATTGGTCATTATCCGAGAAGACTCCTGGAGGTGATGTGCGCACACTTTGGGGTAAAGCATCAACCACTTCCTTCCATGAGGTGTTGTGAGTCAATTCTTGCTTGTGTTGGGTTTTCAGGTTCCATCTGAAGGATCCAAGGGTGGCAGATAATTGTATGTGTTGGGGCACAGACTTCCAGAGGAATGGGGATATTCGGGAGAAATCTTGGAGGCGATTGGGTGAGGAACAAATAAGTGTGGAGGAGAGGAGGAGGTCTTCGAAGACCTAACGATTATTGAGGGAAGATATTTGGGTCTTAGTTTGGAGATATAAGGAAGGGACAGGATATGGACGGCTTTGTAGGTCAGTGGTAAGAGCTAAACTGGATTCATTGGGGAATTGGGAGCCAATGAAGGAATTTGCAGAAGGGAGAAACAGGTGAGTAGTGAGGAGAGATGTGGATTAGTTGAGAAGCGAGAGTTGAGGACAGATTGGAGAGGTGCAAGAGTGTTAGCAGGGAGGCCACAGAGGAAGATGTTGCAGTAACCAAGGCGGGAGGTTATGAGGGCATGTACAAGCATTTTAGTGCATTGGGGGCTGAGGAAAGGAGTATTCTGGAAATATTTTTGACTGAGTTGCCCAAAATCATGAATACATGTCTGAATCGATTGATCAAACTCAGCAATGAAAGTCTATGGGTCAGTGAAAAAAATAGGACAGCACTCAGATGTCATCTGTATACTATCTGTTTTTCACTGACTGATTGATAGGAGAAGGTGGATGAATTTTTTTTCATGATCAGTGAAAAAACTGATGAAACTCTTGACAAAACTACATGAAAATCATGAATGAAACTTGGTTCATTTCTCTCGTAAGCGAAAAAATAACTAGACAATCTACTGTGAGAACGAGGTAGTCATGAGATTTGGAGTTTGTATTTGTGAAACGTTGCTACAAAATGATAGATTATGGATATGTCAGATATGTATTCCGCTGCACACCAATATCAAAATTCTAGCGAGAAAAATGTCTTTTTTGGACTGTGCACCCTCCCCCCGCCCTGTAGCCGCAAGGAGACTCTGCATTTTATTGTAGCTTTGGTTCCAGACACACCCCTTAAAAGCAGGTTTTAATTGCATTTAGTGGCATGATACCCATACACGCAAGTTCTCACGCAGCAGGCGACTAGAGTAGGACCCGGTAGAATGAGAGACCTTGCCGCGGTTACCGGGCTCGGAGGTTATGGCCATCACATCAGCTAAGTTCCCCATGTTATTCCTTACATAAGCTTTGAGTAGTTTTCTACTGTGCCTTTTGCTCCGAGTTCACACAGTGCATTAATACATGTCAGCCATTAGCTTTTTTCTCGCTAGAATTTTTGATGATGGTGTGCAGCGGATATTTATCTAGTAACGTTATGTATTTTTCCAGCTAGCACCCAACATAGAGGTGTGCCAGCCATCTTTAATATTACATATGTCAGATATGTAAATGTACCTTCTAGGTGAAGTAATCCCACAGAACTCCATGGGATCCAGATGTTGAACTTCTTGTGTTTTCATGTGACAAAATCAAATTAAATGCTGGGAGCTGAATTTGCATAGGAATAGGGTCCCTCACCCTTTATAGATGACATTTCCAATGCTTTATGGGGCCATTCTTAAAAATGCATGTCCCTTCTCGTAAAGATATTCCGGATAAAGCGATCCGCATTCTGGCTGCAATAGGGCCATGAATCTAACATTCAATGACAGATTTATAGGACAATCTTCTAACTAGTTCACTAAATGCATATTCTAGCAGCGCACAGAGATTCATGATTTCCCACTTCCTTAAAAATCTAAAACGGCACTATTTATTTTTTTGCCAATGTTGGGTTTCATTTTTAACTGCTTGAATATCATATATTTTCACATTTTTGCAACTAAATCTTATCCTTATTTTTTCGACACTGGAGGAGTTGGTTTAATGATACATTATTTGTTATAGTACCATTGTATCATTATATATATAATTTCCTCCATGGGCGCCTCACATGTTTTACAAGAGATTTTTATTTATACCACATATTATATAGACAGTTGAAACCAGAAGTTTACATACACTATATAAAAAGACAATATGCAGGTTTTTCTCACTATCTGACATGAATCAGAATAAACCCTTCCGCTTTAGGTCAGTTAGGATTACAATAATTGTTAATATTTGCCAAATCCCAGACTAAAAAGGGAGAGAGAATGTTTTAAGGCATGTTTTATACTTTCGGCAAAGTAAAACATTACATACACTTCAATAGTATTTGGTACCATTGCCCTTAAACTGTATGACTTGGGTCAAACATTTTGGGTAACCTTCCACAAGCCTCTCACAATTGTTAGTAGGAATTTGGGCCCATTCCTCCTGACAGAACTGGTGTAAATGAGCCATTTTTGTAGGTCGCCTTGCTCGACATTTGCTTTTTCAGCTTTGCCCATACATTTTCAATAGTATTGAGATCAGGGCTTTGTGATGACCACTCGAAAACATTGACTTTGTTATCCTTAAGCCACTTTGCAACCAGTTTGGCAGTATGCTTTGGGTTATTGTACATTTGGAAAACCCATTTCCGCCTAAGTTTTAACTTCCTGGCTGATGTCTTGAGATCTTCTTTCCTCATGATGTCATCTATTTTGTATAGTGCAACTGGTCTCTCCTGCAGCAAAACATAATTCCTGTTAAAAAGATAAAGTTTATTGAGCACGTATGCTAAATACCCATCAAAACCCGTTAAAAACTGGGTGCACAGGTGATAGTAAGGAAGGAAGGGGCTAACCCTATAGGTCACAGTCTCCCTCCTCACCCTACATGCCAGCGGAGGTCGGCACCCTAAATTCGATATGGTGCCCCCACTCCTCGTCTGCTCTTACTACACTCACCCTAAACTCACCCTGAAATAGGGGGGAAGATAAGTGCTCCCCACCCTAGGATGGTATCACCAGGTTGTATAGTTTATACCAGTGTCCCAGTGTTAAAAGGAACTGTTCCCCGTGGCTAAGTCTTTATCTGGCATGATAGAATGTAGAAACCAGATCACTTAGTTCCCTCTCAATATACAGCCAATGTCCGCTCCCTTTAGTAACACAGATAGTGCGGTCATAAACACATTATGAGGGGAACTGCTATAGTACTTAGCTTTCTGACAGGGTCACAGGTCACTCCCCGCGCGCCTCGACGCGTTTCCCATTATCAGGAGGCCTGATAAGAAGGTTCCATTACTGTGAATCCAGCATGTGCCCACAGCGTTGGTCTGATAGAGGGAGGAGCCACTATGTTGTCAGTTGCTCCCTTATATCTGGTCTGAATGTGCCAGGCCACCTCCCCATACCGGGCACTTCCTGCACCATCAATCTCTAGTGGTACACCCCAATACAAGGCTCATAGCAGCCCCCACAAGGGTTCAAACCAACCTATACAATCCCCGGTCTCCCCCATAGATAACCTTCTCCAATACTCGCCGCCGGCCGATCCGGACCTCTGACACGCAAGCTGCCACCGCCATAATGGCCGCTGGAACGCACGCGTCATCATAGATCGACGCTGCGGACCTACGCGCATGCGCGGTGGCGTTGTTGATACTACGCGTCATAATCGGTGACGCGACACCGTCAAAAATGCAAAAATGCGCATGGGCATTGTAGATTAACACAAATACCTGCCGTTGCTAAGCAGCAGAATGCGCAATGCCGGTGCGGAAACAACCAGAGTATATTCTAGCAGCCAGAGGCGTATGGTTAAGAGGGAAATTGACAACAGGGGAGTGGTTGTATTAGTATTGGGGAGAGCAAAAGGACAGTATCATTATGGTGCATATATCCCTTAGGACCCAAAGGACCACAGTACCTTCAAGTCACAAACAGGTGACAGGGAGGAGTCCGATACCTGGGGGAAAGGGCTAGCAGCAATTATGACCAGAACATAATATACCGATATTTAACTTCATATAAAATGAACAGTACCTAAGTTTCTCCAGGATCCAAGACCTCATAGCTCTTATAGAAAACATACAAAAGACATCTGTTCATTCAGCCCATTTGGAGCCAGGGATTCAAATCTAAAGATCCATTCAGTTTCTCTCTGTAGTATACTACGGTCATGATTGCCCCCCCTCGGGACGGTTTTTACCACCTCCAATATCCTGAAGGACTGTTTTTTTAGATCGCCCCCATGTATCATATTGACGTGTCGCGCTAGAGGGGTATCCCTGCCCTTCCGTATATCCCCCAGATGGTCAACCACACGGCGTCTGAACTCCCTGATGGTCTTCCCCACGTAATCGAGTCCGCATGCACCCGTAGCCACGTATATCACGCAGGACGTTTTGCAATTAGCAAAATCACGTATGAAGAACGTTCTACCGTTGGCCGCACTCCTAACGAACTTGCAAGGTGCCATGTGTCCACAAAAGGAACAGTCACCACATCTATAAAACCCTATAGATTTAGTTCCCAACCAGGTGGATCCACTGGTTGGTGCCCTGTAGAGGCTATGTACAAGTCTGTCTTTAAGCGACCTCCCTCTCCTATATGTGACGCTGGGTGATGGGGAAACACTTCCCCTCAGATCAGGGTCTGAAGTTAGGATGTCCCAGTATCTACGCAACACTGTCATGACCCTCTTATTCTGACAGTCAAAGGTACCAATAAACCTAGTCACACCTGAGTCCACCTTTGGGCGTTTACCACACTTAAGCAACAAAGCCTCACGATTCTGTTGCTCGGCGTGCGTGCGTGCTACCTGTAGCACCGAGTGTGGGTACCCTCGCTGTATGAAGCGTCTTGTCAGATCGTCTGCTTGAACCCAAAAGTCTGACATCCCAGAGCAGTTCCGCCTTAGTCTTAAATATTGCCCTTTAGGAATGCCTTTCTTAAGGGGTGCCGGATGATGGCTCTCCCACCTTAGCAGGCTGTTCGTTGATGTGGGTTTTCGATAGGTCCTGGTGGCTATAGACCCATCTTCCTTTTTTTGTATATATACATCAAGAAAGGGAAGTCCTAAGGGGTCGCTCTCAGATGTAAACTGGAGTCCGATGTCATTATGGTTCAGACACTTAACGAATTCTGCAAAACTCCCATCTGGGCCAGACCACAACAGAAACGCATCGTCAATGTATCTGGCCCAGAGGGTAATGTGGGGCTCCCACCAATTTGTGCCATCCCTAAATACAATGGTTTCCTCCCACCAGCCCAGGAAGAGATTAGCGTACGATGGGGCGCAGGAGCTCCCCATCGCCGTCCCCCTGAGCTGGTGGAAGTACTTCCTGTCAAAGAGAAATGTGTTATGTTGAAGTACAAATCTCAGCAAGTCAATGACAAAGATGTTATGACTCCGGCAAATAGTCGTTCTTGTATTGAGATAATACTCCACAGCACGCACTCCCAGGTCGTGAGAAATGCTACTATACAATGCCTCAACGTCAATTGAGGCCAGTATAGTATCCTGCCCCAGGTGAACCCCATCAAGTTTTTTCAGCAAGTCTGCGGTGTCTCTTGTATAAGATGAGAGGCTTGTCACAAAAGGACACTCTTTACACTCTGTTACAAAGCACTCTTTGTAATGAGGCACACCCTCTCTGGCATAGTCTAAGATGACAGATAGTTCTATCGCATATCTTTCAACAGGGTTTGAGGGTAAAACCTCATACGCGGAGCGATCGTTGAGAATTCGATAACACATCTCACGATACCTCTCATGATCCATCAATACAATATTCCCGCCTTTATCAGATGGTTTTATGACAAGACCCTGTTCCTTCTCAAGACTGGAAAGGGTCCTCTCTTCCGCTTCACTGAGATTGCTGTTGAAATCCTGATTGGTGCATGGGATCTTTTTTAGATCCCTCTCCACTAGGTTCATGAAGATATCAACACTAATCATGTCAGAATTGGGTGGCATCTTTTTACTGCCATTCTTATGTCCCGTAAAGGGACCGAGTCCTCTCTCATTACATCCTCTGATCTGGTGAGCCAACCGTGACATATCATAGAAACAATCAATATCCTCCTCATCCAAGCCTATCTTTAAACACTCTTCTCTATTGTGCTTGGAGAAAAATTTCTTCCACTTCAACTTTCTACAAAACAGATTCAAATCTTTCACCCAGCCAAAACAACTGAATCTGCCCGTTGGAACAAATGAAAGGCCCTTTTTGAGGACATTGTACTCATGAAGGTTCAACTGGTATGTGGACAGATTGATGATCTGCCCACCATCCAGCTGTGTCACTGTTGTGTCTGTGATACACCACCCCTGTTTCTCAGCGGGTAATCCCTCGGAATCTGCCCTCCTAAAAAAGGAATATATGGGATAGAGGGTAAAGATGGTTCAGAGGGCAAAAATATCTGTTTCAGGGTGAGTTTAGGGTGAGTGTAGTAAGAGCCGACGAGGAGTGGGGGCGCCATATCGAATTTAGGGTGCCGACCTCCGCTGGCAGGTAGGGTGAGGAGGGAGACTGTGACCTATAGGGTTAGCCCCTTCCTTCCTTACTATCACCTGTGCACCCAGTTTTTAACGGGTTTTGATGGGTATTTAGCTTACGTGCTCAATAAACTTTATCTTTTTAACAGGAATTAAATTTATGATTTACGGTTTATAAGTTCCTGAAAAATCGAATTTATATTGTTCTACTTGATATGGCTAGTTTTTTGTCAGGACCAGTAAACTCAGCCTCTTGGGGGGAAGACGCCAACCAGGCATTCTGTACTACGGTAAACCCAGATGGTGTGACAGGGATCGTTTCTCTCAAGGTACAGTTTAATGATCTCTATATACTGTACAAAGAATACACAAGGTCCTGGTGGGACATAAAAACCCTTGAGAACTATCTCAAACACAGTATAGTTCCTAAGGGCCTACGGATTAACGTTTGTCCATCTCCACGCACAGCGAGTCCTGAACTCCTGGAACTGTGGAAAAAGGAGTCAGTGGGTTCCTCCCTTCGCTTCATGAGCATTTTATTGCATGAAGAGAGGAAAATCTTTGAGGTGGCAACGAGTAAATTAAATCAGGGAATTGAAAACATCTTGAAGTCTAGAACTGATCCCGATTTCAACAGACGTGAGAGCACTCTCCAGAATTCCCTGGAAAAATACCAGGGGTTCTTGAAAGAGAGGAAGCATCTCCATTTTCAGAGAGACTTCAAAGAGTTTTCAGAAAATCTTGCCTACTCATTTATCAGTGAGAAACCAAATGGGTCATCGTCAGAGGGGGATTCTGACCCAGAGGGCCAGAGAGGGGGAGCAGGGGGTGGTGGCGGTAGAGGCAGAGGAAGGCGGAGGAGACCAAGAGGTGGGAAATGGGGCACCGGTGGTCCCCAAGGCCCCCATGGCAATCCAGGTCAACCCACACCACAGGTACCTCTAATACCTTCACACCCACTGGTACCCCAAGGTTCCGTAACTCCAAATCATCCCGCGACACCCCAGAACCTGGCCATGCCACAAAATCGGTTTGGCCAGGCGGGAGCAGGTGGGGGAGGTTCGGGTGGAGCTACTGGCATCTTTTTACCCTCTGGACCATCTTTACAATCAATCTGTCCACATACCAGTTGAACCTTCATGAGTACAATGTCCTCAAAAAAGGCCTTTCATTTGTTCCAACGGGCAGATTCAGTTGTTTTGGCTGGGTGAAAGATTTGAATCTGTTTTGTAGAAAGTTGAAGTGGAAGAAATTTTTCTCCAAGTACAATAGAGAAGAGTGTTTAAAGATAGGCTTGGATGAGGAGGATATTGATTGTTTCCATGATATGTCACGGTTGGCTCACCAGATCAGCGGATGTAATGAGAGAGGACTCGGTCCCTTTACGGGACATAAGAATGGCAGTAAAAAGGTGCCACCCAATTCTGACATGATTAGTGTTGATATCTTCATGAACCTAGTGGAGAGGGATCTAAAAAAGATCCCATGCACCAATCAGGATTTCAACAGCAATCTCAGTGAAGCGGAAGAGAGGACCCTTTCCAGTCTTGAGAAGGAACAGGGTCTGTCATAAAACCATCTGATAAAGGCGGGAATATTGTATTGATGGATCATGAGAGGTATCGTGAGATGTGTTATCGAATTCTCAACGATCGCTCCGCGTATGAGGTTTTACCCTCAAACCCTGTTGAAAGATATGCGATAGAACTATCTGTCATCTTAGACTATGCCAGAGAGGGTGGCCTCATTACAAAGAGTGAATATGATTTCATCAATACTATCCATCCTGTAACCCCGACCTTTTATGCCCTTCCCAAGGTGCATAAGGGTCTGGGGGTTTTGAAAGGGAGACCAATTGTCTCCGGTGTAGACTCCTGCACTCAAAAGGCAGGTATCTACGTTGACACTATTCTACGTCCTTTTGTGACAAGCCTCTCATCTTATACAAGAGACACTGCAGACTTGCTGAAAAAACTTGATGGGGTTCACCTGGGGCAGGATACTATACTGGACTCAATTGACGTTGAGGCATTGTATAGTAGCATTCCTCACGACCTGGGAGTGCGTGCTGTGGAGTATTATCTCAATACAAGAACGACTATTTGCCAGAGTCATAACATCTTTGTCATTGACTTGCTGAGATTTGTACTTCAACATAACACATTTCTCTTTGACAGGAAGTACTTCCACCAGCTCAGGGGGACGGCGATGGGGAGCACCTGCGCCCCATCGTACGCTAATCTCTTCCTGGGCTGGTGGGAGGAAACCATTGTATTTAGGGATGGCACAAATTGGTGGGAGCCCCACATTACCCTCTGGGCCAGATACATTGACGATGTGTTTCTGTTGTGGTCTGGCCCAGATGGGAGTTTTGCAGAATTCGTTAAGTGTCTGAACCATAATGACATCGGACTCCAGTTTACATCTGAGAGCGACCCCTTAGAACTTCCCTTTCTTGATGTATATATACAAAAAAAGGAAGATGGGTCTATAGCCACCAGGACCTATCGAAAACCCACATCAACGAACAGCCTGCTGAGGTGGGAGAGCCATCATCCGGCACCCCTTAAGAAAGGCATTCCTAAAGGGCAATATTTAAGACTAAGGCGGAACTGCTCTGGGATGTCAGACTTTCGGGTTCAAGCAGACGATCTGACAAGACGCTTCATACAGCGAGGGTACCCACACTCGGTGCTACAGGCAGCACGCACGCCGAGCAACAAAATCGTGAGGCTTTGTTGCTTAAGTGTGGTAAACGCCCAAAGGTGGACTCAGGTGTGACTAGGTTTATTGGTACCTTTGACTGTCAGAAAAAGAGGGTCATGACAGTGTTGCGTAGATACTGGGACATCCTAACTTCAGACCCTGATCTGAGGGGAAGTGTTTCCCCATCACCCAGCGTCACATATAGGAGAGGGAGGTCGCTTAAAGACAGACCTGTACATAGCCACTACAGGGCACCAACCAGTGGATCCACCTGGTTGGGAACTAAACCTATAGGGTTTTATAGATGTGGTGACTGTTCCTTTTGTGGACACATGGCACCTTGCAAGTTCGTTAGGAGTGCGGTCAACGGTAGAACGTTCTTCATACGTGATTTTGCTAATTGCAAAACGTCCGGCGTGATATACGTGGCTACGTGTGCATGCGGACTCGATTACGTGGGGAAGACCATCAGGGAGTTCAGACGCCGTGTGGGTGACCATCTGGGGGATATACGGAAGGGCAGGGATACCCCTCTAGCGCGACACGTCAATATGATACATGGGGGCGATCTGAAAAAACAGTCCTTCAGGATATTGGAGGTGGTAAAAACCGGCCCGAGGGGGGGCAATCATGACCGTAGTATACTACAGAGAGAAACTGAATGGATCTTTAGATTTGGATCCCTGGCTCCAAATGGGCTGAATGAACAGATGTCTTTTGTATGTTTTCTATAAGAGCTATGAGGTCTTGGATCCTGGAGAAACTTAGGTACTGTTCATTTTATATGAAGTTAAATATCGGTATATTATGTTCTGGTCGATAATTGCTGCTAGCCCTTTCCCCCAGGTATCGGACTCCTCCCTGTCACCTGTTTGTGACTTGAAGGTACTGTGGTCCTTTGGGTCCTAAGGGATATATGCACCATAATGATACTGTCCTTTTGCTCTCCCCAATGCTAATACAGTGGTCCGGATCGGCCGGCCTGCGGCGAGTATTTGGAGAAGGTTATCTATGGGGGAGATCGGGGATTGTATAGGTTGGTTTGAACCCTTGTGAGGGCTGCTATGAGCCTTGTATTGGGGTGTACCACTAGAGATTGATGGTGCAGGAAGTGCCCGGTATGGGGAGGTGGCCTGGCACATTCAGACCAGATATAAGGGAGCAACTGACAACATAGTGGCTCCTCCCTCTATCAGACCAACGCTGTGGGCACATGCTGGATTCACAGTAATAGAACCTTCTTATCAGGCCTCCTGATGATGGGAAACGCGTCGAGGCGCGCAGGGAGTGACCTGTGACCCTGTCAGAAAGCTAAGTACTATAGCAGTTCCCCTCATAATGTGTTTATGACCGCACTATCTGTGTTACTAAAGGGAGCGGACATTGGCTGTATATTGAGAGGGAACTAAGTGATCTGGTTTCTACATTCTATCATGCCAGATAAAGACTTAGCCACGGGGAACAGTTCCTTTTAACACTGGGACACTGGTATAAACTATACAACCTGGTGATACCATCCTAGGGTGGGGAGCACTTATCTTCCCCCTGTTTCAGGGTGAGTTTAGGGTGAGTGTAGTAAGAGCCAACGAGGAGTGGGGGCGCCATATCGAATTTAGGGTGCCGACCTCCGCTGACAGGTAGGGTGAGGAGGGAGACTGTGACCTATAGGGTTAGCCCCTTCCTTCCTTACTATCACCTGTGCACCCAGTTTTTAACGGGTTTTGATGGGTATTTAGCATACGTGCTCAATAAACTTTATCTTTTTAACAGGAATTAAATTTATGATTTACGGTTTATAAGTTCCTGAAAAATCGAATTTATAATTTTCCTGCAGCAAAACAACAACGCAACATGATGCTGCCACCCCCGTGTTTCACATTTGGGATGGTGTTTTAGGCTTCCAAGCTTTTCCCTTTTTCCTCCAAACTTAACAATGTTCAATTTTAGTTTTGTAAGGACATTTCTCTAAAATGTAGGTCTTTGTCGCTGTGTATATTTGCAAACATTAATCTGACTTTTTTCCCATTTTATTTAGGTGCATCCATATAAATGGCCCACCCTGTATAAATACACACATATACATACAGTATATATATATCTATACAGTATATATGCTCGATTTCTAAATCTGAACATGGACAAAACAGAGTTCATCATCTTTACCCTATCTCACTCTACCCCTTAACCAGACCTATCCATCAAAGTCAAAGGCTTCTCACTTTCCCCAGTCCCACATGCCCGGTGCCTCGGGGTAAACCTCGACTCTGCCCTCTCTCTCAAGCCAATTATGCAAGGCATTGCCACCTCCTGCCAATTCCAACTCAAAAATATTTACCAGATCGGTACATTCATTTACCAAGAAACTGCATAAACACTCATGCACACCCTCATCATCTCCTGCCTTGACTATTGCAACCTCCTACTCTCCGGCCACCCCTCTAATACTCTTGCACAACTCCAATCTATCCTAAACTCTGCTGCCCGACTAGTCCACCTGTCTACCTGCTATTCCCCAGCCTCTCCTCTTTGCCAAGCCCTTCACTGGCATCCTATTGCCCAGAGGCTTCAGTTCAAAACCCTAACTATGACATACAAAGCCATCCACAACCTATCCCGTTCATACATCTCTGACATGGTCTCCCGATACTTACCTACACGCAACATCTGATCCTCTCAAGATATCCTTTTTTCATCCCCTCATCTCTTTTTCCCACAACCGCATTTATAAGATTTTTCCCACGCTTTCCCCATATTCTGGAGCTCTCTGCCCCAACACATCAGACTCTCGCCCACCATAGAAACCTTCAAAAGGAACCTGAAGACTCACCTCTTCCGAAAAGATTAAAACGTGCAGTAAATTTCAGTATACTAAACCAGCACATAACCAGCTCTATCCCCTCATAGTGTATCCTCACCCATCCCTTGTAGACTCTAAGTCCTCATGTGCAGGGTCCTTTCTCTTTCTGTACTTTGTGTGCCTTGTATTGCTCATGTTTATTGTACTTGCCAATGTATGCCCCTTTTCATATGTAAAGCGCCACTGAATAAATGGCGCTATAATAATGAATAATAATATATTTCCATACATATATCTGATAGAAAGGGCATGATTCTATCGCATCGATTCTAGATTGTGTGAGATTATATAATATAATTATATTGTATTATTATTAATATTTTAGGTTACTAAATGCAAAAAAAATTTAAGTGGATTTAAAATTGTGCAATAGCGGTTGAATTGTGCAACGAAAATGAAAACAACAATGTAGGTATATGTAGCGGCCGTTACACCGGGGTGTAGTAATATGGCGGGCATATTAGCAATGATCTGACGGTAGATGTTAGACTGTATGTGCTGCTTCCAGGTCTGACATGACTTGCGTCACGTGATAGGGGCGTGGTTGAGGGATGGTCGAAGGCTGACCTTGCATGATTCTAGTGGATGGGAGGACTTTTCAAAGTCAAAAGTTGTAACGTCTTACACATGGATGCATCATTTTTCAGTATTGGGGCTGAAACTACAAAGCCAGCAAATGTTTTGATGCAAATAGTCAACAGGGTTGCAAAAAATGTGTTGACTTAAAAAAAATGCAATTATTTAAAAATAATCAAACGTGAAATGAGCAGGAACCCATTATCCTCCGGAGCTGTCAGAAGTCTAATCATCAAGCCCAGACCATCATGAAGACGTCTTTCCACCTTGACTTATGTTGTCAGAATTTGTAGAGCAGGCATCTTCAGCCCTTCACCACTTTCCTTACCATGCCATGCCTTATGCCCTAAAATCTGTGCCTATGGCTGCACCATTTGCCCCTACTACTATACCTACTATACCTGCTGTATTAGGCTGGCTTCACATTTGCCTTTGCAAACACAGTGTACCGCACGCAGCCAAATGCTTGTGCACTGTGTTCCTATGTTTAACATGGGAACGCATGTGCCTGCGTTTGGCTGCGTTAGTTTGCATTTGCGTTCGGATGCGCATAATTTTGCACCCTCCAAGCGCCCTCTGAACGCAGAATGTTGCATTTTTTGTGCGGTCGCGGGCGCTTGATTTTTCAGTAAGCGACCACAATGCATGGATCTCAATGGATCCGCAGTGTCCTCCGCATGACAGCACAGGAGAACGCTGCGGATCTCATTGAAATCTCTCCCGGTGGTTGCCGGTGATCAGCAGTGGCCACCGGGAGATCATCTAGAGCCGCCACTGATCTCCCGACGATGTCAGCGTGGGAGATTTCAAGAAACAGCTGATCTGACAGCTGTTTAAATCTCCCGTGCCAACACCAAATAGGTGAGGTAGGCGCAGAAGATTTGAAAGAGCGATCAGCTGTTCTTATCTCCTGCACCGATATCACCCAATTCGGTGCCGGCGAGGGAGATTTAAACAGCTGTT
Source organism: Allobates femoralis (assembly GCA_033576535.1). NCBI lineage: Eukaryota > Metazoa > Chordata > Amphibia > Anura > Aromobatidae > Allobates > Allobates femoralis. Next base: position 107,722,087 of record JARQOC010000004.1, read on the forward strand.
AGATCAGCTGTATCTTCAAATCTTCCGCGCTGACATCAGCTGTGGCCGGGAGGAGGAGATCTCCACCGCTGATCTCCTCCTCCGGGCCGCCCCCCGAGACAGCTGATTGGCGGGACGCGGAGATTCTCCGCTGCGTTCAAATCAGTATGGGCTGCATTTGTACTGCGTTTGCATCTGCATGCCATACGCATGCAGACACAAACGCAAATGTGAAGCTAGCCTTACACCTTTCCCATAAATACTATACTGCAGATATAATAATATAATATTTTATAGCCTGTCATAAAAAACACAAAATCTACAATACCTCAGACTTTTGGTTTGTAATGTATTGTAAGGTATGATATTAGGAAGTCACACTATTGTCAACAAATGTCATATTTCTTTTAACGAGTATACACCTGGATTTTGTTCTCAAAGCATACATTTTCTTACAAAGAGTATTATGGGAAAATTATAATAAAATAGGCCATCCATGGATAGCTGCCAGAAATTTAAATCCATTCAAATTTTTATGATCTTGTTGTAAAAGGCATCAATCATCTAGTGACTGCGCACACATGTATTTGATCAGACTACTGGATGAGTACTCTTCATGGGTCATGATCTACCTTGGAATAAATCATTGCCAGTGCATAAATTACGGCCAATTTTCCCTTCTTCAAACCTTCTTCTCAAAATGCTGTATAGATTTATTATCTATTCATATTTTCTAGTATACTTATATAAAATAATTGAAAACAAGCATTGGCAAAGACTTTCGAGACTACTGTAGATGTTGTGCTGTGAAAGTAAATCAATCCTTGACCAAATAAAACCTAACTTGAAGACTGAACAAAATGACAAAGCTCTGTCAAATTTGGACAACCAGGAAGACATGATGCACTCGAAAAGTTAAATATTTTATGTCTAAGATTCTTTAAAATTGATATACTAGGAAGACTAAAGAGAACAAAAAGCATGAAGGATGGAGTCAATCGACAACTCTTAGGATCCAACCCGAAAACGGAACTCTGTCCAACTGACTTAAAATAGGGTGTTTGTGGTAATGCAGCAAAGTGACTTCAATGAGACAGCATGGCAATTATAGGCAAAATCACATATAGATTAGCTACATTCCAATCAATACAGGAAACCCTGGATGAGAGCTAAACCATTGTGCTGATTGAGGATAGGGCTCCCAAGACACCCTATTCGATCAGTCATCTTAAGGACAGGCCATCAATGTCCCATAGAATATCTATAAATGGTTGTTCTCTTTGTACATTTAAGATGATTAATTATAATTAACTTGCCAGGTTTCCACTGTGTCTTTGAGAGTTCTTTGCAAACAGGTTACCTTTTGTCGGTGTCCACTGTATTGTGACTCATTTGTCTATGAAAACAAATAAAGACACACCAGCTCCACTTTTACTCTCCAATAAACCGGTTGAGAGGAACCAGTTGAGCAGCAAACAGGATTATCAATGTAACTGCTGAGCTGATGCTGTCTGTCTCTGGCCCATTGTGATTGCTAATGCTTCGTTAGTCCCTCAATTGCTCAAACCATGGGTTTAAAATCCACATAAGGGGAGAAATACAAATACATGAATGTACACCCATCAGTTGTTGGTTCTACCACAAATATTACCACGTGAAATACCAGAACCGTAAACACTGAGGAATATACTGGCACTATGCAAATAACATTTTTTTTTTTTTTTTATTTAATAGGTAGTCTCTTGTCTTAGTTCACACATGGTAGACTATTAGCCTTTATCATTCTTCTTACATACAGCTTGAGTAGTTAGATGAATCATGTCTTGTACTTTTGTAGAATCTACAATAAAATGCATTATCATATTATTTTTCAGCATATACCTTCACTTTAGTGTTTACAAAATCAATGCCTTGACTATAGAGTCTCAATTTCTATACACAAACTACCGACGCTCTAGGTCAGTATGGTTGGACAATGAGGTTTCAGCACATAAGCTAACTACTGACAACACTAAGGCTGGTTTCATACTGCAGTTTTTCACTGATCAGGTTCGATCAGGTTTGTGTGCCAAAACCAGAAGAGGAACCAGGAGAGGAACGTGCAGAGAAAAACTATAATTAAAAGACTGACACCTGTTTTAGGTTTTGGAGTCACTCCTGGTTTTGAAACACAAAACTTGATCGAACCTGACCTGATCTGACCGCAGTGTGAAACCAGCCTAAGGCTGCTTTCACATAACGATTTTCAGTCATCCGATTGTATCCGGTTCAAAACGGATACAATCGGATCCGAAATCGGACCCCATGTTCCCCTATGGGAATCGGGTGGGATCGGATGTGCCACTATTGGCATCCGATTTTGGCACCATCCGATCCCATCCGATGTAATCACGGGCACAAAATTGTAGCCTGCTACGATTTTGTGTCCGTGACTCACATCGGACAGCCTCGCATCACTGCTGATCCGAGGCTGTCCGATGTGCCCACAGCATAGGAGCCTATGGACATCGGATCTGAGTTCACCTCAGATCCGATGTCGGCTCCGTATTCTCCTGTCTTTTCCTACTCCTGCCTCCTCCATCTTCTTCCCTCTCCTATTCTATATGCTGTGCCCCCGCTATTCTATTTTGTGTCCCCGCTAATCTATTTTGTGTCCGCGACTCACATCGGACAGCCTCGGATCACTGCTGATCCGAGGCTGATCCTAGTGCCCACAACATGGGAGCCTATGGACATCGGATCCGAGCTCACCTCGGATCCGATGTCGGCTCCGTATCCCCTGTCTTTCCCTGATTCTGCTCCTCCATCTTCTGCCCTCTCCTATTCTATATGCTGTGCCCCTGCTATTCTATTTTGTGTCCCCGCTAATCTATTTTGTGTCCCCCGCTATTCTATCCTCCTCTATCCCTATCCTGTCCCCTGTCCTCTTCCCTGTGTGTAAAAAAATAAAAAACCTCCTCCCGGAGGATACATCACCTGTCACCTGCTCCAACGCTGCACACGATCAGGACTGAAGAGCCTGTGATGTAAGAGACCCGGTCAGCTGACCGGGTCATGTGACTCTGACATCATCACAGGTCCTTCAGGACTGATGGTGCTGCAGCGTGCAAGCCGATGACAGGTGATGTATCCTCCGGGAGGAGGTTTTTTTATTTTTTTACACACAGGGAAGAGGACAGGGGACATGATAGGGATAGAGGAGGATAGAATAGCGGGGGCACAGCAAAGAATAGCGGGGGGACAGAGTAGCATAGGAGAGGGAAGAAGATGGAGGAGGCAGGAGTAGGGAGAGACAGGGGACCGCAGGATCCACACGGATCCTGCAGATTGGATGGCTATTTGCCATCCGATTGCAGGGATCCATATGGATCCGTGCCTGTCCGTGGGGTCCCCCTTCAAAGTCGGATCCCACGGACAGGCACAAAATCGTTATGTGAAACCAGCCTAAAACACAGGATAAGATGATTGTAATCCAACTACAAAGAAGACATTCCTGATGTTCAGATACCAGAAGGCCTATCAATATATTAATCATTACCTAAACATCTGGGAAAGTAGTCAATGCTGTACTGTAGAACTATGGCACGCTGGATGCTCCTGCTGAAATTATGATAATCCTACATTAAAAGGATATTTCCATTTTAGTCATTTATGGCATACACAAGAGATATAAATGTTCAATAAACCAGAGGAAACAGTGGAGTTCATGTGCATTTAAAAATGTATAATTTATTACAGAAAGACATAGGTACACCTTAAAGGCATCCAAGTTCTGGCGGTCAGGTGCAAGTTCTGATACCACAGATGGATAAAAAACAACCACAAGGCAATAATAAATCTTATTGTGCAAGATGATGTGATTCACGTTAGCTATGCATGTATTACATGTGTGCATATATTGCACTTAATCCCATATTACATAGCCAAATTAAACAACATCAGCCATCATACACAGTACATGAAACATATAACAAGTTACATGATACAAGATACAAGTGTACAGAGTACACAATGCCACATATTACCAAGTGCTGGTGCAGATTTCAGAACCGGTGAGTTGAGGGAAAGGGACCCCCCACACACATCTCAAGTCTAACCCCTACGCACGTTTCGTGTGGTGGTATTAGGATTCTTATTCACAAGATTTATTATTGTGTTGTGTAATACATGCATAGCTAACGTGAATCACAGCATCTTGCACAATAAGATTTATTATTGCCTTGTGGTTGTTTTTTTATCCATCTGCAGTATCAGAACTTGTACCTGACCGCCAGAATTTGGATGCCTTTAAGGTGTACCTGTCTCTTTCTGTAATTAATTATACATTTTTAAATGCACATGAACTCCACTGTTTCCTCTGGTTTATTGATTGATGTCATGATGTGGAGGTGTTTGGGTCTATAGGACAGTATACTCTTACCTGACCCGTGTATTGATAAAGCTACATGGAGTATTTCTAATTAATCTGGGATATAAAGGTTGTCCATTTCTGATGGGTGCAAGTTCCACGGATACTACCCAGATAGATTTGAAATAACAGGTAAAACTTTAATTTGCCCGCTCGCACATTTTTTTTCCCAAGAAATGCAATTGTGGAGAAGGTATTCTCCATAAATGTAATGACACTAATTATGTTTTGGGGTCTCTCCAGACCCCATGGCATAGTACTTGAAATATGTAAAAAAAAATACTTTTTAATGCCTCCGTTCGTCACCGCCACCTGTCCGGTACCCTCCACATATTTAGATTGCCACTGCTCACACTGAAATGCCTTGGCCTTCATGTTGGGTCAGGACTTTATGTTTTGATGGAGCCCTGGAAGGTTCTGTGCAAATTGCATGCAAGACCACGACACATGCAGGGGCGATATGAAGACGTGGCCAGGATCAGACAGGTAATGCAGAGGGGCTGGAGACATGAGTATAATATTTTTTTTTCTCTCTTTAAATTTTGACATTTAGCTGAATCTGCGCAAAAGCAAACTAAAAAATATCTACATTTTATCGAATGTGAATTATAGTAAAATCTCACTAGAATTAAATTCCACTGTAATTTATTTGTTGATCTCTAGACCCGGGTGTATCTGAAAACCAACATTCTTGGATGTGACTCCCATGAAAGTGAATGGAGAGAGCGGGCCACATGCACCTGTGGACCAAAACAAGTTAATCATCTGTCCATTGTGTTTCCTGACAAGGTTAGAAGTTGATGTTATATAACATGTACTAGAAACAAGTTAACAATGCAGACAAAATTTTGTCTTTGTAATTGTCTAAGGCTGGCTTCACATTTGCGTTTGTGTCTGCATGCGTTATGGCATGACAGATGCAAACCAGCCATATTAATGTGAACTGAGCGGAGAATCTCCGCATGCATTCACATAGATGCAGCCCATCAGCCAATCAGCTGTCCGGCGGCAGGAGATCTCCTCTACTCTCCCGGCCACAGCTGATCTCCCGCTGTATCAGCGCGGGAGATTTGAAGACACAGCTGATCTGACAGCTGACATCCCCGCTGACACTGAGTAGGGTGATATCGGTGCAGGAATATGAAACAGCTGATTGCTGCTTCAAATCTCCTGCACCGACATCACCTATTCGGTGTCTGCGCGGAGATTTAAACAGCTGTCAGATCAGTTATTCTTCAAATCTTCCCGCTGACACCAGCGGGAGAGCAGCGGCGGCTGTAGCTGATCTCCCGGGTGGCGCCGCTGATCACTGGCGGCCTACCGGGAGAGATTTCATGAGATCGCAGTGTTTCCTGCGCTGTCATGCGGAGGACACTGCAACCCATTGACTTCAATGCATGGTTTGTGCTTGTGGGCGCTTGCAGATAAAACAAGGCCCGGACGCACAAAAAATGCAACAATGTTTGCGTCGGAGGTGCATAAATTTGCGCATCCGAACGCAAAGCGACCAAACGCAGCCATACGCAGGCAAATGCGTTCCCATGTTAAACATAGGAACGCATGTGCGCAAGCTTTTGCTGCGTTCGGTGCGCTGTGTTCCAAACGCAAATGTGAAGGCACCCTTACCATCTTGCTGAATTTGTAAGGCCCTATTTCTGTGAGCAGAATAGTCCACAGATTGCGTTTAGTATAGGGTGTTCAATAAGTATAAGTAAAAAACTCAGCTCACCCCTAAAGCAAAATGGATTCAAACCGAGATGGGAGCACTGTATCTTCACGCGGCTTCAACGTGTAACACAACTCTACTTGCGAAGAAATGGTTCCAGCTTGCCACATTCGTGAAGAAAAATTCCTTCATTTATGTCAAAAACTTTCATAAAATATAAAATGACAAAAATGCCTCAGACGACACTAGATATAACGGGGGTAGTGTACTGAACCAAACGTGTTTCGAACAGAATGTTCTTGAACACTGGTTTAAAAAAGAAAAGATCATTCTGTTTGAAGCACGTTTGGTTTAGTACCCTCTACCCCTTATTATCTAGTGTCGTCTGACGCATTTTTGTCATTTCATATTTTATGGAATTTTTAATCACTGGTTGAGGCAAGCTGGAACCATTTCTTCCCAAGCAGAGTAGGGTGTTCGATGTCAAGATGACCTCAATGAAAGGAACCATACTAATACAATTCTTAGTCATTTCTTTGGATCACCTAACTGCTCAATGACAAGCTTAAGATTTCTTTGTCTCTTTTTGTACTCTTCTTTCCTTCTTGGCTTTAAACTCTATCAAATATTAATATCTTTGCCAAAATATGGTCAAAGGTACATTTGCTTCCCCTACTAGCTTTGATTCTCATGAAACGTCAAAGACATTAATGTGTTGACCATTATTATTATTTATTTATATAGCACCACTAGATTCCATGGCGCTTTACGTATGGAAAGGGCAGACGAGGGCAAGTACAATATATATGGACAATCTAGCAGGAGGGGAAAGAAACCCTACTGCGAGGGCTCACAGTCTAATTCTATGATACTGTAGATTGTGAGCCCTCACGGACAGCGTCCTCTATCCTATTGTACCTGTGTGCCTTATATTGTCCATGTCTATTGTACTTGTCTATTGTACCCTCTACATATGTAAAGCGCTATGGAATTAACGGTGTTATAATAATAAATAATAATGATAATACTGTCTGACTTGCACATCCATAAAGAGTCACCATACCTGGGTAATGCTTAAAAATGCTATATGTATAAAGATAATACCGGTGATCTATATGTCCATAGTGTTCACCCATGCTGTCCTATGCTAGGTAGTTTACATGATGATGACTCGTTTATCTATGTATATAGAGAAATTTTACATTTATATAATGAGTTTAAGCTTTAGAGATCTACAGCATGAAGTCAATACAAGTCTCCCGGACTGTGACATTCTGAATATCTGAATCTCCGAGATCAAAGCTCAGCTATGTTACCAATGATCCGGGCCAACATTATGTCATCTCTCAGTAATCTAGATCTCTCTTGAAGCACATTCTTGCCATCAGCTTCAATCCTAGCAACTTATCTGTCAAATTCAATCTGTGCTGACAAGCTCAGCCTCCCTCTTGTGGCCTTGAGATACAACCAAAACCTTAGGATAGAGTTTCACCAGAAGTGAGTGAATCTATTTGTCCAGTCCTCGAATGAAAACACTCCGACTAGAAGTATATATGACCTCGCTGGAAAGAGCAATGAGATGTTGTTAGATGTAAATGACAACTGACCGATATAATTACATCCAGAATTTGTTCAGAGGAGAAAATTAAACAAATATGCTGGCATAGCATTCCAGGGGGAATACGGCATGAGCAAACTACAGTAACTGCACCGGGATGTGGGATCGATGATCCGGATGCCTCAGTATGACGCACACGAGAAGACATTACTTACACTGGGCTCCGGAGGTGTTAGGAAAATGACAGCTTGTGAGTGCATCGTAATTAGATAACCTTTAAGATCCAAAAATAATTAAATACATTTGTAAACATCAGCAAATTACTGGAAACTCCTGACATAAAAAACTTCATAATTAAATTCATGGAATTAATTTATACATTTTTTTATTTCGTTTAAAAACTTATATAAGAAAGTTGTTGTTTTTTTTAATTGCAGGGTCTAATGGTCCCCAGATAATGCCATTTAGTATATAAAAAGGTGCTTTGTTTAAGAATTCATTAAAACATTCCTATTTTCACAAAACCTGAAGAAATGGATGGCCCTACTGTCTTAGTCTTCCACAACAAATTGATACTGCGGTCAATTATGGCCCATAACTGTACTGATTCTCATACTCTTACTCAATTCCCCCACCCCTCATTTTTTAAATAGCTGTCCTCATCAGCATTCTGCCAGCTCTATTGGCACTGTAGCTTCCTTTACCTCATTTTGAAGCCATTGTTCAGTAACTTGCCTGTATACAACTTGACCAACAAAATAACAGGAGAAAAGATATAAAATGTATCCCCATTACCTATGATGCATCTTGATATCTCTTCTTCTAAAAAGGAATAATACTCGACCATGTGTGCACCCAGCGAGGGGCATGGGGGCAGCTGCTCCCCTCCAGAAGCAAAAAAAAAAAAAAGAATTACAAATAGTTGCCTGTGAAACCCACCTCGTTGTTTTAAAATTGCTGCCCCTCCTGTGGTCGGCTGCTGATTGACAGGCATATCCATACTCCTCCATTGAAGATACAGTACCTGAAGTCTCGCAAGACTTCACAAATTTCACGAGACTTTGGGCACTGAGTATCTTCAATGGAGAAGCACAGTGACCCGCTCCACTGGCAGGCGCAAGTATGCCTGTCAATCAACGGCCATCACAGGAGGAGCATTAATTTTGAAACAGTGGGGCAGGTTTTGCTGGCAGGGGGCGGCGAGGACCCAAATACACCAGACTAGAGAGCAGACCTTTTAAGATGCAACCCGGAGACAATACAAGTGCATTTCTCAGGTATGAGGGGGACATCGGGCACATAGTTTCCTCACACATGTCAAAGACATACTGATAGGATGGTTAGATTGTGAGCTTCAGTGAGGACAGCATTACTGATGTATGTAAAGTGCTATTGAATTAATAGTGCTATATAAATGAATTAATATTATTATATACTTCACAGGAGGGGGCAGGGTACTTATACATCACAGGAGGGGGTTGGGGACATATACAGCACTAAGGATGCTGGGGCTGCCGCTGCTCTCTTCATCTGTTGGATGGGAGCGAATCACGTGCTACCTCCACCCCCAAAATACGTCCTCGTGCTGGCACCGGCCAGAGTGAATACAGAATCCTTCAATGATATTGCAGCAGTGTTCAGTGACTTTTTAAAAAGTTGCTGAACGCTGCATACAAACTGATTGAATAATTATGTACTCACACCCACAGTGTGGAAAATGAAAAAAAAAATAGCAAAAACATATACTGGTATATTTAGACTTTAAAAGAGGTGCAAATCAAACAGTAAAGTGTGAAAACTATGGGAGATATCTGTACATACCAAGCAAACCTAACTCCCTAACTATGTCCCTAAAGTGGGACAGGAGGGAAAACTATGGAGTCCAGCTAGATGCACCTTTACAGCCTCTTGTTTAGAGTAAAGGCCACGTCACACACTTCAATATATGAACGATATCGCTTGAGCGATCCAGAATTTTGATCGCTTGAGCGATATCGTTTGTGAGTCGTTGCATGTAACCGAGCGATCTTTCAGTGAAAAATCGCTTGATTGGTGGAAGATTTGTGAGCAGGACCTCAAATCTGTCGTTCATCAATCAATTAACCTGCGTTCAACCTGCTGCATCGTGCTGTGTGACACCTCTCAAACGATCTCATTCTCGCCTTCGCCTATTCCTGGCGCTAGATGGTGTCCATCGCTGAGTAGTGCGCACGATCCTGGCACGTTGCCAAATTTCACATCGTTAAAGAGATTTATGCTTGTGACACCGCACAAACGATATCAATAAATTGTTCTAGTGATCTCGATCACGTGACTTTTCAGGTAATATCATTCACAAGCTTGAAGCGTGTGACAGTCTGAAGCAGGAATCTCTAATCCACTGCAACAGATGGTGAGGTGACAAAAGTAATTAAATGACCAGAACAATTGGTCTCTGACAGGAAAAGGCTCCGGCTGAGTTTGGAACCTCAAAGAGATCTATTAGTCTTGCTGGGACCATGATATTATACAGAATTATGGGAGTACCGTATATCCAAGCCCTAGACAAGTTATATTCCTGGAACTGTGTGGACAGGCAACGCACACACCTGGGTCACAATTCTTCCTAGTACCCTGGGATGGAGACATACATAGAATGGCTAGCAGAATCCAGGTAGGGAACCCGTGTTTGGTGTCCAAATGTAAAGGGGACCCAGAAAGACCCCATGGCACCAGAACCATCCCCTTAGGACCATTTAGTGGGAAGTTATAACCCATAGTAGTTTTTTTTTTAATTTCCAGCCTTAGAGATGAGTGTTGGGTATAGGAACCAGCCAGAGCATGAGGAGGAAGTGACTGACCAAGGGATTAAAAGTTACCCATTTCGGTTCTTCATGGTTCACTTTTTAGTTCACTACCAAAAGATGTCACGTCATTGGGAGTAACCAAGGAACCATCGCTCCATATCGCCTCTGCGTTGCCATCAGCTACAAGGAACAGGTAATTGACTTAAGTGCCTGCATATACCTTTTGTGACCTATTACATTTAATTGCATATCTGACTGTAATACCTGTATACCCATAGTGTAAATATTGTTCTTATGTAATAATAATAATCTTTATTTATATAGTACCTACACATTCCACAGCGTTTTACAATTCACAGGTTTATATACAAACAGTCATAAGAAACAATTATAAAAAATACAATAATTAAAGTAAAAAATAATGATGACCCTTCTTGTAAAATCTAACAATGAGGAGGGGTGACATAAAGTAGGGAGTAGCTCTGACAAAGTAGGGAGAGCTGGAGTGGTCAAGGGCATGACCACCATCTCATGTCAAATTCTGGTGAGCCGGGGTGCTCACTAGGCCAGAAATTTTACCCCAGGAGGAAAAGGAGTAAGATTTATGGTGAGGCACAAAAAGAGGTGAATGCCTTTAGTCCGGGTCTTCCTGAACACCTCCTAATCAAGACCAGGATGAATAATGCCAGTCTTGACGAATCGAAGGGCAACATTTTTGGCTGCAAGTAACCCCATCTAGGCAGGGCTACGGATAGTGATTTGTATGATCAGCAGTGCACACAATGGAAGCTATAAAATGCTATATGTCGTAAACTGCACTCCATGTAGTGCTGGCTATAGGGTCACACTGTCTGTGGCCCAATAGAAGCTGTCTCTGTGGTACTATTGGTGCTTCTATGCTCGGTTGGGAACTGCTCCTTTGTGGTAATATATGTAGGGGAGTCACATACAGAAAAGAACGGGAATGATCCTCTGTTCCAGCCGGCCGTGGGCCTACTGACACTTTCATTCCTATAGAATACCTTCCTAACAATTACAACATTCACACAATACTAAAAACTTATCTATTCGGGCAGATATTTCTTCTAATTGACAACAATAAAAGGATGTAAGTATGAAGGATGAATGAAACTGAAACAGAGCCCCAACTGGATATTCCTGCCACATTTATTCCCCAGTAAAAAGAAAAGCTACACACAACAGATGGATATGTTTGAAATGCAAATGGATTTCAGAATTCTGAAAAGAGCAGAATCTGATAAAAGCAGGTTTCTCACCTTTGTGAAAGGACACCCAACCGTTTCGTGTAAGATGACAACAAGGCTCTTGTGTATGGTTCTGCTAGAATGCACAGATCAAGATCTCTTTAATCTGCTATTGAAAATCACATTCCTAATGAAAGCTAGGCAGATAATAATCAGAACATGCTTTGCTGTTTACAGTAACTCCATGAGGATCTTGAGTGCTTGAAATGCATATGCTAATGTATGAATGCTATGCGGATTGCACTATATAGAGATCACAGCCAAACACATCACTCCAAGGCCTACAAAATGAAGACATAGATATGGCAAGCTCTTGCTAATTTGAAGAAAAATCCAATGTTGTTCCCATATTCTTTACAGAAAATGTATATGAAGATATTTTGTCGGGATCAAAACAATTTATTTCTGTTTTTCGGTTCTTTTCCCTTGCCAGTAACTGTAGAGAGAGGAGTTGCCTAGCTGTGTAAGGGTACCATTACACTTGGCGACGCATCAGCGATCCCGACAGCAATCCGACCTGCCTGGATCGCTGGTGAAATGTCAAACAGTCAGATCTAACCAGCAACGCAGCAACGATCCGGAATGATACGGAGGTCGTTGGGACCCTGTTTCTCATACCCGTAGTATTGAAGTCATTGGTCGTTGTCCTTGTCAAACACAGCGATGCAAGCTGCCCAGTGAGACCCCAATGATCAAAAAATGGTCCAGAACAGTTTGTAACTAGCAGCGATCTCACAGCAGGGGCCTGATCGCTGCTAAGTGTGACACAAAGCGAGATCGCTGTTGAGGTCGCTGTTCACCAAATTTGTGACTCAGCAGCGATCTCGCTAGCGATTTCGTTTAGTTTGACGGACGTAAGAATATTTTTTTTTTCTTGGAGGGGGGAGGGATTTAGATTATTGGTTCTCATTGAAGAAATCTATCTGGTATGGAGCCATAGGCCATGTGCGGACAGTGCATTTTTTATGAGATTTTGATGCAATTTTTTGGTGCAGTTTTGTCACAAATCGATAAGTCAGCAAAGTCAAAGAGTATTCTGCAGTGTTGTGCACACGTTGCTTATATTTTCCTTGCACATTTGATGCAGGTATTGGGGCGTTTTTGCAACATTTTTTTATCAATTTATTCCACCAAAAAAATCCATGCTTTACTCAAAGTTATGAATGAAATGATTTCTAGCTACTACCAGATCTCTCTCTCCTCAAAAACGCATTGACAAGCAGCCGGTGATCGCTCTAATTTAACATGCCTCTTTCCTCCTTTTCCAATTATAGTTTGGTGATCGCTCTAATTTAACATGTATCTTTCCTCCCTTTCCAAAGCAGCTGGAAAACGCACCATAAACCACCACCTCACCACCACTGGAGACGCCAGCTCACCACCACCAACCCTTCGCAGCTGCCTCACCACCTCCGGAGCTGCCACAACCTCCAACCTACTGTCTTCTCCCCATCATCCTATAGACTGTAAGGGTACCTTTACACACCACCACTGAAAGGTAGCAACTGCCTGGCATTGGGGATATTTATGCCTGTTGCCATGAAATTGCTACGAAATGGCGGCGTGCAAATAGGGAAATTCCTTCCTATTTACACGCCGCCATTGCAAATTGAATTAATGGTGCTCTATATATAATAATAATAAACAGAAAACTTATTGAATTTTTTGTGTGTTTTTCTGAAAGGAGATACAGATTTGTTGCAGAAAATTTCTGCAACCAAATACTCAACGTACTGTCATGGCCTTGGCCTAGGGTCACACTTGAGCAGCGGATTCGTTAAAAGCATCATTTTTTCAACTTTCAAATTCTAAGTTGAAAAACTGATGCTTTCAGCGGTCCAAGGCTCACGTATGACCCTAAGCTATGCGTTTTTGTAACGGATACAATAAATGCTGCAAGCAGCATTTTTTAGGTACAGGAAAAAGACGCATGTTTTTTAATATGGGACCCTATGGGAAACGGATCCTTTAATGCATGGTACATATAGGTACCATCCGTTAACGAATCCATTAATACTAGCTTTTTTAGCCATAAAATGGCAAAGTTAAAAAACGCATAGCAGTACTGGAGGCTCAAAAAACAGCCTTAAAATAATGGATCCGATATTGGATCCATTAAAAAACTGCCAAGTGTGACCCTAGCCTTACAGACAATGGAGAAAAAGAGTTTGCAAATTAGCTCTTCACCAGAGGGAAGAACAATAGTGTCTCCAGTGTCACCTATTGTACATCACATTAGGGCAACCATCGGTACCTGTAAGTCCTTACTGATACATTCACATGTCATACAGAGGCATACGGAGATGTTTTTCGCACCACGTTCCATCAGACACTATATTATGGTGGGTATTCTTCTCTGGAAACATTCTATCTCTGAATATCTTCAATGAACTATATAGCTCCCTATGGAGCCCCATACGGCAGCACACTGAATCACTATAGCACAGATGTGCTGAAATTGAAGAACAGACACCATAGTGATAATGAAGAAAAGGAAAAGATGTCGAGATGGATCTTCACACATAAGGTCACTGTCACATCACCATTGGACTCGGTGGCCGGTGTTCCTGCCGCGGCCGCTGGGGGGAGCCGGATTCCTTCGTCTGGTGGTGCTGGTGATAGGAGGGCCTTGTCCACAGTGGCCGGTGTTCCTGCCGCGGCCGCTGGGGGGAGCCGGATTCCTTCGTCTGGTGGTGCTGGTGATAGGAGGGCCTTGTCCACAGTGGCCGGTGTTCCTGCCGCGGCCGCTGGGGGAGCCGGATTCCTTCGTCTGGTGGTGCTGGCGATAGGAGGGCCTTGTCCACATATGGACCAGCTCCAGCGACGTCTGCCTCTGTCGCTGAGCGCCGCTGCGTTTCCCCTCTGGGTGGTGTTGGTCGCAGAAGAGCGGGTCCTGCAGAGGTGTCCGTTAGGCGCAGCCTGCGTTCTTCTGTCAGAGGTGGGATGGGTGGAGCCAGTCGTGCATCTCCATCTGGTCTGGCTCTAGGGGCGGTCCGGATGAGGTCATCAGGCTGTGAGCTCCAGCCTATGGGAGGTAGCCGCACCCTTCAAATACATTGGAGCCTGTCTTGCAGGCCGCCAGATATAGTTTTGGTTCCCCAGTGATAGTGTGTTTAGTTTCGTGTCTGACCTTGCCTGGATTTCTGACTCTGCCTCTGCCTATTGATTTTGTACCTCAGCTGCCCTCTTGGTTTTTGCCCTTGACCTTTGCCTGGATTTTTGACTCTGCTACTGCCTGACGATTTTGTACCTTCGCTGCCCTCTCGGTTTTGACTCGGACTCCTGACTACGTTCTTCGCTTCCTGATTTTTCCCTTCCCAGACGACCTCCCTGCTCTGCTGCTCCCATAGGTAGCTACCTCCGGGGCCCCGCTATAATTCCAGATCCCTGTATAGGGGTTAAGGGTCTCGGGGTTCTCGGGGTGCTGCCTTACCAGCAGCTCAGCCTTACAGCGGGGTCGTCACAGTCACCTTTAGCTTCACTACCATAGTGGTCTAATGAATGATCTTAGTAGAGTATATATTTTTGTGCTTCAGAATACTCGAGCAATAATTTGCATTTTGCCAAAGTCTGTGAGATGGTATACAAGGACCGCTTGTGTCTTGCAAGAAAATTACTGAAATACCCCAAGACATTGGTTACCAATCTAACAGTAATGGCCACCAGTAATTCTCTTTGGATGCATAGCATTGATGAATGAAGAGAACCAAAAATGTTTGGAAGTTGTCCTCTTCTTCTGCTTCCATCGACGAAATTCTTAACAGTGGGATTATGACATTACGGCCAACTCTTATATCTGTGGCCAACTAACATCTTAGATCTTTCTATCAAGTCTCCCATGGTCCTTTGTCCCAATATAAATAATTGATAGAGATATATTTATCTATTTATCTACATACGCAAACATTAAGAAGGCGATACATGACATCCAGTGATCCAAGTGAGCCAATTAAACACGCAGCACGTCATTAGCTTGATAAATTCATTAGCAAAAGAATAAACATTCTAAAAAAAATCAAAGCATTTCTGTTTATTGAAACCAGTAATATTCTTGGCGGGTCTACAAAAAAGCTCTGCGTCCAGGGGAACATGGACACGATTAGAGATCCTCGTGATGGGGAATAAAATGCTTGGCTGCTTTTAGATATTCCAGATGTAATGCAAAAGTGTGTTCTTGTCAGGAACGATTAAACATGTTTAAAGGAGATAAAAATGGACAAAGAGTTCTGAAGTGAAATCTATTTCTGAAGTGAAAGCGCAATCAACTTTATTGATTATTTTAATGCAGCACATGGATATTTAGTATAGTTCATACCATGTGAAATGCCATTCCTTCATCTCAGGAGATACAGGGTTAACGCAAATCCAGATTTATCCTTTAAAAGAAAGGGAAAAAAAAAGGTCAAAGCTAAGACGCGGATGGTAAGTACAAAGAGGCCTCATTGTGATTACTGTACTCGTTTATAAATACCCAGTATGATTTAATTGATTTAATTAGGCAAGCGCGGTGAAATATTAGCTTTCCTCACAAAGCGCGGGGGCTCTTCACACTGCAAATCTAACACACTCGTTCGCATGGTTTCCCCGTCAAAGTTTTCATAATTAAGGTGACACGTTGTCTGCAGCTGTAGAGAACTTTTTGACGGATAGTTTAACATGAAAGACGGTTTTACATCTTCAAAAAGCTCTTTCCCCACTGCGATGAACAAAACTGTCACCTGGGTTTCAACAACAAGTACATACATAGATTATGTGAGCTCAGAGATGTTATCTGCGCTCAGGATTGTGTTGTGCTGGGAGGCGGCCTGCGCCCTGCAAAACCTCTTGGCAGCCAGGGGCCGAGAGCGAGTCATGTGGTGTAGGCCCCGCTGGTGGCCACGTATCAAGAACACTTATGTGTGTGTATACAGGTCACCGACAGCACAAGAAGGCAAGGATCACACATTGCTAATAAACACTATTAAGAATTAATATATACACATCTATATTAAAGAACTAATTAAAGAAAATCTCATCCTATTAAAGTTCAGAATGTGAATAAGCATAATCATATTGTCACAGCCAACACAACACTGCCACCTCCTATCAGGTCAAGAAACTGGCTGAGCAAGATAGACATCAACCAGGTCCAATATTTGTCAGCTCTTACTAATCTATCTATCTACTATTTATCTATCTATCTATCTATCTATCTATCTATCTATCTATCTATCTATCTATCTATCTATGTATCTGTGGCACCCCTCTGGTCGGGACGCCACTTGGGGGTACTGCACCTAGACCAGAGTGTGTAGTATCCCTGTGACCAGGATGTCAATCAGGGACTCTCACCACACGCATCTACACACCTTAGGACAGGGGACCAATAGGTTAATCTGTTGCTAGGAAACCGGGCCCATGGGAGGAGCTTAGGTGGTATAGTGGAGAGCTGGAAAGTTAGTGAGAAACAGAAGTCGGTTGGAGGAGGACCTTGTGAGTAGCGCAGTGGGGGACACCTCAGGAGAGGATGCCCGGGGACTGAAGAGGATCCTAGGGTGTTGAGGTGCACCTAAATCTGTGCAGGTACATCTCCCCGGCTGAAGGGATCCAGTCCAACACCGGAGGTCCGGCTTCGAGGCGGTGCAGGCGTTTATCCCTGAACCGCAGAACCAGAGGGCATGGACTTCTTCAGAGGTCACGGCCATTCCCGACATAAATTTCCTAAGTCGCCCGTGTAGGGTCAAGGAGGCCCAGAGAGTGATAGGCTCCCAAAGGAGGCCCAGAGGGCGTTAGACTCAGTAAGGATCCGTGGGGACTGGCGGAGGGCTCTGTGCGCGGGGGCGCGAGAAGGGAGAGGCAGTAAAGCACAACCAGGACAGATGAAAGGACTAAGCAGGCACATCACAGAGGGCCCAGTGAGACATCATAATCCTCTGGTGACTACCCAGGCCAGCGGTACCTGTGAACTGTAAGAACTGTTTGCTGCCTGAGTCACCAGTAAAGCCCGGTCAAGAGACAAAGACTGTGTGGTGTGTTTCATTACCATGCGCTGGAGGAGCCATACTCTTGTTCCCACAGACTGTCAGCATACAGCTCCACCTGACGAGCCGCCTCCCTGTGTGAGTTCTCCTTTCTTCCATCACTGCCCTAGGGACCGCGCTCCACCTACAGGGAGCATTACCAACACAGCTGCCTCATCATCACCCCGGAGGTCTGCAGCTGCGCCTGTATCATTACCGGATACCATAGGTGGCGTCACAAACTCTTAGTTTTATTTTTACCCCCTTTTTCAGCGACCACCAGGGCCACGGGCCCGGGCACAGGCTGCCAGTGACATCCTGTAAACTACAACGCCTGGGACCGGGAACCCCAAGGACCTGGGGCGGGTCATATCCATTGCAATTATCCTGAAGATTCAGGGTGAATGTGTAGGTTATCGGAGTTTCAACCAGTGCTGTGGAGTTGAAGTCGGTGTCCATTTTGGTAGAGTCGTAGATGGAGTCGGTAGAAAATGGACCGACTCCGACTCCTACAATATGTAATAAATTGAGTACAATAGTGCAATGGAGAATGTGCTAAATATTATTATAAATTATTATGTTATATCTACATATCTTGATTATAGTATCATAATATTGATTAAAAGCCTGATGTTACTATTTCACTACAATAAATTTATCATTTAATATGAGCCATATATAAAGGAGTCAGAGTTGGAGTCGGAGTCAGGGAAATTGAGAATTAGGAGTAAGTGGATTGACTTAGGGGTACTTCACACACACAAACTTTCCAGTGATCCCACCAGCGATCCAACCTGGCCGGGATTGCTGGAAAGTCTCTCTGGAGTCACTGGTGAGCTGTCAAACAGGCAGACTCACCAGCGACTCTCCAGCAACTCAGCAGCCGTGAAATCGCTGATAACTATGATAAACACGGGTAACTAGGCAGCGCGTGCTGCTTAGTTACCTGGTGTTTATCATGATTACCAGCATCTTCCTGCTTACAGGCTGCGCTAACTATGTTAAACACTGGATAACTAGGCAGCGCACGCTGCCTAGATACCTGATGTTTATCATGGATGCCAGCATCCTCCCTCTTAGAGCAGCCTGTAAGCTGGAGGATGTTGGTAATCATGATAAACACCGGGTAACTAACCAGCGCATGCTGCCTAGTTACACGGTGTTTATCATAGTTACCAGCTAGGGATGAGCGAGTCTACTCGCTAGGACTCGTTACTCGGCGATTCTTAAGGGACTCGCTGGACTCGGTAATCGGCGAGTCTTTTAGCGAATACTCGCTCAGTAACGAGTCCAATGCAAGTCAATGGCAATCTTAGTTTTGTCAGAGTTTACTTTATCTCACTCGCTAGACTCGCTAGACTCGCTCTATCACATCACTATATAGCTTGAATCTCCCCAAACAGCAGCGAGTCTGAGCGAGTCTACGAGTCCGAATCCTAGCGAGTCTGCGATTCCGAGTCCTGTATTCTCTATTCGGGACTCGCGAATACAGAATCTTTTATGTTACTAGTCAGCATTGCGTGTTAGGTCAGAAAACTTGTGAAGATAGCCAATCATAGTCAGTAATGCCATAGCAGCTTTGGTTGTGTCAGGACTATGATTGGCTGCTGTCCATCGTGATGCCTATGTCATCTATGACAGGCAAGGCAGTATATAAGGCTTGCCCCCGCCATTTTGGGCACATTCCTGAGAAGAGCTGACCTAGTGCAGGGAGACTTGGAGCAGATCTAGGGACAGTTAGGCAGTGTAGGAGTCACATATAACCCAAAAGTTCTTTTCAGAACTAACAGGACGGAGTGTAGGAGTCAAGATTCCTCACACATAACCCAAAAGTTCTTTTCAGAACTACCAGGACGGAGGATTGCTGTACAGGACTGTAAGGAAGGGAGATAGGAGCAGCCTTACAGTGAATCCAGCACCATCCTCAGAGCTTAGTTCACCCAGCTTTCCTCAGAGCTGTAATCCTAAGCTTTTTCTTATTTTTGGCACTAGTCTACCAAATAATTTTGGTGCCATTTTTCCACAAAAAATTTCCTGTGCTAGTGCGTTGCTGTACGGTGTCCTGCCTGCAGCTCGCACGGTACTTGTAAACTTGCACGCAGCCAGCACCGCAGCCTAACAGTGCCTGGTTCTGCGTACTAAACAATTTTTTCCTGTGCCAGTGCGTTGCTGTACGGTGTCCTGCCTGCAGCTCGCACGGTACTTGTAAACTTGCACGCAGCCAGCACCGCAGCCTAACAGTGCCTGGTTCTGCGTACTAAACAATTTTTTCCTGTGCCAGTGCGTTGCTGTACGGTGTCCTGCCTGCAGCTCGCACGGTACTTGTAAACTTGCACGCAGCCAGCACCGCAGCCTAACAGTGCCTGGTTCTGCGTACTAAACAATTTTTTCCTGTACCAGTGCGTTGCTGTACGGTGTCCTGCCTGCAGCTCGCACGGTACCATCCATCTGTCTTAAAATATCGCAGGGTGCTTTCACATCTGCGTTTTTCGTAATTCGCGGCAGATGCGGTGAAAAAACCGCATCTGCCGCGTTTACCGCATAACCGTTCCACTTGCGGCGCGGTTGCGGTTTTTTCTATGCAAAGTATAGGCATACTTGCGTCAGGTGCGGCTTACTGCGGTTTTTTTCGCGGCCGCACCTGCCGCAAGTGCAAAACCGCACTTGCCGCACCTGCCGCAAGTATGCCTATACTTTGCATAGAAAAAACCGCAACCGCGCCGCAAGTGGAACGGTTATGCGGTAAACGCGGCAGATGCGGTTTTTTCACCGCATCTGTCGTGAATTACGAAAAACGCAGATGTGAAAGGGCCCTAAGCCTCTAGTGTGTACC
This sequence comes from Allobates femoralis, assembly GCA_033576535.1. NCBI lineage: Eukaryota > Metazoa > Chordata > Amphibia > Anura > Aromobatidae > Allobates > Allobates femoralis. The sequence goes on from JARQOC010000004.1 coordinate 107,742,581, forward strand.
TTTCACGAAATAGTACCTGCTACTTGTTTTAGGGTGCTTTCACATCTGCGTTTTTCGTAATTCGCGGCAGATGCGGTGAAAAAACCGCATCTGCCGCGTTTGCCGCATAACGGTTCCACTTGCGGCACGGTTGCGGTTTTTTCCATAGGAAGTATAGGGGGACTTGCGGCAGATGCGGCAAGTGCGGTATTGCACTTGCGGCAGGTGCGGCAGCGAAAAAAACCGCAGTAAGCCGCGGTTTTTTTCTCTGCCGAACCTGCCGCAAGTGCAATACCGCACTTGCCGCATCTGCCGCAAGTCCCCCTATACTTCCTATGGAAAAAACCGCAACCGTGCCGCAAGTGGAACCGTTATGCGGCAAACGCGGCAGATGCGGTTTTTTCACCGCATCTGCCGCGAATTACGAAAAACGCAGATGTGAAAGCACCCTTACAAGCCCCCAGAAAGCCACCAGAAATTATAAAATGTTTGCTTTTACAGCATGGTGTGTGCCCGAGAATCGCTTCCCCCTCCCATCATCGGCTCCAAATAAGAGAAAAACCTGCGAGTTTGGACTCGCACACTTTCAGAGACACATCAGCGATTTGGAAATAGCATTATTCGTTATTACTCGGTTCCCTATTCATTAACATTGGACTCGCTAGACTCGCAACGAGTAGCGAGTCCTGGGCTCGGACTCGTGCGGGTCTAGCGATTCCGAGTAATTTAGGACTCGCTCATCCCTATTACCAGCCTGTGAGGTCGCTGGATTGCTGGTGTCTCGCTTTCACATGCAGCGATGCCTGCTGACCAGTGGGAGATCAAGGACCAAAAAATGGTCCTGAGCGACGTGCAGCCACCAGCGACCTCACAGCAGGGGCCAGGTCGCTGGTGCGTGTCACACGCTGTGACATCGCTGAAGAGGTCGCTGTGACGTCACAAAACGCTAGCGATGTTGCAGTGTGTGAAGGTACCTTAACTGACTCCACAGCCCTGGTTACAATGCTGTCTTACCGAAAGCCTGTCTACCCGGAGAAATTAACTACGTATATCCTTCCTGGAAGCCATTGGCTTTCAGTCATACAGGTTATTCTGGAGCAAATCAAGTCACCGCTCATAGCATTGTGAGTAGCAGCTAAGCACACTCTGGTACTTTGATTGACACCTTGCTCTGCACAATGAGCTGTCAATCAAAGTGCTGGGGCATACTTACAGCCCCTGCTCTCTATGTACTGAGAGGTGACTGCAGCAGCTCCGGCACGCCTCTTAAATGAAGACTGTTGACTTCAAGGAGGAATAAAGTTTATTTCCTCGCGATAGCTGTGCTTTAAGTAAGGGATCAGACAGCATTGTATCACTATTTACCTGCAGATTAACCTTATATCTGTATTTTCATAGTATTTGGGGACATGTCAGATTCCCTTTAAAGAAGTTGCTGGGAGTATAATCCATACTATACAGCTCCACTCCATGTTTACATCTGACTTCTGATGGAGCTAAAAACAACTGACTAGATGAGGTGACGGGTGTGGGACCCCCACCAACGGATCTGACAGCTAACCAATATTATGTCTTTTAAGTGTTACTTGACCAACTCTCCTGAACATATGGAAGGATCTGGATAACTAAGGGACCTTCCTCTTTTCCAGATGAATTTGGAAATCTGGAAGGCAAAAGTCTCCCAGAACCATTCAAAAAGCAGCGCTTCTGAAGGTTTCCTATTGATGGCTACCAACTAACTTCTCCAAAATGGGGAGGGAAATTGGGCATAACTTGTAATCCAGGGCATGATTGTAGAAAACAACAAGAATGCTAAAACTGTAACTGCACTCTTACAAACCTTGACATCATAGAAACACGTCATAAGATCTGTAATGGTCAGGGGTCTGAGATCCCAATATATCTCTAAAATCGAGGGGAGAAAAACCAAGCATAGAGATGTTCTCCTTGGAAGTTCCTCTAACAAGTAGAGATAGTGCCCGTCTGAGCATTACTACCCCTCTTAGCACTTGGTGGGCGCCCTATAAAACAAACAATTCCAAGAATGGTCAAAGTTTATGTGGAAATATCATTACCCTTTAAACCTTCCCTGTTTTCATTGAAGAGCTACACCAATCTCTCTCTGTATTGTCAGCTGCTGGGGTCTGTGACATCGTACAGCTGTCCTCTCAGTGTGGCCGCCTGTCTATGGTCACCCTTTTACTCTATACTACGTTTTATAAAGTCTAAGATCCCTGACTTGTATCTTTTGATATAATTTTAATCATATATTGATAAGTACTAAAACTTCAGGAAATACAAGTAACATGTCAGGGTCATGCTGGCCAAGCAATAATGTTATCATGAGGGCCTAGGATCTTAGAGTGTATCTTAATAATGGGGTCCTGCTACATCAACCCCGTGTTTCTTAGTAGACAGCATAATCGGATGGTGACTTATCAGCAGATCACTTGCTGCTACAGTAAATTCTTTGGATTTAGTCACATATAAGTAATTAGTTGTTATTGATGATTTGAGCAGCACCCCCTCAGGGTAAATGAAGCTCTATAAAGTGCCAATGTAAATCAATGAAATGTACATGCATGAACACATTGGGTCTGGAGTCAGATACACTTTGTGTAGCCACTTTCCAATATGGTTAATTGATAGTCAGACCGCCTACAGAAACTCAGCTTTTCTAATATAAACTAAGAAATTATTTTAAGTTAATTTTAAATTATAGGAGCTGCCTTTGTGCTCAACTAGGATAAGACCCAGTGGCGTTAACTAGAGTCCGATGGACCTAGTGCAAAATTGGACCTGGGCCTCCCGCACACGTTGGTCAGTTGTATGGGCCCTGTTTAACGTTCTAAATCTATAAAGACCCATGAATTGACACCTCTCCCCTTCATTATGTATTAATGTCCCTCTCCTGGAATATGGCCCTAATTGTGGTATACATGTCCCCCATCCTGGTATATATAGTCTTCCTCTTCCAATCACCATAGTCCTCCAATCATTATAATGCATTCCCATATTCTTCCATATATTACAACGTACCCCATAGTCCTCTATATATTATAATGCATCCCATTGTCCCCCATTCATAAGAAGCTCCCATAGTTATCCAATTATTAGAATGCACCCCCATTATCCACCCTCCATATAGTGCAATGCAGTCTCAAAGCCCTCCATACAGCAAAATGCAGCCTCATATTCCTCCATATAGTATAATACACTTTCACATCCCTTTATATGGTATAATGCAGCCTCATAGTCCTCTATACAGTATAATGCCGCCTCAGCCCTCCATATAGCATAATGCAGTCTCAAAGTCCTCAATATAGTAAAGGCAGCCTCATAGCCCTCCATATAGTATAATACAGCCTCATAGCCCTCCATATAGAATAATGCAGCCTCATATCCTTCCATATAGTGCAGCCTCCTCTCACCATATAGTGCAGCCTCCTCTCTCCATATAATGCAGACTCCTCTCCATATAGTGCAGCTTCATATAGTGCAGCCTTCTTTCCTCATATAGTGCAGCCTCCTCTCTCTAGTACAGCCTCCGCTATAGTGCAGCCCCCTCTCTCTAGTGCATCCTCATTTCTCTAGTGCAATCTCATATCTCTAGTGCAGCCTCCACTCTCCAGTACAGTCTCCTCTCTCCATACTGTATAATGCAGCCCCTACTCAAAAAAATAAATCTGTACTTACCTCTCCCCATTCCCGCGCTGCTCCAGTCTCTTTGCTGAAGCCTCAGGAGGCTGCGGTGCTGGTCTGCGTTCCACTGTGGATTGCAAAAGCAGGAAGTACACTTACTATTGTGGAGGAGGCAGCACCAGCCTGATGTGTGCGTTTTCGCAGTGGAACGCACAAGGAAACCCGGCTGTAAGAGGAAATGAGGGGAGGGGCTGGCAGTAGTTGGAAGCAGGAGGCTCCCCCTTCCCCTCCTCTTCCTGACACATGGACCCAAAGCGTGGTCACATGGATATGCATCTTCAGGGATGCACATCCATTAGGAAGCGTGCGGTGGGATCAGTGGGCAGAGGGAGTGGCTGGCGGGCCCCCTATAGGCTCGGGCCCCATCGGTAACGCGACCCCTGCGACCGCGATCGTTACACCCCTGATAAATAGACATAGCACTTTACCGTCATCATCATCATTGTCCCCATTGGAGTCAAAATCTTAATTCCCTATCAGTATGTCTCTGAAGTGTGGGAATAAACCCATGCATACTTCTGGCAGAAGTTTAAACCCAAGATCCCATTATTGCATGCTTCAATATTAGCATAGTACACTTTTCTAATAGCAAGTTTATCAGAATGGCGTGCTCATCCACACAGCTACATGTCAAACTGTATCTGTAACCTGGGAGCTTTATCTGCACAATTTAAAGTAGACAGGCTGAAAATTGACCAATTTATCACAGTGGCTCATGCTAGATGATAAGAATTGGCACCACTTTCGATTTTTACACCACCACTTGGTTGACCTAGTTTGACCACTTTTTGCACCTAAATGTTGGTGCCATTAAAGTATTGAAGTCATGTTCTGTTCCAAATAAGTTATCTCCCCTCATTATGAAGTATTACAACACTTTTACCAGCAAGCCACAATATAAAAAATACATAATAGATAGGTCTTAACCCTGCTGTTCTGTTAGGGTCTACTATACCCTTACAATTTTCCATTTTTGACCTTACCTATTAAAGTTTCATTTTTAGCTAATTTAAGTGTTTTATTTGAATACCCATTGCATTATTATACTATATGTGAAACTGGTTGTCCATAAACAAATGAAAAATTAAATAAAAAATTTCAAATCCGGTCATTTTTGACCAAACAGAACAGCAGGGTTAAACGAGATTCGAGTCAAATGTGCCAAAATGTTTGGGGTATTTTTTGTTGAAGTCGGGGAGCACACACAATAGTAAATCTACTGTGTTTTTTTAGCCAAAAGAAATGAAGTCATTTTCCACAGAGGACATCCAATCCAAGTGTTAAAAATTAGAGCTCTCCTATATTTGTACCTTAACCCTTCAGCCAGTGGCAGACACAGATGGAAGAGGGCTCCTGTTGAAGAACAGTATATGGGCTTATCTTTTTGTTTGTGGCAGGACCTGCTTTCTGATTTGGACGTAGAAATGGGCCCCCAACCTCTTGGGCCCCATTGCGGCACCAATAAATGATATGTCCGCCCCTGCCTTCAGCCGCCTTCATGAATGGGGCGGCACTCATACTATAAATACACCGGTCCTCAGAAACAAGAAGGCCTTACATCAGCAATACTTGTGTGACAGAGTAATGTAAATCAGATTGTACGCAGCTCCTCGCGGTACACCCCCTTCTCTAATCCCTCTCATTTCCACGTCACTGACTTCCTTTCATTTTTCAAACCATTTTCTTCCCCCTCCGAATGATAAATGGATCTTCACTCAGCCTCAATATGACTAATTAACTTTGAAATATTACAGCCAGATGTGGGAGCTGAGGAGGTGTCTGAAATTGGGCCAAGATTTTTTTTTCCTCTCTCGCTCGACTCTGTCTCTCTGTTTATTGTTTCACAAATCCCCCTTTTTTTGGAGAATGTTTCATATTTAACCTCACATGAGTTATGGGTCGCAATGAGCGGTTTAACTGAAAGAGAAGAATTCGGCCGTGTATCATCTTTCCTATGTACTTAATCCATGGCCGATGCTGTACTCTAACACTTGTGGTGTGATGACCCGCAGAGGTGAAGCTGCAGTTGTACACGTGGTTGTACCACGGTTCTAGAAAGGTTTTTTTTCCCCGAATGAAGTAATCTATTTTTTTTAGAAATTGCATGAGAAATCACATTTATTCCCAATGTTACATTATAGTGTTAGAATGAATAGTTCCCTCATTTTATAAATTACAAAGAAAGAATACTTGCCACTGTAAGATCACACGCAGCTCATTAAATGGAAACTGTCAAGTCCTCTGTGTCCCTATAACCAAAGACAGTTGCAGGTACATATCAAAATTCCTTACCTAACAGTCCCTTCATGTCTTTGCATACATAAACAGATCTGTACAAAAAGTATTTAAAGTCCATTTATGATATGCAAATTAGGGCTTTGACTAGTTGAGGGGGTGTTAGTTCCCTGACTACAATCTACAAAGCCATCTACAATCTATCTCCCCATATATCTCTAAACTAATCTCCCGATATCATCTATCTCATAACCTTCGATCCTCCCAAGACCTCCTTCTTTCATCCACACTTGTACTTTCTTCATCCAACCACCTGCAAGACTTCACCTGAGCATCCCCCATCCTCTGGAACTCTGCCCCCCCAATATGTCTGATTATGGCTAGGGTCACCATCCCAGCCGTTTTTTCTTCTGAACCGTTTTTAGTGAAAAAAAAACTTTTTTTTTCAAAGTCCCAAAGACGGATCCGTTAACGGATGGTGCACTTAGGTGCACCTGCGTTATTCAAAAATGGTCATCGTTTTCCTGAGACAAAAAAACATTGGTAGGGTGCGTTGGTAAGCAACGTTTTTGGGAGCGGGAAAAAAACTGACTTTTTTTTAACATGGGGCCCTATGGGGGAGCTATCCGTTAACGCATGGCACCTATAGGCACCATCCGTTAACGGATATCCGTTTTTGGTTAAAAAATTGACTAAGTCCAAAAAATGGCCAGGAGCTCAGGAGACACTATTGGCACCTTAAAAAAAAACGATTTGGCTTAGGAAAGCCTTTCAAAAACGAATTTCTATGTGTGACCCTTGCCTATCCCCCACACTCTGAACTTTCAAGGGAACCTGAAAACCCATCTATTCAGAACTGCTTACAGCCTGGAATGACCCTACTGCCACTGAGCTGGCACTTTACCACCACCAGAGCTGGCACTCCACCACCACCGAAGCTGGCACTCCCACCACCTTACCTGGTGCTCCACCACCACCGGAGCCGGAGCTCTACCACCATCGGAGCTGACCCAAAATTTCTGTCTCCCTCACTGTTACCACATAGCATGTAAGCCCGCAAAGGTAGGGTCCTCTCCCTTCTGTAACAATCTGTCACTGTAAACAATATTAATAATAACATTACAAAAGCCAGCATCCTTGCAAGCGCTATACAAAGCTGGTGTACACGGGCAGCTTTGTTTCCCTTACAGCATTGAGCTTTTGAAGCTGATGTACATATCCCAGCTACAGAGAGGCTCACTGTGGATGATAGGACATCATCTGCACTTCTGGTCATGTGCGCTATGCCTCTCTGAAGCCACAAAAGGTACACCCGACATCAGTGAAGCACATTGCTGAAGGGTCCAAAGCTGCGCGCAAGCTTTGTATATTGCTGGCAAGGTGTCAGCTTATCTAAAGCATGTTATCACTCCCAGGAGCATGCCATGCTAAATGGGCCGACTAGTAGGAGAACTAATGTCCCCTTGACTACTCAAATTTCTTATTTCCATATCATAAATGTACTTTACAAATAATTTTTGCTAAAGATTTGTTTATGTGTGCAAAGAAATAAAGGACTGTTAAGCTGGGCAAATGTTATATTTTTGCCTCATTTTTTTAAGCGTTTTTGCTTGTAGATTTGTCACAAAATTGCATGCCTATCCCTATGCCAGCACAGTCAATGAGAATTCTGAGTTTTGTGCAAATTGCTTATTTTTCCCTTGCAGATTAGTGTAGAAATAAATCTGCAGTAAGTCAACTCTTTGTGCATTTTTGGTAGCGTACTTCCAATGCAAATGCATGGAAAATACACTGAAAAAATGCATCACATAAATGTCAAAAACTGCCAGGAGATGCAAATTTATTGTGGAGATTTCTGCAACCAAATCTGCACAGTGGACACATAGTCTTAGGCAGGGAATGTTGATATGTACCCACAACTGTCTGTGGTTAAAGGTGTTGTCCAGTACAAAACGATAATTCTGTAATCATAATGTACCCACTTCTCCCTTATCGGGAGTGTAGTGCTCCTGTTCTCTGGGTACCTGGATGGTGAAGTTGAGACCCGCACCACACACACACACTTAGGACCCTGGGATAGGATGGTGGGTGGACCATGGGGGGAGACCCCAGTCTCAACTAGGGGGAGCAAAGAAGTGTAGAGTTAGTCAGTCAGAGGAAAACAGCAAAGAAGTAGGAGGTCGGAGGTGCTAGCCCCGCAGGCTGGAGCCTGGTCACACTCGCCCCAGGAGGGAACGTCCAACGGGTGTGGAGGAAGAACAGAGCCCTCCAGGTACGGAATGAGATGTAGATACCCGTACGCCAATATCTGAGAAAACAGAGGGCTGGTGGACGAAAACAGGGAACGACCCTGAACACAGCACAGATGCTGCACACCCAAACTGTTAAAACCGGAGGCCCGAGTTCCTAAGGGAGCTGCGGCCAAACACCCGACACAACTTGGAGAAGGTGGCCGAACTAGGGAGCAGTATCAGGAAGTGGTACAACTGAGCACTTGTGGCTGTCGGTGCCTGAGCTGTCCTCGGGCGACCTGAGTCAACCCCCCTTACAATACCACTGCGCTTCAACCTCGAGGGGTTAATAAAGAAGCAGTCCATAAAGGTATTTTTTAATGAATTTTTCCAAAAACATTTGACGTGGGCTTCGCCGTATTTTTGTGTCCAGCCAGGTACAGCAGGCAGGAACGGGCTGCCTCCAACCCCCAGGTGCCTATTTGTACCTGCCTGGAAATAGAAATAGCAGGAAGCCCTTTTTTTTTTAATTATATTTCATGAATTTCATGAAATGATAAAAAAACAAAATACGTGGGGCTCCGCGCTATCTCCATGTCCAGCCAGGTACAACTAGGCAGCTGAGGGCTGGAATCCGCAGCGCAGGGAGGCCCAAGCTTTCTACCCCCTCACCCCCGCTGTGAATTTCAGCCCACACCACCCGAGAAAATGGCGTGTTCAGAGAAGTGCTATCTTCTGGCGCTGAATCCAGCTCATCCATGACCATGGTACGTGGCTCACTGGGTAAAAAAAGGGTTAGGGCCAGCTTTGTGTTATCAGCTGGCCCAAGCCCGAAATTCATGGGGTCACACCAATATTAGACATGACCACCATGAATTTCTAGTGATTTAAAAAAAAAAAAAAAAACACAGAGAAAAAAATATTTTATTGGAAATAAAAAAAAAAATACACTTTGAGACTCCATCTTTATTAAAAAAATTCCTCATCCATCCGACGTAGTCCAAAAACGCAATTTTCAGCACTGCTACATCGCTCTGCATAGACACACCGTCTATGCAGAGCAGGAGCAGGCTGACAACTGACTGTGCATGTCAGGGTTCACCACAGGTCATAGCTCGGACTATGACCGCGGGTGAACCCTGCCGACACAGCCTGAACAGTGCCGACGCTGGCGGAGATTGCAAAGAGTCGGGCAGTGCAGTGAACAATACCGGAAGTTAAGATTTCCTTAAGTGTCCTTTCTTTATAATTAAATTATGAGGAATAAAATGCAATCTTTTTTTTTCCAGGCTAGATGTAGTCCTTGATGTTGGATGGTAACTAACTGTTCTTAGCTATAATAAAACAGAATTAATTCACAAAGTTTTGTTTCTCTCTGCTGACATACATAGGCTGCAAGGTGTAATACAGGGGCTATGTGTGTCCACCTGGTGTAATACAGGGGCTTTGTGTGGGCTCCTTGTGTTTGGCCTACTGCTGTATACTGGTGGCTGTGTGCGAGCTCCTGCTGTATACTGGGGACTATGTGCAGCCTCCTGCTGTATACTTGGCATTGTGTGTGGCCTCCTGTGTATACTGGGGGCTGTGTGCAGCCTTCTTCTATATACTGGGGGCTGTGTGCGGCTCCTGCTGTATACTGGGGGCTGTGTGTGGCCTCCTGCTTTATACTGGGGGCTGTGTTGTGGCCTCCTGCTGTATATTGGGGGCTGTGTGGCCTCTGCTGTTTACTGAGGGCTGTGTGAGGCCTCCTTCTGTATACTGGGGGCAGTTTTTCACTTCCTGCTTTAATATGTGGACTGTCTGTGGCCTTCTGCTGTATACTGAGGGCTGTGTGCGACCTCTTGCTGTATATTGTGGGCTCTGTGTGGCCTCCTGCTGTACACTGGGGGTTGTGTGTGACCTTCTGCTGTTTACTGGGGGCTGTGGGTGGTCTGCTGTATATTGTAAGCTGTGTGCCTCCTGCTGTATACTGGGGCAGTGTGTCGCCGCCTGCTGTAATATGGGGGTTATGTGTGGCCTCTTGCTGTATCTGGGGGCTATGTGTTACCATTTGCTGTATATTGGGGGCTGTGTGTGGCCTCCTGCTGCATAATGGGAGCTGTGTGTGGCCTCCTGCTGCATATTGGGGGCTGTGTGGGCTCTTTCTGTATTCTGGGGGCTGTGTGCGGTCTCCTGCTCTATATTGGGGCTGTGTGTGGTCTCCTGCTGTATACTGGGGTTATGTGTAACCTCTTGCTGTGTTCTGGGGGCTGTGTGTGGCCTGCTGCTGTATATTATGAGCTGTGTGGCCTCCTGCTGTATACTGGGGGCAATGTGTTGCCTTCTACTGTATACTGGGGCTGTGTGTGGCCACCTGCTGTATACAGAGAGTTGTGTTTGGTCTCCTACTCTATACTTGGGACTTTGTGCATCTTCCTGTATACTGGTGCTTTGTGCAAGCTCCTGCTGTATACTTGGGGTTGAGTGAGGGCTCCTGTTGTATGCTAGGGGCTAAGTGGCCTCCTGCCTTACATTGGGGTCTGTTGGTGCTCCAGCTGTACACTAAGAGCTGTGTATGGCAGCTTGTTAGAAGAATAGCAAAGAGGAGTTTTAGTCGCTTTGGGGTTTGAGGCTGCTACTTCACTGACAGTGATATCCCAGTGTGCACCATTTTCCAGAATTCCTTGCTTTTTGCAAGCTTCCATGAATGTTTCACAAACATTCATAAACTATGTTATATTATGAATGTCCTTTGTTGCCTACAGCAACCAATAAGAAGCTGAGCTGCGATTGGTTTCTACCTGATAAATATCCAGGCTAACTGTCTAAAACAGCTAAGGCCGTATCTATTAACTCACACGTACTAACAGTAAACAAAAGGTTTTTTTTGGCAAATGACTAAGGTGCGGGATCAAAATTTCACTTCAAAACATCGTCTATGACGTTACCTTAGTCAAATGAGATGGTTGTGAAAACTTTTGTGATGGTAAATGCAACGGTGCCGATTCCCTTAGTGGACGGACACACAAACACTCTCACACACTCTCACACACACTCACACACACACACACTTGCACACACACTCACACACACTCACACTCTCACACACTCACACACACTCACACTCTCACACACTCACACACACACACACATACACACACTCATACACTCAACACACTCACACACACACACACACTCATATACACTCACACTCACACACACACACACACACACACACACACAAACACACACACTCATACACTCACACACACTCACACACACACACACTCACATACACTCACACTTACACACACACTCACACACACTCACACACTTTCAACATCACACTCTCTTACACATCAACACATCACCTTCTCACACACACAACACTTTCACACACTCGCACTCTCTACACACACTCACACCACACTCACACTACACAAACACACACACTCATACACTCACACACACTCATCACACACACACACACACTCACACACACACACATTCACACACACTCACACAGTCAGCTTTATATATTAAACAACCATACTGACATGGATTTTCAAAGTAAGTACATCAGCCTCATCAATCTAAAAGATTATTAAATAATACACTCAGCCTATATTGTGAAATCCGGTGACAGATTTACTTTAAATCACCATTATCTCAAGACTACATGAACATTAGGTTTCTATATCAATCAGCAACTAACCCTTTAAATCAATGTGTAAGGAGAAGAAAAGATACATATTTATAAGCCCATTGTGAAAATGTTCTATCTTCATATCTAAAAATAAATGGATTCCTTATTGGAAACAGGTATCAACAGGAATCACTTACAGGGTTTAGAGATGAAGAAAAAAATCATGAAAGCATTACAGGAGTATTCTAGTTGGAACAAGTTACCACATACAATACTGTGCAAAAGTTTTAGGCAGGGTGGAAAATAATTATTTTACAGGTTTTAAAATAGAAGTATTACTAGTTCACTTTACCACTTAACAAAATTGGAAACTAATAACCAAAACAGAAATGTTAATCAAATCAAGTTTGGTGTGACCGCCCTTTACCATCAAAACACCATCAATTCTTCTCACTACGCTTGTACACAGTTTTTGAAAGAACTCAACATGAATTTTTTTTCCAAACATCTTGGATAAATAATCACAGATCTTCTTTTTATGTAATTCCAGACAGACGCGATGATTTTGAGATTATATCATCATTTCTAGGACTCCCCCTTGTCTTCTTTACACAGAACATAATGGACATTGACGTGCATGTTTGGACTCATTGTTCTGCTACAGAAAACATTTGGAGTCATTTAGATGTCTCCTTGATGGTATTGCTGGATGAATCAGTATCTACCAGTATTATTAAAGGGAACCTGTCACCTCTATAAAGCCCCCTGGCTATCACTACCTGTCCCTGCACCTTCCTATTACTACTCTAACTATCCTTCTCTGTACTTACCTTGACAATGAGCCACACACAAAGCTGCTGGGAGTGTGCTTGAGCAAAGCGCACAGGAAACGTTGTCTGCAACGTTTCCTGTGCGCTCAGCTAAAATCCACTCCCAGCAGCTTTGTGTGTGGCTGGTTGGGAAGGTAAGCATCGAGTAACTAGGGGCAGCGTTTTCCTGCAGCGCATAGCATTAACGCTATGCTCTTATGGGAAAAGTTCTAAGTTTTAAGCGCAATCCGTTAGGCTAGGGTCAAAACGCAAGTGTGACCCTAGCGTAACTCTATTTTATTATAAATTAATCACCTGGCAAGACCCTATTGCCCTTCACTTTTATCTACAGCTTATAACTTCACCTTTGTATCAGAAGGTGGCAAGCCTTCAACACATTTGTTTCTGTTTCAGTGAATGACTCATTCATACCTCTAACTATAAGGCTAAGTTCAGACAGCGCATTTGTGCCCCGTTCATTATTGATCCGTTTTTGGTGCAGTTTCTGCACCAAAGACAGATCCTCTTTTTGAAAAATAGCATCACAAATGCATTATCTATTCGTGCTGCTTTTTTTGCTCTGTTTTTAAGACACACAGACAGACACACAGACAGAGACACACACACTTTCCTATCCTTCTTACGATCCCACGGTGATCTTTATTTTACAAGATCGCCTCTATTGTCGGCTTTTCCTATACTTTACAATGACGGCCGCCTGCTTCTGCTTTTGCAGGAGTACACTACGTACTTTGCGTAGGCACCAGGGACAGGACAGCATTCTTTAAAAGGAGTTGTCCCTGGTGCTCACGCCATTTGTGTAGTCTAGTGGCTGCTGTCCTGGGTGCTGAATTCATTTACAGTAGTTCTATGGCGGTGCGGTGACCATAGAACTACTGTAAAAGAATTCATCACCCAGGACAGCAGCCTCTAGCCTACGCAAAAAGCGTAAGCACCAGGGACAACTCCTTATAAAGGATGCTGTCCTGTCCCTGGTGCCTACGCAAAGTACATAGTGTACTCCTGCGAATCCAGGAGCCGGCGGCCGTCATTGTAAAGTATAGGAAAAGCCGACAATAGAGGCGATCATGTAAAATAAAGAATTAACCCTTGACATGTTGATCTCTGTGGACAACATTTCTCTAGGGAGGGTGGGCACTCCCTAGAGACATGTTGCCCACATCTATTAGTAACATTAACGGTAACCGGATTGTTCTGGATTACACATTATGAGCAATCAGGTTACCGTATGCGGGGTTAGGGACACATTATTGGTGAAAAATGTGTCTGAAGGCACTTGCAATTACCGCATCCGGATCAGGATGTGGTAATCGCAATATGCATTGCAAATGTGACCCTAGCCTATGTGGCAGTACCTAGAAGAATTGATGGTATTTTGGAGGCAAAGTATGGTCAGACCAAATATGGATTTCTGCTACATTTTTCCTTTGTTCATTCCTTTTCCATTCTGTTAATTAATAAAAAAAAATAAACTATTACCACCTCTCTTTTGAAAGCATTCTCAGTTTGCAGCATTTTTTCGACACCTGCTTAAAACTTTTGCACATTACGGTGTATTAGGGGCTTGTACTAGTCGAGCCGTCATATGACCATGGAATGAATGAATAAGTCCTAATCTTGACCTTTAGTGTTTAAATAGAATTCCAATAAAAACAATAAGGAAAAAAAAGCAAATTCACATATTTGACACTTGCGCGTTGAGCGGCTCTTCTTGCAATTTGCGGCGTATGCTGGAAAAAAAAATAATATCTGTGTTTGTAAAGAGAGAGTGTGGGTAACACATCGAAATGGTGTTACCACCACTGTGTATTCACATGGCACAGCTCCTACCCAACACCTTATAATTAAAGCTGAGATGAAGCAGTTGACATTGCAGGACTGTGAGCAGGGGGAGAAAAGGGAAAGAAAAAAAAAGGAAGGAAAAAAAGAAGCCTGATATTTCTTCAGGCTGCATTCTGCTTCTTTAAAGAGAGAGACGGCCTGCCTGGAAAGGCTTTTAATGCGAGATCTCCTCTGGCTGACGTTTTGACAGCTTTCCTGCGACGTGACGTGTGATTTTTGTACAAATTTCAAAACTAATAAATCCAGCTGTCAGGGCGGAAACTTTAAAAGAAGCCGGGCCCAGCGGGTAAGGCTTAACAGAACTCAACTTGATGAGGCTGTAGGATGGAGAATTATGTCTGTCACAATCCTCCCACATTATTTTCACAGAAATGTTTGGCAACTGAGACATAAATGTCTCTAGCAGAAGAAAAAAAAAGAAAGCATGAAAAGAAAGGAGAACCACGAAGCAGAGACTGTTAATAATCCGAGAGTAACAACAAATATCTATTCTGTTTGTCACAATTTTTGGCACAAGGAGGTTCTGGGAATAGATGGAGTCTTTTTATTGCTTAAGATCCAGAGACTTCTGTTTGTTATTATGTATATGTATGCAATAATATATATGCGTATGTATATACCGTACTCCCCGGCATACACTACCAGTCTGTAGTTACGGGACTTGTTATCCAAAAGAGCTGAAGAGCTGTACGCTGCTTACAAAGAGCACACAAAACATCCTAGTAGATGGTTTGAGTAGAAGGAAGATGCGTTTACACTCTGCCATCTTTGTCAAGGGCCACCATAAAATTATTATTTTTATTACTATAGCAGCATTTATTCCATGGCACATATGAAAAGGGCATACATAGACAAGTATAATAATAATGAACAATACAAGGCACAGACTGGTACAGGAGGAGAGAGAGGACCCTGCCCATGAGGACTCACAGTCTACAATGGATGGGTGAGGATACAGTAGGTGAGGAGAGAGGACCCTGCCCACAAGGGCTCACAGTCTACAAGGGATAGGTGAGGATACAGTAGGTGAGGAGACAAGACCATACCCACGAGGACTCACAGTCTACAAGTGATGGGTGAGGATACAGTAGGTGAGGAGAGAGGACCCTGCCAGTGAGGACACACTGTCTACAAGGGATGGGTGAGGATACAGTAGGTGAGGAGACAGGACTATGCCCATGAGGGCTCACAGTCCACAAAAGATGTATGTGGATACAGTAGGAGAAGAGAGAGGACCCTGCCTGTAAGGGCTCACAGTCTACAAGAGATGGGTGAGGATACAGTAGGTGATGAAAGACGACCCTGCCCACGAGGGCTCACAGTCCATAAAAGATGTATGTGGATACAGTAGGAGAGGTGAGAGGACCCTGCCTGTGAGGGCTCACAGTCAATAAGAGATGGGTGAGGATGCAGTGGGTCAGGACAGAAAATCCTGCCTACAAGGGCTAAGAGTCTACAAGGGATGGGTGAGGATATAGTAGGAGAGGGGAGAGGAACCTGCTTGCAAGGGCTCACAGTCTACAAGGGATGGGTGAGGATACAGTAGGTGAAGGGAGAGACCCTGAGCGTGAGGGCTCACAGTCTTCAAAGGATGGGTGAGGATACAGTTAGTGAGGAGAGAGGACCCTGCCTGTGAGGGCTCACAGTCTACAAGGGATGGGTGAGGATACAGTAGGCGAGGAGAGAGGACTCAACCTGCGAGGGTTCATAGTCTACAAGGAAGGGTTGAGGATACAGTAGGTGAGGAGAGAGGACCCTGCCCACGAGGGATCACAGTCTACAAGAATATGCAAAGTAATATCTATTGGATTTGGATTAGCTCTATCATTTGAGAAAACAAAGCCTGCCCAAAATTATGAAAAGACAATCCATCATCTCAACTTTGTGTTTGTGGGGGATGAAGCCTTCCCACTTCAGGCACACCTACTATGGCCATATCCCCAGAGGACCCTTACTTCTGAGCAGTGCATTTTCAATTACCGGCTATCCCCGGCCTGCCATGTGGTTGAATAAGCGTTCGGGATCATGGTCAATACATTTCGGGTTTTTCATACACATCTGCATATGAAACTGGGTCTATTGATGTAGTCCTGGCCTGCTGAGTGCTGCATAACTTCCTGCATCGTAGGGATCGGTCATCATACACGCCGGCAAGTTATGTGGATTTAGTGGACCCACAACAGGGGAGGTCCGTCCAGGGGATTGGCGTGCTACCGACCATGGTGTGGTGCCACTCCAGCCGCTGAGCCAGGGTTGGACTCAGCAGGATGCCAGGAACATTAGAGACACATACTGCTCCTACTTTAATGGCCCTGGGGCAGTGGCCTGGCAGCACCAGCAGGTGTAGGGTGGCTGGTGCTGTGAGGCAGCAACATGATGAGGAGGGTGTAGTCACCAGGGTGGCTGCACCATGAGGATTTTGTTTGGGTTTTTGTGTGTGCACATTCTTTAGTTAGTTAGTGATGTTTTATTTGTTTTTTTGTCTTTGACATGTTTATTGTTTTACCTTATTTGTCATCATCTTGCATTTCTTTGTGTGATGTTAACACTTCTGTTTTATGTTATTTTTTGTGTGTTGTTGACCTCATTTTTTTGGTGCACAAAAATATAAACTGACAAAAATTGGATCCAAAAAACTACCCGTGTGTGTCTTTACTTTGGGATACAGGGCAGTTGCACATAGCTTTATGCTGTGCACTGAGGTATGTGACCCATCCAAAGCTATTGATGGGTCCGTGAAACATTGTGTGGTAATATGCAGTACACAGGTTCTGCCCTTTGGGCCACAGTGTATGGCGCAACTGTGTGTACATATCCATTGTAATGTGTTGGCCCCACAGGGGCACATGTTCACACACATTGAGCAAACAATGGTGTTTGTGGGGGATGTAGGTACAGTCCATTCTACACACAAACATGTGTACATAGTTCAGTTGTGCCATGGCAGCTGTGCAACGGCATGGACCAATGTAGCCACATATGGGCATAGTGTTGTGTGTATGTTTCCACCATCAGCTACAGACGCACACATAGCAAACCATTGCGTAGTGTAAGCCACTGTCCTGCAGAAAACCGCTCCTGTGTGACGCTTGAGCGGCTCGAAAGTGTGTCGCAGCAGCCACTTGTCACGACATGAGCCTGTCTTCCTTCCAAACTCCGCGCCAATGGCATCACGTATTAGCCAGCCTCCCGGTGCAGGCTGACCAATCTGGACGCTATTGCGTTGTCCAATGAGCATGTTTGGGGAGCGGTGTAAAACTATTTGGCACTCCTATGTTTTCGCCGCGCTGAACAAGTACGCCCACATTCCTTTGGAGATTGCGGCTTCTGAAGCGGCGAAGGGAGTCTACCGGATGTTTCCCGCTGTTGGTGTGGCAACTTCCGGGGCGATGCGTCGCCTTAGGTTGAGGGCTAAATTGCGGCATGTAAAAGCACCTTCGGCGTTTGGAGGCAACCATGAACAATGTGCACGCGCACGTTAGATTGCCTCCTATCGCCGCCAAAAGTTGCGGCGTGTAAAGGTACCTTTAGGGTGTGTGATCACAATCAGGAATTGCAGTGTTTTAGACGCAGAGTTTTAAGGTACCGTTACACGAGGCAATGTTGCCAGCAACATCGCCCAAAAGTGATGTAGGCATCGCTGTTGCTGTTGACACCGCTAGTGCGTTGCAACTGTGTGACAGGTCGATTCAACGGCGATAAGTTGCTTCAGCAGAGTTGCCAGGTTTCTGAACATGTTCTGAAACCTGCCGATGTTGCTCAGGCGATCTGCTAGTATCGCTTTGTGTGACACCGCAATAGCGATGTTGAAAGCAACTTCCCCTATTCACTACAGTGATAAGGATCGCTCGCTGAGTTGCTCATCACACAGCAAACAAAAGTTGTTTTCAACATCCTATTTGCGTTGCCTTCGATATCTCTGCGTGTGACATCTCCAAGACAATCTTGCAAAAGTGCCAAAAATGTGCGCGCTCCCGTGAAGTTGCTGGCAACATCGCAGCAACGTTGCCTCGTGTAACGGTACCTTTACAGTCCAAGCACAGAGGATGGGATTTCTAAAAATCCAATGCTCACAATGCTTTTCCCCTCCACAGTGTTATTTCAGCTGCGGTGCAGGTTTTGCACTTCCCCATCTCCGCAGCATGTTTATTTCATGCTGCGAAATCGGAAGAGATAACCATCGGTGCACGCAGGGAGAAGCTGCCTTGCACTCACTGGATCGTGAGTACACAGCCTTATCTTTCTCATGCTTTATGCTTGTTGGTAGCTACTCCTGTAGAAATTTAAGTTTTAATGTGTATCGTCTGACTCTTCATCTATGTGATTCTGGTTTTTTATACATTTTTCTAGCAATATACATAGTGGTTGTATAGTCTGGAGCTGACTTTGTGATAGCAGCCTGGCAATGTGATGTGTGTCGGACATATTTCTCATCCTCCGCATCATTAGCCTCTCACAGCTCACAATGGGAGCACTAGACAGCCTTCTGGCTTACAGTGGGAAACACTCAGCAACCAAGGGGATCACATCTCGCATACAGGCTTTGGTCCGACTCCAACTGGCGAGACACAAGGGAACGTACAGGCACAGAGCATTCAGCTGTATGGATTTGCCAGTTCTGCTCACTGCTCTACCGTGGCGCACTTTCACTCCTAGCACAGCTCACGCTAATCATAGACTTCTCTCCGCCAGCTTCTCTCTGCCAGGCTGATAGCTGGCAGCTGTTTCTCTTTCTATACATGGAGTTTAGGCACATGCATGTCCTAGCCACTCTGTTGGGCCTTCAATAGTAGACCATACTAACCTTCCGCCCTTCCCGGAGAAGGCCCTTTTACAAAGCTTCTTGGTTCTCTCTTTCTTTACGGGGCTAGGTATCTCTCCTTCCATTATTCATTACTTACAGCATTATTTTTGGGGTGTCAACACTAGAATTCATTCTTAAAGAAGCAACTCTACATGGAGCCCCGTGACTGAGAGGGATCTCGGCAAGCGTAATATTTGATGAGCCTAGGTTTCCTTATCCGCCCATATTGGTTTATTCTATAAAAAGTTATTTCCAGCCAGAACAGCGTTATTATTTAATACCCTGCTCTACGGCAAGAGACATTTTTCTTTTACCTCCATGAAAGTTTTAGAGAAGTGATGAATTTTAGGTATTAAACTAAAGCACAACACAAATATGTAATGGTAGATTAAACTCTGGAGAAATAGACAGCAGCCTGACAGAAAACATTAACATGTGCAAACTAGGAAAATCTAATTAAGTGTTTTGTACGATGCTGTAATAATCCACCATTTTCCTGTAAAATGTCTTGTACTTACACGACGAGTGACAATGCCCCATTAACAATTACTCTACGGTCCTATTGCCATATGACTCCACTCCCCTTCTTGTTATAGCCTCACCTAAATGGTAGTCAACTGAGGATGCTTGGGAGGAACTTTCATTGCTAGAGGGCCCAGAAATGCCAAATATGTTAATGAATAGGTTTTAAAGATAATTAAATCAGTAAACTGTCAGTCTTTCTGGCTGCTTATAGATCACATGACATAATTGCAGAATTCTTACTTTTCAGTTCTTGTGACTACTTTGTGCAACTATATTAAGTTAAGACACATTATGATAATCTATTCCAGAATGCTGTATTGAATGTGGCTCTTTAAGACTGTGTCAAACTCTGTTTAGAGGGATTTTGCTATCTTAAACATACAGTATATAAAATTATAGTACCGTTTTCCCAAAAATAAGATACTATCGTAGATGAATTTTTGCTCCCAAAGATGTGCCATATCTTATTTTCAAGGGTGTCTTATTTGTCCATGGAGAAGAATTCTTATTTATTTTGGAACAAAAAAAAAGAACATTTATCATCCCCCTGCAGCCCCCAATACAGTATCCTCATCATCCCCTTGCAGCCACCAACAAGGTATCCCCATCATCGCCTTGCAGCCCCAATACAGTATGCCCATCGTCCCCTTGCAGCCCCCAATACATTATCCTCATCATCTCCTTGCAACCCCTAATATGATATACCAATCATCCCCTTGCAGCCCCCAATAGGGTATCTCCATCATCCCCTTGCAACCCCCAATACGGTATCCCCATCATCCCCTTGTAGCCCCCAATACGGTATCCCCATCAATCCCATCATCCCCCAATACGGTATCAGCATCAAAACACACATGGACACACAAACACACACACTCAGGGACACACACACACACTCAGGGACATACACTTAAAGGCACACACACAGGGGCACATATACAGTGACACATACTCACACAGGTACACAAACACACAGGGATACACACACAGGGACACACTCAGTGACATACACACACAGGTACACATACACACACAGCAATACACACACACACAGGGACACACACACACAGTGACACTTCTCTTCGGTCCACTGCTGCACTCCGGTGCTGCTCTCAGCTCGCTGCAGTCGTCCCAATGCCCACCAATTCACGTAGTCCGGCACCGCTCTCATCTCCCTGCCTCAGATGCTGCAGGTGTACGATGCCATTGGGCGGCCAATCACAGGTGAGGAACTGCCCGAGCAGCCAATCACAGGTCAGAAGTTGACGTCATGCGCCGACTGGCCTGTGATTGGCCGCCCAACAGCACCATACACCTATGGTATCTGAGGCAGGGAGATGAGAGCAATGCCGGACTATATGCATCGGCGGCACCGGACAGCGTCGGGGAAGGGAGATGAGAGCGGTACTTGACTATATGCATCGCCTTCACCAGGACAGCGGCGGGCACCGGGACAATAGTGGGAAGTCTGGAGGAGGAGTCAGAGCTGCATGATCAAGTCTCCTGATCGGTGGTATGCTGTTCTTCAAAAAAAATGGTATGCCTTATATTTACAGGCACACTAAACCCTCCGTAGTACATCTTATTTTTGGGGAAACATGGTAATAGCCTTATATTTTGTGCACCTGCCTATTCTACAGCGCTTATAGACACTGTCCCTATTGGGGCTTCCAATCTAAAACCTCAATCAGTATGTCTTTCCAGTGTGGGAGAAAACCCAAGAAAACTCCTTGAAGATGTTGTCCTTTGTGGGATTTGAATCCAGAACTCTAGTGCTGCAAAGCAGCAGGGATAACAACTGAGCCACTGTGCAAACAATCTGGTGATAGGTTTAAGAAAAACTATCCTCTCTTTCTATATAATTCCATGTTGATATGTATTTTAAATCCATGTACCATGTTTTTCGGAATATAAGGGTGTGTTCACATGCTTTGTAGTTGCTGCATTTTTTTACATACAAGATCATCACAAACCAGGAGTGGGTGATTAAATCTAGAAGTGGATCACTTGTTTCTATTATACTTTTCCTCTGATTGTTCAACTCCTGGTTTGTGATGAGCTCACGCGTTAAAAAATGCAGCATATACGCAGCAAATATGCAGTGTGTGAAAGCACCCTAAGACACAATATTTTCCCTCTAAATTGAGGGGAAAATGGGGGTGTCTTATGATCCGAACAGCAGCAGACACCTTACATAGCGGGATGTGGTGGTGGAGGAGGCAGGGTAATGGTTGTGGGCAACAGCAGTGACATAGTGGGGCAATGCTGTAGGGGGCCCGAGGCTATATGGATGGTGTGTCCCGAAATGGTATCACTGCATGCAATTAATCTCCCAGGAGTTGAAGGAGGAGGGTGAAAAGAAAAAGGTTGCAGAGACAGTGCAGATGCAGATGGAGATCTTGGAGAACTTCATCTGCACCTGCACTGAATACTTAGTCATTTTCTCAGATATCTCCAACCACGCCTGTGCTGCCTCCGCAGCCATTTTCCCGGAGATCTCCATCTGTGCCAGCACTGCCTCCACAGCACTTTTTGTCTGAGATCTGCATCTGTACCTGCACTGCCTCCACAGCTATTTTCTTGGAGATCTCGATCTGTGCCTGCACTTCCTCCGCATACTTTTTTGTTTCACCCATCTTGTCAACTGCCTTAAGATTAATGGCACCCAGTGATAATTTGCCTAATTTGCCAGAACACCCCATCCACAAAGTCTCTGGCCCCATGCAGCAGTCTCATGACCCCCGCCACCGTGACCCTGCCCCTGTGACCCTGCTGCACAACCAATGCGGCCCCGGGTAGCTACACCGCCTATAACATGTACTGAAATAATATTTTTTTTCCTAATTTTTTCCTCTAAAGTTAGGGTGCGTTTTATAATCCACAAAATACTGTATATTAATGCATATTCATTTTAGTTGAGAGTTGTATGGGGCGGACAGATTGTGGATGGCTTTGTAAGTCAATGTTAGTAGTTCGAATTGGATACGCTGGTGAATTGGGAGCCAGTGGAGAGATTTGCAGAGGGGAGAAGTGGAGAAATAGCGAGGAGAGAAGTCTATTATTCGGGCAGCAGAGTTAAGGACAGATTGAAGTGGTGCAAGAGTGTTAGCAGGAAGGCCACAGAGGAGGAGGTTGCAAAAGTCAAGGCGGGAGATGATGAAGGCATGCATTAGTAATTTAGCAGATGGGGGGTTGAGGAAGGGACGAATTCTGAAAATATTTTTGAGTTGGAGGTGGCAGGAGGTGGCAAGGACTTGGATGTGCGGTTTGAAGGACAAAGCAGAGTCAAGTGTTACTCCGAGGCAGCGGACTTCAGGTACAGGGCAAAGTGTGATGTTATTTATTGTGATAGATAAGTCTGGCAAGAAAGATGTGTGAGATGGAGGAAAGATGATGAGTTCAGTTTTGTCTACCTTGAGTTTTAGGAAGCGGGAGGAGAAGAAGGAGGATATGATTGATAGACACTCCGGGATTCTGGACAGCAGAGAGGTGACGTCTGGGCCAGAGAGGTAGATCTGAGTGTCATCAGCGTACAGGTGATACTGGAAGCCATGGGACTTTATGAGTTGTCCCAGACCAAGAGTATAGATTGAAAAAAGGAGGGGCCAAGGACAGAGCCTTGAGGGACCCCAACAGAGAGGGATGGGGCGAAGAGGTTGTGTGGGAGTGGGAGACACTAAATGTGCGGTTGGAAAGGTAGGAGGAGATCCAGGAGAGTGCAAGGTCAGTGATACCGATGGAAGAGAGGATCTGTAATAAGAGGCAGTGGTCGACTGTCTCGAATGCAGAGGACAGGTCTAAAAGGAGGAGGACAGAGAACAGTCTATTAGCTTTGGCTGTAAGTCGTTAGTAATTTTGGTCAGGGCGGTGTCAGTAGAGTGGTGAGGGCGGAAGCCGGATTGAAAGTCGTCAAAGAGAGAGTTGGATAAGAGGTGGGATGAGATTACAGTGTGGACATGCTTTTCGAGAAGTTTGGAAGCGAACGGAAGCAGAGATATGGGCCGGTAGATGGATGTGGAAGTGGGGTCAAGGGATGGTTTCTTTAAGATAGATGTAATTGTTGCGTGTTTGAAAGCAGAAGGAAAGGTACCTGAAGTTAGTGATAGGTTGAAGAGGTGGATTAGAAACAAAATAAAAGGCGGTCTAATGGAGCACTAAGAAGGAGAGGATTACTAATCTTATATTAAAGCATCCAAACCTTTATTTCCTTCCTTCCTTTTTTTTTTTTTTTTTTTTTTTTTTTTAAACCAATTCTTTTTATTCCACATATAAAAATCAGGTAAAAGCCATAGCGGCGGGTACAAATACAATGCAAGTTATAAATGTGCATCCATTTTCAAATACAAGGAAAGAAAACTATATACCTCATAGGAGGATTAAAGATTTAACCAAAACAACAGGGGGCAGGGAGCAACAAGAAGAGCAGGGAAGGAGGGGAGGGGAAAGTATAGGGGACAGGGTGGGGCTTATGCAGCATATTTAATTACATATATAACACATCAATAGAAATGTCACAATGTCAGTTTAGGAGAGGGTAGCATAATAGAGGAACTCGTCTGCTGTCAAGTAATCCGTCAGTCAGGAATTGTCACTTCATTAAATTTGGAGCCAACCCAAGGGTCCCACCAGTTAAGAACCTTGGTCCTCTGGGGAAGATCATGCGAGAGAAAGAGTTCATGTGTCAGGTGGCGATTTAGTCTAACTGTCACCTCCCCTAGGGAGGGGCGGGTCGGAGACCTCCAATGCGCCGCGATGGATTGGTGGGCTGCTATCAGGATATTGGTAACTATGGGCCTAAGAATAGTCGGCCAGGTATCCAAGTCTATGCCCAACAGAGCCATAGGGGCCGAGAGAGGAATCGTCAGTCCCGTCAGCTCAGCAATCAGAGCCCCGACATCGGACCAAAATGCAACCACTCCTGGACAAGACCACCAGATATGAGCTTCAGTACCCGTCTGACCGCAGTTACGCCAGCAGAGCGGCCAAATCGGGCAATACGTGCAGGGACCAAGTACCATCCCATCTGGAGTTTTTTGGACTGTTCCAGGTGAGTGAGGCACCTTGTATACTTATCTGCATGGGACGCAGCAGCCCGCCACCCATCCAACGGCACCGAGAAAGAGAGTTTGGTCTCCCATCTTGCCATAAAGGGAAGTTTATGCTTTGCGCAGGCAGCAGTCAAGGCCCTATAGATTATAGAGACCCCTCGCCTAGAAAGTGCAGATTGTTTAAAGAATGACTGTAGATTGAGATCTACCAAGGTAGGATCCCAAGAGGGGAGGGAGCAGGAAAGCAGGAAATGACATATCCTCAGGTGAGTGAAGTAGGCCGTTGACGGCAAGGAGTATCTGTCTACTAACGCTGAGAAGGGGATCGGACGCCCATCTCTCAACAAATCCCATATCCCTTGTATGCCCGCCTCCCGCCACCTCGCGAGCGACATATCCATCATACATGCCTCTAAAACCTGTAGGGAGAGGTATCTGGTAAGGAATGGGAGGTGTAACCTTGCTAATTTGTGCCATACAGCCAGTACAGCTTGCATAGAGCGTAGAGGGACCACAGGCCGGGTCCTTTGGAGGAATGCGACCTCCAGCAGAATCCTGGGGGAGCCAATTGGGGAGAAATGGGCCTCAATCTGTAGCCAGTGGGCAGAAAAGAAAGGAGGAGAAGCCATCGCCCACCACGTCTTAGCCAAGTCCAGGGTGATAGCCGCATGATACGTGAGGATATTAGGCATGCCCAGACCCCCAAGCGAGCTGGGCAGAGTTAGGGTCGCCAGAGCTACTCTGTGGGGTTTGCCCTCCCAAATAAACCGTCCCAAGATTGATTGAAAAAGGTTCAAATATCGCCTAGGAAATAGTAGAGGGATGCACCGAAGGGTATATAAAATTTTAGGGAGAAGGGTCATCTTTACCAAATTGATCTTAGCCACCCAGGAGAGCTGCACCTGCGAATATTCTTTGGTGAGAACCCTAAGTGAAGAGGCCAATGTCTCACAATTAATGTTAATCATAGACCGCACGGGGGCGATTTGAATTCCCAGGTACACAAACCCCCTGGGGGCGAGTAGGAAGGAAAATCGAGAGGCCAGGTCAGTCTGGTCAGGGGGGGAAAGGTTCACTGGAAAGAGGGAGGATTTAGAGAGGTTGAGCTTGTAGAAAGAGATCGCAGAAAAGTCAGAGAGGACGGACACAATAGCTGGAATAGAAACTCCAGGGTTCGTACAGGTGAGGAGGACATCATCCGCATAAAGAGAGATCTTATGCTCCGTTTGGCCTACCATTACTCCCGAAATCTCAGGATGGTCTCGAATGAAAGCTGCTAGCGGTTCCATGGCAAGAGCAAAAATTAGAGGAGAGAGGGGGCCGCCCTGCCTCATCCCATTAGAGATAGCAAACGTAGCGGAGGAGAACCCCCCCCGCCTTCACGTATGCGCGGGGGGAGGAGTATAAGGCTAATATGCCCGACTTAATGGGGCCCTGGAACGCAAACTTATCCAGGACCGCTGCCAGATACCCCAGTGCACTCGATCGAAAGCTTTCTCAGCATCAAGTGATAGAAGGGCACTGGGGGTCCCTCTCTGCTCCAGGACCTCCAGGAGGTCCACCACCCTCCGAGTCGCATCTCTCACCTGACGATCGGGAATGAAGCCCACTTGATCGAGGGCGATCAGGGAGGTAATAACTGACTTGAGTCGGTCCGCCAGCAGCTTCGAATAGAGTTTAACATCGCAGTTGATAAGTGCAATAGGGCGGTAGTTAGCCGCCTCCGTGGGAGCCTTACCGGGTTTAGGGATGGTGGAAACAGCCGCCGTCAGACCCTCAGGCCGGATGCGTCCTTCACTCTGCCAAAACCGGAATAAAGACAGGAGGTGTGGGGAAAGAGTGGGAGCAAAGGAAGAGTAATACGAGTAGGAGAGGCCATCTGGGCCCGGGGCCGACCGCTTCTTAGAGGCACGGATCACCCCAAGGATCTCCTCCACGGTAAAGGGCCTATTTAGGAAAGAGAGCTGAGAGCTTGAGAGGGAAGGGAGCTCAAGCCTGGCAAGGAAAGCGCCAATGGCATCAGCCGTCGGTCAAGGAGAAGAAGGGGAGCAACCCAGGTTGTACAACTCGTGATAAAAGTCTCTAAACTGCTCAGCTATCTTGATGTTCCCCTTTGGGA
Organism: Allobates femoralis; assembly: GCA_033576535.1. NCBI lineage: Eukaryota > Metazoa > Chordata > Amphibia > Anura > Aromobatidae > Allobates > Allobates femoralis. The sequence continues at coordinate 107,769,521 of JARQOC010000004.1, forward strand.
GAAATCAGTAGAGCAATCCTTGACTTGGCCTCCCTCCTCCGCACCCGCCGTGCCAAGAGCGCCCCAGCCCTGTCTCCCATCCCATAGTACCGTGCCCCCACTTTCTTCAGTTGGTGCTCCACTCTGGAAAGAAGAAGAGTCCTAAGTTCATCCCGCGTAGCAGTAAGGGCTGATAAAGGGGAAGGAGCCGAGGTGGAGAGGAAAGAGGCCTCGAGAGATTTAATCGTGGACAAGAGCGAGACCATTCTCTCGTTATATTGCCGTTTAGCCTGCGCCGCTAGCTTGAGACATTGGCCCCGGATGACCGCCTTATGGGCGAACCAAAGTCCCTCCGGGGTGATGTCTGGTGTCTCATTCAGATGGAAGTACTCCTTCAGATGGGAGGTCAGGGTGTCGAGATTCGACTGCGAGGTAAGGAGGTAGTCATTAAGCTTCCATGGGGCTCTGGGGAGTCGTGGAGTGGAGTCGGAGATAACAAGGGCATGGGGGGCATGATCTGACCATGTAATTACGTCAATATCAGCCTGAGGGCAGAGTGGCAAGAGTGAATCACTAATCAGGCAGAAGTCTATACGGCTGAAGGATTTATGTCTGGGGGAAAAAAAAGTATTGTCACGTTCGTTGGCATGCAGGTATCGCCAGATGTCGTGGAGTCCGTATGCATCCGCCACAGGGGCGAGGTCAGTCCGAAAAGAGGTGGGGGAGGAGCAATCAAGTTGTTTATGCAGGGGGGCGTTGAAATCACCCGCCACCACCCTATGCCCCGGCATGGAGGGTAATTGGAAGTCTAAAAGTGATCTAAGAAACCTACTTTGACCCTTATTAGACGAGTATACTGCTAAGAGGGAATAAAGGGTTCCATTAAGCTTGACCACCACCAAGAGGAATCTGCCATTAGGGTCAGATACCTCAGTCACCAACTCAAAGCCAACAGAAGACGCCACTAGAATAGCCACCCCAGCCTTCTTCTCGGAACAGTTATGGTACCTTTACACGCCGCGACGGCAGGCTGGATACATCCCGCTACTTCACGTGCACGAGCACGCTCAAACGGTTACAAATGGTCAACGCACCCTCTTTACACGCCGCCACAAGGTGTGCTACGCCACGCTACATCTATAGCTAGCTACATCGCCGGGTGTCTCAAGTAGCCAGCTGTAGCTCATTTACACACCGCTATAACCAGCTACTATGGGCGGACCTGGTGCAGCAGGGACAGCACATAGGCGTGCCACAATTGTGGATTACGAGCCGTCCGTACGCTGATAGGACGAAGCAATAAAATCCTGATTGGGCAGGCATCGCAGGAGGCTGAGTAATACAGCACGCTCGAGCGATTGTGTAGTGTGACTCGTCAGCTCCTTAAATATGCCTCCCTATGCAGCGACTACCAATCGTCATGCAGCAGCTTCCACCAATGATCGCACATGGGGCGCGGTAACATGGAGCCAGGGTCACGCCTTTGCTACATTGCAGCTACATCACAGGCTGTCCCGAGTTCCCTTCCGTTGCCTCTTTACACGCCGATACAGCTCGCTACCATCGGCAATGTAGCCATCAGTTTTCGAGCAGAGCTAGGAAACAGATGTATCTGTTGCCGGCTGTAGCGTCACGTCTTCAGACGCCGCTACGACGGGCTACATTGGAGCTACAAGCTACATTTGTAGCCTGTAGCGGGATGTATCCAGCCTGCCGTCGCGGCGTGTAAAGGGCCCTTTAGAGAAGAACTGATGTGGATAAAAAGGTGAGGCCAGACGGTGGTTATCACCCTCCAGAAGATGAGTCTCCTGGAGTAGGACCTCATCCGCCCGAGCCCTTCTCAGGCTAGAACATAAGAGTGATCTCTTTTGGGGGGAGTTCAACCCGTTGACATTATGTACCCAAATTTTTACAGGCATATTTAAGTAATAGGAGTAATTCTAAAGATAGACAGTGACATATCCGTGAGAATGAAAACTGCAAAGGGAATAACCAAGGAGTAATGACCAGGGGGGGGAAGGGGAGACAGGATGCGTTGGCCTGCATCTCCGGGTGAGGGACCGGTGCCCAATATGGCCGGTGTCCACCGCGGAGAGGATCAACGTCCTCCGGGAAGAGAAAAAACATTTTTGAGTGGGCAAACAAGGCAAATGCCAGCATAGACAAGATAAACATCGCAGGAGTGAGAGAAAAAAAAAAGGAAGGATCACTTCGGCGATCTAATCTCCCAGTCCAGTATCAGTACCACAGCGACACAGTTCTGTCCAATAAGCGACGCGGGTGCGCTGTCGGAGAGAAAAATACAACTTCGCACTGCGGGAGAGACAAAAAGCGTCCAAAAACAGACACAGTAACGAAGAGAAAAAAGAAAACGAACGGGAGAAAAGAAAAAAAAAAAAAAAGGGGAAGGACAAGTCAAAAACGCTTGAGCGTAAAAATCCGCTCAGCAGGGGGGATCCTCCCAGGGTCGCTGGTGCCTAGACAAGGGGCTGTAGCAGAGGAGACAAAAAAGGAGAGGGAAAAGATCAGAGAGACAAGAGGAAGGAATGGTAAGAGGGAGAGGAGTTAGAATAGAGAGAAGAGAGAAAATATAGAACTGAGACCAGGAAAGTGAGATGGAGAAGGAAGTAGAGGCTAACGACCTGGGAGGACTATGTGGGGACCAGGAAGGCGGACCCCGGGCCTCAGACAGCAAAAATCAAGGACAGAAGACCAGCCAAAATCATCTTCAGACCGTGGACCATTCTGGGTTCAATCTGCGTCGCCGAGTGCGCCGCTTCGGAGCATGATCGCGGACGTCACGCTGGGAAGAGGCAGAAAAGTCCGGAGGAAGTAGGTCCCAGTCTTTTAGCAGCGTAGCCGCCTGTGAGGGACCCAGGCAGACATGGGTGACATCATTCCTTCGGATGATCAGGCGTGTAGGTCGGCCCCAACGATATGGGATCTCCCTGTCCCGGAGTATCACAGTGTACGGCTTGAAAGCCCTGCGCATCGCCAGGGTTCCTGGAGAGAGATCAGGAAAGACCTCCAAGCCGGTGAATCGGTCAGAGAGTGTCGGCGATCCACGAAGTACCCTCAGGAAGTCCTCCTTGGTCTCATAAAAATGAATCCTCGCAATCACCTCGCGAGGCAGATCGGGTCAAACCCCGGTGGTTTGGGGAGTCGGTGAATCCGATCTATTTTAAGATCTCTCGGGTCCAAGTCGGGCAGAACTTCGTGTAGAAAGTCTCGCAAGAGACCTTTCAGATTGGGATCAGCGACCGTTTCCGCGACGCCTCTGAGACATACATTATTCTGTCGGTTCCTATCCTCTGCGTCGAAACTCTTTGCCTGGACCACAGTCAGAGTCGCCTGGAGCTGTTCGTGATCGTCTAGGAGATCTTTGTGAGATTGAACTAGCTCCGCCAGTTTAGATTCCAAATGATCCGTCCGGGATCCCAGGGCAGTCACTTCCCCATCAGGTCGGCCACCATCTCCTTCATGTCTTCCTGCAAAGACACCCTGAGGTCCGACAGGAGGTCAGTCATGAGGCCCTTCATGGCCGCGAAAGTGACCGGAGGGTCAGGGGAGACATCCTCCTCTCCAGCGCCAAGCGCTTGCTGTTCCCGGCGGGAAGCTCGGGCAGCACGGGGGGAAGGGGGCGCCATGCTGGATAATACTGAGTCCATGCGGCCTGGCGGGAAATAGTCGGAGACCCGCTTAGGGACAGGGATATGCGGCGGTTTCACCTTGCCCATAGATGCAGGCTATGTTCCCACGTCCTCTGAGCTGGTTCTGGCGGTTCGTTGGTATGCTGGGTTGCTGGAAATGTTAGAAACCAGCCCGGGGTCCGGGAACTCCCGAGTTAAGCAGCCATCTTCCTATGGTGCTTAGTCACGCCTATTTTCCCCATAATTTGACCAAATAGTAAGCTCGGTGTCTGGCCTTGCGTAGTATAGATCTTGTGCCCCCTGTTGGCTGTCTATGAGCTCAGCATGTCATTTATTAGAATAAGAAACAAAAGTTTAATCCAGGATGTAAATGTCTTTGTAGATCCTACTGGGGCTTGGATGGTCTGCTCTAGATAATAGGAGAGTGGGGCCAGATCAGATGTTTTGAGTCCCTTGTCTGTATATAGCGAAGGAAAATATACGTATACAGCAAACTGCAAACAGAGGAGCTCCCTGCCTGTTGCTCTAGGGTCACAGAGGTTTCCTCCACAGAGGGAGCTGCACTTTAGTTGCAGCGGGGGTGTCTCCTGATTGGCAGCACTGTGGGCACTAGATGTGAATGCTCCCAGGTGAATAACTCAGAGCCGGCTCTGTTTGAGCTGCAGCACGGGGGTAACAGTCACAGAAGTGTATAATGGCGTCAGGGCTTTACACAGGGAGTCTGATCTTATCTCCTCAACACCCCCCGCTGTGCACTTATGTTCGGCGGATCCCAGGGCACTCAAGCTCCCCACTGCCAGCCCGCTCCCGCCAGTCCCCGTTATCACCTGCACAGTGTGTGTGTAGTTAGTGCCGGCCCGTCACCTCCTCTGGTATCTCTACTGTGTCTCCCGGCGTCTCTGTTTCCTCCTCACGGAGGGCAGCGGTGTCTCTGTCCCGCTTCGTGATGCAGGCAGACTGAGCACAGGGGTCGCAGTGTCAGCAGGAGGTTATTAACCAGCGGTGGTCAGGCGACCTCACCTCAGCTATCTCTCCGATGCTGGCGATGGGGACCCTGCGGGTGTAGCTGGCAGGGATCCACTTCAGAGGGTCAGGAGAGCGGTGTATATGGAGGTGGTGATGTCTCCAGAGTGGGGGCGCAGCTCTGGCATCATGGTGAAGGCCGCGCCATCCCAAACCTTTATTAAGATGATATCACCTGAGGAAGATGGCTGTAGACTGTCGAAACATGTTGTGGCGTATAGGGGACATCTTAATAAAGGTTTGGATGCTTTAATATAAGATTAGTAATCCTCTCCTTCTTAGTGCTCCATTAGACCGCCTTTTATTTTGTTTATATTCGTGGTATCCCTATTGGGAGGCTGGCAGGAGCTGCTGTGGGAAGGAAGATTAACTTTTAACCCCGGAGCCATTCACTGGAACAAAAGTACCTGTGGTTGCTGGGCGACTGGAACCATTTACAGGGAACCAGCGGTGACGTGTTTCCGGGTCCTGGATCACGTGAGGTTGACATCCTGAAAAGGATCGCTGGAGCGACAGCGACAGTGCCTGGCAGGATCTGGAAGTCTAAAGTCCAGAGCGATAACTGGTGTTGTGCAGAGGCGCACAACACACCAAGGTGAGCAATACTGCTACCCACTGACCAATTTAGTGTCTCAGGTGCTTCTCATTTGCGTCCCTCTGTTTTTGTTTCTTAGAAGAGGTGGATTAGGGCAGGGATAAGTGTTGTGGTGAGGTTGGGGAGGAGATGGGATGGGATAGGGTTGAGTGCACAAGCGGTGAGGTGCGATCTGAAGAGGAGGTGTGCAAGTTCTCCTTCAGTGATAGATGGGAGGAGGGTTAGTGGGGGAGAGGATTGATCTGGTATACATGGGGGTTTCGGTGGTTGGGTAGCAAAGACTTGTCTGATCTGGTCGATCTGGTTGGTGAAGTATGTTGCAAAGTCTTCTGCAGAGATACGATAAGTAGGAGGGGGCAGTGGGGGGCGGAGGAGAGAGTTAAATGTGTTGAATAACTGCCTGGGGTTATGGGACAAAGAGGATATGAGGGTAATGAAGTAATTCTGTTTAGTGGTGGTGAGTGCTGACTTGAATTTTAGAACTGCTTGTTTGAATGCTGTGTAGTCTTCCTGTGAGTGTGTTTTCTTCAAACGCTGCTCTGCAACCCTAGCTGCTCGCCACAAATTTTTAGTATCTGTGTGCCATCATCCGCCCATTAAGGATCATGCCAGGTCCTTGAATGGCCGGGAGATTCAGCATGGGACACTCGTTGTTGCCGGTAGCTGAGTATTTATGATTTTTTATTTTTAACCATCTTTATATTTAATATCACTTTAGCAGTGTATATAGATACACTGCTAAAGTGACATTACACAGATTTACTATTGGTACAGAGCAGCACACCTGTTCTGCGCATGCTCTGTACCCTAGCACCAGATCTGGGAAACGATTCTGTTGTTTCCCGGATCTGGTGCCATAGGCCCCCATGTTAAGTGTGTCGGACAGGACAGGATTTGTTTCTGTCCTGATTTGTCACCGGAGTCCAAAAACGCTGCAGGCCTCGTTTTTGGGACAGGTGAAAAACAGGACAGAAACGAATCCTGCCCCGGATTCACAAAACCGGATGGCCAAATAGGGCCAATCCGATGCCATAGGGATACATGGGGGCCAAAAACAATCCTATTCTGTTTGTTTCAAAAACGAACAGAACAGGATAGTAAAAAAACGTAGTGTGAGGCCAGCCTAAGAAAAACAGGCAGTTCTACCTGTGCGATCTATATATAGAGAGAGGTAATAGTCCTTGTGCTATCTGTGTCTTTGTGATTTATAGAGAGGAGGCATTGTTATCTATGCTTTCATCATTTAAAAAGAGAGGCAAATGCTGTTCTATCTGTGCCTTACTTAAAGGGAGAGACAAGGACAAAGTTCTCTCTGTGCCTTCTCCGTAATTTGCAAGATAGGGAGGCATTTCTGTTTGTGCCTTCATTATTTACAGGGAAAGTCAAAGAGGAAGTTTTGCCTTCAGCACTTTCAGTAAAATAGTGGGACTGTCTAAAGGCCCAGTCACACATAACAATGCACCAGCGATTCTGATAACGATAACGATGTGCAGAGATCGCTGGTGCGTCATTTTTTACATCGCTGGTAAGATGTCTAAGGGCCACGTCACACACAGATATCTGTGCAGATATTGTTCGCAGATCTCTGGTTGCAGTGAAATCATGGACAGATTGTTCATTTGTATATGGCCACAAAATGGAAGAATGTGTCCTTGATTTCACTACAACCAGAGATCTGTGAACAATATCTGCACAATTATCTGTGTGTGTGACATGGCCCAAACAGGTATCTCACCAGCGATGTGAAAAACGACGCACTAGCGATTCAGAATTATACCAAGGTCGTTGGGAATTGTCACTCCATAATGTAGCATTGAGATCGTTGGTCATTGTCCCTGTCAAACACAGCGATGTAGCGCTCCCAGCGGGAGCGCAACGACATAGAAATGATCCAGAGCAGTGTGTAACGATTAACGATCTCACAGCAGGGGCCAGATCATTGGTGCGTGTCACACATAAGGAGATCGCTAACGGGATCGCTGTTGTGTCACAAAATCTGTGACGCAACAGCAATCTCGTTAGCGATCTCGTTATGTGTTACAGGGCCTTTAGGCTAGGGTCACATTTGGGAAGCTCATTGTGATTACCGCATCCAGATCCGGATGCGGTAATAGCATGAGCCTTCAGACACATTTTGTGTTCAAAATTTGTCTTTAAACCCAAATCCGGTAACCGAATTGCTCATAATGTGCAGTCCGGTTGCTGGATTCTTTGTTCATCCCTGCTGCCGCAGGGATGAACATAGGGTTAATGTTATTAATAGATGCGGGCACCATGTCTCCAGGGAGTGCCCACCCTCCCTAGAGACATGGTGACCATATGGGGCAGCATATGAAGGGTTAATTAGGTGTATTACTGTATTGCCGGCCATTGTCTGCATTTACTATTTTATGAATTAAAGCTGACGGCTCCTCGCTGTGGAGGAGATATAGTACGCAATGTGCGTACTGTATCTGCCGCTATCCAGGGTCCTGAAAGCTTTAACATTAGGTCTATGGGCAGCGCACCACCATAGAACTAATTTTAATGCTTTCAGGACTCTGGATAGCGGCAATTACAGTACGCACATTGCGTACTATATCTCCTCCACAGCGAGGAGCCGCCGGCAATACAGTAATACACCTAATTGACCCTTTATATGCTGCCACATATGGTCTCATGTTTCTAGGGAGGGTGGACACTCCCTGGAGACATGGTGCCCACATCTATTATTAACATTAACCCTTTGCTCATCCCTGCGGCAGCAGGGATGAACAAAGAATCCAGCTACCGCAGGCTCCCGCAGGAGCCCATTATAGCAAGCCTGCTGCAGTTTGCAAACCGCTCCGAAAACTACAGCCTGCATGATTTTTACCGCAGGCTGCAAATCCGGAAGCGGTAACCGGATTGCATGTAGTGCAATCCGGTTTTATAATGGGTTCCTATGGGCTGCGGATCCTGAACCGGTTTTGAGAATTTTTAGCTCAAAACCGGATCAGGGTCTGTATTTGCTTCCGCATATGTGACCCTAGCCTTATTTGTCCCTTCATTAAATGCATAGAGGAACAAGGAATTGTAGGGAAGAAAATGGTGTATCACGGTCCGCGCTGCCACGATCATACACTCCAAAAGTAATGCACATGAAGATGGAACTTCAAAGTAACTCCTTTATTGCCTGCTACGCGTTTCGGTGCCCTCCTGGCACCTTCCTTCATGTGCATTACTTTTGGAGTGTATGATCGTGGCAGCGCGGACCGTGATACACCATTTTCTTCCCTACAATTTGATGTGTCTCCACACTTGAGTGGGACGGTGGAAGTCCTGCAGCAGCCATCTGGAAATAAGCATTGAGTACGCCTTCAAGCCAGTTGTGGGTGACACAACTGTCCGAGGTGAGTGAATTCCCTTTTTCACCACTTTTTATTCAGTGCCATAGTGATAGGGCACTATTGCGCCTCTTGTTCCCCCTCCTTCTTTTATTAGAGGAACAAGGAGGCAGCTTTATATCACATTCAATATACAGAAGGAGAGACAAGCAGGAAGTCACATCTATACTCTGAAAGAATCCTACAGTATTATAGTATATTTCTGCCATTTCCGACTTGCAACTCAGTTTCAACTTCAACGTACAAAGCAGCGGAAAAAAATCCCCCTAGAATTAGATTTGCTTCTTATTTCACGCATCTGGAAATCACAAAGTAACAGGGAGATTATCCCATAAGAACTTAACTTGCTTTGAGACGTGCTAAACTCAACTTTGGGTGATTATTGGTCTTTATCCAGCAAATAAATCTCCTACATACGGTATAGCAGTCGGAATGAGATTATGGAATGTTTAACCCTTTTCAGCCCAGGGAGACAGCTGACAGTGGCCTGAACCTAGCGTTACTCGAGCGCCCTGGCCAAAATATTAGCACATTAGCTTGACAAATAATTGACTTGCGCTGTGAAACTCGGCAAGCGAGCTAGAACAGGGCTGTTGTGTACTTTGGCCTTGGCTTCCATATTATTATTAGTTAAATCTAAGAGGAACATTAGAGAAATCCCTTGAAGTGTATTGTATTGAGTAAGGGTAAGGCTGGGAAAGAGAGGCGATAAGCCAGACAGCATAATAATGACACATTAAAATAAGCTGCGTGATAACCACAGTGTCAATCATCCTAACACAGTAGAAGGAAGCAGCACACCAAAAAATAACAGCGTATCGGTAATGCATTTGTATGATTGATGGGAGCGTTTACACACTACACTGAGCAAGGCGGAAAGATGAGAAAAAATGTTTGTATCCAAATCGATACAAAAGGACCACGGTTTGAAGTCCTTTTATTCTGTACATAAATTATGTTCTCACATGGATATTTTCATGGTCTCCTGGAGGTAAATGCAGGCACATATCATGCACCTTATCCTTAAAAATGTTCTACAACTGATTTCTTACAAAAAACACCACCATATCTGTCCATGGGTTGTGTTTGGTGTGACTGTTCAGCTACAACCTGAGGACAAGCATGGTGTTTTTGGAACAAAGCAACCATAAATCTCTAATAATCCAGATAGGCCGACTGTCCAAAATGTATGAGAACCTCCTGACTCTACACCAACAGATGATGCCCAAGGAGGGGGAAATTCAGTTGTTGGAATTTCAATGGATGATCCTTTTGTTTCAGTGCTGAAATAATTTGCTGCCATAGGAATCTGGAAGAAGAACTCACATTCTAGAAAACACAGGAATACTATGCTGAGAGTCCGGAGGGATAGATGTCGGCAGAACAGTCGTCCCACCGACTGCTATCTAACATTTATTGGGGGCTTTATACTTGGCCAGGCTTCCATAAACAGTCAAAAGAAAGATATGACATTGTATATGTCGGGCCCACAAGGGTCTGGGGTACTCAGGTCTCGGGCGTTTGGGTGCGGTGGATGTCAAGGGTGGTCGGTTCCCGAGCCTGTGCCCTTGCGGTGATAACAAAAAGGGGTATTTACAGGGATTATAGCATATAAGTGATTGTCATGATGCCAGGGTGATGGGCAGCAGCAAGGTGTTGTGGCTCTCTACAGGTAGAGCGGGGTACCCGGGGCTGTAAGGGTATGATGGTGGAATAGGGCAGTGCAGTTGGAATGGGGCTGCACAGTCTTTGCTATGAGGGACAGGCCGAAGGAATGAGCTTCTATAGAACAAAGTACCTCGTGGTCCGAGCTGCTGTGTTCGTATCGTAGAAAGACCAGATACAACGGTATGTCTGGGTATGGTGGTAGCCAGTTTATTTTCCGACGCGTTTCAGGGTCGTATCCCAAACTCCTTCCTCAGGGAACATGTTCCCTACTAGCGACCACCATACCCAGACATACCGTTGTATCTGGTCTTTCTACCATACGAACACAGCAGCTCGGACCACGAGGTACTTTGTCCTATAGAAGCTTATTGTGACCACAGTGACCTGTGGAGGTGCAGTCCTGGCAGCAGCTGTACTGTTCTGAGCGATCACGCCAGTTGTGTGCTACACAACCCTATCAGGTGAGCAGTTCCTAGGTTTCACCATTTTAAAACCTGTCTCCTAAGGATAAGACCCTATTTTGCGCATTCTCACCCCTTTCTTAGGCCGAAGGAATGGACACTCGCACAAGAAAGTCTTTCCGCTACCTTTACTGATGGCTCTCCAGGTATATATCCAGGGCTGAAGGAAACACCTTGGAACTTCCGCACTGAGCGAGTTATAGGCATCCTTGTTCTGCTCCCTTGTCTTGAGTCTGGCGTGTATGAAACCAGGCCTGACCTTTCCTGATCCTTCACACCCGTGTTGCTGCACTGAGAGCTCTCGCTTGGCTACTGCTATCTCTCCTGTGGCTCCTGGCTCTCAAATGTGGGTGCTGCGGGTGTCCGGGAAGTTAAGCCTCCACGGCTTACAGGGATTCTCTGCTGCGCTAACTTCTTTCCCTTGCAGACTCGGACTCCAGTGACCGGTATTCTCCTGGGGTGAGCCAGGATGGCTCCTCTGTAGGGATGAGCGAGTACTAAATATTCGTGCTCGCTATACTCGCAACGAGTAGGTAACGGTACTCGCTACTCGTTGCGAGTATACCGAGTATGAATACTTTCGCAGTGTATCTATAGATACACTGCGAAAGTAGCCTAAAATTTGAGTAAAATAAACTTACATACTCACCTGTCCAACGCCTGCACCGGGACCGGAAAACCTCACCTCCGATTGCTGGACAGGGACCTTTCACTACCAGCCAATCAGATGGCCAGTAGCAATCTGGCCAATCAGATGGCACCACGTCACAACTACGTCATCACTAGCGGCCACCTGATTGGCCAGTTTGCAAGGTCCTGATAGTACATCTAGGACCTTGCAAATTGGCCAATCAGGTGGCCGCTAGCGATCACGTGGTTGTGACGTGGCGTCATCTGATTGGCCAGATCTCTACCTGCCATCTGATTGGCTGGTAGTGAAAGGTCCTTGTCCAGCGATCGGAGGTGAGGTTTTCCGGTCCCGGTGCAGGCGTCGGACAGGTGAGTATGTAAGTTTATTGTTTTTTAACAACTTTTACTCACTTTTAGGATATTTTCGCAGTGTATCTATAGATACACTGCGAAAGTATTAGGATACTCGCTACTCCCGAGTACTCATAAGTACTCGGAGAGTAGCGAGTAGCCCGAATACCGCTACTATTCGGGAATACCGAATAGTAGCGAGTATACTCGCTCATCCCTACTCCTCTGCCTCCACTGTAATGTTCCTCACCTCTGCCTTTCGTTCTTATTTCTGGGATCTCACACTATCTCTGGTGGTGCGCTGATCTCGGGCCTAGCACGGGTCCGGTGATCAGGTTAGCTCACTAGGCTCTGAGCTGATCTTCACAGTTCTCCTAGGACTGCACACTCTGGCTAACTCTGCCCCCAGCACCTGTATTTATAGGGAATCTGGCTTAACAGCAACCAGTGGGGCTCCAGCTACAGGCCTAGAGTGGAAGGTGTTGGGTGCATGTTAATACCAGATGTGGAAATCCCTTAGTGTACTAGTTGGTTCTGTGGTTTATCTGCACAGGGCGCCACATATACCAAAAAAGACACACTCTTGATATGTTAGGAGCTATGGTTACAATAAGTGTATGGAGTTTTATTGTCACATATGCCTAACATATTCAAGTAATGAACAAGGCCAAACTATGACATTATACACTTCTAGTGTGGCTCCATGCAAGGGAATAATACCGGTTGCTGTTCTCTGCACAACCAGATAGCTGGGAGTGGCACTGTCCAAAGTAAAACTTTGTAGTCCTAGAGGATTGACTGCAGTGATCATTTCCTTGTATTAGCAGCTTTAGTACTAAGCTGATCATACAATCATGAAACTGAAAATTAATTTCACAGTGGTTCATATCTCTTACATGAGGGACTACCATCATCAGCACCATAAGCTCTATATGGCCAGGGTCACATATACAAATCCGTTTTTTAAGCCCTTAGAAAAACAGATCCGTTTTTTCTAAGGGTGCCAATAGTGGCCCCTGAGGTCCTGGACGTTTTTGGCAAATTTTGGGATTTAGTATTTTTTCAAGAAAAACACATAACGCATGCGTTAACGCAGGTGCTTATATGTGCCATGCATTAATGCATGTGTTTCCCATAGGACCCCATGTTAAAAAAAGCATGCGTTTTTTGAAAGCACCCCAAAAACGCAGCTATCAGCGTTTCTGGGCTGCTGCATAAAAACGCAAGCATTTTTTAAAAAACGCACACACATGCTTTAACGCATATGCGTTTTTGGACTTAGAAAAAAAAATGCCCAAAATGTTCCCAAAAAACAGATTTAAGGCAAAAAGAATGGTATGTGTGAACCTGGCCACACCATCTGCTTTTTGGCTTAAATCCGTTTTTGGGATCATTTTGGACATTTTTTTTTTTAAAGTCCAAAAACGCATACGAGTTATCGCATGTGCATGTGCGTTTTTCAAAAAAATGAAGCGTTTTTGGAGAAATTTAAAAACCGAATGTGTTTTTTTAACATGGGGCCCTATGGGAAACGCATGCGTTAACACAAAAATGACTATAGACTACGTTTGTATTTTTGAAACCTGATCCAGTTTTGAGCTTTCAAAAGCTAAATACCGGATCAGGAACCCCTCTCCATAGGAGCCCATTATGGTAACTGGATTGCACTACATGTAATCCGGTAACCGGCTTGGATCTGCGGCCTGTGCTAAAAATCATGCAGGCTGCAGTTTTCGGAGCGGTTCTGTGACCCGCAATGCGGTAACCGCATTGCTCAGGATGTGTAATCTGGAGCAATGCGGTTACCGTCTGTTAACCGTTTAAAAAACATTAAATATTAATATTAGCTGTGGGCAACATGTCTCTAGGGGGTGCCCCCCATCCCCCCAGAGACATGCTGTCCACACCTGTGGGCATGTCAGGGGTTAATAACCCATTCACAGTATAGCTGGCTATTGTCGGCTTTGTACAATTTTATCAATGAAGCCGCGGCTCCTGACAGTTGTGCAGATACTGTATGTAATGTACGTATAGTATCATGTCTCTAGGGGGGGTGGGCACCCCTTGGACACATGTTGCCCACAGCTAATATTAATATTTAATGTTTTATTAAACAGTCAACACTTTTCTCATCCCTGCGGAAGCAGGGATGAACAAAGTAAACGGTAACCGCATTGCTCAGGATTACACATCCAGAGCAATCCAGTTTCCGCATTGCGGTTTACGGCTGGGGTCACAGTAGCATTTTTCACATGCGTTTTTGGAGACCTGCGTTTTAAAAAACGCATGTAAAAAACTCACCCATAGGCCCCCATGTTAAAAAACGCATGCCCTAATAGCCAAAAAGCATGTGTGACAGTCCCATGCGTTTTTGAAGCTTTTCCAAAAACGCATGCGTTTTTTAATATGGGGCCTTATGGGAAACGCATGCAAAAACACATGTACAATTAGTGCCATTCAAAAACGCATGCGTTTCCCATAGGAGCCCATGTTAAAAAAACGCATGCGTTTCAGAAAACGCACGCGTTTTTTTAACATGGGCTCCTATGGGAAACGCATGCGTTTTTGAATGGCATTAAAAGTTACTAATGTACCATGCGTTTTTGCATGCGTTTCCCATAGAGGCCGATGTTATAAAAACGCATGCGTTTTCTACAAAAACGCATGCGTTTTTAAAAACGCACAAAAAAATACTACAAGCACTATTTTTAGGTGCAGATTCAAAAACGCAGCCAAAAACGCAGGGAGCCATCACACACCTTACAAAACTCATGCTGACATGAAAAAACGCATGAGTTTTGTTAAAGCACTAAAAAAAACGCATGGCAACTGTGACCACAGCCTACAACACACATTTTTCTACAAAAATGTGTGTGAAGGCAATTGCGTTCACCGCATCCGGATGCGGTGAACGCAATTGGCTGGCCAAATGTGATCCCAGTTTAAGTTCAAAAATTTCCCAAAAACGTCCAGGACCTCAGGGGACACTATTGGCACCCTTAGAAAACCGGATCTGGTTTTCTAAGGGCTTAAAAAAGTGCATGGGCATGTGTGACCCTGGGCTATGAGCCATTTAAATTACATATGAGGACATTGTACTAACAGCAATGCCATTTAAGTAAAAAAAATCTGAACAGTCGAGCTATAGGAAATCCACATTTATTTCCCTATCAGTAGGGACAGCCTGTTTTACAGCATACACAGAATACAAAAGATCCAGCTTGTATTTTGATGATTGATGTTTGGAACAATGGCAAAAAAAGCTTAATTTATTTCTAGGCTTGTTTGTTTAATATTAGAATATTCCTTCCTAATGGAATTGCTATTTATGCAATTGCACAGTTAACATACAGTGTGTGTGCGTGTGTTACAGTGTGTGTGTTACAGTATGTGAGCGTGTGTTGTGTATATTACAGTATGTGTATGTGCATATGTGTGTATGTATGTGTGTTGTAGTGTGTGCTTGTGTGTCAACCTTTTTATAACAGTACGGATGGATTCAGAACAAATTCTGCTTGGTAGTAGATTTGACCAAGGACACTGAGGTGCCTGATTTATGCTGAACAGACCATGAAACTGCTTTGGTGCAAAGCAATAGGAATTTATGGTGCACATCCAGGGAAGATCACCTACAGGGTTCAGTGACCATGCAAACTTGCCTCTATATATCCAGGCTGCACTCTGGTTCAATCAAATAACTGCTCTCAAGGACATCCAGTGACAATACAGCCACTTGGGGGCGCAATGCAGCAAGACCTGTGCCTGGGGTAAATTGGACCAAATGAGAAACAGCACCATACTTTGTTTTTAAAGGGAATCAGCTCAATGGTGCTAAAGATGACTTATCCCCCAGGCTGACTATATAAACTAAGTGTACTACGTGTACTGTTCATACACTGGATAGATGAATTAGGGGACTGGTATGTAGGAAGAGTGTGGCACCCCTGCAGGGGATTGCCACAGGATCCACCGGTGCAAGGAGGGATTTACACCTTGGTACACACAGCACACAACACCTTCCACCCCAGACCTGAAGGGGGAGCTCTACTGGCTGACTTAAGCCAGATCCCCTTTAAAAGATCCAGGCCTGAGGGGAGGAGTCAGTTAGTAAGTTTCAGTGAGTGGAGAGAGCAGGAGTGGAGGAGCTGGTCGCTGGGATAAAGCCAGGCCCAGGACCAAGGAACACTGACCCAGCTGTGCTGCACCCTAGGGAGAGGGTCGGAGGCCAGTGGAGGAATAGGAGAAAGAAGAAAAAGAACAAACCAAGTTTCCCTTTAGTACACCCGGACACTGGAGTCCGACACTGCAAAGCACCAGTGCCGCAGAAAAAGCCTGGAAGGACCAGGAGGACCAAATCCCCCTGAGGTAACTAGAAAGAGACACTCAAAACTGACCAAACACAGGACCAGGGGCCAAAGGAGGAATAGGGACCCCGCACAAGGACCTCATTGTCAGTGATAGAGTAGAGCCCTGAGAGGGAGAAGGAGCGGTGAGTTCAGTTACAGGCAGAACTTACCCCAAACCACAGTACACAGAGACAGAGGAGGCCTCACAACTCTCCAAGGTGAAAGTCCCAAATTGCACCGGGGACCTGGTTACTTCTCTGGACTGTACCCAGGGTCGGCGTTAGGGGGGGGCAGACTGGGCAGTTGCCTAGGGCCCCCACTCTCTTAGGGGCCCTCAAAAGAGCTGAACTGAAAATAGCAATAAAACAGTGAAAAAAATGTAAAAATACACATATTTGGTATCGCTGCATTCGTAAGAATCTAAGCTATCAATATATGAAGTAAATTAATCCAATTGGTAAATGGTGTAATGGGAAAAAAATAAAAACGCCAGAATTATGTTTTTAGGCCACCACGTTGTTACAATAAAATGCAATAAAAGGCGATCAAAATGTTGTATCTGACTCAAAATGGTATCAGTAAAAATGTCAGCTCAGGGCACATAAAGTAACCCCTCACATAGCCCTGTATCTTCAAAAATTAAAACATCATGGGTCTCGGAAAATAAAAAAAAATATTTTTTTTTTTTACAAATTTCAGTTTTTTTTTTTATGATTGAAATAAAAATGACGTTCAGTATGTTCTTATTCTGACCTAGATAATCAACTTATGAAGTCACTCTTACCACATAACTACGGCCTGTTCCACATCTAAGGTTGGTGTGCGTTTTGCTAAATTTGCCTTTCTAGCCGTTTTTAACCGCTAAAAACGCATTAAAAACGCTAGCGTTTTTTCCCCCATTGATTTCAATGGGAACGCATGCATTTTTGCGAACGCAGCACAAAACGTCTTCCCCGATGTTTTGGGCAGCGTTTTTGCATGTGCTTCCATTAAAATCAATGGGAACAAAAACGCATGCGTTTTGATGCGTTTTTGCGGTAAAAACGCATGGAAATGCAAATTGAGCAAAATGCAGCAAAGCGTTAGATGTGAAAGGGGCCTGAGCATTTAGGGCCCACTTTAACCTTTTGCCTAGGGCCCCACTTTGCCTAAAACCGGCCCTGGGTACCGTTACACGTCGCAACATTGCATGCAATTTGCTGGTTGCAGTGAAATCATGGACACATTGTTCTATTTTCTTGCTGTGTACAAATGGAACAATGTGTCCATGATTTCACTGCAACTAGCAAATTGCCTGTGAAATTGCATGCAGTGTTGCGACGTGTAACGGTACCTTTAGTCCTACAAGCAATGCGGCCCCCCCGATATCAATTTTTTTCTACGTGCGGCCCACCAACCCAACCGAGTTTGAGACCCCTGGTCTATAGTATACGGGGTCCAAGGATCCATTCACCAGCACTGAAACAATACGGTTGAGTTCTAGCCATCCATTTTTGAACTTGCATAAGATATGAGGCGTTGACCTGACGATTTGGGAGTGTAAGGGCGAGTAACATAGCGGTGGCATGAGGGATGAGGGGCCCCTGCCTGCTAGGCCTATACATGTTACTGACCCATCTGAATCATTCTTTCGGCAGTAGTCCATGAAGCAAATACTTGCGCCATCTGAGTGTGGTTGAACGAAAAATGTATTGGAGCGGTTTGCATGAGGGATGAGGGCTCACTGCCCACTAAGCCTATATATGTTACTGACCCACCTGACTAATTATTTCGGTAGTAGTCCTTGAAGCTAATACTTGTGCCACCTGAGTGCAGCAGAGCATAAAACTAATTGGAGTGGTTTCATGAGGTATGAGATCCCCCAGCCCAACAGTCCTACAATTATTAGCCTTAGTAAATTGATGCCACTTTCATAGTGTCTGGCCTAATCTTTTTCTAATGCGGAGACTCTTCTTGTGGTGTCTTTGTTGTGAGTTTTGTGAATTCATCAGGGCTCTCTGAGCACTATGCCTACACCTGTCACTCATATCACTGTTCCTGATCAATGCTTGAAATACTGGGCTAGGCCTTGCCCTATGCATCCATTATGCACAATGATGAATATTTTAACTGTGAGAAATATCACTTTTCCTGATGTCTGTCCCTAATTTGAGCTGTTTTTGCAACTTTTGGGCCACTTTGAGGGAGTTTTTGATTTTGCCTTCCATTGATTTTAATGGGATTTGGAAGTTCTATGAACAGTTTGTTAAACAATTCGGTGATCATATGCTCATTCAGAGAACCGAACCTGAACTTCAAAAGATTCGCTTATCTCTAGTTATCATACCTTGCATGCGCAACTTTGCATAGCGCTGGCAAATACACCGGCTTTCCTAAAGCATGTTATTATGCCCACAGGTGTGTGATAACCTGCTAATTGGGCCGACTAGTCGGGGAACTAACGCACCCTTGACTAGTCAAAGTCCAAATTTGCATCTCATGAGTGGTCTTTAGAAATACTTTTTCTATAGATCTGGTTATGTGTGTTCCTACATAGAGGGACTGTTACATTAAACATACTGATTTGGGTTTTGGAGAGTTTCTATCCCAATAATTTAGAGCACAAATTTAGCTGCTTTTTATAAAGATGCTTTTATTGATTCATCAAGGAGATTAAAAAATTGCAGGTACAAAGTGCTCAAAAAATGTAAAAGGTACAGTTATACATGGATCTGGGTTTAAGAGGACACTAAGGGGTTAAGGTCTTGTTGTCTCCCACTTCAAGACATATTCATGGTAGCAAAAACTAACAAAAACCATTGTGCGGTCCTAGTATACAGATGGCTGAGAGCTACAGCTTGTAGTGGATAGAGCGTTCAATACCATATCCCCCTCCTAATACAACAACCACTGATTATTAACTCAACTCTATTAATACATCAAACTTAGCAACATAGAGATTGTGCCCAAGCTTACCCATGTCAGAAGTCAAAGCGTGGAGATGACCACTAGGGGACGCCCCAACGCGTTTCCCTGAATGGTTCCTCAGGGGGCATGTTTGGCCATGTCTCCCCCATCATAATATACCCCCCACCACCCCTCTCACCACCCGTCTCCAATCCGCGCTGCTCCACGCCGCAAATGAGCGGCCGCGCCGTCCCGAGCAGCGGCTTCTGGCCTTCACACACCGGAAGTGCGTCATATGACGCTCCTTCCCGTGTTACTGAAGCCTTACACCGCAGCCCGAGGCCGCACGACCGCGCATGCGCGGACCACAAACGCCATTTTGGAAGAGGGCAAAGTTGCCCAACTCTCTTATATATATTCTCCAGATTAGGTGAGATTGTTAGATGGACACTATACAGCTATGGCATCACTTTGCAACCCGGATACAACCCAATAAATGAGTTCAGATGTTTGACTTCTATATATATATATATGGGTACTATATGCACATAACATCTTGATACATACAGCATTATACATATACAAATACACAGTGTTTATATATGACGCTCTCATTATCCATATATCCTGATGTCCTCCTTCATATAGCCATCCATAGAAGTAATTCAGGTTACAATGTCCTGTCGCCACCGTAAAGGTCCATATCGGAATGACATCCAGAGAGTAAACGGACGGGTGTAGAAAGGGGGGGGGAAATAGAACAGCTAAAAACACAGACAAACAATAAAAAAACAGTTAAAACCATAATACAAGAATACCAAAAGGAACCCTCAGGAAAAACTGGGGGTCCACAGCATAGTCAAAGGCTCAGATCTTACAAGCACAGCCAATCAAAAGACAACCTTTAAGGTTTCTAAACTTTCTAGCCCTGTGATCTATAGCATGTTCTCATGCTGGTAATAAATATAACTGACCGTACTCTGGCCTGAACATGTACTATGTAATTGTTTTAGCAGAACTGTTTGACATTTTAGTTTCATGCCCCACACTCCTCTTGGTATTGCCTCTAAGGCCGGTTTCACAGCATGGTTTTTTGGTTCCAGGGCTGTCCATTGTGAACCAAGTCAAATGGACGAAGACTAACAGTAGAGGCAAATATTGCTCAAGTGAGGTCAGGTAAGTATAATAGATTCACATTCTAATTCCAGTAACCTATGGACATCACACCCAAAAAAAATCATGTGCACACATTGGTCTGCTTCATATATGTCCCGAAGGTCAGACCCCCAGATGAGAACGCTCTTTTAAGCTTGAATCTGTATAATCTAACAATTTTCTTTTGCCTTCATTCTTCTAAATCTTCCGCTTATGCTTTCTGTTCACACATTACATCATCCGCAATGAGATAATGAACGGGCTAAAATATTACCTAAACCCAAATTTATCTCGAAATTAAAACAAGAATTATAATGATGTTCTTTAGCTCAACTATAACGAATGTGGCTTTAATTGCAGCATTTGAATATTCCGACCATAGCTATATTTGACAAAGATCTAAAATATTCCATGTTTTTGCCAACAGAGCGAGTGACAATGGTCCCCAACGTCCGTGACTCCATCCCACGCTGATGCAGTTAATGTCGGCCTCATTAATAAATTACAATGATAATGGAGTACTTAATTTGAAAAAATAAAGCAGTGTGTATCTTTTTTTTGGACACAGTATGAGGGATTGGCTGCTTTTATGAGCTTGCAGGGAATTGCAGAGCTCCTGTGGCACCATCCTTCACTCTCCTCCTGTCACAAGAACATTTTGAGCTGGAAATAAATGGAGCTTTATCACGAGCTTTATGATCGAGCATTGATTACTTCTGGCCATCCTTCTTACTCCATGACTGTCTGCCAACGCTTGATGCTGGAATGACACTACTCCATCAAATAATGTATTGCTTAGCATTGTTCTATGGGCAGTAACTGACACCATCCATCACCCCGGATCAATAGCTTTCCTTTCCATCCTCACACAGGGAGCCCGAGCACTACAGATAGAGCAATTTGCGGAGATCTGGGTCCCATCTGGGAGACTCCTCTCTTCCTTTCCAACCTATATATTCTGACCATTAGTCTTGGCGGGTCATTTTTTTTTTCTTTTGAGCTGATTGGATATCAGATTCCCCAGAAAAGCGAACTTTTTAAGGTTAATGGCATTGTCGAATACACGGCATCTGTTCCTTAACTAAAGATCTTCATTCTTAAAGAAAACCTTTAATGGTAGGACAGATTGATATGTCCATTTTGCATACATGTATTCTATCCGTGTGTCCTCAATATGTACTGATTACAATTTAAGGGGCTGTTTACATGTCCATGGTTATAAGCATCTGCAAAAAAAAGAGAGAGACATGTCCGCTTTTGACCCAATTCATAGATCAAACATGTCCGGTCAGTGAGAAAAACAGCAAGTACTTGCCTGACATCTGTGTGTGACATCCGAGTGCTGTTTTTCATTACTTAATGGGTAGGAGAAGCTTGTAATTTTTTGGGAAACAAAGAAAAACAGTCACAACACTGATGGTAAAAACAGACAACAGGACCAAAAATTGCTGAAGTTTGGATCCATTAGTTTGATGAAAAAATGGTCCATTTTTTTTCATATGCAAAAGCAAAAAACAATTCTAAAGAGCAGCAGGTATGAGCATCAAATAGAAGATAAAGGACACTGGGACTGGACATAAACTACAAAAAAAAAAAAAATTATGGGCATAAGGGGCCATAGCTTAGTTTTCCATAATGTTCCCAATGAAATACATGTTTTATGGAGTTAAGGAAAATGATTCACATTATTCAGGTCCAGTGGTCATGCCATTAGCACATGGTCATCAAGCAAAGCACAAAAAATTTCCTCCTTTCATCCCTTGTGCCTCTTCTGAGTAGTAGGCGCAATGCAACGTCATGTGTGTGTCACAACAATGATGTAGCCTACAACTCATAAGAGGTGTTGATGAATATGGCAGATAACAGGGAGACAGTTTGCATTTTGTGTTGACCACCATGGTCTACCAGCTGGACCAGTGTCCTGCAAAACTGCTCTTTTCTGATAGCATCCCAGATGTTTCTTCTGAGTAGTAGGCCCGATGCAACGTCATGTGTGTTTCATGCCACAACAATGACGTAGTCTACAAATCACAAGAGGTGTTGGTAATTATGGCAGGTAAGAGGAAAAGGTTCACAGGTTTTTGATCAACAGCCATTGTCTACCAGCTGGACCAGTGTTCTGCAAATCTTTTTTATCTAGTGCAGGGCTGCCATCAGGGCCTTACAGGTCTTACAGTGTAAGGGGCCCGGCGGTGATTGACAGGAAAGGGGGGGGCCGTGCAAGATGTGAGGGGGCGGGGCCCAATCTCCTCCAGGCCCGCCCCCTCACATCTTGCACGGCTCCCTCCTTCCTGTCAAATCAATCACCGCCGAGTACCATGCGTTTTCGCATGCGTTTTTGCATGCGTTTTTTAAGGCTGCTCCAGACCTAACAGCAAAAATGCAGCCCAAAAATGCAGGCTGTCAGGAACAACCTTAAAAAATACAGCCAAATAGAGAGCGGCGAAATAATATACGCCTGAAAGAACTCCCTGAATCAGTCACAGCCAACATGCTTCTTGATAAGGCTCTGGATATTTTTAATATGGTGACAAAGAGATCACTGGGGTCGCCCTATAAAGTGGACAGGATACATAGAGTTTCCCGCCCTGGCCCAGTGGATCCAGCAAATCCTAGAGATGTCTTGAGCAGGCTACATAACTATACTGACAAAGATGCTATAGTACGTGCGGCTTGGTCTTTTGGTGATATCCTATGTGAAGGAGTGAATATACGTCTCTTCCCTGATGTTTCCAGCCGCACTCTATATATGCGATGACAGCTGCGACTATTGCTTTCAAAGATTAAAGAACAAGATGCCACATATTGATGGGGACACCCCTTTCACTTGATTGTGAGAAAGGAAAACAAGTTATATTACATATGGCATAAGGATGATCTTGACGGTCTCTTTTCGTTTTTGGACATTCCATTTTTCTCACTCCCGGACTGGTTATCCTTGGAAGGATTCAAAAGATTTGCTGCCTTGGATCGGCCTCGTAGATATTGGGCTGATGATACACGCAAGGGGAGACCACGTAGTGGCACTTCCCCCCGTTCGTCTTCATCGACCACTAGCAGCCCAAGAGGAGGAAGGAGAGTGGCACGTGCAGATCTCCCGCCCTGCAGAGACTAGGCATATGTTTGCTGTTTTTCTTTTGTTCGGGTCTGGCCCCTATCCAATGGAGAGGGGAGTAGACACTTGTACCCGCTGGGATGATATCTTTTTGTTTGACTAGTTTTTCTTAATAGTATGGACACTCTAGAGTCCAAAAGATGTTTTTTTCTTTCTTCCTTCTTCTAAAAATTGAATAACTGGGGGCAGTAAGATGGAAGTTGATAATGAGAATAGATAAGACTTATGCTCCTAATAATACATAGTTAATATTTGTGGGATATTTAATGGTTAAATATGTTGTTCACATACCCGGGTTTGGGGGACGCTCCGTATAAATAACCTGTTTGTTTCTTGCGGTTATGAGACATATATGTTGTACATAGGGGACTTAATCGATTGAGAACAAGATTCGACATTATTTCCCCCCTGTAATGATGAAGTCACTCCTGAATGACACCATTAGGCCACACGAGGATGGTCCTCCCGACCTGAAACTTGATTTATTCTAGTGTGGTTACTACTCCCCTCCAACCACGCAGGTGGTGATGGGGAAGGTAAATGTTATAGTTAGCAAACACCAGTTACTGGCTTTAATATCACTACTTTGTTTAAACCGTTTCCTTTACAGGTCTTAGGGGTTCTTAAAACCTTAACGGTAAATGTATATGACTTTAACTCATGGGTAAAAATGTTGTTGATGTGTGTGGGATTCCTAGCTGACCAAAGTGTTGTGTATATGTCCCGGGTCTGCGGGACGCTATCCATTGGTCAGCTACAAACCCTACGATCCTCTTTTTTCTCTCTTTTCTAAGAGGATTGTGTACACCGGCTTTTCCTGTGTAGACTCGTGTAGTCTTTTTTATAATTTCTAGTAGCCTTGTAGAGGTCAGGTGATGTTAACTTTTTTCTTTTATTCTCACCACTAATCTCCTCTTCTTGTCTTTCCTTTTCCTTTTCTATCCTCTCTTCTTTTCTTCTTTCCCCTCCCTCCGCTTGATACTCATACCACGCCCTACCTCCCCCTTTTATCTATTTTTTTTAGTTCAGAACCTCGGCTCTAACAGTGATATTGAAATGTCCCAGAGCAACCTAACAGCATTACAAATAGGCACGCTGAATGTACAGGGTCTGCACGACGCAGGAAAGAGATCAATCTTGTTTAATTATCTAAAAGCTAACGGAATACATGTCACCTTTCTACAGGAGACTCACCTATGTGCCACCAAGCCGTATAAACTCTCTGGCTACTGGTACCCTTCGGTGTATCACAGCTACTCCGCAGATTCCCACTCATCTGGTACTAGCATCGCGATAAAAAGGTCGATACCGTGGTAGTTCATGGACTCCTGCAGTGACGGAGACGGAAGACTGCTCATGGTCAAAGGTAGGATTGCCTCCAGGATGTATACTTTTGCCTCGCTATACCTCCCCAACTCGGGTCAGATATCAGTGCTTCTGCAGTTCTTGGAAAAGATTGACGTCTTTGCAGAGGGGACGCTGGTCCTGGGGGGAGATTTTAATATCATGCTTGACCCTGACCTTGACACATCCTGGGGCAAATCTAATCTATCTAAGAAGGCCAGTAGACGATTGCGCCGTGCGCTCCATGACCACCAACTTTTGGATGCCTGGCGCCTTTTGTTCCCAATATGTAAGGACTTTACCTTCTACTCTTTAATACATGACACGTACTCCAGAATTGACTTTTTCTTTTTGAGACACGCCGACCTGATGCACCTAACAGACTCTGCAATTGAACCGATTTCCTTCTCAGACTATGCTTTAGTTAAGATCTCCCTTGCGCTTGCCTCCCCACTTCCGAGGCAGTGGCAATGGAGGTTGAATGCCTCTTTACTAGAGGACTCGGTGATACTTGCAGATGTCACTAAAACGATTAAAGACTATTTTGACTTGAATGCCTCCCCTGACATGTCACCAGTAATAGCTTGGCAAGCCCACAAGTGTGTAGTGAGAGGTATCTTAATACACCATGGTGCCAGATTAAAGAAAAACAGAGATGCAGAGATTCAGGAACTTATGACCAAATTGAGAGACCTCAAAACAAGACATAAACGACAGAGTCTGCCTGTAGTAAAGAAAGAGTTACTTGATGTTAGGAGGCGTTACGCTCTATCTTGCTCCATAAACCGAAAGGTATACTCTCTCATTGCTGTAGGCATTTCTATGAATATGGAAATAAAGCAGGCAGTTCTCTAGCTAAAGCCTCTAGACTCCACAGAGCTGCAACGTATGTCCCCGAAATAATATACCCGAATAGCTCGCGGCGTTCAAAATTTCCCTTGTACATAGCGGAGGCTTTTAAACAATACTATACTGCCCTTTATAATCTGGACATTACCAAGTCGACGCTAGCTGCGACTACACTTAAAGCTCGTATAAAAATTTTTATTAGATCCTCGGCTTTACCGAAGCTACCAGATGAGGCAATACAATCCTTGGAGGCACCAATTACGGACCAGGAAATTAAAGACGCAATGTCATTGACTAAGTCAGGCAAAGTGCCAGGGCTTGAAGGTTTTACAGTTAGTTACTATAAAAAACTAAGAGGGTCCCTGTTGCCACATTTGAAATCCTTCTTTAATGCCATATCAACAGATGTCCCTCCACCGAAAGATACGTTACGGTCTACAAAAACAGTAATCCACAAACAGGGGAAGGACCCACTGGTTTGCTCTAGTTATCGCCCGATATCCATGCTAAATGTGAATGTTAAGATCTTTGCTAAAATCTTGGCGGCCAGACTCTCCCCATTCATACCAGGCATAGTTCACCCGGACCAGGCGGGATTCGTCATGGGGCGGGAGGCCAGGGACGACACCACCAAGGCTATAAATTTAATATATACTGCAAAAGTCTCCAAGGCCCCACTGATGTTACTATCCACAGACGCTGAAAAAGCGTTTGATCGCATTCATTGGATGTTTATTGAAGAGACACTATCTCACATCGGTTTGGGAGCAAAGATGCTTGGCTGGGTGCTGTCCCTGTACTCTGTCCCATCGGCAAGGGTGCGGGTCAATGGGGTCCTTTCAGAATCCTTTGATTTTGCCAATGGCTTTGCAAGGATGCCCGCTGTCCCCACTGATTTTTATCTTGACACTGGAACCGTTGTTACGACATATTAGGATGAATGGGGACATTTCTGGCATACGAGTAAAATCGGGGGTCCACAAAATTGCGGCTTACGCCGAAGACCTCTAATTCTTTGTGACGAGACAGAGGTTTCCCTTCCAAATCTATTAAAAGAATTATAGATCTACCATTCTCTCTCAAACTTCAAAATTAATAGATCTAAATCAGAGGCTTTAAATGTCTCACTCCCTGCCAGTCTGGTAGATAGGTTGCGGAGTGCCTTAACATTTCACTGGTCACTGAAGACTCTTCGCTACCTGGGATTGCTACTTACGCCAGATATCCGAAATTTGTATAGTGCTAATTTTTCCTCTAATAAAGTCACTTAGAACAGACTGTGAGAGGTGGCTACTATCCACCTTTACATGGACGGGTAGATGTCAACTTTTCAAAATGACTATTCTTCCAAAGATTTTATATTACCTTCAGACCTTACCTGTTAACATACCGACATCCTTCTTTAAGACAACATCACAAATACAGGCGAGATTTATCTGGAACAATACAAAATCAAGACTGGCAAGATCGATCTTACATAGGCGGAAAAGGGATGGCGGAATGAATCTCCCAGATATTAAATTGTATCATATAGCCAGTCATCTTACATGAGTAATAGACAGGTGCAGACACGGGGAAAATAAACTACGGTTACAGATTGATCAAGACTCTACCCCCTTTAGACTACAGACATTGCCTTGGGTATCATACCGAAAAGGGGAGCCAGTCTATGACCATAGGACGATTGGGGCCACTGTCAAGATATGAGATCATATCCTGGTCAGATCTTTGATGATACCGCACACTTCAACCCTATGTCCGATCCTTAGCCACCCGGACTTTAAGCCTAGCATAGACGACCCTGTTTTCCAGCGATGGATATCGGCGGGTCTAGATAGAATTGGGAGCTGGGGTGATGGAGAAACATGGCCATCCCTTGAACAACTTAACTCGATCACAAACCTTAAAACGTTGGGTTTCTGGAGATGCCTGCAACTCTCACACTATTTCCAGAAACTACCCCCTAAGGTGACCTACTTAAAACCCAAGACGCTGTTTGAAAATTTTTGTTTGAACACAACTAATTGTAGACATGCATTATCAAAGACTTATGCGTGTCTGATCTCTCCCCCGGACCTGCTGGCTCCTCAATTTATGTTGCAGTTGGAAGCAGATCTAGGTTTAGAATTGTCAATGGAGCAGAGATTGGCTATCTGCACACTAGCACATTCCACCTCAATAAGTTTGAGACTGCAAGAGGCTAATTATAAATTACTTACGAGGTGGTACAGAGTCTAAGTCCATCTACACAAAATCTTTCCTTCCATTAACCTGAGGTGTTGGAGGTGTGGCGGGGCAGACGGAACCTTGCTCCATATATTCTGGGAGTGCAGAAAGCTACAAACGTTTTGGTCTGAGGTGACAAAGATCACTGAGAATGTCACGGAGTATACCGGTGACCTGGGTGTGGGCCTCCTCATGCTACATCACTGTGAGATCCCTTTACATAAATATAAACACTCGCTGTTGAGATTTTTAGTTATGGCAGCACGATCTTGTATCCCGATGCTTTGGAAGAAGGAGACATGTCCTTCTGTTGCCATGTGGATAGAGAGGGTGAATGATCTTATGCATCTTGAGGATCTGACCTCCTCTGTCCACGGTACATATGTGAAATTTAGGAACACGTGGTTTAGCTGGATGATGTTCCAACAATCTGAGTTATATAAGACCTACAGAGGTAGTTAGGAGATATGCCTCGAACTGGAACAATGACGAGCTGGCTAATTATGTAAGTTATTTCCCTCCCTCCTTACCCCCACCCCTCTACCCCTCCAATCTCCACCACCTCCCGCTCTGTAGCTTTGACTCTACCTTCTTTTTCCCCCTCTTTTCTGTCTTTCTTTTACACAGATTAATTCTAGAATGTATATTACTATAAATTATGACTCCTACTTTGTGGTTAACTTAGTTTTTCCTGGACTTAAATGAAGTAATACGAGCTAGGATTCGAATTAGCAGGACTGAGCATACGATATAGATGTGAAAAATATCCTACATAAACGACGTTGAATGTATATGACCTAATTAATCTGTACACTTGAAATATGTTATGTTACTCTTGACATAAAGCTTTGTTGTCTGTTTATAAACCTTTCTAATTACAAAATGATAAAATAAAGAATTATAAAAAAAAAATGCAGCCAAGTATGACCCTAGCCTTACTCCTATATGATCTTATGTAGTTTACGTAATTATTATGGCCACTTTACACGCGGCTACATTTCTAGCTTATCCACAGGTAACTTACTGGCTGCAGTGAAATCATGGAGACATTATTCCATTTGTACACAGCAACGAGATAGAACCATGTCTCCATGATTTCACTGCAGCCAGTAAGTTACCTGTGGATAACCTAGAAATGTAGCCGCGTGTAAAGTGGCCATTACTGTTACATGAAAACCTGAGGGTCATTTACATTCTTCTTGGAATTTGCATAATGACCAAATAATACCCCATGAGCTTGCTCACAAACTCTGTGCTTAAATCACTAACCAACCAATATATCAGATTTTCATTGGTTTTAAATGTAAATAGGGGGTGCGACCAAGACCATACTGGAGGGGGATCTGTTGATGTCAGCACCTATTCAGCTGAAATACATTGCGGCGCTGTGGCCCTCCAAGTCCCTGTACCACAATACACACCACAGCCAATCAGAGGCCTCTAGCTGAGTCAGTGTGCCAGCCAAAGGTGCATCAGATTGTAGGAAGAAAATGGTGTGTCACGGTCCGCACTGCCAAAATCATTTACTCCAAAGAAATGTACATGAAGCTGGAACTTCAAAAGAACTCCTTTATTGCATCCTACGCGTTTCGGTGCCCTCCTGGCACCTTCCTCAGGGTTTCCCCCCCCTTCTTTTATTTGAGCCAAAGGTGCATAGCAGTGATGTCATGTGTCACCCATAGCAGCCAAAATGATCTCAGTTTCCGGCATCTATTACAGAAGAGGACACCACATGTTGTGAAATGGGGGAAAGGACAAGAATGAATTTCTTTTATGCATTAGAGAAGAGCTCCATTAAAGACACATGTATACCAGGAGCGAGCTCAGGATGGGGAACAAATGTACCAGGAATGGATCGAGGATAGGAGCATAGGATAGGACATTACTACATAATAGGGGTGGGGAGGCAAGAAGTATGTTTTTTTTATAGGATTTAGAACATTACCATGGTCCATACATCAGTCCAACATGCACCTGGAGGGGTAGATACAAATGTTGTCTCCGAGGTCCATCGTACTCTGGTAACACAACACTGGGCATATTCCTAATCTCTTCACTATGGAAGTCTTCTTGATGAGCTCCAATACTTGTCTAACAAAACAATATATCATATATTATACATGGAGGCGGGGGCCATATCTCAGGAACGGAAAGACTGAGGAACAATAAATAAAGACAGGTTAAAAAAATCAGCAGCATTTACACCAGATAAAAGAATTACATATTTATCATGAGTAACAGGCTTTACGTTTAATTCTTAAGAACTGATCTTCATTGTAATCCCTGCATTTAATATAGCCATAGGACCTCATAGCCAGAAGATCACAGAGCTGCCAAAGAGGTTCAACAAAGCTTCTCACATCACTAATATTCTCAATGCTGCCCATATTTATTGAAAACATTTTGGGCATATTGGTTTATTAAGGCATAATAACCTGTGCAGTTATTCTCTATTTATATCAATGGGAGATGCAACCAAATAACCCTGCTTATCTCCCATAGAATAACAGAGAGTAACAGCACTTGATTTCTCACTCCCTGTTCTTGGGACCAGTTGGGGTCATTGATCAGAGTCTTCTGATTAAACAGTTGTGGTATATTTATAATATTATATAGGAGGAATATAGTGTAATCAGCCCCACTCTGAAATGGATATAGAGTCATATATATATATATATATATATATATATATGTACATTACATAGGATCAAACAGTTACGGTGGAGTAATGCATGCAA
This sequence comes from Allobates femoralis, assembly GCA_033576535.1. Classification (NCBI taxonomy): domain Eukaryota; kingdom Metazoa; phylum Chordata; class Amphibia; order Anura; family Aromobatidae; genus Allobates; species Allobates femoralis. The sequence continues at coordinate 107,799,902 of JARQOC010000004.1, forward strand.
ACAGAAAGTACAATTCAAAAGAAAATATAAATCGAAACGTACCACTTACCAAACTGCAGGAAAATCTACTTTTAATAATTAATCAAAAGGAACAAATGTACCTTCACAGTTGAAAGTACCAGTGTGCATGATCGGGTGACAGCCATTTATTTGATATCCACTGCCAGATCTGTAGCCATGGCCCTTGGCCCAGTCATACACCTCATGAAGATGCATTTGTTTCTTTGCATTAGTTTGGTGACTATAGGGTTTTTTCTTTCTTTATTTTCTGTTCAATATATTATATGCCAGTACTGAGATTTGTGAAAGAACCTCTTTTAAAGTGATACCCATCAGGACAACCATTGGCCAAATGGCCTATAAGGGCATACATAGAGGGGATAGTGGGAAGGTAATAATCCTCTGCGCAATATGTGAACAAGAGTGGAGGCTTGTCCAAATATAGATGAGCAAATCAATTCAGAATTAAGGCTAGGGTCACACTTAAAACCTGAATTGCGTTCACTGCATCCAGATCCGGATGCGGTGAATGCAATTGGCTTCTGACAACCAGCAATCCAGGAACCGGTCTGCTGAAGCCGATGTGTAATCCTGAGCAATCCGGCTACCGGATAGTTTGCTCATCCCTGCTACCGCAGAGATGAGCAAAGTGTTCAGTGTGTGTAAAAGTGTTAATTTTATTATTAAATATTCCTATAATGTCTCTAGGGGTGCCCACTCCCCTAGAGACCTTCCACCCACTCAGGTGGGCATATAATGATTTATTCACTTCCGTACAGCAGCCGCCTCCTGTCAGCTGCTGTACAGTTTTATCAATGAAAGCGTCGGGCTCCCCTGACAGCTGTGCATAGTATAGCTATTAGCATGATTTTTCACGCAGGCTGCAGAGTCGGATGCGGAAACCGGATTGCTTGTGAAGCACTCCTTTTTTTATAATAGGCTCCTATGAGGAGCGTTTTCTGATCTGGTTTTGAGCTTTTTTAAAAATCAAAACCGGATCAGGTTTTCAAAAAAAAAAACGGATGTGTGACCCTAGCCTAAGTGTATTAAAGGGAACCTGCCACCCTTGGCGCCCCTCACCCCTGGGTCTATTAAACTAAAAGAGCCTATGCTGCATATAGTGAAGGTGGCTCTTATCATCCTTCCCCCCCCTCCCCAGGACACCTAAATAGCTAAATAATCACTTTATTAAAAATTAGTTTAGGTCCGGGAGGTATACTCTCCTCCAAGGACCTAAACCCCTTGCTGAACTTACCTCTCCTCTCTGCTGTCAGGGACCTGCCTCCTGTGATCCTTACGAGCAGCGTCGACACCTGCACACATCTCTCAGCTCTCGGGCATCTCTGATGTCGGGACAATGCGTCTGCGTATAATGCTGGCACCAGATCCTGCCCTGTGTGGTCCTATGCTGTATGCAGACTGTGGGGCTGGGAATCTGGCGAGTAGGGAACAGGCGCAGTCATGCTGTTCCATCCTAAGAGATGTGTGTGGGAGCTGACGTCGCTCGTAAGGAACCCAGGAGGTGAGTCCAGGACAGCAGAGGAGGTGGGGTAATTTCAGCAAGGTGTATAGGTCATGGGAGGAGAGTATACCTCCCAGACCTAAACTAATTTCTAATAAAGTGTATATTTAGGTGTCCCGGGGGGGAGGGGTAGGATGATAAGAGCCACCTTCACTAAATGCAGCATAGGCACTGCTGAAGATGGCTCTTTTAGCTTAATAGTCCCTGTGGGGGTGACAGGTTCCCTTTAATGTATTACAATTTTACCAAAAATTGGGGTGTTTGATATGCACAAATACAGCCAACCTCCATTTTGCTGAATTCTTTTCAAGGGCACGAAAGAGTTAAAGATGAATAACAGATTATACTCATATGTCCTAGGCTCACACCTTCTGTGTTTGTTGGTTGCAGCTTCTCGATTGGACCTTTGCTCACTTTGGATTGGTCTTTGCATCAGTGTGGCACCCCATGGGTTAATGTGCCACAATAACATCACATGGGTTCTCTCCCCCACTACACACTGACAAACACTACCACCTCTGGGCCAAGAGGGGGAGCACCACCTGCTTCCTTATATACTCTTGCCCATGAGGGAGAGCTCAGTACAGCACGGTGTAGTGCTGTGAAGAGGACACAGAGCAGAGTTAGCTCAGTGCAGACCTAGCAAGGGTCAGAGGAACAGGAGAATTACAGACAGAGGAACACGTCTGGGAGCTGGAGTGATACCTTCACTTGCCCCAGAAGAACGCACAGAACGGACACCGGATCCGGTACTGTGTCTGGCACCCACAGCACAGTGAATCCAGGAACAGTGGGATCTCTAGATGCCCCTAGTACCAGAGCGAAGCAACACGGAGGGGTCAGCCCAGCACAGAGGACTCAAGTTGCCTAGCCAAGTGGTACCAGCAGAATACAGAGAGACGTGAGGAATCCCAGCAGCTCAGCTAATAGCAGCAGCCAGGACACACACACACAGTGCAGCATAAGGACGCTGACGACCCCGGACAGGGTTGGGAGAGAGCTTAGCCCCATTACAGACTCCGTGGACTATAACCTGCAACAACATCTGCAGTAAAGCTTTGGAAAACAGCAAAACTGTGAGTCTGTGTATTGATTACGACCTTTGCTCCAGATTCAGCACAGAGACAATTCCTCCCTTCAGATCCAGCCTGTCAGCTCTGCAGCATCAGGAGAAGAAGAGAATTGCATCAGTGTCTACCAAACGTGAGTGTGTGTCCTTTAACCCTTCTCCACCATCTATAACCCCAATAGACTTTAACCCTTACTGCCCCGGGGGATACAGTTCTCCCCACTGGAACTACACCATCTACGCTGCCATTCCATCACCCCCGGAGGTCCTGCAGCAGCGGCGGCCCCATCATTGGCCGCACCAAGTGGGTGGCGTCACCCGTGACAAATCCCCTTGTAAATAATTCCCCTTTTATTGCCGAGCCAGGGACACGGTCCGGACCAAGCCACCTGTGACATCCCCACTACCGTCCGGTCCGGTACCGAGTACCCCAGTCCCGTGGGGCCCGACATCAGTCTTTGGTCCTAATCTTCCAGCACTAATTAGGCCTCATGAATGTCATACAATGCAACCTACATAGCTGGGTGGGGTAATGCCCATCATTAATGGGCATCACTGCACAAGTCACCATAAGAGGCCAATTTAGCCCAGAAGATTCAGACCAAAGATTGATTTGAGGAAGGATCTGGAGTAAGTGTAGGACCAGGCAGGGAGTAGCGGTGGCTGGACAGGTGAGAGGTGGGCCGACAACAGCAGATTGCGATCTATTATCATTTTTAACTTCTTCCGAACCTTTCTTTATAATGTTTTAGGTTCTGGAGAAACCTCAAAGAATAATAAATGTCTTTTCAGGGCAGATTTAATTCAGATGGAATCTGATGGACATTTTGAACAAATTTTTTCTTAACAGATTTGATAATTTTTGCTTATTTCTATCATGAGCAACTCATATATTGTCCCTATATTTATTATATTGTCCATTTATTATTTTTATGTCCGTGCCTAACTTTCCTCTTTAGTGGCCACATGAATGACCCACCTCAAGGCTTGGGATACTCGGATCCCGGGGGTTGGATACTGGGAATGTCACAGGCGGTCATTGCCCGGGACCGTGCCCCGGGGGTCGCTTTAAAAAGGGGGGATTATTTACAGGGATTTGATTGTAGATGTTGTGATGCCACCTACGGAGTCTGGTGATGGCACCAGCGCCGCTGCAGACCTTCGGGGATGTTGGATGGGCAGCCTGATAGTATAGCTCCCCGTAGGCAGAGCAGGGTCCCCGGGGCAGTGATGTAGGGATAGGAGTTGGCACAAGGATGAGGCTCTGCAGGCGGGAGGTAGTTTCAATCTCTGTGCTGGGAAAGATCAGGGCTGTAAGAACTGACACACACACTAGGAGTAGAAGTTTTCCGTAGCTTTACTGATGACAAACCAGCACTGTCCAGGGTACACTCCATGTGGTTGGGATGCACTTCAGAATTTCCACAGCGAGTGATTTGTAAGGCCTCCTTTTTCCTTCTCTTACTTGTGGTGAAACACTGAGCTGTATAGAACCTGGCCTCCTGCGCTTTTCTCTTCCTCTGTAACTCTGAGCTCGTGTAAGAACCTTCTCTGTATTGTCGCTACCTCTGGGAATTTTCTGTAGGTCCTGGCTCTTTGTTTGGTTTATGGTTACAGGTGACCAGGGAAACCGAAGTCTTCTTGGTCAGACCGGACTCCGGTGTCTGGGTTGCTTCCGTGGGGTGAGCCAGTATGACTCCTCTGCCCCCAATTCTACTTCTTTCTCTCTAGCTTTGCCTCTGACCCTCACTCTTGGGTACCTCACTTTGGCTAGACTGTCCTCTGGTTCGGGCCTCGCGTGGCTCCGGCACCAGGTTGTTTTCACAGTACTATTCCGTACTGCACGGACTAACTCTTCACAGTCCTCTCTGGAACTGCACTGCTTAACTCCGCCCCCAGCACCAGTATTTATAGGAGATCTTGCTTAAAAGCAGCAAGTGGAGCTCCCCCTACAGGCCTGGGATGGAAGGTGTTGAGTGTATAGGTTACCTGTTGTGGAAATCCCTCCATGCACTAGGTTGTTCTGTGGCTACCTGTTAGGGCAGGGTGCCACATGAGCAGTCAAAGTCCTTGGTAGCTGGCTCGTATGAAAGGGATTGCCTCTTTAACAATGTCCTACATTGTGTATTAGTCCTATATTATGCTATGCAAAGTGCTGTTGAAATTGATGATGGTATATATGTAAATAATAATAATAACTGAATAGTTTAGGAAAGTAAAGCACAGTCAGCTAAATTTAATACAGTAAAACCATTCTGTAAAGCTAGAGCCTGCAAAGGAGAAAAAAGAAAAAAGGGAATGTAAACTGCATCTCATTAAAGGAGACGCACACCAGAAGTAACTTCAAAGCAGCCATCCGTGCTGTAATATGTGCATGTATGGGTGAAGTATTTTTATTAATTACTGTAATGCATTATACCGCTGACATGTAAAAGCTATTTAACATTCCTTTTGGTTTCCCTTGGGCAAAGAACAGAGCTTTTTGTAGTATTACACACATGTGCACGAAACAGCTCCTGACAGGTCTAGTCCAGAATTCTGCGCTTGTATTCAATGTTTAGTAACTTGTTGTTTTCTAATGTAATTTCACGGGAGACTACAAAGTCATCTCTTAATACATGCGATGACAGAAGAGCACAAATTCTCAAAGGTTCAGTAGTGATATCATCATCATAAGTTTCAAGAACATGCGCTGGCCCTGCCCTACCCCTTCCGCAAACTGACCAGCTAAAAAATAAACTCTGCCTTTGGCTAAAACAAAAATATTGCTGGCCTCCAAGTCGCCATTATTACTGGCATTTATAGGTTTTAATAGATTTAAAGGGGGTTTTCGGTCTTGGCCAGTTTCACAAGTCCAAAATTCACGATCCAAGTACAACCACAATGTCAAGACCAGTTGCGGGTCTACCAACCCTAACTCGGCAGCCATATATGCCTAAGAGGCTGTTCAGTTCAGATAAGTCATGACATTTGGATCCATACCTGGACCATGATGGTCAGTTGTGACATACCGACCTCATGTACAGTAATTAAAGGGGTTGTCCACTACTAGCACAACCCCTTCTCATTATATTCAAGTAAAAAGAAAAAAAAATAGTTTCTCCTTAAAAAAACTTATCTTTATTTTAAGCCATAAAATCAATCATCACATATGGGGGCTAAAGGCGTTTACTCAATTCAACTCCTTGAAGTCTTAGTGAGTCAACGGGTTAATATCTGGACTCCAAGAATTCGCAGTGACTGAAATATTATCACTGGATGAGTGGACATCATGTTATATGGACTAAACCCCTTCTTATTCCCCATGTTTTACCCCAATAAAATAAAAAAGCTTACGACCGGTTTCCCTGTCTCCACCTTGAAATAATCAACAGGCAGTGAGCTGCCAGCCACAGCTCTCAACTCCTGTTAATTACTTATATGTCTGAAGGCAGGAAGAGGGTAGCTGGCGGATATTGGGTGTGGGGTTCACGTGACGTAACAACCTCATGTGAGCCCCCGGAATTTGAGTGCTGACAGCACTGGAATCACGCCGGCACAGGAGGTAAGTATTTTAGTGTGGGTAAACATGTGGCATGAGAAGAGGTTGTTCTAGTAGTGGAGAACCCCTTTAAAGTATCACTCCAGAATTTTGTTTTTTTTTCACTGCCGGAGTGATGCTTCAAATCTAATGCCCCTACTCTTATAGTCACCCTCTTCACCTTTTATCAGTGTCAGTCCAGTCCTGAAACACAATCTTATGACTGTAACTTCTGACTTCTGTAACTTCTAGAAAGGCCAAGGACGCCCACATAGTGCACAAGCGTGGGCGTTCTTTAACCTTTCTCCGTGCCTGCACAGTACAATACTTTACTCTGCTGTCAGCAAGACAGAGCGAAGTACGTGTGTACAGGATAGCAATAGAGTAGACTGCGCGGGGGACGTAGGATGCATTACCCACTAGAAGCAGAGGAGGAGGATGGCATTCACAATAAGAGAGGAGGCGCTGGACTGAATTGCTCCCCAGTTAAGCACAAAAAGGCAGTTTTTTTGCATTATACTTATCGGCCTGGGACTTACGGTATATACAGCATTCCAGAATGCTGTATATAAGGCCTTATTGCTGGTGATCTCAGTTTATATGCAAAAAAAAAACTGCTGACTAGTTAACTCTGAGTACTGGAATATTGCAGTACATCGCTAAAATCAAGGTTTTCTATGAAACCCAGCCAGTTCCATGTGAATATAGCCTAAGGCCCTGTTAACATCATTTTACAGCCTTCTGCTTAATGTATACACTATATGGACGTATATTGACCAAATCTATATTATACCTCCGATGGATAGCTCCAACATATGGCTTCACTGCTAAATTAATAATGCATGTATTAATTTATGTTTCTTTTGGGTTGCATGTGTATATGGATTTATAGTTGATTTCGCATATATATGATTTATTTCAAAGAAAAAAAGGTTTAAAGATGTATAATGATGCAACAGTGGCTAAAAGGACACTCTTTTGGCTTCCATCAAGATTATCCTGTGTCCAAGGAGCTTTTCCCAAACAAGCCGCATTCTAGATTCTGAATATTCCCTGCCGTCCATGTGACCATGATTGGATACACTTTTCTACAGATACCTAGCATACTGCCATATATTAATACCAGCCCTAACAGTGCCAGCTACGGCGCCAGGTCTGGTTTTTCTTTGGCAGGAGATAGAAGTCTCTCTAGAAGAAATGATCATTGATGGATCTTTCTAAGGTTAACCATTCCTTGCCCTCCTGATTACAGGGGTGGGAGATCTTGCTGCCAGCCTGCAGCCAAGGAAGGGTGCCACCTGCAGAGAGGCACTTTACATCATGTAGGAGGACCTCCTGCCGGGGATTGTTATCTGTACAATTTCCTTACATAATGATCAAAGAGGCTCCAGAACAAGACTGAGTATAATCGGTGAAAAGCGCTGTGGAATAGAAATATAAAAACCAACAGTATAAAAATAAAGCGAGAGCGGGTGTCATTCCTAAAGCTGTCTCATATAGAGCATAAACTGTTAGGATTGCATGAGTGACTGCTTCCAATGCCTGCAAGCCTTTGCTAAATCTCTCTGCCTCTTTCCAAACGCTGCTTGACCTCTGCCCCCTGACTGAACTCACAGAAACAGATTATTTGAGGGAAGGAGGGCTGTTTTCCCTGCCCCTCCGCCTGCACAAAGGACAAAGCAATAGACACATCTGAACAGGCCTCACTCTCTCACAGAGCAACATCAAAGCTCTCTGCGGGAGGCCCAGGCTTAGACAGGCAGGTGTCCATCCTACACAGCCAGCCTGTGATTAATGACACAGACAGGATCACAGCAGACCCCTGCCGGCTGCTGGTTCAAGTCTGAGATCCTGTTTATTATTAGCAGCTTGGTGCTCAGCACTTTACACATCACACACAAGGATACAGTGGAAAGACAATGGCTGAAGGAAGCCCTCACAGAGCATGGGGGCACTGTAGACAAGCACATACAAAGGAGCACTGGCCTACTTGGGTCCTGACCTTACAGGCCTCATTTTATCAATCTACCTATGTGCTATGTTCACATGTGAGAAATAAATCTGCACTACAGTGAGAATAAATCTGCACCTCAGCGGCGCACCTTACTTAGGGGTACGGTCAGACAATTTTTTTTTCAGGTGACTAAAACATTTGTTTGTCAAGCAGAAGACCCTTCAGGAAACTCTTTCCCTCTGACATTTTGTGAAGAATGTTTTTTAGCTTTTTACTTACCGTAGGTCTTTAACCCTTTCATCACCCAGCCTGTTTTCACTTTCATGAACAGGCCATTTTTTCCAATTCTGACCAGCGCCACTTTATGAGGTAAATATTAAAATCAGAGAGTCCTCAGTGGTTGATACCTTTTAATGGCTAATTGAAAAGATGGGAAATAATAGCAAGCTTTCGAGATTAATCAGGTCTTTTCTACAGGATGATATAAGGCCGGCTTCACACCACGGTTTTCATATCCCTTTAGGGCCGGATGGCATTGTTTTGCCATCCGGTTTCCATCTCTCCGGGAGGATCCGTGAAAATTCTGTTTTTTGTCCTGGACACAAAATCGCAGCCCCCTAACATGTGAGTCGTTGGTGCTGGCTCGCCCTGAATCCGAGAGAAAATCGGTCTGACTCCCAGACGCCGGATGATGAGGCTCAGCACCGGCTGGCGCTGAACTTCAGCACCGTGGAGGGCTACCCGCTAACATTTCAGGACTGATTTTGAAATTTCAGCAGGGACAGCTCTTGAAATCTGCGATCTGCCGATTCCGACAGAAAACAAGCTTATTTGCCCTCCGGTTCTGTTCTGTCCGGGGATGTCAGGTTCTGTCCGGTGCTTCCTACAAATCACCAGACAAAACCTGATAGAGGAAAAACGTGGTGTGAAGCCAGCCTAAGACAAAATCTTGTGTAGCACACATATATATATATACTGTGTATATATATATATATATATATCTACTATATAATTGTCTAAGACATTTTTGTGTCGGACCAAAAAAACGTGCCGTGGATATGTCACACTGTGACGTCACCACGGCGAAGCATTGGCCGCGTAGCGGCCAATGCGAGGCGTCAGCTGCGCGAGCAATGGCCGCGAGGCCATTGCGAGTCACTAGCTTTAGTGCGAGCAATGGCCGCGAAGCGGCCATTGCGAGTCGCTGGCCGAAAATAGAACCAGAGGCTCGGCCACAAAGCTAGCGATTTCCCGGTCAGGTAGCGACTCGCTAGCCTCAGCGGGAACTCGCTAGCTTTGTGGCCGAGCCTCGCGAGTCGCTACCACAGTATATCTCCCTATACCTTCTAATGGGATCATCATCATCATCATCATCATCATCATCATCATCATCATCATCATCATCATCATCATCATCATCATCATCATCATCATCATCATCATCATCATCATCATCATCATCATCCTACTACTACTACCCGCACAGAACCCCCCCCAATGGCCGCACAGAACCCCCCCCCCCCTCAATGGCCGCACAGACCCCCCCCTTAATGGCCGCACAGACACCCCCCAATGGCCGCACAGACACCCCCCCCAATGGCCGCACAGACCCCCCCCCTCAATGGCCGCACAGACCCCCCCCCTCAATGGCCGCACAGACCCCCCCCCTCCCCCCTCAATGGCCGCACAGCCCCCCCCCCCCTCAATGTCCCAAAGTCAGCTGTGACCACCTGGCCCTTGGACACTGGCTCCCATCACTTACCCACTGAGGACGGATCACTTCCAGCACCTCTTCACATGGCAGTGCTCTGAACTTCTGAATCATCCTCTCCTCACTCAGACACCTGGCAGGTTCCTATCCAGCCTACTCACTCCCAGCTGCAACCCAGTGAGTCAATTAGCACATCTTCACTCACACACAGACCTGACATGTGATTAACCCCCTGTGCACCATTCAGGTTTAGCCCAGCAAAGCACTCCAAAAAGTATAGAACACACCCCAATAAGTATTGAACGCGCCCCAAAAAGTATTGAACGCACCCCAATAAGTATTGAACGCGCCCCAAAAAGTATTGAACGCGCCCCAAAAAGTATTGAACACACCCCAATAAGTATTGAACGCGTCACAATAAGTATTGAACGCGCCCCAAAAAGTATTGAACGCGTCCCAATAAGTATTGAACACACCCCAAAAAGTATTGAACACACCCCAATAAGTATTGAACGTGCCCCAAAAAGTATTGAACGCACCCCAATAAGTATTGAACGCGCCCCAAAAAGTATTGAACGCGCCCCAAAAAGTATTGAACACACCCCAATAAGTATTGAACACACCCCAATAAGTATTGAACGCGCCCCAAAAAGTATTGAACGCGCCCCAATAAGTATTGAACGCGCCCCAAAAAGTATTGAACGCGCCACAAAAAGTATTGAACGCGTCCCAATAAGTATTGAACACACCCCAATAAGTATTGAACGCGCCCCAAAAAGTATTGAACGCACCCCAATAAGTATTGAACGCGCCCCAAAAAGTATTGAACGCGCACAAAAAGTATTGAACGCGTCCCAATAAGTATTGAACACACCCCAATAAGTATTGAACGCGCCCAAAAAAGTATTGAACGCACCCCAATAAGTATTGAACGCGTCCCAAAAAGTATTGAACGCGCCCCAAAAAGTATTGAACACACCCCAATAAGTATTGAACGCCCCCAAAAAGTATTGAACACGCCCCAAAAAGCATTGAACGTGCCCCAAAAAGCATTGAACGCGCCCCAATAAGTATTGAACGCACCCCAAAAAGCATTGAACGCGCCCCAATAAGTATTGCACCCCCCCCAAAAAGTATTGGACCCCCAAAAAAAGTATTGGACTCCCTCAAAAAGTAGCTATAACTACTATAATCAAATTAATGCACGTTCTAGAATCCCGATGCATTTGCATCGGGCTCACAGCTAGTATATATATATATATATATATATATATAATGTTCCACATTTCCACATCAGATTTTGTCTCATACCAGCCTGAAGAGGAGACCTGAGTAGACTCAAAAGCTTGCTCTTGCTACTTGTTACCATCTTTTCAGTAACACTGCCTTCACGCTGCATAATTTTCACATCCGTGTGGATCCTTGAATTTCAACGATCACATGGACAGGCACTGATCTGTGCCAACGGATGCCAACTGATGTCTACGGACTGTTTGTTTTAACGGATCCGCCTTCAGTAACCAGAGATAGGGGTGGGAGGAGCTGCACCTTGCTTCTGAGCATGCTCAGTACAGCAAAACTGATCTGTTTCACGGATTTGAGTGGATCCATGTTCCATAGACTTCCATGTTATTTGACACTGATCCATGTCTGTCCATTGGTGTCAGTGATTTTCAAGGCAGCCCAAAATCTCAACAGTCTCCGATTCTGGGTGCATGAAAAAACTGAGACAAACGGATCAGTGACAAAACTGACACACACAGATGGCCACTTAGGACCAATTTGTGTCCATAGGGATACAAATGAATCCAAAACTGATCCGTGGCTATCTGTTTTAAAATGGATAGACACGGATCCCAACACGCAGTGTGAAGGAGCCTTACGATTAAAATGTATCAACCACTGAAGTTTCTCAGATTTTAATATTTTTCTATCTACAGGCTAACACTGTACAAGCATATTATACTTTATGAGATACCATTAATAATTCTGAAACACTTCAACGGATCCCGTGAATCTCAGATTATTTTTTTTTCATGACGTTGTACTTCATGTTAGTGTTAAATTTTTGGTCAATGTGATTTGCATTCATTTATGAAAATATAAAAAAAATTGAAAATTTTGACATTTTTTAACTTTTAATTTTCATACCCTTAGACCAGAGAGTTACCGTATGTCACACAAAATAGTTAATTTCCACATGTATGCTTTACACCAGCAACAACTGTGAAATATAATTTTGTTTTGTTAGTAAGTTAGAAGGGTTAAAAGCAATTTTTCCTTTTTACAACAAAATTTACGATTCCATTTTTTTAGGGACTAAATCACATATGACGTGACTTTGAGGGACTATGTGAAATAAAATACCCAAAAGTGACACCAATCTAAAAACTTCACCCTTCAAAGTGGTCAAAACCACATTCAAGAAGCTTGTTAAGCTTTTTTTGCTTCACAGAAATGTAGAATGAAAGTATTAAAATGTTATTTTTTCACACAAAAATGTTACTTTAGTCCCAAACTTTTCCTTTTCACAATCAAACGCAGGAGAAAATGCACCACACAATTTGATATGCAATTTCCCTTGAATACACTGATACCTCATATGTGGTGAAAAACTACTGTTTGGGCACACAGCAGGGCTGGGATGGGATGGAGCGCCATTAGGCTACTCGAGTGCAAAATAGGCTGGAGTAGAAAGCGTATGGAATGAAGCATTTGCAGAGCCCTTAATGTGCCTAAACAGTGGAACCCCCACAAGTGATCCAATTTTAATTGTCATACATCACTCAAGGAAATTATCCAGATGTGATGTGGGTACCATGAACATCCAATTGCTTCACAGAATTTTACGACATTGAGCCGTGAAAATAAGAAATAACATTTTTTCCATAATAATCTTGATTTAGCCCTACATTTTTCATTTTCTCAAAGGAAACAGAATTAAATACACTGTAAAATTTGTTGTGCAATTTCTCCTGAGTACGCTGATACCCCATATGTGGCGGAAAACTACTCTTTGGGCGCATGGTAAGGCTCAGAGGCGAAGGAGCACAATTAAACTTTTGGAGCACAAAAGTGGTCGGATAGCGGACACCATGTCATGTTTGCAGAGCCCCTGATGTGCCTAAATTGTGGAAACCTCTCACAAGTGACCCATTTAGGAAACTACATACCTTAAAGAATTTATCTAAAGGTATTGTAGGCACCTTGAACCTGCAGGTGCTTCACAGAATTTTATAACATTGAGCCGTGAAAATAAAAAATTACATTTTTCCCACAAAACCCCACAAAAATGTTGCTGTGGCTCCAAAATTTCTTTGGTCTGATAGTTGACCTAATACTCTACAATTCTTTTACAGGAGGTGATGGAGGCAGGAGGTGTGTCTGGAAAGGACCTCACTGGCCACCCCATACCAAGGTGACCCCTCAGCCCGGGTCACCAAGCATCTTCCAGTTGTCTTTTCATTCTTCCCATTGACTTTTATTATAAAGTATTGTCATCAGAGCAGAAGATGCCTGAAAAATAGTCATCTGATTTCTTTTAACCACTTAGCATCTTTGGAATCCTGACGCAGTAAAAAGAAGCTAAAAACTGTGTACAGCACACCTGCTCCAAACCTGTATGAAAAAAATGTAATATGAATATGCCCTAAGGTCATATTTGTATATATAAATCAGTATATCATGCTCCAAACATAAACCTTGACTTAAGGCTGACTGTGGGGCTCCAAACCTGAACTCAATAGTCTCATACATACCGTATATACTCGTGTATAAGCCGAGTTTTTCAGCCCAAAAATTGGGCTGAAAAGTCACCCCCTCGGCTTATACACGGGTCAATACGGTAATCCTATGGGTCCGGGTGCTGGGGGAGGCTGGAGGAGGCGGGGGGGGGAGGCTTCTGACAGCGGCCCGTCACGTGGGGCCGCTCATTAGATATGCACGGCTCCCCCCGCCCATCACAGCGGCAGGGGGAGCCGTGCATACAGCTCCCAGTGTATACAGCAGCCCCCCAGTGTATACAGAAGCCCCAGTGGCACTCGCCCCCCCCATATTGAGAGGAGCCCCCACACTTTTCAGAGCCCCGCAGTGTATACAGAAGCCCCAGTGGCACTCGCCCCCCCATATTGAGAGGAGCCCCCACACTTTTCAGAGCCCCGCAGTGTATACAGAAGCCCCAGTGGCACTCGCCCCCCCATATTGAGAGGAGCCCCACACTTTTCAGAGCCCCCAGTGTATACAGAAGCCCCCCCCAGTGGCACTCGCCCCCCCCATATTGAGAAGACCCCACACTTTGCAGAGCCCCCCCGCTGCATAATCTTACCATCCAGGGTCTTCACCGCGGGTCCTGTCATCATCGCGCTGTGTTCCGGTCTCACGTGACCCGGCGCGATGACGTCATTCGACTGCGACCGCCGGGTCACAAGAGACCGGGAACACAGCACGCGCGAAGATGGACTGCAGGACCTCCGGTGAAGAAGACCCTGGATGGTAAGATTATGCAGCGGGGGGGCTCTGCAAAGTGTGGGGGTCTTCTCAATATGGGGGGGGCGAGTGCCACTGGGGGGGGCTTCTGTATACACTGGGGGGCTCTGAAAAGTGTGGGGGCTCCTCTCAATATGGGGGGGAGAGTGCCACTGGGGCTTCTGTATACACTGGGGGGCTGCTGTATACACTCAGGGGTTCTGCAAAGTGTGGGGGCTCTTCTCAATATGGGGGGGGCGAGTGCCACTGGGGCTTCTGTATACACTGGGGGGCTCTGCAAAGTCTGGGGGCTCTTCTCAATATGGGGGGGGGGGGGCGCGAGTGCCACTGGGGCTTCTGTATACACTGGGGGCCTGCTGTATATACCCCCGGGGGCCTGCTGTATCCTGGGGGCCTGCTGTATATACCCCTGGGGGCCTGCTTACACCCCTGGGGGCCTGCTGTATTCCCCTGGGGGCCTGCTGTATACCCCACTGCTGGGGCCTGCTGTATACCCCACTGCTGGGGCCTGCTGTATACCCCACTGCTGGGGCCTGCTGTATACCCCACTGCTGGGGCCTGCTGTATACCCCACTGCTGGGGCCTGCTGTATACCCCACTGCTGGGCCTGCTGTATACCCCACTGCTGGGGCCTGCTGTATACCCCACTGCTGGGGCCTGCTGTATACCCCACTGCTGGGGCCTGCTGTATACCCCACTGCTGGGGCCTGCTGTATATACCCCACTGCTGGGGCCTGCTGTATACCCCACTGCTGGGGCCTGCTGTATACCCACTGCTGGGGCCTGCTGTATACCCCACTGCTGGGGCCTGTATACCTGTGCTGGAGTCCACCCTCGGCTTATACGCGAGTCAATAAGTTTTCCCAGTTTTTGGGGGCAAAAGTAGGGGGGTCGGCTTATACACGGGTCGGCTTATACACGAGTATATACGGTACCTGTGACACTGTTAAGTTCAGGTCAGTAGATCAGCAGTCAGTTCTGAAGTCTTGGACCATGATTAAAAGACATAATACTTCGCCCAAGGTCCATTCAGTTGTCCACATTCCATATTCGGATACAACACGTACCCATTATAGTCTATGGCGCTGTTCACATGTCCATGTTTCTTTGTGAACCAATTGTCTGTTTTTGCAATGATTCAAGGATCAAGCTCAACAAGGCAAATCTATGGCTCTGCAAACAGCTCAGACAGCAGGCTCATGGCATCCTAGTTGTATCATTGTGCTGCCTGTGTCTTAGGCTGTGGTCACAGTTTTTTTAGTGCCTTTTAAAAACGCATGCTTTTTTACATGCGTTTTTCATGTCAGCATGAGTTTTTTAAGGTCTCTGATGGCTCCCTGCGTTTTTGGCTGCGTTTTTGAATCTGCACATAAAAATAGTGCTTGTAGTATTTTTTTGAGCGTTTTGAAATACGCATGCGTTTTTGAATGGCACTAATTGTACATGCGTTTTTGCATGCGTTTCCCATAAGGCCCCTTATTAAAAAAACGCATGCGTTTTTGGATATGCTCCAAAAACGCATGGGACAGTCACACATGCTTTTTGGCTATTAGGGCATGCGTTTTTTTTAACATGGGGGCCTATGGGTGCGTTTTTTACATGCGTTTTTGAAAACGCAGGTCTCCAAAAATGCATGTGAAAAATGGTACTGTGACCACAGCCTTAGCTAGGAGATGTCTGAGAAAACACACATTTTTTTTTGCATACAAGGAAAACTGATGACATGCTGATAATAACAGCAATCATTTTTATTTCTAGTGCACCAGCATATTCCACAGCACTTTACAATTCAGAGGGGCATGTACAGACAATATCAGATATTAAAGAGTAACACATAATTTAACACATAATGAGAGGAGTGAGGTTCCTGCTCGCAAGCTGACAATCTATGAGGAAATAAGTGAGACACAAAAGGTAAATGGTAAAAAGTGCCGTCATTTATGGTCCAACCATCAATATAATAAATATTCATGCACGTAACGCTGCTTTAATCTGTCACCAGCCAGTACGTATAAACAGTACAACTACAGAGTGCTATTAGATGCATAGAGGATGTGTACACAGACACCAGAGTCTGAGGAAAATTTAGGAAGACCAAAAGGGAATATTGGGTTAAGATGATAGGTCATCTAAAGAAATGTGTTTATAAGGACACCCTTAAAACTGTGGATACTAGATATTGATAACATTGTCCAGTGTAGTGCATTCCAGAGAACAGGTGCAGCATGAAAGATTCTTGAAAATGGAAATATGAAGTTTGGATATAGGATGATGCAGTGTGAACAGTTTTGTGAGTCAGGCTGTGGTCACAGTTTTTTAGTGCCTTTTAAAAACACATGCTTTTTTACATGCGTTTTTCATGTCAGCATGATTTTTTAAGGTCTCTGATGGCTCCATGCGTTTTTGGCTGCGTTTTTGAATCTGCACATAAAATAGTGCTTGTATATTTTTTTGAGGTTTTATAACATGGGTTTCCTATGGAAACGCATGCAAAAAGCATGTACAATTATACCTTTTAGTGCCATTCAAAAACGCATGCGTTTTCCATAGGAACCCATGTTATAAAAACGCATGCGTTTTCTACAAAAAACGCATCGTTTTTGTATATGCTCCAAAACGCATGGGACAGTCACACATGCTTTTTGGCTATTAGGCATGCGTTTTTTAACATGGGGGCCTATGGGTGCGTTTTTTACAATGCGTTTTGAAACGCAGGTCTCCAAAAATGCATGTGAAAATGGTACTGTGACCACAGCCATAAGGCCAGGGTTACACATAGAAATCCGTTTTTGGAAGTCCTTTTCATCACCAATCGTTTTTTATAGGGTGCTTTTTGAGCCTCCTGCACTCTGAACGTTTTTGGGACTTAGTCATTTTTCATGAAAAACGGCATATGCGTTAAGCATGCGTTAACGCAGATGCCTATATGTGCTATGCGTTAACGCATGCGTTTCCCATAGGGCCCCATGTTAAAAAAACGCATGCGTTACGCATGCGTTTTTTAACTGATGTCAATAAACGCTGTTTACTGCGTTTTTGGCTCAAAAACGGACAGGGCAATGTTTTGAGCTCCAGAGAAAAACGCACAGGGTGTTTATTACACCCAATGCGTTTTTCTGTCAGTTTTTGGACTTAGAAAAAAAAATGAACAAAAATGAAGCCAAAAACGGACTGAGGGCTTATGTGTGACCCAGCCTAAAGAGATAAGCTTAGATGGGCAACCAGTGCAATGACTGGCACAAAGATGGATACATTGGTGTAGGGGCTGGACTTCAGTATGGATTGGAGAGTGGAGAGTTTGCAAATAGGGACACCGATTAGTAAAGAATTAAAAGAGTCCAGATGATGTTAAGAAAAGTTTGATTTCTTATAATGATCATTATTTTCTCATAAGGGACATATGAATGCAGCCCGATTCCAGTGTTACCTATTACATACTGATTCACTGCATCAAGGCATCAAATGGTGTAGAATTATCCCAACAAGTTTGTTCAGTTCTTGTTTTTACATAGAGTTTGGAGTGAATTCTGCACCAAAATCCACATAAAATGTTTTAATCACTAGTAAAGGCCACGTTACACACACAGATATCTGTTCAGATATTGGTCACAGATCTTTGGTTGTAGTGAAATCATGGACACATTGTTACATTTTGTGGCTGTGTAGAATTGAACAATGTGTCCATGATTTCACTGCAACCAGAGATCTGTGACCAATATATCTATGTGTGTAACGTGGCCTTAACACAGAATTTAATTACTTGGATTTTGAAGTTCATGTGTCATATTCGGTGTGGATTTCCACAGCACTTTACAGTACCAGCAAAGGTGATGAGATTTCACTTAATCTCCAACACATGCTGCATTTTTTTCTTGCGAGAGTGTGAAAATGATCTTTTATTGTATTTGACTCACCGTGGCCGGGACTCCGGTTTAGACAGGCGATGCTTCCTTCCTCCTTGTCACGGGTGGACCGCGCCTGCCGGTAGTGGGGCCCGGTGTAGTGCAGATCAAAAGGGTTGAAGACGTCTTGGTGGAACAGATTAAAGGGGTTTTTAATTTATTCGTGACGCCACCTATGAGTAGTTCGGTAATCGTTACCGACGCTGCGGAACCTCCGGGGGATGGACAGCAGCAAGATGGAACGCTCCCCACAGGCTTGTGGTGGGGTGCTCCTGTGAAGCTGCTCCTCCACGCTTCTGGTTCACGTAGCAGAGGTGAACTGCTGCCAGCTTCGGTACCAGTGAACCGGCTGTGAAGTTGTGGGCACGGGAGTCTTTTGGGAACCCGTGGTTACGATGCCCAATCCCGGTAGTTAAGGCCTCAGGTGCTGACACCCGACCGGTGACGGCCCAGGGGCTGCACGGGGTGCGGAGCCCCCGCTCCTCTCCAAGTTCTAGACTGCTCAGGTCAAGTTCTAGATCCCTTCTCCTACTCACTAGACTAAGGGTCTGTTCTCCTACACTTCCCTAACACTCCACCCACCAGGACCTAGGATTGGCCCTCTGTTCTAGGTGATGCATGCAGGGTTTGGATTCCTAAATTAACCAGATCACTGCTGTGTCAGAGAATATTGCGGCTGCATTTATGGCTGCAATACCCTCTTGTGACGCACTCGTTGCGGGGCGCCACATATTTTTTAGATCTGCGCCTTGTCACCTTTTTGTGTGGGTTTTACCCATTCATTTCAATAAAGACCCTAAATTTACAAGTAAAATCACTTGCCTAGTATTGTAAAGAGGTGTTTTTTCTCTTTTGTATACCTCTGCACCAGCACTTTGTTTCTATGCCAGGATTACCGCCAACCGGGGCATCCTGGTAGCTGTATTGCATCTGTGCACACTCGGATTTCAACCGCTGGACTTCACATATTTATCTTCTTTGACATTTTCCCATAGGATCCTGGCATCTTTATGTGCATTTGCCAGTTTACCAGATGGACTTTCCTCCGATCGGGATGAGTTTACCACGACCTCTCTAAAGTCATCTCTGTCATTTTAGACAAAGGTATTTACATCAGTGTTCCATATAGTTGTTTATTATTATGACATTTACCTATTAATGTGTATCTATTATTACTGTGCTTTTGAATAGTAGAGCGCCGTGTTATCTCGGCTGCATACCTTGGCACTCCATACTGGTTTCTATATTATCATTCAACTAATTACTAGTGCCATTTACACTTTGTTCAGTTTTACCATTTTCTTAGGCTATGCCCAATTTTTCTTTAGGGCTCACTTTTTAGCACAGAGGTTTTTTTTCTCGTGTATACCGGGACATAACTACAACAGGTGCAGGGGTGGCAATCGCACCTGGGGCACTGGAGCCTAGGGGGCCCCAAAAGTTCCTATGGCCTATAGAAAATGACTAATTGCATTAGAAATATGCAATAATTGGGGGCCCCATTGGAGCTTTTGCATCAGGGCCAATGAGCTTTAAGTTACGCCACTGGGTTTATATATATTTCTGGTAGTACACTATTGACCGGTGTGTCCTATTTGATGCTTCCATATTGATTTCCTTTACGTCCCTTATTAGGTATTTTTCTCACGCAGGAGTATTATCAATATTATGTTGTTTTAACATTGTTTTTATCCATCATTTACACCTACCAGCTTTTTACACATATTTCAATACAATTTCTATTGTTTTTGTTTGTCCACCTGCTTTTTGATGATTGACCACAGGTTCTCAATGAGATCTGAGGAGTTTCCAGGCCATAACTTAGTTATCACTTTTGCCTTGTGACATGATGCTTCATCATGGTGAAAAAAAAGCATTGTTCATCACTAAATTGCTCCCAGATGGCGGGAGAAGTTGTTCTTGCAGAATGTTTTTGGCAGCATTTTTTACTCATGGTGGTGTTCTTAGGCACAATTATGACTTAGACCACTACTTTAGATGAAAAGCAACCCCAAACAGTCTGAAGGGGTTATATTAGAGAAAAAAAAACTTTACCCCTGTTCTCTGCGGTCCAATTTCTGCACTTCATTGACACCTGCCTACTGACATTCCTGATCAAGCTCTGCACTTGCTGGACTTTCTTTGGTGCCCTGAAGCCTTTCTTCTTAATTGAACCTCTCTCTTTGGATGGAGGAATGACTGTCCACACATAATGACTATTCACCCTTGGCAATGTAAAACTGTTCAGTCCACCTTCCCACCTAATTTTTTCATCTACCTCAACCTCACTTTTCCTTGATTGACAACCCTGTCTTTTTATGCGCCAGAGAGAGATAGAAAACGTATAGGTGAGAAGGAGGTACTAAACTGCTTAGCCACGCCAAGGGTGCATTTAATGCTTGAGCTTGGTTTGAAGTGACAGATCCCTTAAGTTAATTTTCATGAGACAGAGTGACTTTGCAATTTTTTGCAATTCATCTAATGACTTTTCATAACAATCTAGTGTTAATTAGAGATGAGCGAACCTTTCAGTTCACTTCGCTGAACTTCCTGGTGTTGAGTAGAGATGAGCAAAGTTTGCTCATACATGCTCACCAAATTAAAATCCAGACCCGAATTTTGCAATGTTCGTTCGGCCCCTGGAACATGAACATTTTGCTAAAAAGTTGGGAAATTCAGGTTTTGTTTGGTAATTGTTTGGATGTGTGTGTAGGTTAAGTAGGACAGAAGCATTAGTGCAAATGCACTAATGCTTCTGGACTATATTATCCTACACATACACACAGACAGACACACAGATGATCTTACCAGTCTCCTGCTTGCTTGCTTCCGGGTCTGCTCTCCGCGCTTCCTCTCACTTAAGCTTTCCGCATATTCACATCATTAACCGGCAACAGCCAATCACGGATGCTCATGCTCTGTGAGAGCGTCTGTGATTGTCTGTTGCTATTAGACTGCATTTTCACAATCTGGATGGTGTCTGTGCTTGGTTGTCATACGCATTAGCGTATGGCAACCAACCTGACATCATAGGGTGTAAAATAAATAAATAATGGGAAATAATGCATAGGGCTGCGCTGTAATTTCTGTCTCAGCACAGATAAAGTGGACAGCTGCGAGCTGCCACCTTCAGCTACCTATTTTTACCTTGGCTGGCTACAAAAATGCACAGGGCTCAGCCTAGTTTTAATTGCCAGCCAAGGTAAACCTAGAGAAGTGAGGAAATGGGATTGGGAAGGTCGCTTCACCACTACTCACGGACTCCTGCACCATTGTGATGGTTTGGCAGCTGTTTGAATCAGCAATTTTGAAGGAGTATACCGGTGCAATCCATCTTTTCCAAGTTCTTTATTTCATACAAAAATGAAAAGCATCACAGCGCCCACACAGGGGATGGCTAGACGCCTTTTGAAGTAACCTTCTTAATCATTAGTATATTACAAATAAAAACCACACATATAAATATACAAAATAGCCCCCACATACCCAGCTGAAACAATTTACGCATATACAAAACGAACAGAAATGTTTCCACCAAACGCCTGACCAGACAGGGGTTAATTCATGTTTGTTTTGTATATGTGTAATTTGTTTCAGCTGGGTATGTCTGGGATATTTTCTATATTGATATGTGTGGTTTTAATTTTTGAATGAAATAAAGAACTTGGAAAAGATGGATTGCACTGGCATTGTCCTTCCAAAATGCAAGGTAAACCTAGGCAGCTGAGGGCTGTTATTCTCAGTGGAATGAGAGTCCATTGTTTTAGGGCCCCCCATGCTAAAGAATAGCAACCTGCAGCCGCCCCTGAAAATGGCGCAATTATCATAGCACCATTTCCAGGTGCTTTACCCAGCTCTTCCAGCAGCCCTGGTTGTGGTTGCATGCCAGGTAATAAGGGGTTAATGCCAGCTTTGTATTGTCAGCTGGCATTAAGCCCACAATTGTTAATGTTAGGCCAAGTTAGAGCCGGCCATTGAGAATTTCAACTAAATAGTAAAAAAAAATACTATACAGAGAGAAAACAATTTATTAGAAATAAAAACACAAAGATATTTAGGGACTAATGTTTATTAATCCCTTGACTCACGTACCATTCACAATCCTCTGCGATGACTTCTTGAATGGAGGATGCAATGAAGAGTACAGGATCCTCATTGCAGCCTTGAATCGCTGAATGAACCAGCTGCGAGCTCTGGTCTGGATGTGCGGTGACTCACTGATGTCACCTGAGGTCACCATTCAGGTAACCATGGTGACTGCTAATCATAGTGGCCACCATGGTTGCCTGCATGATGACTTCAGGTAACCTCATTGAGTCACTGCACATCCTGACTGAAGATCGCTAGAGTGATGTGCGTGGTCAACTGATCTTGTCACCATAGTAAGCAAGTTAGGTGACCAGATCAGCTGACACAATTGCTGTGGCAATCATGTCAGCTGATCTAGTCACCATAGCAATCACATCACGATCAGCTGACACTATATGTTCAGATGATGTGATTGCTATGGTGACAAGATCAGTTAATGTGATTGCCATAGCAATTGTGTCAGCTGATCTGGTCACCTAACTTAGTTACTAATGTGATCAGATCAGCTGACCATGCAGGTTACCTGAGGTCACCGTTCAGGTAAGCATGGTGGCCAGTATGATTAGTGGCCACTATGCTTACCTTAAGGGTGACCTCAAGTGATCTCAGTGAGTCACCACACATCTGGACCAGAGCTTGAAGCTGGTTCATTCAGTGACTTGAGGATACTGTATTCTTCATCGCAGAGTCACTAAATGTCTTTATATTTTTATTTGTAATAAAATGTTTTCTCTCTGTGTTGTGTCTTCTTTACTATTTGCTTGAAATTCTTAATGGCCAGGTCTAACACATAGCTTCCTATATACAGGATGAGCCAACATGAACACTCTATATACAGCATGAGCCCACACATAGTCCCTACATACAGGATGAGCACCCCAATTAGCCTCCTATATACAGTACAAGCCCCACATAACTCCCTATATACAGTATGATCCCACACATCAACCTTCTATATACACTGTAAGCCTCCATAGCCCCTCTATACACAGTATAAGCCCCCACATATCTCCCTATATACAGCATAAGCCTCCACATACCTTTCTATATACAGGTGATCCCCCATAAGGTTTCCTATATACGGCATGAGCCCCCACATAGCTCCCTATGTAAAGGATGAGCCTCCACGTAGTTTCCTATATACATGAAGAGCTCTCAGCCCTCACATACACATAGTCCCTATACACAGGATGAGCCCTAACATAGCCCCTATATACAAGGTGAGTCCCCACATAGCCCTCTATATACAGTATGAGCCCTCATAGAGCCCCTACATACAGGATGAGCCCTCACATAACCCAATTATACAAGATGAGCTCTCAAACTGTAACATATATACAGTACAAGCCCTCACATAGCCCTATATACAGGACGGGTCCTCACTTAGTCTGAAATATTCATTGCAACAGTGTGCAAACCACTAAGCCACCATGTAAGTTGCCTGGATCCACCTTCTTACTTCTCTAAAATATTGGTACCGCATCAGCTGTTTTCCAATTTTGTGTTACTGGCACTGTTGTAAGAGAGTCTAAGAAGATGAGATATTGTGGTCAGTCAATTACTGAGCTCAACTCTTACAATATCTGTGGATGAATGCCAATCGGGCCGTGGCATTTGTCAATATTTAAATTGCTGAGATGCACTGTCTGGCTGAATGATACCTGGCACAGCAGGTTGAGTTGACTTTGACATAACTAAAGGGTATGTCTCACATACCGAGATCGCTAACGAGATCGTTACTTTTGTGACGCAATAGCGATCTCAGCAACGACATCGCTACGTGCGACAGGGTGTAACGATCTGGTCCCCTGCTGCGAGATCGGCAATCGTTACACAGCCTCCTGGTTCATTTTTTGGTCGTTGCGCTCCCGCTGGGAACACTGTATCGCTGTGTTTGACACCTTACCGATGATATCGTTGGCAACACATAATGAGATACGTAGGCGTGCACGCATGTGAGAAGGAAATACAACGACTGAACAATATCGTTGAAGAAATCGCTAGGGTGGACATATCGTTGTATAGATCGGCGTGTTTGAATACCAAGTAGCGATACCGATAATGACTCATCAGCGATCCCGGGAGCTATGTCGTTATCGGGATCGCTACTGCGGTCGTTACGTCTGACCGGGCCTTAAGGCTCTGTTTGCATTGCAGACCATGAAAGGGGTCGGCTTTAGTCCTACAACACATCAGAGTGTTACGCACATCTTTCAGGGCAATTGGAGGTTTTGGAACACTTTTGAATTGTAGAAAATCAATTTACTAGTGAATTAACTGGAATTTTCAAAAGATTTTCTAATGTCTAATATCTATCCATCTACAAACAAAAGAAGACAGCAGCACTCTGTAAGCTCCAAAATATATGCAAACATTGATATATTATGTATTATATTGTGCAGTCATAGCACTTGTTCACACTTGCTTTAGGTGATGGTTATTCTTTTTTTTATGGTATTTTATGTCTCTATCTATTAAGAAAAATTGAAGTCAGCACACAAAAAATTGTATTGCAAAAGGACTTCTTTATTCGTCCATCTGATATGGCAACATTTTATCCTGCCTTTGTCAAACCATACCAAGGCTGGGAACAGGCGAAACGTTGCCATACCAGATGGACATCTCAAAATGGTCCAGGAGAATTTGCACCATTGACTGTGATGCTCTATTGTTTGTCTTCTTTCTATCTATCTATCTATCTATCTATCTATCTATCTATCTATCTATCTATCTATCTATCTATTCTTCACGTATAAATATACAAACATCATACATTCTACAAATATTCTTGAGTAAAATGTTGTTAATAATCAATTTAATCCAATAACGCCTTGTTTGTATAGATACGAACTCTTGGCTAATAGCCACATTCTCATTGACACTAAAGTAGGTTATTAGACACTTCTAAATGCTCAAGATCATAGATGTAGAAACAACAATATTCCTCTGTGAGAAAACATAACCACCCAATTAATTAGCGATGTTTAAAACCATATGTTGTCATTGCAGCTCTGGAATCATTGTCTGTGCTCAGGATAATTCTACCCTCTATATTCACCAATTATGTTCACAATGCAAACCATCAGCCTGGTTAATGGCATTTATCAGCACATTTCTTGGTGTGAGCCACATGTGTTAGCAGATACCTCATGCAAACGGTTGTATTACCACTCCATATTTCTTAAAGAGAACCTGACATCCTGCCCAATATTTTATATATGTTAATCAAAAAACCATGTGAACAGCCCAACAAACTATAATGCCTACGTGTTTGATTCAAGAAAAACAGATAAAATATGTACATGAAAAGCTTTCTGCTTATACATAGTGAGGCGGTCCACAGGGTAGGGGGTACACGGATACCGGGACTGATGGCTACTTGGATGGGGGATCATGGCTGGTCGGTTCCCGGCTCCATGTTCTGTACCCTCAGTGGCGGGGATGGTGGGGGGAATGATGATGATGGTGGTGGGAGAAGGGAATGTTGTCGTGACGCCACCTGTGGTATCTGGTAATTTAGATACCAGCGCTGAAGGCTGGCCGCTGAGGTGATGTGATGCAGCTTGGGTGTTACAGCTCCCCGCAGTTGGAGCTTTACCCCAGGGCAACGAGGGTGGATGAGGGGTGTTGTAGTAGCATCTCTGCGGTGAACGCTGTGGGCAGCAGCGGTGAAACAGACACACTCACACACAATAGGCTTTGTTTCTGTACCTTTTACTGATGTCCGGTAACAAGTACAGTCCAGGAAGGTAACCAGGTCCTCGATGCAATTTGGGACTTTCACCTTGGAAAGTTGTGAGGCCTCCTCTGTCACTGTGTACAGTGGTTTGGGGTAAGCTCTGCCTATAACTGAACTTGCTGCTCCTTCTCCCTCTCAGGGTGTTACTCTGTAACTGACTATGAGGACCTCCTGTGGGAACCCCTATTTTCCTTTTGGGCTCTTGGTCCTGTGCTTGGTCAGGTTTGAGTGTCTCTTAGATTGTTACCTCAGGGGGACTAGATCCTCCTGGTCCTTCCGGGTTTTTCCTGCTTAGAATGGATGTTTAGCAGTGTCGGACTCCAGTGTCTGGGTGGGCTAAAGGGTAATGAAATCTGTTCCCTTCTTCTTATTTCCTACTTCTTCACTGGCCTCCATCACTCCCTCTAGGGTGCTGCACAGCTGGTCAGTATCCCTTGGTTCTGGGCCTGGCATGGCTCCAGCAACCGGCTCTCTCCAGTACCTCGCTTGGGGTGTTTCACTGGACTTAACTGCTCCCTTCACTGTTCAGAGCAGACTAACTGACTCCTCCCCTCAGGCCTAGATCCTTATAAGGGGACTTGCTTAAGGCAGCAAGTAGAGCTCCCCCTCCAGGGCTGGGGTGGAAGGTGTTTTGTGCTGTGTGTACCAAAGTGTAAATGATTGCTTGCACCGGTTGGGTCCTGTGGCAATCCCCAGCAGGGATGCCACACATAGTATACACAGAAAGCTATCAATCAGTGGTGTGAGCGTGATTATACAGAGCTCAGCATTCAGAAACGTGAGAGAAAGGCAGCACATCAGTTTCTAATCAAATCTGTAGTAACCAGCAAAGCGACAGATAATCAGGGTCTGTACCCCTTAAACATGTTGCTTTTAGTTCCCTGATAGATGTCCACAAGGAAAAATGCCCACAGGCAACCCTAACCCCTAACATTAACTCCTAACACCGAACGCTAACACCTAACCCCTAATCCTAACCCCTATTCCTAACACCCAAGCACTAATCCTAACCCTAACACCAAACTCTAAGGGTACCTTTACACACGGCTACATTTGTAGCTTGTCACCAGGTAACTTACTGGTTGCAGTGAAATCATGGATACATGGTTCTATCTTGTTGCTGTGTACAAATGGAACCATGTATCCATGATTTCACTGCAACCAGTAAGTTACCTGGTGACAAGCTACAAATGTAGCCGTGTGTAAAGGTACCCTAAGGCTACATTCAGACACAATGTTTTTGCTGCGTTTTTTGCAGATCAGTTTTTGCAGTTATTTGCAGTGACTCTGGGCAACCCAGCACAGTCAATGTGTTTCAAGATGTTTACATTCATACAGAACGTTTTTGAGGATGTGTTTTTTGGGCTCAAAAAATGGATCCTCACAAAGAAAGAGCATGTCAATTTGTGTTTCATTTTCTGCTACGCTATTTGCTCACCCTCCCTGCGATTCCACGGTGACCTCTGGTGATGTCCTCATCCCGGGAGGCTGCAGGACCTGAGAGTTGTCTGTTCGGTGCTTGTAGGACCTACCCATGTGATGTCACTCAGTCACATGGTGCAGTGCAAGGTCCTAGAATCACCAAACACAGAACTCACAGGTCCTGCAGCCTCCCGGGGTGAGGACGTCGCCTGAAGTCACTATGGGATTGCAGGGAGGTTAAGAAAGTGTATGTGTGTGTCTTAGTTTGCGTGTCTATCTGTCTGTGTGTCTGCCTGTGTCCCCTGAAAATGGAGCTAAAAAGCAGCACAAATGGATTATGCCTTTGTGATCCTTTTTTGCAAAAAGAGGATCCATTTTTTTGCCCAGAAACTGCACCAAAAACGGATCCTCACAAAACGCAGCAAAATCGCAGAGTGTGAATATAGTGTATCCCTAACCCCAATTCTCTGGGCATTTTTCTTTTGGCCATTTGTCTGGTCACTGTTGCCCTCAGGTGGGATAACAGAAACATCATGACAGATTCACTTTACCGTAATTGAGCAAAGAAAATGTGAAGAATTTACATTTCTTGCTACTTGTTATTTTACCACAATTTATAGACAGAATCCCATTTACGTACTATGAACTACAACAAATGGTCACTCAGTAATGTGACATTGCCCTTTCTGTTCCACGGGAACAATTCCAAGGTTATTCATATATTTAAGAGCGGCTATTTAGGCAATTCTCAGTGTTTTACATAATGTGCCGTAGATCACCTTTAAATTATAGCGCAATTAAAAGAATATAAGTAAATCTCTGATGAACTTACGAGAATACACGGCGAACTAAACTCACTTTTAACAACATCGTTACTAATCCAAATTTATAACATCCCCAAATTCGAGCCAACTCCGTGAGCTGGAGGTTTGGGCAAAATAAAAGTGTAATTAAAACCATTTTTCTTTAAAGGGCTTCTTTCTTTAAAAGAAAGAAGAAAAAAAGAAACCTGACGGGTGAAGGAGCTCGCCATCCACACCAAATTTAGGCGTGCTGCACCCATTTAATAAAAATCACTGCTGTCACTTTTACTCGCCAAGGCTGACTCATCGGATCTGAACATTTTCACACTCTATTAAAAGGCAATAAAACATTTTCTTCCAAGACACGGCTTGGAGTAGACAGATTCCCTTTAAAAGGTTGTGTTCTGCTGTTCCCAATAAAGCAAAACCCAGGGGAGCCAGAGGAAGGAGGGATGGATTATACAGATGGCTGATGTCAGACTGAAATATTCCTTTTTTTTTTCCTACCACTCCTCACCCCATCCTTCTTTCTCCTGGCTGCTTATAAATCAAACTATCCGCCTCCTCTGCTTCTGAACTTTGCTTACCTGTTATGGGCTATCAAAGGCCCAATAGTGGGAGAGATCTCCATCAGTCAATGTCCAGGAGGGAGGGGAACAGGGAGTCACTGTGGAGAGACAGGGTCACCGGGAGTGCATTTGGTCAGGTTAAGCACTTGAGGTAAATTACAAATTATGCAGCTGTCTGCTGTGGTTTGATTGATTGTAATCAACAAGGCTTCAATCACTGAGCTGACTTGTGTTCACATTGGCCAAACTCTGGCAAAGTGTAGGCCTTCCTACCCGCTCTCCAAGCAGCCCGTCCTTCAAAACTCTGCCCTAAAAACGACCCTTTATTTTTTTTTCCGCTGAAAAGAAAAGTCTCTTTCTGGAAATCTTTGAAAGGAATGTTATTAATTCTGGCCAGGGACTCGGTACAGTAAAGGCAGTTGGAGGGGTGAGAAGGGGGAGGGAAAGAGCCCTACAGAACTGCCAAGATACTGTCAGCCTTAAAATACTCTTTATTGCACGCGCATTAGCCGAACCTTTAACCCTCACCGGGAACTTGGGGGGAAATGTTATGTCTTTCTACATATAGACGTCTATAGCCGCTTAACTCCTTGTCGAGAAACAACTGTTGAGATCACAAACAGTAATGTAAATCTGCTGTAACCCAATCAGGTTGGGTGGATTTCGATTTCATTTTTTTTAGACCATTTCTAATGAGAACTAAAAAAATAGTGTTTTGTCTGATGTCTCTACTGCGTCATGATGTTTT
The DNA here is from genome assembly GCA_033576535.1 of Allobates femoralis. Classification (NCBI taxonomy): domain Eukaryota; kingdom Metazoa; phylum Chordata; class Amphibia; order Anura; family Aromobatidae; genus Allobates; species Allobates femoralis. Next base: position 107,829,435 of record JARQOC010000004.1, read on the forward strand.
TCTTTCCGTCTTTTGATCCCAAAAAGTTCTATATATGTTTTAATACACTTCCCAGCCAATGGTCCGTAAAGAAGGGAAAAGAAACACCTTGTGTTACCAAACCAGAAATACATCTGTGGTTTGTTCGCTAATTTGTTTTTCAAAAATGTCCTTTCTTACATCCGATGATCTGTAAATTGTCAGTATGGTCTCATCTACTCTATGACCATTAAAAAATAACCGCACATCATTTATAATTACTGTAGGTAGGGCTGTGAAGTCGGAGTCAGAGTTGTGTAATCGGTGTCGGTGCCTATTTTGGTGGAGAAGGAGTTGGAGTCGGTATAAAATGGACTGACTCCGCTTCGAAAAATATATAATGAATTGGGTACAGTAGTTCAATGCAGAATATGCTGAATATTATTATTATGAATTATTATTATGTTCTGTCTAAATATCTTGATTATGTTATATTAATGATTAAAGCCTGATGTTCACATTGTACTTAAATATATTTATCACTTTTATTATTAATTATTATTTCTTTCTTTCTATAGTATAATTGATTCCCATGGTGCTGTACATGAGAAGGGGATACATACAAAATACAGATATAGGTTACAGTGAACAAATTAACAATGACAGACAGGTACTAAGGAGAAAGGACCCTGCCCTTGCAGCCTTATATTCTATGGAATGATGGGGATGAGACAGTAGGTTGGAGGTTGCAGCAGCATCGGTGGTGGTGAGGCGGCTGCATCAGGGTGGCGATGATGAGGTGGCATCTCCAGTGGTGGTGGTGCCATATATGAGGGAGCTGTAGTTGGAGTTGTGGAGTCGAAGTTATGGAATCGGAGTTGGAGTTGCAGCCAGGGACATTAGGAGTTGGAGTCGGTGTTTGGCTTACTGACTCCAATCCCTGATTCCCTGATACTGTAGAAGCCCATATACATCTGAGTTGTCAACAGTCTAGAATTTCCAGGACAGTCCATAAAAATGGGCCACTTTTTTGCCCTGTTTGTAAAAAAAATTGGGTGTCTCTGATTAAGCAACTCGCACAGATTATTGTGACCATAATTATCATCATTTTAAATTGCACAAGAGAAGCAGCTAATGTCTATATATCAGAATTATAGGCTGTAGACATGCATCAATTATTGTCGTAATGATTTATTATGGTTGTTCAATGTGTCTGTAAAAATTGTCTGACCGTGATTTATCTGACAGCTGGCAACCCTGATACACATTAGATAAAAGTTGGCTGAAGCAGTTAGTTTCGGTATATTCAGCTACCTATCTAATGTGTATAGAAGCCTCCCGAATGAATTTTCATGGCCGAACCTTTTATTCTTCAGTAGACTTATAAGAGGTTTCAGAGAGAGCACAGGAATATTCAACTGAGCAAGGTTTCTGTTAATGGGAGAGTCGACCGACAGTTATATAAAGAGTAGTGATAAGCTAATGTAGTCGTTACTATTTGCTACTTGTACGTATAGTACAGTATTCGCGATACTAATTATTCGGTGAATACCGCTGGTGCTCGCGAGTGAACGATCTGACACATATTGCCAGCTCCCTTCAGTACACAAAGGGAGTCGGTACCCCAGTGATAGCAGATTGAATGGTAGGCTCTCTATGAGGGGCATATACTGTTGTTTACAGAGAAAATGTAAAAAGACCACCCTCCTGCCCTGTCCTAGAGATACTCATTTTATAGCGGATGTGTGTGGATGGAGCCTATCAATAGTTTACTAACATTGGACTCGCTATTCAGATGAGTACTCGAGTATTGAAAACTACTCGTTACGAGTATAGCGATTATGAATATTTCAATACTCGCTCATCACTAATAAAGAGGTTGTCTAGGCTTGGGACAAAGTCTCCAGGTACTCTACGATTCTCTGAAATTGCCAGTGTTAGGCCCCTTTCATGTCAGGGTAATCGCTGATAGCGGCAGTTGCGGTGAAAAAAAGCAACTGCTCACGATTACCGCATAACGGCCGCATTTGCGGTTCACCTGCGGCAAGCCCCATGCAATGTCTATGGGGCTTGCGGCAGGTGCGGCAAGTGCGGTACAGTTGCGATTTCGGCACTTGCGGCAGATGGGGATGCGGTAATCGCGGCAGTTGCGGATTTTTTCACCGCAACTGCGCTATCAGCGATTACCGCTGATGTGAAAGCAGCCTAAGGGAGCAGTCACACATGCTATTTGTACACATCTGGTCCTGTGCTGATCAGACGCATTTGGCTTCACTTAACTCACTTCTATTATTGAAAGACTTTACCAACATGATTTACTATAATTATTAATCCATTTTTATACTGACAAAAGCTATAAACAAACTTTTGTAAACTACGATTGGAAAAGTTTAACTTGTGACAAAATGTAATAAAAAGTTTAGTGCAAAATCACAATCATTCCCTGTATCAGCCCATCCTACAGAGCAGGACTTTGCCTTTAAGAACTTCCCCACAAAACTCCACTCTGAAATGTGAATTATGTTATAATTTACTGCTCCGTTTAAATAGGCAAACTTGCAGCTAATATCTCAAACTGGCCCAAACAGATCATTCAGTTGACACAGCTGCTTTCTATTACGTCTTTGAAGTCCCTTCCATGCCTTGTACAAGTTAACAGGTTTATGTAAAATATTTGCAGTTCTCCTAAACGCCTCCGAATTCCAGATCGCTCCCCCCTTCCCATTCTAGATTTCCTCTTTCACTTGAATGGCACCAAAGTCAGAAGTGGTATTCCCAGGACTCACAGTTTTTACAGATGCTGTAAAACCTAACAGATGCCTCTAGATTACAAGGAACTGCTCAGTTAGTGCTGGTTTAATATAATGTTTGTTGTACAGACCAGGCCAGGGGGTCATGTGGAGGTTTCCACAAAGCTATGAAGGGTATATTGACAAGGGCAATAAAAATAAAGTCATTCTATTTGGTAATGAGGAGGGAAGGAGAGGTAAAGCTATGATTCCAAAACATACTCGCTCTGCATGTCAAGACACATAGGGGCAGATTTATGAAGCCCGCCGTTTCACACGCCAGTCTTAAACAAAACTCTGTGTAAAACTTATTAAGAGGCTCAAAATTAAATCTGCACCTGACATGACCAGATGTAGATTTGCCCCACTTTTTAAAACATTTTTTGCTTTAGAATTAAAATAGTTGTCAGACCTCACCTACAATACTTTACACATTATTTTAATTATTATTAGTACTAGATGGTGGACTGATTCTAATGCATCAGGTATTCTAGAATACCTTGTAAACAGGAGTGAAGTGCGTCACACTGACTGACAGCCTTGTAAACAGGAGCGAAGGACGTCACGCTGACTGACAGCCTTGTAGACAGGAGTGAAGTGCGTCACACTGACTGACAGCCTTGTAGACAGGAGTAAAGTTTGTGACAATGACTGACAGCCTTATAGACAGAAGTGAAGTTCGTCACACTGACTGACAGCCTTGTATACAGGAGTAAAGTTTGTGACACTGACTGACAGCCTTGTAGACAGGAGTGAACTGCATCACACTGACTGACAGCCTTGTAGACAAGAGTGAAGTTCATGAGGATGGGGAGGCTGAGGGGATGGAGTAGGCTGTGAGGATGGAGGAGGCTGTGAGAATGGAGGAGGCTGAGGGGATGGAGGAATCTGTGAGGATGGAGAGGCTGAGGGGATGGAGGAAGTTGTGAGGATGGAGGAGGCTGTGAGGATGGGGAAGCTGAGGGGATGGAGGAGGCTGTGAGGACGGAGGAGGCTGCAAGGATGGGGTTTGCATTCAAACCGCGCGCCAAGCCGCAGTACTCTTCTGATTGGTCGCCGAAGCTGCGGCGACAAATCAGAAAAGTAGCGCAGCCTGGCGCGCGGTTTGAATTCCGCGCCTCTGATTGATTGACCGCGGCGACCAATCAGAGACGCGGAATTCAAACCGCGCGCCAAGCTGCGCTACTTATCTGATTGGTCGTCGCGGCCGCGGCGACCAATCAGAAGAGTACTGCGGCTTGGCACGCGGTTTGATTGCAGCGAAGGGCACCACCACTGATGCCAATCATCTCCCGGCTGGCTCGCCACTGACCGGAGCTCAGCCGCGGCTACTGTTGCACAGAGGTCAGAGGCTCACCGGCTCATTTTATAGCCGGATGTGTGTGAGCGGAGCCATTCACTAATTGACTAACATTAGACTCACTATTTGGCCGAAAATGCGAGTATTAAAAACTACTCGTTACGAGTACAGCGAGTACAAATATTTAGCTACTTGCTCATCAAAATCCACAATCCCAATTTTAGAAGAAGGAGGGGGAACAAGAGGCGCAATAGTGCCCTATCACTGTGGCACTAGATATAAAGTGGTGAAAAAGGAATTCACTCACCTGGGACAGTTGTGTCACCCACAACTGGCTTGAAGGCGTACTCAATACTTTATTTCTGGATGGCTGCTGCAGGACTTCCACCGTCCACTCAAGTGCGGAAATATATCGAATCGTGGGGAAGAAAATGGTTATCATGGTCCGCGCTGCCAAAAACATCCACTCTGAAAGTAATGCACGTGAAGATGGAACTTCAAAGTAACTTCTTTATTGCCTCCTACGCGTTTCGGTGCCCTCCTGGCACCTTCCTGAGGAAGGTGCCAGGAGGGCACCGAAACGCGTGGGAGGCAATAAAGAAGTTACTTTGAAGTTCCATCTTCACGTGCATTACTTTCAGAGTGGATGTTTTTGGCAGCGCGGACCATGATACACCATTTTCTTCCCCACGATTCGACAATCCCAATTTTGACCTAGTAGTCACGGACTGAAGCATCATATCCTCTAGAAAAATGTTGTAAAAAATGACACCCATCTTAAATAATTAAAATGAGAGTTTTATGTATTTATGAAGCTTTAGACCATGGCCATGCTTGGCTGCAGGTCTGCCTTTGAATCTTGGGCTAACAGACGTCAACAGATGTAATGGAGGAGAAAAAGCAAAGAATAATTAGTGTGTAATTAGGAAAACTTAGGACTTTTACTTTCACCAACTTTTTCAATAACATTTTCCCATCCTATTCTGTTCTCACCAAAAATATATGGTTCACACACGTGATGGGTCTAATTTATAAAGCTTAAAATGTCACAAGATATTTTTACACTTAGAAGATGCACAAAATATTTGTGACTTTTCTCGTCTTGACTCCACTCCTGGGCAGCTTTGCCAAAATTGGAAAGATAGTGCTTATCGAAGGCCGCCGTCTGATTTATCAATATTTATGCCACTTTGGTGACATAGATTGTGCCTGAAATTTCACAAGAAATAGACTATATTTCTGGCTGAAGTGAAGGAATTATTATTATCATTATTATTATTACTTGTTTATGTAGCGCCATTGGTTCCATGGCGCTTTACATGTGTAAGGGCAGAACAAGGACGAGAACATAAATAACAATAAATAAATCATACAGGTACATTAGGGCAGAGATCCTGTCCACAAGGGCTCACAGTCTATAGGGGAATGGGTGGGAGACAGTAGGAGGGGGTGAGGTGAGATGGTGCAGTGGATTAGGACTCAGTGTGGGGGCTATAGGCTTGAAGGAATATGTGGGTCTTCAGGTTTTTCTTGAAGGTTCCCAGGGTAGGGGAGTGTCTGATGTGGTGTGGAAGAGAGTTCCAGAGTATGGCGGATGCACGAGAGAAGTCTTGTATGCAGTTGTGGGAGGTGGAGATGCGGGGGGAGACAAGAAGGAGTTCTTGAGAGGAGCGCAGATTGCGTGAGGGGTGGTGTCGGGAGACCAAGTCAGAGATGTATGGAGGGGAGAGGTTGTGGATGGCCTTGTATGTCAGGGTTAGGGTTTTGAACTGAGATCTCTTGGAAGTAGGGAGCCAGTGGAGGGCTTGGCAGAGGGGGGAGACGGGGGAGTAACGGGGCGACAGGTGGATGAGTTGGGCAGCGGAATTGAGGATGGTTCGGAGGGGTGCAAGGGAGGAAGCGGGGAGGCCGGTGAACAGGAGGTTGCAGTAGTCGAAGCAGGTGATAATGAGGGCGTAGACAAGCGTTTTGGCAGTGTCATGGTCAAGGAAGGAGCGGATCTGTGAGATATTTTTAAGCTGGAGGTGACGAGGGCCTGGATGTGTGGCTTGAATGAGAGGGCAGAGTCGAGAATTACAGAGAGGCACTTGGCGTGGGGGACGGGTGAGAGTGTGCAGTCATTGACAGTGATGGTTAGGTTGGGTAGGGGGGAAGAGCGACTTGGGGGGAACACAATGAACTCTGTTTTATCCATGTTGAGTTTGAGGAAACGAGCAGAGAAGGATAGAATGTGTAAGTTGTGCCCAATTCATTAATAGGTGTGCATCAAACTAAAGATGGTCATAAATATGAAACAGCTGTCATCCAAATATTGGCTTGGAAGACTGTTATCTCTCCCAACTCCTTAATACATGAGTGCTCAGTTTTGCTGAGAACTTGGGTGTGTCCAATAGAGAATGAGGAGAGCAAAAAAGGATCTGGAACGGAAAATCCAACTGTGTGATTCTTTTTCCTCCAAATCAGGAGGCTCCCATACAGATCAGATGTTTGGTGGGTTTGACCAAGTTTTATCTCAGGTATATGTCTTCAATCTAAAATAAGACTTGGACCCTTCATGGTTCTACTAAACCAAATTTATATCACCAAAGGGTATAGTCAAATTGAATTATCTTTACCCAGCAATAAAATACAATCATACAATCATAGTAAAGTAATTGCAACCAGAGTGTAGTCATTGAACTGCTACAGTTTTACTAAATTGTAGATTTTAGATAAAAGACAGTGGAGTCAATTCAATGCAACAAGAAAGGACACACAAGTAGTAGACAGGGTCAATGGTGTAAAGGTCACACAGCTGACCATAGATCACAGATGATCACTGGGCAGAGCTTCTTCTACATAAAAACAGAGGCAGTAGGAGCTCATTATCTGCTGATAAATTAATTTGGGGTCTTAGTACATAGCCAGATAAATTTCCCTCAAGGAGCACCGATCAATGATATATCAGGTCAACTGACATTCGTTAAATAATTCTTACACATGAGGGTCTCCTACAATCATTTGTGTGAACATTGGTGCAAAAACCTTCACTTTTTTTGATATCGCATCCTGTTTACACAAGATGGTAAGTCACTAACAAAAGATAATTTTTATATCTGCATTAAACATGTGATCAATGATTAATGAGTGCTTTAAAAAATCTTGTTGATCAATGAGCCAGTTTACAATGGGCAACCATTGGGAATGCTCATTCCTATGAACAATCATTTATCCGATCATCAAAGGCTCATTCCTGATCCTTTTCATCTCACGTGTATTCCTTTATGTTGGCATCTATTTCTGTTAGGGCCACTTTACACACACCAACTTATCTGTCCAACTTCAGAACAACTTACTGGTTGCAGTGAAATCATGGACACATTGTTCCATTTGTACACAGCCACAAAATGGAGCAATGTGTCCATGATTTCACTGCAACCAGTAAGTTGGTCAGAAGTTGGACAGATAAGTTGGTGTGTGTAAAGTGGCCCTTAGTTCATCACTGAGTAGTTGTTCAATAACATCTTATAAATTCATAATTCTTTTTATAGCACAATATAATAATAATATTTATTAATTTATATAGCGATAATAATTCCATAGCACTTTACATACATTTGCAATACTGTCCCTCTTGGGGCTCACAATCTATACATCCTATCAGTATGGCCAGGGTCACATTTGCGGTTGGACCCTGGCCTGCCGGATTCCGGTTTCAACTTAGCAATTTTTCCATCACCGCATAGCGTTTCCGCTATGCGGTGCTGGAAACCGCAGTCCCTAGTTACCCGGTGTTTACCTGCACGACCTGTCACACAGGCAGCGGCTCGGAGGGCGTTTTACAGCGCCGCACAGGAAACCGTTGCAGACACGATTTCCTGTGCGGCACTGTAAAACGCCCTCCGAGCCGCTGCCTGTGTGACAGGTCGTGCAGGTAAACACCGGGTAACTAGGGACTGCGGTTTCCAGCACCGCATAGCGGAAACGCTATGCGGTGATGGAAAAATTGCTAAGTTGAAACCGGAATCCGGCAGGCCAGGGTCCAACCGCAAATGTGACCCTGGCCTATGTCTTTGCAATGTGGGAGGAAAACAGTGTGCCTGGAGGAATCCCACGCAAACATGGGGAGAACATACAAACTCCTTGCTTGGTGTGCTTGGTGGGAATTGAACCCAGGACTGTGAAACCTCAGTGCTGTAAAGGCTGCAGTGCTAACCACTTGAGCCACTACATTGTGAAATACAAGCCTTATGCAGTATTTCCATTTCATATCTTAACACAACTGAGAGCTGAGAGCCCTATGAATTTTTTGGGGGGGGGCTTTTCTTATTTCCTTCCTTCATTTTAGCAATCGGTAAAGTCTCATCATTCTAACATCTAAAATGGCCCAATGACATGTACGTCCCATACTTTGCACTGATTAGTGGCAATCACCCCAAAACGTAGCATCTGCAAGTTGGGGTTCTCATATGGGATATGAGATAGGTTCTGTTACATGGTACAAGATCCTGAACGATATCGCTCAAACGTCACGGGTTTAAAGTCGTTCAAACGACATTGTTACTACTTTGTTGCATGTGACTCCGAGATACGATTACGATAAATGTTGGATCAGTGATTTCAGATTTGAGAACATGTTCTCAAATCAGACAATCTGCGATCAGCCAACCTGCTGCATCGTTGTGTGTGACACCACGATAACGATGTCAGTTAACGATTTTGCCAATTAGCAACAGTGAACAAGGATCGTTCGCTGGGTTGTGAAACGATAGCTGCTTGCTACATCGTTGGTGCATCGTCCATGATATCTAACGTGTGACATCTCAACAACATTCTCTAAACGATGTCCTAATGACCGCCCGCCAATTAGATCATTGGTGATATTGTTTCAACATTGAACTGTGTAATGATACCTTAAGTCATATTGAAAGACTCAGAGTTAGTTTTCACTTTTAGGATTGCTACTTTCAAAGGTGGCACTAAAGTTCATCTACTTACTCACAATGACATTTGCATGTAGATAACTAAAACACAAAGGCCGGTTTCACATCAGAGCAAGGTCAGGTCCAGGGCTGTCCGGTGTGAACCGGATAGCCCCATATCCGATTTTGAAACAGAAACGGAGGGCAAATATGCCCTCGGTCTGGTTTGCAGCTGCATTCCTCATATCGCAGCCGCAGCTGCTAAAATTTCAAGATCACGGCTAGCGGGAAGCTAGCTGCAGTCCTGAAATCTCTGCAGGAGACAGCTCATGGTGCTGATGTTTAGCAGCACTCGCTGCTAACTCATACCGCTCTTGCGGTGCCATAGACTCCCATGTTAGCGTGCGCCGGATCCGGCAGGATCCGATTTTGTCCGAATTTTCTCCCAGACACAAAAATGCTGCAAGCAACGTTCTTGTGTCCGGGAGAAAAAAACAAATTCTCCCGGTTTCCCCCTGGACAGATGGAAGCCGGATGGCAAATAGCTGCCTTCCGGCCCGTAGGGCTGCATTAGTGCACAATCGGGTCCGGGGCTGTCTGGTTTACACCGGACAGCCCCGGATCTGATCTTGTCGTGATGTGAAACCAGCCTATTGGTACCTTTACACGCCGCAACAGGATGGTGGCACAACCGGGTACATGAGAGAAATGTATCTTGCACCGCCAAATCAACCCGCTGTTGCGGCGTGTAAAGACGGTTGTTGCCACCCGTCACTTGAGGCACTGTTTCTGAGCAGTGCCCTAAAACAGGTGGATTTCTAGGCGATGGTTGCGGGTTGTATCGGCGTGTAAATATGGTAGGGTAAGGTTTATTCGTCACCTAGATAATCTCCCCGGGGCGTGACACAGCCTCCGGGAAACCACCCCCCTTCAGCGATCATTGGAGGAAGCTCTTGCGTTACGATTGGTAGTCCTGCTGCTATGTCCGCCCTTATTACTTGTTATTGCGGCGTGTAAATGTGTAAGGTAGCTAAGAAGAGCACTTAACTTGTGGCACCCGGCGGTGTATCCAGAGATAGATGTAACCTACCGTAGCGCACCTTGTTGCGGCATGTAAAGGTGGTGCGTTTACCGTTGGCAACTGTTTGTGCGTGCTCGTGCACGTGAAGCACCCGGTTGTTGTCACCAGCCTGTTGCGGCGTGTAAAGGTACCATAAAAGTTATTCTCATTATAGCACATAAATCACCAAATCAAAGAATCCTTTTGAATATATTTATAAAATTATAGGGAGACCATGTCCATGGAGAGATGAAAGAGAGTAGAAAACTTTAATACCCCAAATATAAAAATAATTATGTTTCGACATATGCAAAAGGTCTTTGTCAGGCAGGTTTGACTAAGAGTTCAGCATAGGTCAGAATGTTACAATTTTCATGTTGGAAGAAAATACATTTTCTACTATTTTGGTATCTCTCCTGTGGTTGCTCTATTTCAATGATGGATAACCTATGACACGTGTGTCAGCAGTGACACGCCAAGGAGTTTTTGCTGACACACGTATCGTAGTACAGTTTCCCCCTCCGCCCGCCTTTGGATGCTGAGCTGACACTGTAATTGCAAACAGTCAGTGTCAATCACAGTGTCAGCATCTGGAGGCAGGACAAGTGTGTCACGTAATGAAGATGACAATTAAAGTGTCAGCATCCTGCCTCCGAATGCTGATGCTTTGATTGACTGGATGCAATCACAGTGTCAGCTCAGATCCGAAGGCGGGACAAAGGCGGCACGGTAATGCAGCAGAGCTGATTATGTTATCTACGGCGGGATGCTGACACTTTGAGCGATGGAGAGGAACGAGGGATAGGTGAGTTATATTATTTATTATTTTTGTGTGTGCACTAGGATGGGGGCTATATCCAGGAAGGGGGTAATGTACCAGGATGGGGGTGCTATATCCCAGTGTGGGGGCTATATTCAGAATAAGGGGCTATATACTAGAATGAGGACCATATCCAGGATGGGGGGTAATGTACCAGGATGGGGGCTATATTCAACATAAGGGGCTATATACCAAAATAGGGGCCATATCCAGGATGGGGGGGTAATGTATCAGGATGGGTGGTTGCTATATCTCAGTGTGAGGGCTAAATCATGGATAAGGGGTTATATACCAGTGGAGGCCATATCCAGGATGGGGAGTAATGTACCAGGATGGGGGGGTGCCAAAGTCCTAGTGTGGGGGCTATATCCAGGATAAGGGGCAATATTATTACACTCACAAAATAAGCAAATATTTGCTATAAAAACAAAAGGTTTTACAAAATTTGATGTGTAATTTGTGTTTCATAAAACCAAAAATGTATCATTAACAGTGGTCCCTGCTGTAATCAGCCATATTAGCCAATAGCCACAACTACCATCTAATCACTCTTTAGCCACTGAATACAATCCACCATTACTGTAGATGTTGGAAGGCAGATGGGTTATTGGATTAAACTATAAAACATGATATTATGACTCCTTCTTTGCAAAATATAAGATAATTTTACTGGTTATTGTTGAATTATTAAAGGAACCCAAGTGAGATGGCTCATGTAGGACAATGAGCAGATGAGTATAACATTTTGCAAAGACGATTAAAGGGAAAAAAGAGAAAATGAAGGCAGGGAAGGGAAATATATTGCTGAAATCCAATCCTTTCATTAAATAAATTAGTCTGTGAAAGTGTATCTGCAAGTTCTTAGAGACTAGACCCAGGATGAATTAATTCTTCTGCGAGCCGAAGATGTAGCCAAGTCCATATGACTTCCACAGCTTGCATGTGGGATAGAAATCCTTGTATGCTCTGCCATATACTTCTCTAAGAAACATAAAGAACAATACAAGACAGAATGGAAGATCTATTATCGTTATGAATACATTGTGCGTATCTTTTATCCGTTTGAGACTTTGACCTGCACATTTATGAATGGTTGCCCTTGGAAGTCTAGGGACTCGATTTAAAAATTATAAAGGGTTCACAGCACTGTGCACATGGTATGTTGGGTATGAGTCAAAGACAAAGATATGAATTGACCAAAGTTACGGTTGTGTTACCAGTTATGGTTCCTTACTAGAAAATCCAATATTAGGATTGTTATGAAATCCTTATCAAATATGGATATAGATGCTCCTGGAAGTTCTCAAATCTGAACATAGGTACAATATTGCATTCGTTACAGGGTTACATATTTTCTGAACATTTTGTCTGCAATCCAACCACAAACACCACAGCACCAACATATTCAGAGATTGCTATCATTCAAACTCCGTGTCCCAAAGAAATTAGAGTACCTAGAAGAAACCCAAAGAAATGGGAATACACAAATTCCACGCAACAGTTTTAATGTGTGGCACCCTGCAGACCGGTTGCCACTAGAAGTTCAGTCACCCAAATACACACCCAACACACTCCGATCCCAAGACTAAGGACTCTATGCCCAGCAACAGGATGGTGGGAGGAGACAAGTGGAGGGTGGGGAAGTTAGATAAAAAATGGTCAGGAAGGAGGGGAAAAAAACCTGAAAACACTACAGGAAGGCAGTTAGTCAGTTTAATCCGGGAGTCAAGTTCAGTCAGACAGAGAGGAGAGAACACCATTATTACACGAGACTGAAAGGACATGGACCCGGCAGCCTGTACCACCATGAGACTTGTCCGGGTCCCGGGCTACAGAACGTAGAGACAGAAGGAGTCCTAGGGGAACAGGTAGTAGGCAATCCACCTGTGTGCCCAAATTAACTGGAAAGCTGAAGGACTGAGCAGAAACCAGGGTGCCGGCTCTGAGGTGGCCAGGACGCTCCATGCTCCAACCACAATACCGGTCGGTTGCGGGGTCTTTATGTCCCGTGACCCAACCCTGGCGCAGCGTAGAGAAGGCCGCCGTACTAGGGCCGGGGACCAGGCAGGTCACCCAACAAAAGCCTGTGGCCACTGGATCGTAACTTTGCATGCGGAAGTGAGAGACAAAGAGGCCCATGGAAATCAACTCAAAAGGGGGTGATCTGAACAAGCCATCCCAGCTGCTAAGAGACTACTGGAGCCGCCACTGCACTGTGTTGTAACTTGAACATCTGCCGAGAAAGCTATGTAAACCGGGTTGAAGCTCAGCACTGTGTTAGACTGTCATTTCTGCGCCTGAGGAGAGGTAGACTGAATCACCGAGCCGGCAGTAGGAGCCTGCCTGAGAGTATCCCTCATCCCGGCCAGCAGCCAGCTCATCCCCGCTGGCATTCCATTCCCCAAATCACCTCCACAGACAGTACAGTTGCCCTGGGGACCCGCTCTTCTTGTGGAGAGCTAAATCATCATAGTTTGCTACTCCCATCATCCCCAGAAGTCCCGACTACAGCAGCGGCTATACCGGCCGCATTCCACAGGTGGTGTCATGACAAAAACTCTTTATTTTTATTTTCATCCATTTTTCAAATTCCCCTTTTTAACTGGCCGCCCGACGAGGGGATCATGGACCAGATCACGCTGCTATGACATCCACAGCCCCACAACATTGTTTTTTAAAAGCATCACTAGTGGGAGTATCTTTCATTGCTGGTGTGGCATTTTAGATGTAAGACCCCTGACCTCAATCATATACTTACCTTCTGGCATCTTTACCTCTTACTGAATCCTCTAAAGTTCTGCAGCGCCATCTTGTGTCCATAACTTCTGACTGGATGGAAGTCAGAAGTTACGTATACAAGAGTTCAGTGCACATCTGTAAGAGCCACAATGAAGCCACAATGAGGCTTTCATAGACATGTATTAAGTTGTGACCTCTGGAGAGCTCCATGAAACACTGGAGCTGCCCGCAGCTCAAAATCCACAGAGACAGACCGATGTGCCACTGGAAAAAGTAAAGGTGCCTAAGATGAGTATAAGACCTGTGTCAGGGAACCTAACTTATAGAACCATAGAAAGGCTGGAGTGGTGCTTTAAGCCATTTCTGGCACCTCCCATTATGTTGACTTTTACCCACTATACGTGTAGACAGAACATTTCATCATATTCTATCTTTAATAATCAGGAAATTACAGGATTGCGCTCCCCCTCTGAGATGTTAGAAAAGGTTAATTTTGAAGGACCGGGCTCGGTCACCGTGGCTTCTCAAACGGTGGCCTTTCTTTTTTCCTCTAGACCACACAAAGAATCCGCTCAGTGCTTTAAATCTCCCCATGAAATATTGAAAATGCTTTTACAGAGACGGTAACATGTAGAGGCAACAAAAAGGATAAAAAGAAAAAAGAATTCTATTGAAGATGTCAAATAACCAAAGGAAATGAGAGCACTAATTCTATTAGGGATCTGAGCTAATGAATCAAAACTGCAAGAAAGCATTATAATCCAGAAAGCGTTAGTGACAGACTCGCTTCAAACCTGCCATAAAACTGTCACTGTGCTTACCTAACAACATGATTAATATACGCGGCGTACAATAGCATTTTTATAAACATCTAATCGAAATTATATTTCTCTTGGCTGCTTTCAGAGGCAAGCTGTTTATGATTAAGCAAATTCTTTCTGTGCACACACGGCGCTGTGAGGGGAACAGACTGAGAGCTCTATGTTCAGCACGGAGGCAGGAAGCCGATTGTGGCACGGCGCTTTACTGTCACACAGATAGCGCCAGCACAACTGGTTTCACTTGGATTTTTTTCGGCGAAATATGGAGTTGTGACAGCTAGTGACATTTTTGGAGAATGATAAATTGATGGCTAATGTGACTTTGGAGATGTGTGCTGGAAAGCAAAAGGCTTGTGATGGTGTTTTTATCTGAAATTTAATTCAGGATATGTCAGTGTAAAGTGAAGCCTTTATGGTGACACATGGAGGTCTCTCCTAGAAAGTCATAGCTAGTCTGTGTGGCAATACATGGCACAATACAGTATAAGGCTAGGGTCACATTACTGTTTCGGCGCCCTCAGGGGGGTCGCGCTAGAAACTTAGACTTTGGCAGCATAAACGCTGCCAATGTTACCCTATGGACACCCGGGCCTTACTGCGGCTCCAACGCTGACATGTAAGTGAAATATCAAGTTATTTCCTAGCACGATCTAAGACGATGCAGAGCGCGTCTTTTCTTGCGTTAGGAAATAACACAAGATTTCCATCACATGCTGGCGTTGGAGCCGTGTTAGGGGTGGTGTGGCGCCCTGCTCACGCAGGTAGCCACAGACTTCCCTACTGCACAGCTGGGTTTCCACAACAGGTACCTACTACATGCAACACCTTCCACCCCGGCACAGTAGGGGGAGCACCACTTGCTGACCTTAGGCAAGTTCCTCTATAAATACTGCTGCTGGGGGAGGAGTTAGTTAGAGTGTGCAGACGCTAGGAGAGCTGCGAAGACATCCTGGTGATCGGTGCCACGGTTAGGCCCGAACCAGTGACCCGGAGTGGCCTTTCTACGCAAAGCCAAGCTTAGGAGTGGGGAAAGAAGGCGAGGAGTGGAGCCAAGGGAGTGAGAACCGGCAGAGGTTCACCGAAGACATACCGGACTTCGGCAATCCGCACCTGTAGGATTACTTCAAGACTACAGAGAACTCTGTCACACCATGGAGACTTTAGTCACCTGGTCCCCCTTGCGTACCCTGAAAGAAGCAGCCAGACACCGTAGTGAGGCATCACAAAGCAGTGGTCAGAGAGGGTAACCCGTGGAACGCACAGGAGAAGAGAGAGAGGACCAGAGGAAGTAAGGAGGCCAGTCTGGCTACATGCAGACAGGGTTTCAGTAACCACAGAGAAGCTGAGGAGGCCTTATACCCACTTGCTGTGGAAGCTCACTGTGCACCTGGTCACCCGACAGTACCCTGGGAAAATCTTTACCTGCTAATACCACCAGTAATAAGGTAAAAGAGACTTTCTACAGTGTGTGTGCGTCATTCGTCTCCGCTCCCGATGGCCTTTATAAACTGCTCCATCACTCCCTATCCCGACTTAAAGTCCACTCCAAGCTGCCCCTTTACACCACGCTGTCCTGGAGGCCCAGCTCTACCTGTAGGGAGCTTTGCCATCTCAGCCGCATTACCATCAACCTCTGGAGGGCTGTGGCGGTGCTGGTGACCCATCACCAGGTACTACAGGTGGCGTCCTCTAGTCCTCTCTCTCCTCCAGCGCGGTCCACGGGTTACCCTCTCTGACCACTGCTTTGTGATGCCTTTCTACGGTGTCTGTCTCCCTCTTTCTGGGTACGCAGGGGGAACCGGGTGACTAAAGTCCTGCAAGGATGGTGAACCCGTTGCCCCACTTTGGTTGGAAGGAAGTGCATGACAATGACCCGGCTGTCAGTTTGGTAAAGCAGCTGATAACCCAGGAGTCAGCAAAGTTGCCAGAAAATCCCCAACCGGAAGTCAAACATCTGTGGAGCGAGCGGAGTAAGCTGTTCATTTACCAGGAGAAGCTCTGCAGGAGGCACATCAACCCAAGGACCCACGAGATGGTCTGGTAAATCATCATGCCAAATTCAGAAGTCCAGATGGTCTTGAACGCTTACCACAACCAGAATGGTCATTTTAGGTGGAAGAAGCTAGAGATGCTACTGAAAGATAGGTTCTTTTGGGTCGGCATGCGTGGATCCATTGAGAGGTGGTGTAAGAACTGTGAACCCTGCAACCTCAGAAGAAAAGACTTACAGAGCCAGAAAGCACCGCTCCAGCCCATCGTGATGAAACAGCCTCTGGAAATAGTAGCCCTGGACCACGTAAAACTGACTTCAAGTAGATCTGGCTACACATACTCGTTGACCATGGTAGACCATTACTCGAGGTTCTTAATGGTTGCCCCGTGAAAGACTTGACAGCTGCCACAGCTGCCAGAACATTCCAAAACGTATTCTACATACCATTAGGTTATCCAGAACAGGTCCTAACAGACCAAGGATCAGCTTTCAAAGCAGAGATCTTCCAAGAGTTCTGCCACATGTATGGGTGCAAAAAGATTAGGATGACCCCATATCATGCCCAAACCAACGGATTATGTGAGAAAATGAATGGTATCATCATTGACATGTTGAAGATCTTACCTATGGAGGAAAGAAACTAATGGCCGGAGAAACTACCAGACTTGGTTGATATGTACAACCACATTCCAGTAAGTTCTACAAACTGTACACCAGCTTACCTGATGAGAGCCCGTACAGGAAAGTTACCCATAGACTTGGAACTCGGAGTAGTCGATCCCAAAGCAGAAGATTCAATACCCAACTGGAATGAAAACCCTCGAACAATACAAAATGGTTCAAGCCTGTGTCGAAGACAACCTGGAGAAAGCCCATGAAAAGCAAGAAAGGGACTATAACAAACATGCTCCAGCAGAACCTATAACACCTGGAAGTATTGTCTCAAAGAGGAAAAGAACCCAACACAAATTGGATAATCAGAGGAAACAGAACCTACGTTCTACTAGATTACGGATATGACAATGACAAAGTGTGTCTCATCAGTAAGAACGGAGGAAAAACCACTCACACTGTGTCAAGAAACCACATCAAAAAGTGTCCAACTGAATGGGAAAACCAAAATCCCCCAACTCAACCAATACAAGAGTCAGAACCAGTACAAGAGCTAAATCCAAGTGAAGAACCAAAGGAGAAGGTAGTCTCAACCATCTTAGGAATATTCCCAGCAGATTGGCCTCAACAAGATGGAGCCATCTTAGTGCCTTTACTGAATTTCTACCAGCCCGAAGTGATGATACAAAGGAATCAGGAAGAATACCCGTTGCTAGAGAATCTGAGGATCCTGCAATCGGTTCACCTGCTAGCCCTGTAGTGAGACTAAGGCCACGCAGATGCTTACCTGACATACCTGCACCATGCCCTTCACTAGAAACCTCACCTGAGACAGTGACACCTCTAGTGCATAGATCACAAAGAAGCACACAAGCTCAACCCCTGTCTAGTTATGGAGAGTGGGCTGTGGGCACAGTAAATGCAAGGTAGAACACACTGAGAAGTAACATGCATAGTAGTTGTAAAATGAGAATGTACTGTAAATAGTAATGCACAGAAAGGTAAAAGGTAAGCCAAAAACCAGGTACACAACATCAAGAGAGGGGTGATTGGAGCTGTCTAGGGAGAGTAAAAACTTGGCCAAGAGGTGACCCCAGGGCCAGGAGGCCTACAGCACTTATGATCGGTAGAGGCCCATATAGTACCTAGGACTCCTACGCCGAAACACCCACAGTAGATGTTGTTGTGTATTTTGAACTGTTGAGCCTACAGAGACTTTACCTGTAAGGACTTGTTGAACTTTTGAAAGACTTTTTTACCTTTAAACTGTTCCCCGGATTGCATTAGAAAGGACCATGGTCACAGGACTGCTGTGACAACAAACTTCTTTTTCTTTTTCAAAGCCTGCGGTGAATGGACTAGCACCGTATGGACTTACCTGTTTTCTATTTTTCAAAACTTTTTCAGTGGTTTTTGTAAATTTTTATATTTTGAGACTCTGTAAATATGTTACCTGTATTATTGTTAATAATTGTTGAAACCAAAAATGCTCAGTCCAAGAGTACTAAAATTACCTAGTGGGTATGTGCCCTGCTCACGCAGGCAGCCAGGCTTCCTAATGTACAGCTGGGTTTCCGTAGCAGGTAGCTACTACATGCAACACCTTCCACCCCGACACAGTAGGGGGAGCACCACTTGCTGACCTTAAGCTAGTTCCCCTATAAATACTGCTGCTGGGGGAGGAGTTAGTTAGAGTGTGCAGATGGTAGGAGAGCTGCAAAGACGTCCTGGTGATCGGTGCCGTGGTTAGGCCTGAACCAGTGACCCGGAGTGGTTCTTCTATGCTAAGTCAAGCCTAGGAGTGGGGACAGAAGGCGAGGAGTAGAGCCAAGGGAGTGAGGAAGCGGCGGAGGTTCACCCAAGACGTTCCGAACTTCGGGGGTCTGCACCTGTAGGATTAATTAAAGACTACAGAGAACCCCGTCACACCATGGAGACTTTAGTCACCCGGTCCCCTGCGTACCCATAAAGAGGAAGCCAGACACCGTAGAAAGGCATCACAAAGCAGTGGTCAGAGAGGGTAACCCGTGGACCGCGCAGGAGGAGAGAGGACTAGAGAAAGTAAGGAGGCCAGTCTGGCTGCATGCAGACAGGGCTTCAGTAACCGAAGAGAAGCTGAGGAGGCCTTATACCCACTTGCTGTGGAAGTCACTGTGCACCTGGTCACCCGACAGTGCTCTGGACGTCTTTACCTGCTAATATCACCAGTAAACAGGTAAAAGAGACTTTCTACAGTATGTGTGCGTCATTCCTCTCCGCTCCCAGTGCCCCTTATAGACTGCTCCATCACTCCCTATCCCGACTTAAAGTCCACTCCAAGCTGCCCCTACGCTGCCCGGAGGCCCAACTCTACCTGTAGGGAGCTTTGCCATCTCAGCCGCATTACCATTGACCTCCAGAGGGCTGTGGCGGCGCAGGTGACCCATCACCAGGTATTACAGGTGGCGTCACATGACAAACTCTAATCCCCTGTACATACACCCCTTATTGAAGTGTCACCCAGGCGCTGCCACTCGTGACATCTCCGTGAGAGCACCCACCGAGTCTGATACTCAAGTACCCCAGGGCCTGGGGCTCGACATATCAATCTCCTTAGGTAAGTATTGGCAGCGTTATCGCGGAGCTAACATGGTGTTAGCATCGCGTTATTGTTGCCAAAGTCTAAGTTTTAAGCGCAACCCTCCGAGGCGATCTAAAAATGTAAATCTGACCCTAGCCCAACAGAGGTTCTCACCCCTACAAGATATGTTTCTAGAAAAGAGAAGCTCCTTAATACCACATGCAATGTAAAAACAGTGCTATCTAATTGGATTTTCGATGCCTTCATAAGAAATCAGAGGCATAAACAGGTACAGTATGCTTCAGAAGACTTCTATGGGTGCAATATTAAAGGGGTTTCCACTATTCGACAACCCATTTTTAAATACTATATTCCTTAGTGTAAAATAAGAATAAAAGATATTCACCTTCCAATTTCAACACCAAGTCTCCATGGGCTTGAATTACATTTTTATGCCAATTTAGCACTGCAGTCAATCAGTGACCATTAATGGGCTTCTACACTCAATCTTCCTAGACCCATGACCTCTGGTGTTCTTGGCTCAGGGCTGGACTCCCTGACTGTCTTTGAACCTGCACTCCAGTAAAGTGGACCAGGGTTCCCTCCCTGAGTATGGGTGCTCGGGCGGTCCCCTCCTTTGGTCTGGGCTGCCTGTTCTCTTGCTCCAGGCCCCCTCCCTGGAAGTTTCCCTTTTCTCACTCGGAGGCTCCCTGTGCTCTGTCTTTCTTCAGTGCTGACTAGAACTCACTGTGTGTCCTCTCTCCTCCCCTAACTCTCCCCCCAGGACTGGTCTCCAACCATTTACTAGGCTTGAGTGTGGGAGTGCTGGGATGAGAGCCTCCCACAGACATCTGCCTTCACACTGTGACAGGGGTTACCTCACACTCATTTATGTGTGCAGTACCCCAATTGTGATGCCTGGACCAGGTGGGGCACCACATTCCCCCCATACTATGGAACTCTCTGCCCTCAACACATCAGGCTCTCGCCCACCGTGGAAACCTTCAGAAAGAACCTGAGGACCAACCTCTTCCAACAAGCCTAAAACCTGCAATGATACTCAGTCTATTGAACTGCCACATGACCAGCTCTACCCTCTCCTAGTGTATCCTCACCCATCCCTTGTAGACTGTGAGCCCTCGCGGG
Source organism: Allobates femoralis (assembly GCA_033576535.1). Lineage (NCBI taxonomy): Eukaryota > Metazoa > Chordata > Amphibia > Anura > Aromobatidae > Allobates > Allobates femoralis. The sequence goes on from JARQOC010000004.1 coordinate 107,850,134, forward strand.
CAGGGTCCCCTCTCCTTCTGTACTTGTGTGTGGCTTGTAGTACTCATGCTCGGGTGGTACAGTGGCTCAAGTAGTTAGCAGTGCAGCCTTTGCAGCACTGCAGTCCCAAGGTCCTGGATTAAATTCCCACCAAGGACACTAAGGACAACATCTGCAAGGAGTTTGTATGTTCTCCCCGTGTTTGCATGGGTTTCCTCTGGGCACTCCCGTTTCCTCCGACCTTGCAAAGACAATCATTATTGATGTATGTAGAGTGCTATGGAATTAATAGCACTATATAAATGAATAAATATAATACATATGCTTATTGTATGCCCTTTTTCACATGTAAAGCACCATGACATAAATTGTGATGTAATATAATAATAGCCTGAATTCCTGGATACAAACTGTACTGTATTAAATCTCTTACACCGGCTAAGACTGGTGTCTTACACCCAGTCAGAATGCAGTAATTCACAAGCTTTATCTGGTCTCAGAGAACACTCATTTTAATGACAATAGATATCATGGACATTACATACAGAATGCCTAGGCCAAAGCATGTGCATCTTTGAATGCCTAGGCAAAGCATGTGCATCTTTGAATGCCTAGGCAAAGCATGTGCATCTTTGAATGCCTAGGCAAAGCATGGGGATGTAGCAACATCTTTGAATGCCTAGGCAAAGCATGTGCATCTTTGCTTTACATGTGTAATAAATTATAAGGAACTTGTTCTCTGTTGCCTACTGTGGTAGCGGTTTTTGATCCTAGGTGTTTGGCGTTAACCAAAGGTGCTAATAGTTGTTACAGGAAGTCTAAGTAAATATTTTAATTATAAAATTAAAATGCAAAAGTCTATCAGATATGGCAAAGGTTGTGAAAAATATATTTTAATCCATTGAAAATGCCACGAAATGCTGGCGGTCATCAAAACTGTGATCATGTGTCAGCAATCTGAGAAAGTCAGATACAATAGAATGAACTTTTGGGACACAGACAGGAGGGCAGGATGACCCAGGAACAAGATTTATGCTGATATATATCATCGCTTTTTTACGACTCCTCCAAAGCATTTGCACAGTAAGGGGTTTCCTATAGGAATCCCATCTTAAAAAGTGATGGATCTAAGAGGTGGACAGGCCTACTGAAGATGTGTAAAGAAGATATGTTGATAGAACAAAAAAAAACCTTGGAGGGGCAATAAAATTCTGGCTTCCCAGCTTCTTCATGAGCTCATTGATCAAGGTAGCTGACAGGCAGTCTAAATTATTCCAGTGATTGACAGGAAAGACTTGAAGACAGACCTCTGCATGAACCTGCCATGACCTCAAGAAAGTTTGGGAAGTGACTCTGATCTTTGCTGATTTGTGTTTAGACCCACCTTCTACATCCTGATGGGTCTTTGACATGGAGAAGCTGGGCAGGTTCCAGCCTCAGGTTCACTCCTAATTCCAGGAGGTCTGTGTGTCTATGCCAGTCCCCCCTGCTGAGGACACATGCTCCTATTGTACAAACCCTGCAGCCAACTCCTTGGGGGCCCCTTTCATCCTCTCATTTTTGAGTTGGGCTCATCCTTGCTCTTTTTACAACTCCTGCAATAACAAAGCTTTGGGTAAATTGATGCTATCCTATTCCTGCTTTCTAGTAAAGATTATTTGAAGTTTGCCCATCACTGCAAAAAAGAAAGAAAAAAAGGTATGAACCATTACCAAAGTAAGGAGAGAACATTTTCTATTATTTCAATCAGTAGAAAAATGAGCGGCACTCACCAGTATGCGTCTTCACTTTTATTAAAGCCAGGTTACAGGCAGCATGGCAAGGGGAGGGAGTGTGGAGTACAGGTGATGACGGGCACCGTTTCGCAGCGATAAGCCGCTTCTTCCGGTCAGGTCTCCTTCTAAATATATTTTCTATTATTTATTTCATACGCTTATATAATTCCATTAATTCCACAGTACTATACAGAAATTATCATCACTGTCCCCATAAGAGCTCCCAATCTAAATTCCCTATAAGTATATCTTTAAAGATTAGGAGGAAATCAGAGTAACCAGTAGAAAGCCACACAAACATGGGGAGGACTACAACTGAATCCTTGAGTAATTTTAATAAGGTACAAATGTTTGTACCATGTTAGCCAGTAGATAGAAAAATATTAGCCTCAGTGGTTGATATCTTTTAATGGCTAACTGAAAAGATGGTAAGAAAAAGCAAAGCAAGCTTTTGAGGCACTATGGCCTCTTCATCAGCCTTAAAGGGAACCAACCACCCCAAATGACCCCCCCGGACTGTTAATATGTGTCCATACACCCAGCAGACACATTTGGGGAAATCGTTTTTGCTAAAAAAACAGATTAGTAGAAGCTAAGATATAGCTTTATAAACTTTAAAAAATCTTGCCGACTGGGCGTTACCTAGCTGCCGGGGGGTGGAGCGCTGCGCAATATGTACTACCTGGTCCGGTGACGTCCCTGCAGTCCTGTTCGGTGCTGTCCCGCTGCTCTGTCGGTGCTGTCCCGCTGCTCTGTCCGTGCTGTGCAGTGTACATGCTGTGCCCCAGGCCGGTAACATGATTATCGGTGCGGGCGCCGGGCAATGGGGACGCTTCCTGCTTCCTCCTGCCAATCCCGCCCAGGGCAGCCCTGCACCAATGAGAACGCAGGGCCATTGTGTCATGTGATCGCCGCTGTGACCCGTGACTCATGGGTCCTGAGCCAATCACAGCGCAGGGGCGGTTACATGACATCACTGGCCCTGCGTTCTCATTGGTGCAGGGCTGCCCTGGGCAGGGATTGGCAGGAGGAAGCAGGAAGCGTCCCCATTGCCCGGCGCCCCACCATAATCATGTTACCGGCCTGGGCACAGCATGTACACTGGCACAGCACCGGACAGAGCAGCGGGGCACAGCACCGGACAGAAGTGCCGGGCAGAGATTTCCTTTAGCAGGAAGAGTCGGCAGATTTTTAAAGTTTATAAAGCTATATCTTAGCTTCTACTAATCAGTTTTTTTAGCAAAAATGATTGCCCCAAATGTGTCTGCTGGGTGTATGGACACATATTAACAGTCCGGGGGTGTCATTTGAGGTGGTTGGTTCCCTTTAATGATAGAACTTCTGGAGAAACACATTATATATATTCAAATGCAAAACATTGCACAGGTGACATGAAGAATGTAGTGGTCAGATGGGAGTGAGAAGGAGCAGCTGGGGAAGCCTGCAGGCCTTTTTCTTGAACCGACGACATTCCCTTCATCTACTGTATATCCTTAATAGACAATGTCCACTCTACTGGTGAATACATTACAGAGCACAATCTGCTCAATCTTTTATAGCAAAGAAATATCATGAGAACTACAGAAAGTAACTATATACTAGTGCATCTCAATGAATTAGAATATCATCAAAAAGTTAATTTATTTCAGTAATTCAATACAAAAAGTGAAACGCATATATTTTATAGAGTCATTACAAACAGAGTGATCTATGTCAAGTGTTTATTTCTGTAAATGTTGATGATTATGACTCACAACCAATGAAATCCCAAAGGTCATTATTTCAGATAATTAAATTAGAGCGGATGATGGTATAAAAACCACGCTGCCATATTCCATGAGTCATTAAAGGGTGAATATAAAATTGAAACATGGCAATATTACATTCATTTTTTATTATATTCTAATTCATTGAGATGCATTAGTATATGGCAATGGGAGAAATACCTACACGTATTATCATGCTAATTAATGGAACCTGACATCAAATTCATGTTACCGAAACGATGGGCAGCGTGAAGCAGACGCTACCAGAATTAATGTAAGCTGCAGCCTTCATTGAAAATATACTCTGGACAGCCACACCGGGAACTAGGAATCTTCGATGTCTTGTCTAATACCTGTCCGTGTTGGCTTCTTCCCACTCCCCTAGCCTGAATGTCTCTCTAAGGTACATAACATGCCGCAATTCGCCTGGTGATATGAGGCGATCTAACGTGCGTGTGCACGTTTTTCATGGTCTCCTCAGATCGCCGATGGCAGCATGACACACCCAATTTCACCCTGAAAGTAAGGCGATGTGTCGCTCCGGAAATCGCCTCACCCACAGCGGAAGCAATCCTGCCTAATTCCATCGCTGCTTCACACGCCGCAATTCCAAAGGCAATGTGGGCGTACATGTTCAGCGCGGCGAGGAGATAGGCGTGGCACAGTGGTTTACACATGCACCCCATACACGCTCATTGGACAACGCAACAGCGTTACGATTGGTCAGTCCTGCTCTGGCAGGCTGGCTAATACATGACTCCATTGTCTGTCGGAATTTAGCACAAATACACGCTCGAGTCATCAACAAATATGGCGCGGTGTCAAGTGATAGCCAATGGGAACACAGTAGCCCACACCAATCATTTCAGCATTTCAGACGGGCGCTGACTCCAGCACGCTGTGGCACACCTACGGGAAATCATAGGCAATGCTCTTTCCATCCTATCGCCTAACACGGAAATATCACCTTAACGATTGTGGCTGATTATTTAACACTGTTCAGAAATCAGGCGACAGGCGAGAGGCGATTTATCGCCGCGAAATTCCCCAATCACACGCCGCAACCGAGAGACAATTTCACGACAATTGCTCCGGGGCGACATATCGCCTTTATGATCTCCAGGCGATATTGCGGCATGTGAGGGTACCTTAAGGCTATGTACCCACTGGATGTATTTTTTTGTGCGGCATTTTTGCTTCGTATGTCAGCTGAACAAATGTAGCTGTGTAGAAACAAAAGCAGCACAAATATATTGCGTTTGTGCTGTGTTTGTGCACATTACATACGCAGCACAAATAAGTGGACACACAAAGACAGACAAACACAGACAAACACACAGACACACTTTCTCACCCTTGCCAGCAAGCCAATGGTGATCCCTGGTGACTTCTTCCTCTATGCATCAGCAGGAGCTGTGTTTATTGTCCTTCCAGGGCCTGTGCACCATGTGACTGCCTGAAGTCACATGACAAGTCATATGGCATAGATCCTGGAAGTCAATCGTGCAGCTTCCGCTGATGCACAGAGAAAGAAATCACCAGGGATCTCCGAGGAATCGCCATGGAGGGTGAGTATTGCAGTGTTTTTGTTTCGGAAATCGCTGGAAAAAAGCATCATTAACTGACTTTGAGAATACCATCCGTTTGTGATGGTTTTTTGGGGGTTTATAATGGAGTTTATATGGCAAACACAGCCAAAAAATGGGCATGTAAATTGACAGGGACTAGTGATGAGTGAGTATACTCTTTACTATTCGCTATTCGAATGGATAGTATGGTATTCGCGATACTAAGTACTCTGGGAGTGTTTTGAATTTTACTCATGAAATTCGAGTGAGCTGCCTAGCATGTTTGCTGACTGATTTTCAGCCAATAAACATGCTGGGATTGCTTGCCAATCATAGTGATGCCCATTCTTCTTTGATAATGGAATTACTGTGATTGGCAGATGCAGTATAATAAAAAAAAAAATAAAGACTCTAACCGAATAAGCGATGAGGTCTGGGGGGCAGTAAAAAGGCAGACGTGAATGATAACGTGTTCAAACTGCATAGGAAGAGTATACAGACATAATGTAGACTATGTCTGCATACTGTTCTGGCATACAGCTGTCTGAGTGACAGCACTTAGTGAAGATAGATAGATGGTAGAATAGGTAGATTGGGCTTACTAGACTCCCGCTGCTGCTTCCAGGTTTACTCATTAAGCTTCCTGCATATTCACTGCACTGTCCAGTAAACAGCCAATCACAAACGCTTGCACTCTGTGACAGCCTCTGTGATTGGCTATTCTAATCAGAGTGCATTTCCACAATGCTTGGTTGCCATGCACATTAGTTTTTGGCAACAAACCTGCTGTCATAGGATGTTAAATAAATAACTAATTTAAAAAACGCATAGGGCTTCACAGTATTTCTGAGTGTGGAGCCCACTGGGACGGGGTACTCGGTACCGGACCGGGGTACTGCTGGGGATATCACAGCGGTCTTGGTCCGGACCGTGTCCCGGGTTCCGCAAGTAATGGGGGTAATATTTTCTGGGGAGTTTGTCGTGACGCCACCCACATAGTTGTTGATTGTCATGAATATGAATATTTCTCATGATTTTTTCAGGATGATTGAAGAGTCAGCCACATCTAGCTCTCCCATCCCTCTAACTTTTGAGTTTGTGAGTAGCTTACATAGATCCTCTTCATGCAACCCCCCAGCCTAAGCCATTTACGACCCCTAATAAATGCCTGGGGCTGAGGGGGCAGAGCTTACGGGTTTCAACCAGATCTGTTCCTAAAGAAAATCCTTTGTCTAAACTTACAGTGTTTTCAATATTGAATTTAAGAAGACCCGTTCATGCCACATGCACATAATTCATATTTTCAGATTAATCACCGGTTTGCGCATTCCATGATATGTTTTGTACCGTTATGCACCACTCAGGAGCCGGGCAACCAAGCCCTGCCGTTCTAAACCTCCTACATGGGTCATATTTGGTATCAAACTTCTCAGAATTACCTGACATGAAATATGAGTTATAGATCATAATTGTGAGCCCACCCCATCCCCAGATATGAAGGATGGGGATTTATTAAGCATGGTGAAAGAGGAGGTCTTAGTGGACAAGCCCACAGGGAGTGGTCACTCCAAGCGGTGGGGACCACAAATTCCCCCTGCTTTCAGTGTTTCAGTGAACGAGGTGACGGGGAAAGAAGCAGTGACTGTGGTAGTGGTGGTATCTAAAGATGTGGGCAGCAGGGATAGAAGCTGAATTCACCTGTCCATCGTGGCTGAAACAGGATGTCATCAGTGCACAGTGGTGACAGAAGCTGTGGTAGGTGAATGGAGCAACTGTACCCTATAGTGATGTCCTGTTTCAGAGGAGAGTGATAGAAGCTGTATACTGCAATGAAAGTCACGAGAAGTAAAGTAAAAAACAGATGTAGGTGTGGGTAGGATAGGGAGAATAATAAGAATTTTTTAATACATTCCAAAAGTGGTCCAGGCTCTCCCATCAAAGTTTGTATCCTCTTAAAATATTGCAGTCATCATAATATATGGCATTATGTACTACCAATTGCTCATTTTGCCTTTCTGTCCAGTTAATTCTTCTATTTTGCCTTTCTAAGCTTTGTGTAGAAACAAGAAATCTCTTTTCCTGCACCAGTCCTCCCTCTGTTCAACTCCTGACCCAGCTGTTCCCTCCTTTCTCCTGCCTGGGACTTTGCAGCGATGATTCATGCAGAGAAAAGAGACTTCCTCTCCCACTTAGAGCTTAGAAGAATTCAGCTACTCTATCTTTAATCATTGACCTAATGGAAAAGAAATAAATTAGTTGGGTAAAAGGGCAAAATGAGTAATTGTAAGTACACAGTGCTATATAATATGATGACTGTAATGTATTACAAGAATAAAAATGTTGATGGCAGTGGTTTTTTTAAAGCTAAATATTTAGAAAGGGCATTTTAGAGTATCGGACTACCCTTTTAGAACTCTTGGACTTCTTACCTCCTACTGATTTGGAGACATTATTCTCACCTCTTCCTAGCATACGTCTCCAGCAGTTGTGAGGCAGTTGTGAGATAGATGAGCCTTTACTAAAACAAAAAGTGCAAATAACTGCAATATAATTTCCATTTTATCACAGAGACATCAGTCTACACATTGTGACTCTGGTTTAGTAGAAAAAAAGACAATGAGCAGCATCACTGCAGCAAGAAACTCATCTAAGCGAGTCGGACATTAAAGCCATCACCTTGTACTGATGCAGCGATTTGTATCTACTGCCGGTACAGACGCTACACATTGTGGTATCATTGTCCTACAGGTCCATTCATGCAACCTGTGATGAATCTCGAACTCCCCAAATAAAATGATTCATGCGTTTCATCACTATTCACTATTACCTCTATTACTCATATGGTACCTGCGGCAGTTTCAGATACGCATCCCAGCACAATTCACTCATTTCTTTTCTTTTATTTATATCCTCTCCTGCGTTTTGTCTGAGTGAACACAAACCCTTTCCCCCAGGCTTAGTAATACCAATGTCCCAGGCCACATTTAATCAACAAAAAGCTAAACACTTCCAATCTGTAACGGTTCATCTGGAAGCGTGCCGCCTCTCTCCGGGCCACAATAATGACTCTTCTTGCTATCGGTGGCAGGGTCCTACTTTATAATGCTGCTATCCCTCACTGTCAGGCCTGTCTTGTGAAGAATTTTTATTACACTTCATTCTTCTCCCAGGCAGAGATTTCTCCTTTTTCTTCTCCTAAATCCCCTTTAACGGAAAAAAAAAATCAAACAAAAAGACACAGGGCAGAGAAAGTCAAATCCGATCATAAGAAGAGTTTGGCTTCAGATAGCGAGGTTTTCAGGCACTTTTGTCTGTCACTGAGTAAGAGGCCTAAAGCCTGTGGTTTCCCTACCGCTGGCGCAGAAACTGACCACTTCTGTCAAGCAACGCTTCAAAAATTAAGATGGAAAGATTTTATTGTAACAAACAGTTGGTTAGGGCGTTGAAAGAAGTTGCTGATGCATCTGTATTCATTTTCTGGCATGTCGGGAACATTTGTGCTGCTTGCTTTGAAGAAAATGCAGACTTCATTGATAATTTAGATAAAGTAAAGACGCAGTTCAGACCTGATGGTAGATGAGGACACAGCAACTTTACCTCTTCGTTCACCAACAAAGGGTCAGGAAAATGCCAGTGCTGCAAGTAAGTGCTGCAATCAAGGAGGGTGGGGGGCATTTCTTTCTTTTGGGTTTCTGCTTGCGCAATGAAGGAAAATAGAAAGTCATATGAAAGGAAAAACGTTCAGGAAACGGGTAAACGAATAAACAACATAAAAGACATAAAAAAAATTCAGAGTTTCCTGAAAGGAGTAAAATACTCATCAGGTTTGCCTAAGGCTAGGGTCACATTACCGTTTGTGGCGTGCACAGGGGGGTCGCGCTAAAAACGTAGACTTTGACAGCTTAAACGTGGTGCTACCGCCAGGGTTACCGCTGCCAATGCTACCCTATGGAGAGGCATCCGGTAGCGCAGCTCCAATGTGGCCATCTGAGTGAAATCTCGTGTTATTTCCTAAAGCGAGAAGAGACGTTGTTGAAAGTGTCTTTTCTTGCGCTAGGAAATAATGCAAGATTTCACTCAGATGGCCACATTGGAGCCACGCTACGGGACACCTCTCCATAGGGTAGCATTGGCAGCGTTAATGCAGTTCTACCCTGGCGGTAGCATCACGTTTATGCTGCCAAAGTCTAAGTTTTTTGCGTGACCCCTCTGAGCAAACGGTAATGTAACCCCAGCCTAAGAATGAAAGACATCATGTCATCAGCATATAGCCAGTTTCTGCCCAAAATCTGCTCGTAAGGCTTTGTGAACACAATGTCTTCAATCCAATATAGTTTTGGTGAAGTCTTGTTTACCATCGTATGCTTTACTCTATTCAATAATAAAGAAACCATTATCGTTACAAAATCTATGGCAACATGCTAAAAAAAAGACTTTCTGGTTCCTTTTTAACCTTCCCAATGACTTGTATTGTGAATACAGAGCGCCTTTCGAGAGGCAAACAACAGAAGAATAAACATCACTTCATTTAACCACTTTGTATTACCAGAAACCTGAAGTGGTTAAAAAACGTTGGAATGCCTGAACATATGAACAGAAAGCTGTTTTAGGTTGTGGTCACAGTTGACATGCGTTTTTTTAGTGCCTTTTAAAAACGCATGCTTTTTTACATGCTTTTTTTCATGTCATCGGGTAGGGTCACATTACAGACATGAATTGCATTCACCGCATCCGGATCCGGATGCGGTGAACGCAATGCCGATCACACACATTTTGTGACCAAAATGTGTGCTGAATACCGCTGTGCAGTAACCGGATGGCTCAGGATGTGTAATCCTGAGCCATCCGGTAACTGCATAGGTTGCTGATCCCGGCTATTGCCGGGATCAGCAAACTGTCCTATGAGTATTAAATAGTTAAAATAACTAACCAAAGTAATGTTTCAGGTCTATAGGGGGGTCTTAGACCCCCCTATAGACCGGCCGCCCACTCCGGTGGGCTGCTACTACAATATCCCCGATGGCACGGGCTCCTTGGAGCTCCGTGCAAGTTCCCACAACTCCCGCCCCCCGTATCTGTACAGAGGGGTGCCTGCACCCCTCTGTTAGAATTATCCCTAAATGTGGCATACACAGATTAGTTATAGTAATAAAGGTCGATAGTTACGTCATTCTTCATAGTTTATCAGCATCCATCTATGGGCGGGGCTTTGTTCTTCTGCCGCCGCCCATGGAATGATGATGGCCGCCTCCTGTGGCCTTCTCCCTGTCTTTTCAGGGCCGGCGCGTCATGAAAGGGGCGGGGCTACGGTCGCATCATACCGTAGCCCCGCCCCTTTCATGACGCGCCGGCCCTGAAAAGACAGGGAGAAGGCCACAGGAGGCGGCCATCATCATTCCATGGGCGGCGGCAGAAGAAAAAAGCCCCGCCCATAGATGGATGCTGATAAACTATGAAGAATGACGTAACTATCGACCTTTATTACTATAACTAATCTGTGTATGCCACATTTAGGGATAATTCTAACAGAGGGGTGCAGGCACCCCTCTGTACAGATACGGGGGGCGGGAGTTGTGGGAACTTGCACGGAGCTCCAAGGAGCCCGTGCCATCGGGGATATTGTAGTAGCAGCCCACCGGAGTGGGCGGCCGGTCTATAGGGGGGTCTAAGATCCCCCTATAGACCTGAAACATTACTTTGGTTAGTTATTTTAACTATTTAATACTCATAGGACAGTTTGCTGATCCCGGCAATAGCCGGGATCAGCAACCTATGCAGTTACCGGATGGCTCAGGATTACACATCCTGAGCCATCCGGTTACTGCACAGCGGTACAGGGAACCGCTGCAAAAACTGCTGCCTGCATGATTTTTAACGCAGGCAGCAGTGCCGGATACGGCCACCGGATGGCTTGTGAAGCCATCCGGTGTTTTGCATTGGCTCCTATGAGGAGCGTTTCCTGGTCCGGTTTTGAGCTTTTTCAAAGCTCAAAACCGGATCAGGATTTTGTAAAAAAAACGGGAATGTGACCCTACCCATCATGAGTTTTTTAAGGTGTCTGATGGCTCCCTGCGTTTTTGGCTGCGTTTTGGAATCTGCACCCAAAAATAGTGCATGTACTATTTTTTGGTGCGTTTTGAAAAACGCATGCGTTTTCTAAAACACATGCGTTTTTTTAACATGGGCTCCTATGGAAAACGCATGCGTTTTTGAATGGCACTAATTGTACATGCGTTTTTGCATGCGTTTCCCATAAGGCCCAAAATTAAAAAACACATGCGTTTTTTGAAAAGCACCAACAACGCATGGGACTGTCACACATGCTTTTTGGCTATTAGGGCATGCGTTTTTTAACATGGGCTCCTATGGAAAACGCATGCGTTTTTGAATGGCACTAATTGTACATGCGTTTTTGCATGCGTTTCCCATAAGGCCCCAAATTAAAAAACACATGCGTTTTTTGAAAAGCACCAAAAACGCATGGGACTGTCACACATGCTTTTTGGCTATTAGGGCATGCGTTTTTTAACATGGGGGCCTATGGGTGCGTTTTTTACATGCGTTTTTGAAAACGCAGGTCTCCAAAAACGCATGTGAAAAATGCTACTGTGACCCCAGCCTTACATAGAAATGCATTTATTCATTCTTTTGACAGCTTTTTGAAAGGCTCATCAGAGTGTCACCAACAATTTACACTGTACCACCAGGAGTCATATTGTGCCTGAAAATATAAAAGGGATTGGGGTGATGAATGGGTTCATGTTCGATTTTGAATGTTTGATATTTAGGAGGGCTCTTGGGACTGACAATTTAAACATTAGGGCAGTGCCTCATTTCCCTAAGCTAGTGTTAAATAGGTTGTCCAGTTTAAAACTGATAATTCTGCAGTCACTCTATGTGACTGCAGTCTTATCAATCCTCCCAGCACACGCACTGGGTGCTGTTAGGATTCGCCAGTTTCTAACCCGAGAACGGATCACAATTATGCCGTATGCATGTTTATGACAACAAAACGACTAGTGGGTATGGCCTCGCTCAATACAAGTGTATGGAGCAGGTGTGTCTGACTAGAGGGTGTGGCCTTGCTCCATACACTTGACTCACCCAAGGTATGGGGACTCAGGTATCTGGGACCTCTGCTTCGTATGGATGTCACTGATGGCCTGGCCAGACCTGTGGCCCTGGGGCCTTACTTAAAAAAGGGGGTAGTTGGTGTTGGAATGAAGAAAATTTATAAAGTTTATGGTAACGCCACCCACAGATCCTAGTGAAAGAGCACCAGCGCTGCTTCAGTCCGCCGGAGGGTGAAGGCACAGTAGCCGAGATGGTATAGCTCCCTGCAGGTGGAACTGGCCCTCTGCGGCAGGGATACACCTGTAGAGATAAAGGTGCAGATGATGGAGGTAGTAGTTGCAGCACAGCAGAGGATAAGCACACAGAGATGCAGTCTCCCGTGGTATGCCTTCCTGGATGTAACCCGTGTCCTGCTGCTGATGCCTGTCCTGGGGTAGCCTGCTTAGTACCAGGCCCGTTGAGGTGCTCTGACGATCCCGGCTTCCACTCATTCCCTCTCCTGCTCTGGGATTCGACCCCAGTGGGTTAACCTGGTGTGACTGATCCCGCCAGACAGGGTGTCGGGGCCGGTAAACAGACCCATGACCTCCGGTGCTCTCGGCGCAGGGGCTGGACTCACTGACCGTCTTTGGAACCGGTGCTCCGGTAAAGTGGACCAGGGTTCCCTCTCTGAGTATGGGCACTTGGGCGGTCCCCTCCTTCATTCGGGGCTGCCTGTTCTCTCTCTCTCCAGTCCCTCTCTCTAGAAGTCTACTTTTCTCACTCGGAGGCTCCCTGTTTTCTGTCTGTCCTCAGTGCTGTCTAGAACTCACTGTGTGTCCTCCCTCCTCCCCTAACTCCCCCTAGGGTACTGGCCCAAAATCATCTATTCTAGGTGGGTGTATGGGAGTGCTAGGATGGGAGCCTCCCACAGACATCTACCTTCCACTGTGACAGGGGTTACCGCACACTCATTTATGGGTGCAGTACCCCAATTGTGATGCCTGACCAGGTGGGGTGCCATATTCCCCCTTGGTGGAATACACTCGTCCGTGAAATTTTTCTTTTTTTTATAAAATAATAACAATAACAATGATAACATATTTACATTTTCAAGCATTGTGTTTCTTCCCTTTATGGGAGGCACCACACTTAAAATATTGCATAATATAAAAAAAACATTATTCAACTTGGGGATTCTTCGGCCTCACGGGGAGCGGTAATTGCACGGACCCAGCGGTAATTATTGTCCTGCACAGTCCAGTGTGTCTTATCACCGCTGGGTCGCTTGGGGTTAAAATATTATTATTAAATGGGGTAAGAGTTCTCACTAAGGTTTATGAGTCTCAATAGGCAGAAGGAAAGTTAGCACTCATTATTCAAAGCTAAACAATAATAAAACTATGTACAGTTCCTGTTGACATTCACTGTTGGTTGCTTATAAGCGGGATACCCTAATGGCGAACCATCTCATGGGTCCTGCATGCCGCTTATAGGTGACCTGGTCTCCCCGGTACAGATCTCGCTATGGGTGACCGCGGCGTAAATGGGGCTCCACATCACATCGTCCTACAAAAATGTTGTCTCTTCGTCCTTCCTCATGGAGAAAACCCCCACCCGTCCCCATAACGGAATGATCCAACAGTACCTGTCTTTCGTAGTTCCGTAGGTAACGGGGGTTGTCGGCAGGCTTCATTTCTGGCATGGCGGCTCTCCATCTGCAGTAACCACCAGTCCTCTTGATGGCGTTGTCGGGCCTCTTGATCTTCCTCACTGATCTGGGGTGTGCTGGCTCGGGGAGAGTATGCTGGGGGTGAAGGGCTGGTTGCCGGGGCATCTGGCACGGCACTGATGTCAGCGCAAAGCCCAAGTGGGGCCCCCCGTCAATGCTCCCAGGTACTCCACCAAGTTGCCTCTAGGGTGTCGCCTCCAGTAGCTCCTGAGCTGGCATCCAGGTCGTCTGCTTCAGGGTCCTTCTCTACAGAACCTGTCAAGTCGTTGTCTTCCTCCTCGGTCTCGACAATAATGTCCGGCTCCTGGTCAGGCCCTTCCACATTCTGGACTGGTGGAGCGTTGGTAGGGCTGGCTGGCGGGTCCACAGGGTTGTCTGTCTGGATCCCAACCTCCCGAGTCGGCACGGGTGGTTTTGCAGCCAGGACCGCCTCTACAGCTCATGCTACGGCTGCTGCTTCCCTTGCCTCCCAGTCCATCATTTGGGACATTAGCTCCACCGCTTGAGTGGCACTCCAGCTGCGGACCACCCACTAAATTTGGTCAAAACTGGATTCGGATCCGCAGTCATAGGCTGCAATTGAAAAACCGGATTGCACTTAATGCAATCCGGTTACTGCATCTGGTTTTGCAGCCTGCAGTAAAAATCATGCAGGCTTCATTTTTCGGGGCAGTTGACAAACCGGATCCGTTTTTTTTTATAATGGCCGCCTATGGCAACTGGATCCGGTACCGCAAGGTACATGAATGTACCTTGTAATACTGGATCCGGTTTTTGGTGCCACAATGTTTTCTCATGGCAGATCTGCATTTATTACTGTATCCAGATCTGCAATGTGATGCCAAATGTGACGGCACATGGTAATACCGGATCCGGTAATGGATGCGGTTACCGGATTGTGCCTTCCAAATGTAACCCTAGCCTTACTCACATGTTTATAGGTTCGTGAAAATCTTGGGCAGCGCACAAAATACCATCAATGTTATTCCATGTATATTGGTGAAATAGGCCAGAGTTGACTACCCAGACCGACCCACCTTAGAAAGTGATTAGCTGAACAAGCATTTTTGGCTAATTCTGGAACCAGGAAGGGCAGATCATCAGGGACTGTGAAAGGACAGGAAAGCTAGGGTCACATAACCGTTTGCAACACGCTCAGGGGGGTCGTGCTAAAAACTTAGACTTTGGCAGCATATACGAGGTGCTACCACCAGGGTAGCGCCTTGTTAACGCTGCCAATGTTACCCTATGGAGAGGCGGCCCGTAGCGCGGCTCCAAAGCGGCCATCTGAGTGAAATATCGCATTATTTCCTAACGCGAGAAAAGACATTGTTGAAAGCATCTTTTCTTATGTTAGGAAATAACTTTCACTCAGATGGCTACGCTGGAGCCACACTACAGGCCGCCTTTTCATAGGTTAACATTGGCAGCGTTAACATGGCGGAAGCACCACGTTTCTGCTGCCAAAGTCTACGTTTTTAAGTAACCCCTCTGAGCACGCCGCAAACGGTAATGTGACCCTGGCTGAAGAGTACTTGCAAGGGATCAGGGAGTGTGACCATGAGATTGTTCAGTAATGTTGGTTTGCAATCAGGGGCGTAACTTGAAGCTCATGGGCCGTGATGCAAAAGCTCTATTGGTGCCCCCAATTATTTCAAATCTTTAATGGCTATAGTCTTTTTTTAATAGGCCAAAGGGAGTTTTGGGACCACCTAGGCTCCAAAGTCTGCGTGTGATTACAACCCCAGCACCTATTGTAGTTACGCCCCTGGTTGCAATACTACCTACAACCCACAGATAGGTGCAGCACTGTTTTTGAAGGCAAACAACCAATGTTCTTCAAATTCTGTACAACCTCTGTAATGTTGTATTCAGATTTCACTTGAAAATGGACTGTGATAAGTCAGGACTGGTCTAAGGTAGAATCCTTCAGCAGGGCTGCCAATATAAACACAATGAGGCATACACACAGTTTTGTTCTTAATGACTTGTTTAAGGTTTTTGTCCTGTCGGTCATATGAATCACCACCTTTCCACATGTAAGAATTGTGAAGGCCTATTCACACTTCTCTGCATCATTGAAGCTGTTTTGAACAATAGAGTCTTTACATCCTCATCTGTGTTTTATAAGCAGTCTGTCCTTCCCACTGTGAACCCTGCCATACAATAACCAGTGTTATCAAGGTTCTTGTGTGTGGTTTTGGCTCGTGATGTGCCCTTATTACAGGCTCTGATAAATAGCACTTCAATGAACTGAAATATAATGCTCTCTGTCAGACCCAATCACTTCCAATTAACCCAAGTTTGAAATGAAGGGAAGGGAGCGTTCACATGCAAGGAAATAAGATTTCTTTCAAATACCATAAATTCTTCTCATTGTAAAGACTCTGACCCTCAAAACTGATGTCTTCGGTTAGACATAAGCTCTTCAATGTCATGAGGTAGGTGGACCATTCATCGCAACTTGAAAGGAACTCTTTAAAGGCTTTGTTCTAATGGTTTGTTGTAAAAGTTCATGGATAATTATACATGATTGAATAAACTGTAAGCCCCACATGTGTAGATAGATAGATAGATAGATAGATAGATAGATAGATAGATAGATAGAGTCCCTGACAAAAGTTATGTCGCTTATCCATGTTATGTAAGTAAAAGCTTATAACCTGCCGTTAAATTCATCCATTGGTTTTATAAATTACTCTTTTGAAAGCTGAAACCCTCCAAAATGTGGTTTGGTTAAGAAATAAATTGGCATCAATGCTGAAATATTGATAATTTAATGAACACAGAATGGTCAGATTTTGGCAAGACAAACGTTTTGTCGCCTGGTCACATAATGCATGCAATCCTAGTTTACATCCTCACATGTGCAAGAGGCTGAAGACCAGAATGACTGCAGAGGTGGCTGGCACCTTTAATGTGTCTCAGCATCAAGTACAAAGAATTAAAAAAATATTTGAAGAGACTGGAGATGTTTTTCACAAGCTCAGGTCCGGCAGACCCCGCAAGACAACTGCTCGGAGGAACGTTTGTTGGCTAGAAAATCCAAAGCAAGCCCCTCTACCACTGCAGCAGATCTCCAACAGGCCTGGTTACCTGAACAGTTTGTAGGATTCTGTCTCGAAATGGCCTCCATGGTTGAATCAGTGCCCAGAAACCAGCACTAAACAAAAGGCAAATAAGCAAAATGTGTGGCATTTGCAAAGTCCCACAGCCTGCTAAACAGATGGACACTGCAAAAAGTGGCAGAAGGTGGATTTCTCTGATGAATCTTCAGTAGAATTATACCACAGCCACTGCAAATACTGCAGGAGACCTACTGGAACCCGTAATGATCCAAAATACACCCAGAAAACAGTTAAAATTGGTGTTGAAAAGATCACGGTCTGGGGTTACATTCAGTATGGGGGTGTGCAAAACATTTGCAAGGTGGAAGGCAATATCAATAGCCTAAAATATCAAGACATTAGCTACCTCTTACATTCCAAACCATAAAAGGGGTCAAATTCTGCAGCAGGATGGTGCTCCATCTCATACATCTATCTCTACAACAAAGTTCCTCCAGGCAAAAAAGATCAAGGTGCTCAAGGACTGGCCAGCCCAGTCACCAGACAGGAACATCATTGAGCATGTTTGGGGTAAATGAAAGAGGAAGCTTGGAAGACAAAACTAAAGAATCTAGATGAACTTTGGGAGAAATGTAAGACTGCATTCTTTTCTAATCCTGATGACTTCATTAATAAATTGTATGAATTATTGTTGAACCACATGGATGCAGTCCTTCAAGCTCATGGAAGTCACATAAAATATTAAATATCACTCTAATAGCACCACAACTTCATTCAGCAATGTTATGCAACATATATTTGTATTTTAAAGAGGACCTGTCACCAAACCAGGCATGGTGATCTAGTTACAGCACTGGATGCAGCATGTCTGCAGCGTGCAGGCAAGGGGTCACCCAGCACTTGAGCCCCCCTGTACCCCGAGATAATACACTTAGAAAACTTACATGCTCCAGCCACTAAGGAGGTGGCTAGGGGCTGCAGCCAAGGGCAGATTCACACCCCCTGCCTGTGTAATCTGCCCACCGCTGCCAATCATTCTCTCCCTCTTCAGCAGCATTTAAACAGTTTTTTTTTTCTCTCCCAGAAAGTCTGCTTAGCCCCACCCCCTGAGGGGCGGAGCCAAACGGCAAGTTCTGAGAAAAAAAAAACACTGTTTAAATGCTGCTGAAGAGGGAGAGAATGATTGGCAGCGGTGGGCAGATTAAACAGGCAGGGGGTGTGAATCTGCCCTTGGCTGCAGCCCCTAGCCACCTCCTCAATGGCTGGAGCATGTAAGTTTTCTAAGTGTATTATCCCGGGGTACAGGGCTGCTCAAGTGCTGGGGGACCCCTTGTCTGCATGCTGCAGACATGCTGCATCCAGTGCTGTAATTAGATCACCATGCCTGGTTTGGTAACTCTTTAAGTTAATTATTTGTTTGAAAATCACATTATTTTCTTTAGGCGACAAAACGTTTGTCTTGCCAAAATCTGACTATTCTGTGTTCATTAAATGATCAATATTTCAGCATTGATGCCAATTTTTTTTTATTAACCTAAACAACATTTGGGAGGGTTTTAGCTTTCAAAAGAGTAATTTGTAAAACCAATGGATGAATTTAACGTAGGTTATAAGCTTTTATTTACATAACATGGCTAAGCGACATAACTTTTGTCAGGGACTGTAGATAAATAGATAGATAGATAAGATAGATAGATAGATAGATAGATAGATAGATAGATAGATAGATAGATAGATAGATAGATAGATAGATACAAGAGTTCATAAATCAGTTGAACGATAAAGCATTTCCATAGGTAACGGTCAATCTTCGCCATTGACCATCTTAGTACCGACAATCATAAATCACTATTAAGCCACATTCAGACGTCTGTGTTGCTCATACGTGATCTGTGCATATTTTTCATGGATACAACACCTACTCATTATAGTCTATGGAGCTTTTCACACGTCTGAGTTTTTTCATGTGTCTGTGCAAAACTTACAGAGAAGTGTTTTTTTTTTTCTGGCAGCATAGATGAAATATGCCAATACAAGTCTCTGTGGTTGTGAAAAACATGGTCAGCATACAGATGGCATATGGATGGCTTTGTAAGGCAAGGGTCACATTTGGAAGGTTCATTGCGATTACTGAATCCAGATCCGCATGCGGTAATCGCATGAGCCTTCAGACACATTTTGTGTTCAAAATGTGTCTTTGAACCCGGATCCGGTAACCAGATTGCTCATGATGTGCAATCCGGTTGCCGGATTCTTTGTTCATCCCTGCTGCCGCAGGGATGAACAAAGGGTTAATGTTAATAATAGATGTGGTAATGTCTCCAGGGAGTGCCCACCCTCCCTAGAGACATGGTGACCATATGGGGCAGCATTTGAAGGGTTAATTAGGTATATTACTGTATTGCCGGATATTGTCGGCATTTACTATTTGATGAATAAAAGTCGGCGGCTCCTCGCTGTGCAGGAGATACATTACGTAATGTGCGTACTGTATCTGCCGCTATCCAGGGTCCTGAAAGCTTTTACATTAGTTCTATGGGCAGCGCACCGCCATAGAACTAATGTTAAAGCTTTCAGGACCCTGGATAGCGGCAGATACAGTACGCACATTACGTAATGTATCTCCTCCACAGCGAGGAGCCGCCGGCTTTAATTCATAAAATAGTAAATGCCGACAATATCCGGCAATACAGTAATATACCTAATTAGCCCTTCATATGCTGCCCCATATGGTCACCATGCCTGTAGGGAGGGTGGGCACTCCCTGGAGACATGGTGCCCACATTTATTATTAACGTTAACCCTTTGTTCACCTCTGCCGCAGCAGGGATGAACAAAGAATCCGGCTACCGCAAGCATTCACATTATAGCAAGCCTGCTGCGGTTTGCAAACCGCTCCGAAAACTGCAGCCTGCATGATTTTTACCGCAGGCTTCAAATCCGGAAGCGGTAACCGGATTGCACGTAGTGGAATCCCGTTTTATAATGGGCTCCTATGGGTTGTGGATCCTGATCCGGGTTTGAGCATTTTTACAGCTCAAAACTGCAAATGTGACCCTAGCCAAAATGTAATTCACCATGGTTTGCCTCTCTCTCCACAGTCCCCCACAGAATGAGAGAGAAAGTGAATTGCTCTTTGCAGCTGCTGCTCCAAATAAGGGTCTTAAAGGGCTTGTCCACTTCTCAATCTGTAAGTTTTCCCTTTTTAAAATAATAACGCTTATACCCACTTCCCATGCTGATGCCATTCCAGTGATGGTCATATGATTTTTGTGGCCTCTTCACTTTCACCGCCTTCGGACGTATCACATACATCTGGAGGAAGAGAGAGAGAGCAGCGGCACTCATTTCTTCCTGATGTAAATGATTTATCCAAAGGCGGAGAGAGTGAAGCAGCTACTGATTGGCTGCTAAGATTGCGTGATGTCACACTGTTTAGTTTTCTAAATTTAAAAAATGGAAATGTACAGATTGTTAACGGTTGTCCGAGTAGTAGACAACAGGGTGTCTCCATTTATATATTCAGGATTCACAAATCATATATTTAGACAACTGGTCTTGCTGAAATTGGTTAATTGACTGACTTCTGTTTATGAAGGCCTTTCCATACTCCTCTCTACAGAAAAGTCCAAGAAAACTTCAGGCCACTTCACATGATTACTTAACTCAAATATGTTGTCACCAAGATAAATTAATGAAATCTTAACAATAATGAAAGTATATGTAAAGAAATATTTGAAAACAGGCCTTTAGACCAGAAGGGAACTATACAAAGTGTGAAAAAGTAATTGTAAAAGGACAGATTGGAAATCATTATTATATTATTATTATTATTATTATTATACATATACAACAATTACACAAAGCAAATAAGATGATTATGCTGGATTTTGTATCAAATCACTAGTCGGACACTTCCCAAGCGTCTAGGACTGCGTGATTTATCGGCGAATGATGCGTGTAGACCCCAGTAGGGTGGCCTTTTGCCTTTAGCACCTGACATTGTTATTTTGTCAACTCCAATTGTTTTCAAGCGCTGGCCAAGGTTTTTAGGCACCGCACCTAGTGTGCCGATCACCACTGGGACCACCTTCACTGGCTTGTGCCAGAGTCTTTGCAGTTCGATCTTTAAGTCCTCATATAGTTTACATTATTCAAGATGCTTCTCCTCAATCCTGCTGTCGCCTGGTATTGCCACATCGACGATCCACACTTTCTTTCTTCCTACAATGCTAAAGTCCAGAGTATTGTGTTCCAAGACTTTTATCTGTCTGAATTCGGAAGTCCCATAGTAGTTTTGCATGTTCATTTTCAATAACCTTTTCAGGATTATTATTATTATTATTATTATTATTATTATTATTATTACTGTAGAGGTAGTTTTCATATAAAAAAATGAACAGGATGCAAAAATACATCCATATCCATGAATAGTGAATGAGTGCATTTGAGGATAGTGGAGGAAAGACAGACAAGACATTATATAAAACGAGATGGACAATAATAGCATTCTTCTGACTCTAGTAATATGTTATGCACTGAGACAGAAATTCGACTTCAGTAAGAAAAACAGACAGGACGTTTGATGCAGATATTTCCAAGAAAACCAAAGGACACCAGAACTGAAAGAATTATTGATGTTCCCATAACTAATCAGCATCCATTTTGGGTCTTTAGAAACCCATCTGTTGTCATACTTTGCCTATTTTGTTTTTTCACTTGATAAAGGCGTCGATACAGTGTTGAAACGCATTGTGAATGAAAAACCTTGTTATAATCATTGTTGAAAAATCCATTTACGGCAGCAGTGTAGCCCATCTAGCGTGCTGTCATCCAACTTGATGCAATATTTTTTGGAGAGTTCATCCACCACTTACGGGGCAGCAGGTGTTTTTCTTCTTGCCAATACAGGAATTGCGCCTGTCAGAACTCCACCAGGTGAGAGTTAACCAAACACTTACCCACTCTCCCTCCATAGGGTGTCACCTTATTGTGTGCTCTGTTTCCCACATCTAGATCTCTTAAAAAATGAAAGAAATGCATCATAATTACTGATTTATTACACACCAAGATACTGTGTAGGGATACCCTACTAAAGGCTAAGTATAGGGGACCAGAGTGTGTAACCCACTTAGACCCAAACTATGACACAATGAACTAGAGGGGAGAGAGCCACTAAGAAGAAGCAGCTCCTCATGTGATGGGCCTCAATCTGTCCATAGTTTATTGAGATGAAGGTTTGGTTCAATGTCCATATCAGTAGTCCATGGATTCCAGATGTGAATCTTGTGTAAGGCTGGGTTCATATTTGCGCACATTTGCGCTATGAATGCAGTGTTCCTGAGTAATGATGGGCGAGTCCTAAATTACTCGGAATCGCTTGACTCTAGCGAGTCCGAGCCCGGGACTCGCTACTCGTTGCGAGTCTAGCGAGTCCAATGTTAATGAATGGGGAAGCGAGTAATAGCGAGTAATGTGCGATTTACAAATCACAGATGTGTCTCGGAAGCTTCAGCCTGAAGCAATCCTAGTTTACTGTGCAAGTAATCGCTGGGAAACTCGCACAGATAAGAGTCCGGCTGTCTCCTCTGTGCTGGCTGCCGCAGCTCCAGGGTCCTAGAGCCCGCCTGCTGCCTGATGTAGCAGAGCTGAGATTGTTCTCAGTCTGCTCATTCCCTGTGCATAGACATCTATATCTATGCACAGGGGATGTAGCAGAGAGGACATCGCGTTTTGGACTGCGTCGGACGGAAGAGGATTTTGTTAATTAAAGATGGAGTCCCTAATGGCTTCTTTTTTTATTTCTAATAAAAAATTTTCTCTGTGTTGTGTTTTTTTTAAAACAATTTAATAGAAATTCATCTCGGTCATGTCTAATATTGGCGTGACCGCCATAAATTTCGGGCTTAGGGCCAGCTGATAATACAAAGCTGGCCCTAACCTCTTTATTACCCAGCGTGCCACCGCCACCAGGGCCACTGGGAGAGCGGGGTTCAGCGCCAGAGGTTGGCGCTTCAATGAACGCGCCATCTTCTGGGGCGGCTGCGGGCTGCAATTTGCAGCGGGGGGTGCCCAGAAAGCTTGGGCATCCCTGCGCTGCGGATTCCAGCCCCCAGCTGCTTAGCTGTACCTGGCTAGACATAGAAATTGCGCGCAGCCCCACGCATTTTTTTTTAATTATTTCATGAAATTCATGAAATAATAAAAAAAAGGGCTCCCCTATATGCTTGTGTCTGGCCAGGTACAAATAGGCACCTGGGGGTTGGGGGCAGCCCGTCGCTGCCTGCTGAATCCGGCTGGTTCCAGAAATACGGCGAAGCCCATGTAATTTTTTTTCTGAAAAATCAATAAAACAATCCTAAAAAAGGGACTGTATCTTTATTAACCCCTCGCCCGTGGTCCAGGGGTTAATAAAGATGCAGTCCCTTTTATTTACATTGTTTTATGGATTTGTCAGAAAAAAATTTCACGTGGGCTTCGCCGTATTTCTGGAACCAGCCGGATCCAGCAGGCAGCGACGGGCTGCCCCCAACCCCCAGGTGCCTATTTGTACCTGGCCAGATAGAAGAATATAGGGGAGCCCTTTTTTTTATTATTTCATGAATTTCATGAAATAATAAAAAAAAAATGCGTGGGGCTCCGCGCAATTTCTATGTCTAGCCAGGTACAGCTAAGCAGCTGGGGGCTGGAATCCGCAGCGCAGGGAGGCCCAAGCTTTCTGGGCACACCCCGCTGCAAATTGCAGCCCGCAGCCGCCCCAGAAGATGGCGCGTTCATTGAAGCGCCATCCTCTGGCGCTGAACCCCGCTCTTCCAGCGGCCCTGGTGGCTTTGGCACGCTGGGTAATAAAGGGTTAATACCAGCTTTGTTATACAAGCTGGTATTAAGCCCGAGATTCTTAATGTCAGGCCACGTTTGACCCAGCCACTAAGAATCTCCAATAAAGGGTTAAAAAAACACAACACAGAGAAAATGTTTTATTAGAAATAAAAAAAAAAAAAAACTATTAGGGACTCCATCTTTAATTAAAAAAATCCTCTTCCGTCCGACGTAGTCCAAAACGCGATGTCCTCTCTGCTACATCCCCTGTGCATAGATATAGATGTCTATGCACAGGGAATGAGCAGACTGAGAACAATCCCAGCTCTGCTACATCATCTCTGTGAGCAGGCGGGCTCTAGGACCCTGGAGTTGCGGCAGCCTGCACAGAGAAGACAGCTGGACTCGGCTCGCAAACTTTGCGAGTTTCCCTGTGATTACTTGCACAGTAATCAGACCAATGCAAGTCAAAGGCAATCCTAGTTTTGTCAGCGTCTCTGACAAAACTAGGATTGATATTGATTTGCATTGGACTCGTTGCTGTGCAAGTAATCGCTGGGAAACTCGCAGAGTACCGAGTCCTGCGAGTCCCTTACTACTCGCCGAGTAACGAGTCCTAGCGCCCATCCCTATTCCTGAGCGCAGCAAGATGCAGGCACTCTGCTTTGCTATGTTTAATATGGGAACGCATAGTGCCTGTGTGCACCTGCGCTCAGCTGCGTTTGCGTTTGGCTGCACATAATTTATGCGCATGACAAACTCAACATGTTGTATTTTTTGTGCATGGCTGTGTGCTTGCTTTATATGCATGCAGACAGCCGTGCACAAAAAATGAATGGAAGTCAATCTGTGCGCATTGCCATTTGCTGGCAAGCGCACAGATGCTGCAGAAGATGACCTCGTTCGAGGTCGTCTACAGGTGAATCCTTTCCTGTCGTTCTCTTCTTCTTTCCTCTTCTTTCTTCTTCTTCTTTCTTCTTCTTTTCTCCTCTTTCTTCTTCTTCTTTCTTCTTTTTTCCTCTTCTTTCTTCTTCTTCCTTCTTCTTTCCTCTTCTTTCTTCTTCTTATGTCATGTTCTTTCTTTCTCCCTGCCGCCGCTGTCACTGCCCTGGTTTAAAATAGCCGGCGGGAAAGCCAGCGGTGGAGTCGGCTTTCCCGTTCTGCTAATTCAAATGAACATCTGATGCTGTGTTTTCACTGCCGACTTTCCCGCCGGCTATTTTAAACCAGCGGCGGAGGCGGGGGTAGGGAGGAAGAGATCAGCGGCGGCGGCCGGGAGGCAGATATCTCTGCCGCTGATCTCCGCCTCCTGGCCCCCGCCGCTGATTGGGTGTCAGGGCGGCTCACAATCACATTTCATGTGAATGCACGCAAACAATCTCCGCTGCATTCACATGAAAGTGTTTGTGTTTGGCACTGCGTATGCGTATGTGCTGCATATTCTGCAGTGCCGAACGCAAATGTGAAGCCTGTCTAAGGCCATCCAGGTTCCCACATCCTTAGTGCATCTTCCAAATAACAGACCCAGCCTGATGTCATACGTACATTATACTGCAACGATGATGTCACACCAGGTATATGGGCAGCACAATGACACAGTAGGCAGCACTGCAGTCTTGCAAGCAACATCTGACAGCCGTTTATATGTTCTCCTCATGTTTGTGTGGGCTTCCTCTGGGTTTGTCAGTTTCTTCCCACTCTCTAAAGACATACTGATAGGGAATTTAGATTGTAAGCCCCAGTGGAGACAGTGATAATTATGTCTGTAAAGCGCTATTGAATTAATAGCACTATATACCGTATATACTCGTGTATAAGCCGAGTTTTTCAGCCCAAAATTTGGGCTGAAAAGTCCCCCCCTCGGCTTATACACGGGTCTATACGGTAGACCCGTGTGGTGGGGGCTGTGTCCCGGGGGCTGTGGAGGCTGGAGGAGGCGGGGGGAGGCTGCTGTATGAGCGGCCCCATCACGTGGGGCCGCTCATTAAATATGCACTGCATCCCCCTGTCAATCAGCGGCAGGGGGATGCAGTTCATATAGCCCCCCAAAAGCTGGCACTGTCCCCCCTTGTAAGGGCCCCCCCCCGGTGCTTATACATTACCAGCCCGGTGTTCTGATCGGCGCCGCTCCTCGTGCTTCTTCATCCTCCCGTCCTCGCTGGCTCCATCCGTGATCTCCGGCTGTCGCGCGACCGCTGGAGAACCCGGATGCAGCCAGCGCGGGAGGATGAAGACGCAGCACGGAGGAGCCGCGCTGATCAGAAAACCGGAATGGTAATGTATAAGTAGCGGGGGGGGGGGCACTTACAAGGGGGGACAGTGCCAGCTTGTGGGGGCTGTTGGTACCCCCTGGGGGCTGTTGGTACCCCCAGGGGGCTGCTGGGTACCCTCTGGGGGCTGTTGGTACCCCCAGGGGGCTGTTGGTACCCCCAGGGGGCTGCTGGGTACCCCTGGGGGCTGCTGGGCACCCCCTGGGGGCTGTTGGTACCCCCAGGGGGATGTTGGTACCCCTAGGGGGCTGCTGGGTACCCCCTGGGGGCTGTTGGTACCCCCAGGGGGATGTTGGTACCCCTAGGGGGCTGCTGGGTACCCCCTGGGGGCTGTTGGTACCCCCAGGGGGCTGCTGGGTACCCCCTGGAGGCTGTTGGTAACCCCAGGGGGCTGTTGGTACCCCCAGGGGCTGTTGGTACCCCCAGGGGGCTGCTGGGTACCCCCTGGGGGCTGTTGGTACCCCCAGGGGGCTGTTGGTACCCCCAGGGGCTGCTGGGTACCCCCTGGGGGCTGCTGGGGACCCCCAGGGGGCCGCTGTATAACCCCTGGGGGGTGCTGTATAACCCCTGGGGGGTGCTGTATAACCCCTGGGGCTGCTGTATATACTGCTGAGGCCTGTATACCACTGGGGCTGCTGTATATACCACTGGGGCTGCTGTATATACCACTGGGGCTGCTGGGGCTCCTGTATACTACCACTGGGGCTGCTGGGGCTCCTGTATACTACCACTGGGGCTGCTGTATACTACCACTGGGGCTGCTGTATACTACCACTGGGGCTGCTATATACTACCACTGGGGCTGCTATATACTACCACTGGGGCTGCTGGGGCTGCTATATACTACCACTGGGGCTGCTATATACTACCACTGGGGCTGCTGGGGCTGCTATATACTACCACTGGGGCTGCTATATACTACCACTGGGGCTGCTGTATACTACCACTGGGGCTGCTGGGGCTGCTATATACTACCACTGGGGCTGCTGTATACTACCACTGGAGCTGCTGGGGCTGCTATATACTACCACTGGGGCTGCTGTATACTACTGCTGGGGCTGCTATATACTACCACTGGGGCTGCTATATACTACCACTGCGGATGCTGTATACTACCACTGGGGCTGCGGGGGATGCTATATACTACCATTGGGGCTGCTGTATACTACCACTAGGGCTGCTGTATACTACCACTGGGAGGCCTGTATACCCTGGGGGGGGCCTGTATACCACACTGCTGGGGCTGTATACTGTGCTGGGGTCCACCCTCGCTTATACACGAGTCAATAGGTTTTTCCAGATTTTTGGGGCAAAAGTAGGGGGGTCGGCTTATACACGGTCGGCTTATACACGAGTATATACGGTAAGTGATTAAAATAACTAAATACATATACAAATCAGATGAGGAGCCATGGATGCTGGCAGGTAGGACGTGATTTACAGGGTTAACAGTCAAGATCAATGGACTACTAATGTAGCTATTGGACCAGGGTCATACAAATTTTGGATCATGTCTAGTAATAAATATTTATTAATGATATCCTGATCGCAGGGTGTCCTGAAACGGGGAGTCATTACACTGTAATCCATAGGTAAACCCCACGGCACCACCACAAACTGAATGAACCTTTACACTGTTTCTAAAAGGATTATTACTATTATTTACTTTTAGAGCACCATTGCTACCATGGTGCTGTTTATGTGAAAAGAGGTTTACATACAAGATACAAATATTAATTACGATGAAAAAATAAAAATTGATGGAGGGTAGAGAGTTTGGCCTTTGTGGGCTTACATTCTGCGTCAGGGGTCCCCAACCTGTGGCTTGGGATCTACATGCGACTCGCGAGCCTACATGTAGCTCTCAGTTGTCTGCTAGCTTGGAACATTAGCACCATGAAATCAAATGACTATAAAGAGAGGGTGTTAAGATAGCGACTTTTATATACATATACTGGTCTTTCGGGGTTTAGTGATAATTAAGTATAGTGGTCTGAAGACATTATGAAACTGACAGTCAGTGGAAGCACTTGAAGCTGGATGTGAAGTGTGGTCGGAGTGCTTGATGCAAGAGTACCAAATTGGAGTAAAGTGGGTAAACCTGGATATACAGTAAGTTTGTTACCTCAGTGTGATTTCTATGTAAAAGTTTTGATTGTCACCATACCGGAAATGGGGGATCTGGATGTCAAAACTTTGAGGGGGTGGCAGCAAAATGTTATTACTTTGAAGGGGAGACGTGGATGTGGCTCAAGACCCTCTCTCAGATCTGAATGTGGCTCTCCAGGTAGGAAAGGTTGGGGACCTCTGGTCTACAAGATAACGGGGACGGAGACAGTAAATTGGGGGGATGCAACAACTCCGGTGATGATGAGGTGGCAGCGGGGTTATTCCAGACTGTAAGCTTTTTTAAATCAATATATTGTCCAAATAATGGAGGAAGAGAGCGAGACATGGTCTTTCTAACTGCTCTGAGTGAGGGTCTTAAACAGGGGTCTTCATCTATGTACTCAGGATTCCCTAATCAGATATTTAAAATATTTTTTCTAAATGATATAATCCCTTTAACTTTGCTTATTAGAATGTGAATATTCTGGGTAAAATCCTTATAGGTCAGAATGCTAAAGGAAATAATGAAGAACAATTGAAGAAAATCCAGTTTTAGTAACAAGATCATAAATAAGACTCATAAAAGCTTAACATATAACAATATTTTACGCACTAAGTGGGTAATTTCCATAATAACACAACGTTCCTGCCTGTGTTATCCGTGTCCATAACATTTTATCTATTCTGCATAGGAAAGGAGTTACACTAACATACAGAAAAAAGAAATTGATGGTCGCTTACCATGACCCAGGTACAGATGATTATGCTTCTTTTCTATGGCACATCTAAACCATAATCTGATATTTAATTAAGATCCAATAAGACCCAGGAGACTGATCTTAATCTCTGGATGAGGAATCATTGCCAAAGTCACTATAAACAGGCAAAACAAACAGTAAAGCAGCGTTGTTACCCAATAAATGAAAATTGTGGGATAGAGATGGCTGAATTATTTTCACAAAATACTACCTAAACATTGCCAACTGATGCATTGTTTGACTAACCCATGAGTTCAGCCTACTTCCAGTAACACTACTATGCTGGAAGGGTTGTGGGTCACAGTCACAATATATATCAGAATGGGGTGTAACAGTCATGGTCACAGAGGGTGTGACTGCAACCCGGCTCATGCTGGAGGGGGGCCCGCTGATGCCAGTGCCTACATCACCTGGATGTGTGGCACCCCGCAACGAGTGCGTCACAGGAGGGTATTGCATCCCTGACTGAAGATGCAATATTCTCCGTCTCGGTGATGACATGGTTAACACTCAGAGCTCCATACCCTACATGCATCATTAGAATAGAGCCAATTATTAGGTCCTGGTGGGAGGAGTGTAGGAGTAGTGTGTGGAGAGTAGGAGAGGAGTAGGATTAGACAGCGTTGGGAAGATATAACGAAGGAGAAGGGGGCTCTGCACAGTGCCATGCAGCCCTGAAGTCCACTTACCAGCTGGCGCCATTAATCGGTGCCCTAGACCGGAACACGGACATCTTACTTAATAGGTCCAACTATACCCGTGCCCAAGAACCACCACCGGATCACTGGTTCCGAGGTGAGCAAGTCGTTCACCGCAGCTCCGCAAATCAGGGTGAAGAACCGCTTCACAGAGGCATCTCACCACCGCCGCCATCTATGTTGTCTTGCCAGCAGGGACTCACCCATGGGACACAGGACCTTCTGCAGCTTATATACAGTCAGAACCTCCAAATAGAAGTCTCCCAAGTACCCTGTCCTGGTAATCCAAGGAAACACTGGCAACCCGTTAGAGAGTATAGAGAGAGGAGGAACACCGCGGACCTCTGAGGCAACACCAGTCATTGCTGGGACTCCCCGGTCCGTTACCCAAGACTGTATACCTTGTACCACCTTACCGGTTACAGTAAAAGACCCGTTACAGAGAACACTGGTGTCTGTGCTTATTCAGAACTATTTAACTCTGCATGCTAAGAACCACCGAGCTGCCATACACCACCAAGTGCAGCTCCTGGCCCCGGGGACTCCCGCTCATCCTGTGGGGAGCGTCCCATCTTGCTGCCATACATCCCCAGGAGGCCCAAGCAGCGCCGGTGAAATCACCGGAATACCCGCAGGTGGCGTCACGACAAGTAGAATTAACCCTTATCCGTTCAGCCAACCCCTCTTTTTATCTGACCACCGGCCCCACAGCTACCAGGCGTGGAGCCGTGACGGGAGAAGCAACGCCCGGAGACGTGAAGACCCGGCTACGGTGAGTCAGATGTTCATTCGATGATGCACATTCAGCTGAAATTAATTGCTGTGCAGAGACCCATCAGGTTCCTGCATCACAATACGATGCAGCTGGCCAATCAGAGGCTAGCAGCTGCCGGTCTCTGTGCCAGATACAGAAAAGGATGCCGCGTGTCATAGCAGCATGGGAAAAATAAGAAGAATTAAGTTTTTATGTGCTAGAGAACAACAGCAGAATGCTAGTCATATATTCTAGTATTGGGTCCAGGATGGGGGACATATATAAACGAAGTAAGCTGAGGATGGGGGGCATATGTATCAGGATGGGGGACATATAAACCCAGAGTAAGTCCAGGATGGGGGCCATATATACCAGGCAGGGGCATAGGCTGGGGGACATAAATGCCAGGAAGGGGCTGAAGCTGGAGAACATGTTTATCAGGATGGGAGACTTGTATACTAAGAAGGAACTCAGGAGGGGGGACATTAGCACACGATGCGGGACATTACTATGTAATGGAGGAAGGGAACACGTATTTCTTTATATATCTGACCAACATGTAAGGATAGAGCCCAGGTCCAAATTCTGCTCCAGGGCCCACTGCACTCTATTTATGCCACTGGTTATAATCACTAAAGCTGGCTATACATATTAGATAAAAGCAGATTAATTGTTGTACAATCACTAATAGAATGTCTAGTGAGTAGTCAGACTACCAGTAAGGCCATTCACAGTTTAGTCGAAATTTGGCCATTATAGTTGTTCAAACTGGTCGTACATGATCAATCACACCAGAAGGATAAATGATCTTTCTAGGAATGTTCTGGAACTGTTCTTTTAAAGTAAGATTGTTATTGCACAAATGATCTTTTGTTGACTGTCAGATGAAAAAGTTCAACACACCAGACTTTCTACAGACAATGATAGTCTGTCATCACTCAGCTAAAATAATAGATTGTTGGTAAATAGCACAAAGTGAACAATAATTTTGACTGAAATTCATTACCTTTAGACTAATGTCTATGGGTATGTTAGCATTTTGCTTCATTTTCTACATTCCATTCTTCCCTCTTTTCTGCTGTCATCCCTTACATTATCATCTGACTTCCTTTGGCTTTTCCACACTCATGTTTTTTTTTCTATAATGACTTTTGAGCAGGGGTGAACCATCCGTGGTCCAAGAAAGGGCCACACACAGCCCTGAATTCCTCAATCCCTCAACTAACTTGTCGCAGACATGCTTGACGCTGGTGGCTGGTGTTTTATGTTTTATATATATATACAGTTGTGGCCAAAAGTATTGACACCCCTGCAATTCTGTCAGATAATACTCAGTTTCTTTCTGAAAATAATTGCAATCACAAATTCTTTGGTATTATTATCTTCATTTAATTTGTCTTCAATGAAAGCAAAAAGCAAAACATTGATCATTTCACACAAAACTCCAAAAATGGGCCAGACAAAATTATTGGCACCCTCAGCCTAATACTTGGTTGCGCAACCTTTAGCCAAAATAACTGCGAACAACCGCTTCCGGTAACCATCAATGAGTTGATCTAATCCTGAGGTTTGGCACCGGCCCCCATGGACGGCCCGTTTAAAGGACAGCTCCTGGTGATGTGGCCGCTGCGGTCACAGCGGCGGCAGATGGGCTCCCCAGTGGAGCTGTAGCGGTCAGTGGTTCTTCCCCAGTACGCTGTGGCTTGCTTCCCTAGCATCCAGGGTACATTCTCTGGACTGCGGCAAGTTGGATCAGCGGTTGAGGTCGGGGCTGGGGTCTTGGCGCTGGCTGTTTGCTTTGCTGCAGCTGCAGATTGTACATTGTGCGTGGCTGTAGACACCGGTAATGAATTCGGGGTAGCCTGCACCTCACCCCTGCACCACCTTTTAATAGCAGCTTCATGGGTCTCTACCGGCCTTAACCCTTTGATGGCCATCTCCTTCAGGGTGTTAAAGTCAGCTTCAGGATTACTTAATGACCACCAACACACAGTCTTACTATCCTCGGGGAATAGCAGTCCCCGGGTGAACTGTTCAATTAGGAGCTTATTTTCATCGGGTACACTGGCGGGGCTGACATGTTTAAGGGCGCGCAATGCTTCTTCCAGACACCAGGCATAAGCTCTACTATCATCTCCCGGCTTCTGGTAGCAGTGATGGAAGCGCATGCGTATATCAGCCTCGTTGCACTCCTCGAAAGTAGCTCTCAGTTTATTAAATATAACAGCTGCTGATCAGCGTTCAGCGACAGACCAGGACGCACTCTCTTTCTCTGCTGCGCCAGTTAACTGTCCGAGTACCACAGCAGCGCGTTGTTGACCGGTCATTGTATACATATCTAGGACGCTATTAATTTTTCGCTTGAAATCATCCAATGTATCAGAGCGTCCGACATACTGGGGCAACCACTTGGCCCCCGGGATGTATGGGAGGGAGATCGGCATTATTGTGGCGATTGCGCCCGGTGCGCTGGTGGCACTGGCAGTGCTACTGGAGGCAGCCATAGTTGCTTCCGGGTAATTCCTAGGGTCAGCGAATGCGCCTTCGTCGTCGCTGGAGGAGATCGACATGTTGGAGGCCCCCCTAGTGACGTATAGCCAGTTCTTAAAGCTTTAAACAGTTCGGGAGTTTCCGGACTAGGCTGCGGCGCTCAGGAATGCTCAGCGGGCTTCAGTTTCGCGCTCTACAGGCCGACATGCCCCCTTTCTTCCCGCTCTTCGGCGCAGTAATGGCGGCGTAGTTTTAAACAGTCTTTCATACAGTCAAAAACACGGCACACAGTACCCGGTAATACCAGGCACGGGATCCTGTTCGTGAATGCCAGAAAAGATATGTTGAGCCCAGGCTTTGGGGTACTCGGGTATCAGGCTTCAGGGGTAGCGTCTGCTGTGTCACAGGGAGTGGTGCCCGCGCCTGATCCCGTGTCCTGGGTGACTTTTTAAAAAGGGGTTGTATTTACAGGGGATTTTATATACAGTTGTCGTGACGCCACCTGTACTTTCTGGTGAGGAGTCACCAGCGCCGCCACAGTCCGCCGGAGGTAGATAGTAATGTGGCTAGTTGGCAAAGTCCTCTACAGGTAGGACTGAATCTCCGGGGCAGCGTAGTGTGAAGGGGCAGCTTATAGTGGAGCTGTAGATAGGATGGGGAGTGTTTGAGCAGTCTATGAGGGACACCGGGAACGGAGAGGAATGACACACGCACACTGCGAAAGTCTCTTTTACCTTTTTACTGTTGTTACGGCAGGTAAAGATGTCCAGGGCACTGACAGGTGACCAGGTTCACAGTGGGTTCCCACAGCAAGTGGGTATAAGGCCTCATCTGTTCTTCTTTGGTAATTGAAGCCCAGTCTGCATGCAGCCAGACTGGCCTCTTCTCTCTTCCTGACTCTGATATCTGTCCTCTCCTCCTGTGCGGTCCACGGGTTACCCTCTCTGATCACTGGGGTGGAACACTGCAGTGTCTGGCTCCCTCTCCTTGACCCACAGGGGGACCGGGTGTCTGAAGCCTCCACAATGTGACGGGGTTCTCTGTAGTCCTGGAGTATCCTACAGGTGCAGATCCCCAATGTCCTGTACTTCCTTGGGCGAACTTCTACTAGTTCCTCACTCCCTTTGGGCTATCTGCTCCTTGCCTTCTGTCCCCACTTCCGGGACGTCGGAAGGGCCACTCCGGGTCACTGGCTCGGGCGTAACCACGGCACCGACCACCAGGACGTCTTCGCAGCTCTTCTAGCTTCTGCACACTCTGACTAACTCCTCCCCCAGCAGCAGTATTTATAGGAGATCTTGCCTAAGGTGAGCAAGTTGGGCTCCCCCTACTATGCCGGGGTGGAAGATGTTGCATGTAGTAGTTACCTGCTGTGGAAACCTGACTGTGCATTAGGGAAGTCGGTGGCTACCTGCGTGAGCAGGGCGCCACAGAGCCATAAACCGAAATGGCATTTTTGGGTTTAGATAGGTTAGTAGAAGGAAGGTACATAAGAAAATCATGGCTGCCAGTTTGTTGTATTAGCACCTGCTCTAGGAAACAGCTACGAAGAGCAGGTCTCCAGATGGTAAAATATGTGAGTAGCCTTGCACAGAAGAGCAGATCTGGGTGACCATATGCTGGCCTTCGAGATTTAGACATTAAAGGGACACTGTCATCAGGTTTTTCCCATCTCATTTGACAGCACCATAAGGTAGAGACAGAGACCCTGATTCCAGCGATGTTTCTCTTACTAGGGGGCTCAGTGTAGTTTTCATAAAATCACTGTTCAACCAGTTGGAGATTAACACTGTAGGACTAATGAAATAGTCCAGCATAGTCATTTACTGCTAAATCTGAAGCAGAGAAAACAATAATTTTATCAAAGTGATAGCAAGCAGCTCAGTAAGTGACACATCGCTGGAATCAGGGTATCTATCTCTACATTATGCTGCTTAAGTAGGATGATACTACTATCAGAGGAGGTGCTTGTAGCTGGATATGACAGTGTGGTGGGAACGCTTGATGTGAGAATACTGAATGGGGGTATTGCGTGAACCCTTGGATCTTGCAGTGTTATTTATAAGGAAAACCTTTAGCTGTCAGGGTTATAACAGTAATGGGGGCTCTGGATGTCAAGGCTGTCAGAGCTGAATTGGACTATCAAAATCAAAAAGGTTGGGGACCATCAATGTAATGCTTCATGTCTCCGGTAGTGGCTCTACATAGAAATTAAACAATTGCCTCCAGTTCTCTGAATATCCTGTGAGACACGTCTAAAACTCAATATAAAACCATATATATCTTATAAATAAATGTAACACATACATTTCAGCAATCAGGAGTTAGAAATATGGTTTAACAGCAGAGACTCAGCTCTCGGTACTCGTGCACAGATCCTGATATGCTCACTATGATGTTTGCCAAGGCCTTGATTAATGAAATGAGAGAAACATGATTGATGCTAACTTCTAATGAGATATTAATAAAATATATTCCATCTTGTTTATATATGTCAACCCAACAGGAAAGATATGCATGAGGGATACACCCAGAGTACTTTGAAGGTTTTCAGCATTGAAGGGGTTTTATGGAAGAACGTGATACGGATGAAAACCACTTCCCACTGAAGAGTGAGCATGATTAAACCTTCCCCTCTCCTGCCAAACTAAATCCGACTAGAATACATCTCTTGAAGTGACAGTGGTTTAGTGTTTTGATTTAAGGTGCACTGGGGGTCTTTTGAAGACTGTCTTCCATAATTTCTTTGCCCCTTCGACCTACCATCAGTCTTTGAGTTTGGCTTTCTGACTGGGACCTCCAGAATCCCCTTCAACCCCTCCTCTCTCCCAGTATAATCCCACAGAGATGTGAAAGAAAATTGCTTCAGAACTCTTTGGTTAAATTTATTTTCCATGCTTGAAGTGGCCCAAAACTATGTCTAATAAATAAGCCTGCTGTGTGATTTACGACTACTCGGGTCTGATTTAGAGGCAGGAGGGGAATATATTCTGCCTTTGGGAGTTCTGAGATCTGACTTGTAAGTGAGACCAGATGTTTTTTTCCTGCTGGTGGAAAAAGGGGGAAAGTGAAAGAAGTTTGAAGAAGTCAAAAAGACAGAAAATGAAATATGGTGAGATGGGAAAGGAAAAGGCTAAGAAATCATTAGACTAAAAGACATTGAGGAGTCACAGAAGACAAAATACTCAGATAAAACTAATATATGGAAAAGGTGCACAACATAAAAGTATCTAGTGCTAGTGGTCGTCAGCGAGGAGCGGGGGGCTAGATGCGGCTCTCCTGCCTGCGCTGAGCCGCCAAATGCAGTCCTGGGAGTCGGGGCGGAAGAGGTGAGGAGGGGCGGGATCAGCCAAGGGAAGCAGGAAGCTTCCCTCAGTTGCCCTCCTCTCCTCTGACATCGGGTTACGGGGGTCGGCTGGGGGCCCCCTAGCCGGTCGGGGCCCTTGTGCAGCTGAACCAGCTGCACCACGGTAGGTCCGCCCTTGTCCATCTCCTATATTCTAGGAGTGACACTGGCTCCCATCTTTCAAGTTCATCCAACTGGTGATGTCCCTATTAACCAGAAGCTTTATCTATATACTTCTGTGACACACTCATGGTGGTTTCACTAATAGTAAGCACTGGAAATCTACACATAGAAGAGATGGTTGAATATGACAGAGTGACTTCTTATAATCAAAGTTTGTTGAACTATTAGAGAGGTTTCCTACACCCCTGGTTAAAGTCATAGAACAACTCAGATTTGGACACCCTTCTAAACAGGTCTTCTCTTATACCAAAGGGTTTTGTCTTAATGAAACACTAAGTTCAATACATTCTTTTAGGGTGTAAATCTAAATTAAAAGTCATATGACCAAGACCCTCGTAGTCACCTTCTCTACAGTAATAAAACGGGATGCTGACTTATTGTATAAGCAGGGCTGTGGAGTCAGAGTCAATGTCCATTTTGGTAGAGTTGGTGTTGGAGTCTGATTTTTGGCCTACTGATTCACAGCCATGGTTGTGGAGTCAGGTTCATGGAGTCGGAGTCTGATTTTTGGCTTACTGATTCACAGCCATGGTGGTGGAGTTGGAGTCATGGAGTCAGAATCTGAGTCGTGGAGGCGGGCTCCATTTTGGTGGAGTTGGAGTCGGATTTAGGGAATTTGAGGAGTTGGATTTTTGGCTTACTAACTTCACAGCCATGGTTGTTGAGTTGGAGTTGTGGAGTTGGAGTCTGAGCCGTAGAGTCGGTGTCCATTTTGGTGACGATGGAGTCGGATTCAGGGAAATTGAGGAGTCGGATGTTTGGCTTACTGACTTCACAGCCATGGTTGTGGAGTTGGAGTCAGTGTCCATTTTGGTGGAGTTAGAGTCAGATTTAGGGAATTTGATGAATTCGAGTTGGAGTAGGATTTTTGCCTTACTGACTTCACAGTCATGGTTGTGGAGTTGGAGTCGTGGAGTTGGGGTTTGAGTCGTAGAGTCAAGATTCAGGGAAATTGAGGAGTCGGATGTTTGGCTTACTGATTTCACAGCCATGGTTGTGGAATTGGGAATTGTGGAATCAGAGTAAGTGCCCATTTTGGTGGAGTTGGAGGCACAGTCGGATTCAGGGAAATTGAGGAGTCGGATGTTTGGTTTACTGATTACCCAACCATGGTTGTGGAGTTGGAGTCAGTGCCCATTTTGGTGGAGTCGGAGGCACAGTTGGATTCAGGGAAATTGAGGAGTCGAATGTTTGGCTTACTGACTTCACAGCATTGGTTGTGGAATTGGGAATTGTGGAATCAGAGTAAGTGCCCATTTTGGTGAAGTCGGAGGCACAGTCGGATTCAGGGAAATTGTTGAGTCGGAGTTAGAGTCGAATGTTTGGCTTACTGACTTCACAGCATTGGTTGTGGAGTTGGAGTCTGTGCCCATTTTTGAGGAGTCAGGGGCACAGTCGGATTCAGGGAAATTGAGGAGTCAGAGTTAGAGTCGAATGTTTGACTTACCGATTCCACAGCGCTGTGTACAAGGCCGGTGCTCTATGTTTTCTAACAATTTTTAAATGTCCATATAAATAAAAATAAAGATAGGCTCCAAAATAAAACAGATTATTAACATATTTTTCACATTGCCTTTGTACTATACGAGTAAACTCTCCAAAAAAAGAAGAAAGAAAACAAGTTGGGCTAAACTTTTCTAACATAACACTGCAAAAAAAAAAGAAGCAAGAAAGTGAAAAATTAAGCAGGAAGGGGCATTGTGGCCTCTTGGTCTTCTATATTTCTCTCCTGAGCGGTCTCACGCACTCTCTGTCTTTTACCTTCTCTCTTACACATACTCTGTCTCCTGCGAGCGGGCCTGTTTGATAAATATGATACTTAGAAATATTCCTCCCGCTAGACAGCAAAGCCTTGCAGTAAAAATGATATAATCTTTCACCAGACTCCACTGAATCAAGGCTGAAATAGAGCCCAAGATTCTACAAGAGAGGAGAGGGACGCAGGAAATGTTTAACCCTTGATCGACTTCAACTAAGACTGTCTAGTTGTATTCTGGGGACAGCGTATTACCTATTAGCATATACTTATCATTGTATGGACTTGACAAGGCAACCAATGTAAGACACATCCCATTGTGATGATGCTTCACCACACTAGTTATTCCATTAGTTGATGTGAAAACATTTCTCAAATCTTAAAGGGAATCTGTCAGCAGGTTTTTGCTATGTACGTTGAGGTCAGCATACTACAGTGGTTAAAGAATAAAAAGCAGCTGTGCTCCTCTTATCAGTGTGTGTAATTGTTTACTTAAACTAAAGGATTGATCAATCACTTAGTTGAAAAGAGAAACCGGGCACTGACCTTGTTGCATTGAAGTCCTGTGTGCAGAGGCATTCATGGATCTGGGTTGCTCAGCTGTAGATGCAGAGATCAATTAAGAAGTCAGCAGATCAATAAACTTTTGCTCATAGCATAATACTGGTCAAATGTTGTAGCCATTTTGTTACAAAAATATCGGAGTTACGTGGTGCACTCCTAAAATGCAAACATCACCTTGCGATCTATGGCAATCCTTGTTAGATGTCATTGGAAGACATACTCCTCTTCCTTTGGATACTCCGGCTATCCAGGACATGGTAAGTTCAAACTAACATCCCAAAATTAAACATTAGGGAGGTCCACTGGTTAGGGTCAACATGATTACCTTTTGGCATTGATTATGAGTGTCTTTACCTATCTTAACATCAATGGGGCTTAAATGCCTAAAATGTGGTTTATAACAAACCGCCAAAGATCCAACCATTTTTAATAAATCCTTTAAGAACTTAGGAGGAAAACAGCGGCACTCCGGGATCCTTTATACCAAGAACAGCTTTATTCCAAAAAGTTTACATCGGTGGGTGCAGGGAAGGGAGGACAGAGGGACGACGGTGATCATTTTGCGTGCTTTGCACATTGAAGCGGGGACACAGCAAAGCACGCAAAACGATCACCGTCGTCCCTCCGTCCTCCCTTCCCTGCACCCACCGATGTAAACTTTTTGGAATAAAGCTGTTCTTGGTATAAAGGATCCCGGAGTGCCGCTGTTTTCCTCCTAAGTTCTTAAAGGATTTATTAAAAATGATTGGATCTTTGGCGGTTTGTTATAAACCACATTTTAGGCATTTAAGCCCCATTGATGTTAAGATAGGTAAAGACACTCATAATCAATGCCAAAAGGTAATCATGTTGACCCTAACCAGTGGACCTCCCTAATGTTTCATTTTGGGATGTTAGTTTGAACTTACCATGTCCTGGATAGCCGGAATGTCCAAAGGAAGAGGAGTATGTCTTCCAATGACATCTAACAAGGATTGCCATAGATCGCAAGGTGATGTTTG
This sequence comes from Allobates femoralis, assembly GCA_033576535.1. Classification (NCBI taxonomy): domain Eukaryota; kingdom Metazoa; phylum Chordata; class Amphibia; order Anura; family Aromobatidae; genus Allobates; species Allobates femoralis. Next base: position 107,889,823 of record JARQOC010000004.1, read on the forward strand.
TATTTTAGGAGTGCACTACGTAACTCCGATATTTTTGTAACAAAATGGCTACAACATTTGACCAGTATTATGCTATGAGCAAAAGTTTATTGATCTGCTGACTAGCATTAGTCTTTATACCAATCAGCTATACTTCACTATTTGACCACAACAACCTCAAATGTAACACGTTTCATGTCCTCGATTTGACCTCATCACCTCATCTTGACTTGATGCCACCATCTACTATTTCTTCTGTTCATCACTGTCCTTGCTCTCACTGTTATTTTGTCCTGGAGGTCCTGTCTTCCACTATACTGTCGGACTGCTGTTTCCTGATCTTACTATGCATCCAATAAAAAAAAAGAGCTCATCATAACCCATAATTAATAAAATAAAAAATGTTTTAATTAAATATATAATAATTAAAAATAGGAGCACATGTATATGAAGGCTCAGGTGTAGCACACAAAGAATGAATCAACTGATCCTGCTAGAAAAGTATATGGAGATGGTAACCGCAGGAAAAGGCATTGATGATAATATATCAGCCAGTATGAAAACTAACAGACCACATACAGCTGTAACAAAAGGACCCTATTAGAGAAATCAGATTCAGGTAAGCCAATGAATCCTGATTATAATTTAAAAATCATCTTACTCATATCATGTGATCTAAACATCAAAAGCCTGCTTATCCATTATACTCTCTGTATGGATTAGCTGATCCTAAGCCCCAACGCGCGTTCCGTATTGGCTTCTTAGGGGGGATGTTTTTGACTAGTGCCGCCCCATCCTTCTGCCACATTGGTCTAATGCCAGTCTTCCATAGCCTGCTACATACACTATGGAGTGACCCCTACCTCTCCTCCCTCATCTCTGTCTATCACCCCACCCGTTCTCTACGTTCCTCAAATGACCTTCGACTAACATCTGCACTAATCCAATCCTCCCACTCCCGGCTCCAAGATTTCTCCAGAGCTGCACCAAATCTCTGGAATGCTTTACCCCAAGAAATCAGGACTATCCACAACTTGCATGGCTTCAGACGATCCCTAAAAACACATCTTTTTAAGGCGGCCTATCATACTCCCTAATAGAAGTCCTTTGTACTGTAGACAGTGAATGGGCTATCCCTCTGGACATTACTCTTCTACAAACTCCACCAAACCAAAAAGCTCTACACAGACTGTATAATGACCATCTATGTAAGCTTAGTTCTATGCCCCATTTCCTCAAGATGCCTGGACCATCAGTGCAATAAGCCCCTGCACCTTGTGCAACCCCTATCCCGTTGTAGATTGTAAGCTCTTTTGAGCAGGGTCACCTTCATTTCTTGCTTTATTTATTGTATTTTCTTTATTACATTGATTCTATGCCTATTGTTTTGTATCCAATTATTCTACTCTATTTGTTCTGTACTGTAATTACCTACTGTATATTTTCTGTACCCTACATTGTAAAGCGCTGCGGAATATGTTGGCGCTATATAAATAAATCTTTATTATTATTATTATTAATCAGCAACACTAAAGCTCCCCCATACAAATTGGACCAATGTCGGCTAAACCCTCCAATGATAGGTTTGGCCGACAGCCTAATGTGATTGAGAGCCCCGTACAATTGATTGGAGAGTTAAAGATTCGGCATGACCAGTTTTGGATTGCTAAGCTTTTTGATTTCCTGGAAAAAAAGTTGGGGCCAGAAATGTCTGGCAGCAGCTCTGTCATAGAAAACACAGGAGTACTTGGTCAGTCATGTGATCCTGTATTTGAGAGAGTCGGATAAGATGGCTGCCAGTTGAACAATGGGTCGAACCACCGTTCAGCCAACAGCCTCTTTGTGTGTGTGTGTGGGGGGGGTTGGGGCGTCTTCAGTGCTAAGGACTCCAGCTATAGTACCATAACTGGATTGGAGGATGGAAATATAAATCCTTATACTATGTACAGTATAGTAAAAAGAAATATTATAATACAATGAGTTCTATGTCCCATGTATTAAACAACACTTTCATTGTTCAATTATATATCATTTCTGGCAGTGAGTCAAACACAACCCTGCGTACTTGGCACATATGGAAAAACACCATCATGCTTCCTTCAATGAATGCTTCACTAAAATGTACAGGAAAGTTGCAATTGTCAAGGTGACCTCTACATGGCGCTGGGTTTTGTTTGTGACCTCTACATGGCACTGGGTTTTGTTTGTGACCTCTACATGGCACTGGGTTTTGTTTGTGACCTCTACATGGCACTGGGTTTTGTTTGTGACCTGTATATGGTACCAGGTTTTGCTTGTGACCTCTACATGGCATTGGGTTTTGTTTGTGACCTCTACATGGCACTGGGTTTTGTTTGTGACCTGTATATGGTACCAGGTTTTGTTTGTGACCTCTACATGGCACTGGGTTTTGTTTGTGACCTCTACATGGCATTGGGTTTTGTTTGTGACCTCTACATGGCACTGGGTTTTGTTTGTGACCTGTATATGGTACCAGGTTTTGCTTGTGACCTCTACATGGCGCTGGGTTTTGCTTGTGACCTTTACATGGCATGGGGATTTGTTTGTGACCTGTATATGGTACCAAGTTTTGTTTGTGACCTCTACATGGAACTGGGTTTTGTTTGTGACCTTTGTATGGCACTGGGTTTTGTTTGTGACCTCTACATGGCATTGGGTTTTGTTTGTGACCTCTACATGGCACTGGGTTTTGTTTGTGACCTGTATATGGTACCAGGTTTTGCTTGTGACCTCTACATGGCGCTGGGTTTTGCTTGTGACCTTTACATGGCATGGGGATTTGTTTGTGACCTGTATATGGTACCAAGTTTTGTTTGTGACCTCTACATGGAACTGGGTTTTGTTTGTGACCTTTGTATGGCACTGGGTTTTGTTTGTGACCTGTATATGGTACCAGGTTTTGTTTGTGACCTCTACATGGCGCTGGGTTTTGTTTGTGACCTTTGTATGGCACTGGGTTTTGTTTGTGACCTCTACATGGCGCTGGGTTTTGTTTGTGACCTTTGTATGGCACTGGGTTTTGTTTGTGACCTGTATAATGTACCAGGTTTTACTTGTGACCTCTACATGGCGCTGGGTTTTGTTTGTGACCTCTACATGGCACTAGGTTTTGTTTGTGACCTGTATATGGTACCAGGTTTTGTTTATGACCTCTACATGGCGCTGGGTTTTGTTTGTGACCTCTACATGGCATTGGGTTTTGTTTGTGACCTGTATATGGTACCAGGTTTTGTTTGTGACCTCTACATGGCGCTGGGTTTTGTTTGTGACCTCTACATGGCATTGGGTTTTGTTTGTGACCTGTATATGGTACCAGGTTTTGTTTGTGACCTCTACATGGCGCTGGGTTTTGTTTGTGACCTTTGTATGGCACTGGGTTTTGTTTGTGACCTGTATAATGTACCAGGTTTTACTTGTGACCTCTACATGGCGCTGGGTTTTGTTTGTGACCTCTACATGGCACTAGGTTTTGTTTGTGACCTGTATATGGTACCAGGTTTTGTTTATGACCTCTACATGGCGCTGGGTTTTGTTTGTGACCTCTACATGGCACTGGGTTTTGTTTGTGACCTCTACATGGCGCTGGGTTTTGCTTGTGACCTTTACATGGCATGGGGATTTGTTTGTGACCTGTATATGGTACCAAGTTTTGTTTGTGACCTCTACATGGCACTGGGTTTTGTTTGTGACCTTTGTATGGCACTGGGTTTTGTTTGTGACCTGTATATGGTACCAGGTTTTGTTTGTGACCTCTACATGGCGCTGGGTTTTGTTTGTGACCTTTACATGGCACTGGGTTTTGTTTGTGACCTGTATATGGTACCAGGTTTTGTTTGTGACCTCTACATGGCGCTGGGTTTTGTTTGTGACCTTTGTATGGCACTGGGTTTTGTTTGTGACCTCTACATGGCGCTGGGTTTTGTTTGTGACCTTTGTATGGCACTGGGTTTTGTTTGTGACCTGTATAATGTACCAGGTTTTACTTGTGACCTCTACATGGCGCTGGGTTTTGTTTGTGACCTCTACATGGCACTAGGTTTTGTTTGTGACCTGTATATGGTACCAGGTTTTGTTTATGACCTCTACATGGCGCTGGGTTTTGTTTGTGACCTCTACATGGCATTGGGTTTTGTTTGTGACCTGTATATGGTACCAGGTTTTGTTTGTGACCTCTACATGGCGCTGGGTTTTGTTTGTGACCTCTACATGGCATTGGGTTTTGTTTGTGACCTGTATATGGTACCAGGTTTTGTTTGTGACCTCTACATGGCGCTGGGTTTTGTTTGTGACCTTTGCATGGCACTGGGTTTTGTTTGTGACCTGTATAATGTACCAGGTTTTACTTGTGACCTCTACATGGCGCTGGGTTTTGTTTGTGACCTCTACATGGCACTAGGTTTTGTTTGTGACCTGTATATGGTACCAGGTTTTGTTTATGACCTCTACATGGCGCTGGGTTTTGTTTGTGACCTCTACATGGCATTGGGTTTTGTTTGTGACCTGTATATGGTACCAGGTTTTGTTTGTGACCTCTACATGGCGCTGGGTTTTGTTTGTGACCTCTACATGGCATTGGGTTTTGTTTGTGACCTGTATATGGTACCAGGTTTTGTTTGTGACCTCTACATGGCGCTGGGTTTTGTTTGTGACCTTTGTATGGCACTGGGTTTTGTTTGTGACCTGTATAATGTACCAGGTTTTACTTGTGACCTCTACATGGCGCTGGGTTTTGTTTGTGACCTCTACATGGCACTAGGTTTTGTTTGTGACCTGTATATGGTACCAGGTTTTGTTTATGACCTCTACATGGCGCTGGGTTTTGTTTGTGACCTCTACATGGCACTGGGTTTTGTTTGTGACCTCTACATGGCGCTGGGTTTTGTTTGTGACCTCTACATGGCATTGGGTTTTGTTTGTGACCTGTATATGGTACCAGGTTTTGCTTGTGACCTCTACGTGGCGCTGGGTTTTGTTTATGACCTCTACATGGCACTGGGTTTTGTTTGTGACCTCTACATGGCATTGGGTTTTGTTTGTGACCTGTATATGGTACCAGGTTTTGCTTGTGACCTCTAAATGGCCCTAGGTTTTGTTTGTGACCTCTACATGGCGCTGGGTTTTGCTTGTGACCTTTACATGGCACTGGGTTTTGTTTGTGACCTGTATATGGTACCAGGTTTTGTTTGTGACCTCTACATGGCGCTGGGTTTTGTTTGTGACCTTTACATGGCACTGGGTTTTGTTTGTGACCTGTATATGGTACCAGGTTTTGTTTGTGACCTCTACATGGCACTGGGTTTTGTTTGTAACCTCTACATGGCACTGGGTTTTGTTTGTGACTTGTATATGGTACCAGGTTTTGTTTGTGACCTCTAAATGGCCCTAGGTTTTGTTTGTGACCTCTAAATAAATAACATGTACCAGTTTTCCACCTTCATTCTGCAAAGCTTAAGGGATAGAGCTGACGTCCTATATTTTACAATATAAATCTACTCTTACCTAGAAAGCCTAGTAACACTGCTCTTTGACCAGCCATGAAGATATTTGGGTGAGAGGGTCAGCAGAATCCTGCGCCAACTACTAAAGTGATATATGAGCAGACATCTGTGTTTACTCTGTACAAACAAGAGCTCAGACAATGGGTTACCGCCTATTCCACATACAGCAGTGCTGGCCAAGTGTGTGTTTATGATTTGTGTAAGGAGATGCAAGAGGATTGACACAGAGACTTAATTAACAACATAAACCATTTTGTGACTGGAGTGTCCTGCAGGATGCAAGAAACAAACAGAAAACACATCACCAAGTGACATGTATTGGAACCGCCATGAACGGAAATCACAAGAGAATATAATATAACACCATTACTAAACTGCAGAGAATATTTCATAATGACTAAGCGCACGCCATAAACCTATCAGCAGATAAAAAATATCACAACACAATACTATCATTGTAATTTGTTTGGTATTAAAAGAAGCAAGCCAAACATTTAAAGAGCAATTCCCCAAAATTAAAAAAAGTGCACATCCCATTTAAAATGATCTACATAGTCTATCTTGTAATTTCCAAGCAATATTATTTTATATTGTTTGGGTTGCATTTTGATCTATGCTTTGTATACATACATATTAATGTAAGCCCCTTTCTTTTATCCTAACGCTTCACTTTTCCAATTAAACTTCTGCTACTTACCCTGAATCTGTAAGCTGATCTCTAAGAGACTCGTAAATACCTTTATTGTTGTTCTAACTTTGATATTCCCCTCTGGAAACCAGATTTGGACCAACTGAGCAGGGCATGTCACTGGTTGGGGTGGGCTGCCTCTCTGTGAATGACAGCAGTCTGGGCACGCATGCCAGATCCCACTTCCCCCTCCTCTCAGACCCTACCAGTGACATGTCCTGATCAGTTGGTCCAAATCAAGTCTCCAGACAAGAAGGATCAAAGCTACAACAACGATAAATGTATTTACTAGCCCCTTAGCGATAAGGTTACCGAAGCAGGGTACATAGCAGAAGTATATTGGGAAAGTGTTAGTTAAGAAGACTTAGGACAAAACAAAGGCGGTCACACTGGTGTTGGAAAACCTCTTTAAACTTTGTATAATGAACATTTTGTCAAATTTCTAATCCACTTTGTGGTTTTATTTCTTCATATTTTCAGGATTTTTGCTTGCTGTTAGTGAATGGAAATAAAAAACATGTGGCGACTGAAAACCCATTGCGACCTGGTCTTGCTCACACAGCTGTTGGGTTTCTTACAATATATTAGTGTAAAAGAAATGTTTATTAACTCATAAAATTGCCTGTAGTAATACCCACATTACAGTGCCAACAAATGCTCCTTAATCATTTTAGCCACATGATGTGACAGATTCACGTCACTCAGTGCATGTGGGTGCACGAAAAGGTACCACCAGGTATCAATCAAGAAGAAAAGACCTGCCGGTACTCACTGTAGTATAGAAGAAGAAATCTTTAACAGTACGGTCCAGAAAAATAATGTTTCGGTATTAGACTTTCATAGACCTGCCACCGTATTTGTTGGAAGAGAAATTATGTCTAGCGCTGTATGGTAAAACGCATACTGATGAAGACATAGCACCTTCCTCATCAACATCTCAGAACGCCTTTTATCATACAACGCTAGACACAATTTCTCTTTCAACAACTACCATTGCAATCCATCTAATAAAGGTCTAAGGTATTCGGGATACTCGTTACTCGGCGAGTTTACTCGTTACGAGTAGCAAGTGCAATGCAAGTCAAGAGGAAATGCAAGTAGTATTTTGTTGGACCCTACAAAGTGGTCTGGGGGCCTGAGGAAAGGCTGAAATGGATGCATGATTGTTTAAAAGCCGAGTGGTAAAAAGCCGGCCGGCTTTTTTAAGTGATCAGCTGATGCATCAGCTGTGATTGTTTAAAAGCCAGGCGGCCGGCTTTTTACCACCCAGCTTTTAAACCCTTTCTTATCATACCCACCCTCAGCATGTCACCCCCTTCTTATCATACCCACCCTCAGCATTGTTTTAAAGCCGGGTGGTAAAAAGCCAGCCTTTTTATTAAGTTATTAGCCTCCTCCACCTCGGCACCCAGCCTGCCCCCTCCATGTCCACACCTAGCCTGCCCTCTCCACCTGCACCCAGCCTGCCCCCTCAACCCCGGCACCCAGTCTGCCCCCTCCCCCTCAGCACCCAGCCTGTCTCCACCACATCCACACACAGCTTGCCCCCTCAACCCCGGCACCAAGCCTGCCCCCTCCTCCTTGGCACCCAGCCTGTCCCCTTCACCGCAGTACCCAGCCTGCCCCCTCCAACCTAGGCATTAAAAGGTGGGTGGTAAAAAGCTGGTCAGGTTTTTTAAACGATCAGTTGATGCATCACCTGATTGTTTAAAAAAGCCGTCCAGCTTTTTACCTCCCGGCTTTTAAACGATCACAGCTGATGCATCAGCTGATCATTTGAAAAAGCAGGCATTCTTTTTACCACCTGGCTTTTAACCCCCAGTGTGGAAGAGGTAGGCTGGGTACCACGGTGAAAGGTACAGCCTGGGTGTCAAGAAGGAGGGGACAGGTTGTGTGACGGGGTGGAGGGGGCAACCTGTGTGCAGATGTGGAGGGCGCAGGCTGGGTGCTGAGGAGGAGGGGCAGGCTTGGTGCCGAGTAGGAGGGGCAGGCTGGGTGCAAGGTTGGAGGGGGCAGGCTAGGTGCAGACATGGAGGGGGCAGGCTGTGTGACAAGGTAGAGGGGGCTGATCGTTTAAAAAGGTCGACCAGCTTTTCACTGCCCGGCTTTTAAACGATGCTGAGGGAGGGTATGATAAGAAGGGGGTGACATGCTGAGGGTGGTTATGGTAAGCAGGAGGTGGCATGCTGAGGGTGGGCATGATAAGAAGGGGGTTTAAAAGCCAGCTTGAGGAAGAAGCCCTGAGCGTCGAAACATGTTGTGGGAGAGGACCTAGTGTGATTTGAACAATAAACTTACAGGTAAAATACTTGTTGAGGTGTAGCTGTCTTCATATCCCAGCGCTCACCCAAACATCGTTTCATTCCATGGCTTTTTACCATCCGGCTTTTAAACGATCACAGCTGATGCATCAGCTGATCATTTAAAAAAGCTGGCCGGCTTTTTACCACCTAGCTTTTAAACAATCATGCATCCATTTCAGCCTTCTCCTCAGGCCCCCAGACTACTTTGTAGGGTCCAGCAGAATAGTACTCGCATTTCCCATTGACTTCATTGTACTCGCTACTCATAATGAATAAGCAAGTATTAGAACCTACTCGTATCGATTCCAGTGAGTCTGAATATTTCACTACTTACTCATCCCTAATCTTAGTCATTGAAAAGTTAGCAATTTTATAATGTATAGTAGTGTTCAAAATAACAGCAGGCAAATATGACTAACCAGATTATTCACTGTTTTGGTGTAAATTATATTACCACACTTCAAACAATTTACCAGTTGGTGAAGAAGATTCTTAGAAAACCAAAACACTCAGCAGTCATGATCTGCATGTTTTTGAGTCTGTCTATTTGAATAATTAATTGGGAGGGGTGTGTTCAAAATAATAGCAGTGTGGAGTTCAGTTAGTGAGGTCAATCATTCTGTGAGTGAATTATGTGGCTTTTATTTAAGGGTGAAGCCAGCATATGTTGTACATGCATTTCTCCTCGAAAGCCTGAGAAATATGGGTCATTTGGGACATTGCTCAGAAGAACAAAGTAATTTTATTAAAAAGGTGATTGGAGAGAGAGGGTAAAATATATAAAGAAGTACAGACAATGATAGACTGTTCAGCTGAAATGATCTCCAATGTTTTAAAATGGAAAGCCAAACCATAGAGACGTGGAAGAAAATGGAAGACTACCATTCGAATGAATGGAAGAATAGCCAGAATGGCAAAGGCTCAGCCAATGATCAGCTACAGGATGATCAAACACAGTCTCAAGTAACCAGTGAGGACTGTGACTGAAGACGCCTGTATGACGCTAATCTATTAGCAAGAAGTCCCTAGAAAGTCCCACTGGTAAAAAAAAAAAAAAGAGACATGTACTGAAGCAGATACAATTTTCCAAAGGCCACATCAACTGGCCTAAATAAATAGAGAAAATAGAGAAATAGAGAGACATTTTGTGGACTGATGAAGGTAAAATTGTTCTTTTTGGGTCCAAGTGTTACCGACAGTTCATCAAACAACCCCCAAACTCTGAATTCAAGTTACAGTACACTCTGAAAACAGTGAAGCATGGTGGTGCAAGCATCATAATATGGGCATGTTTCTCTTACTGTGTTGCTGGGCCTTTTAACGCATACCAGGGATCATGAACCAGTTTGCATATATCAAAATACTTGAAGAGGTCTTGTTGCCTTACGCTGAAGAGGAAATGCCATTAAAATGGAAGTTTCAACAAGACAGTGACCATAAACACACCAGTAAGCAAGTAAAATCTTGGTTCCAGTCCAACAAAATTGAGGTTATGGAGTGGTCATCCCAATCCCCAAACCTTAATCCGATAGAACACTTGAGAGGTGACATCAAAAATGCAAGTCCAACAAATGCAAAAAAAATTTTGGGAAGTAGTCAAAGCATCCTGGGCTGGAATAAAACTGTACATGAGCCTGAAGTTGTTTGACTCCTTGGAAGATGTGAAACAGTTCTAAAAAAAACTGTGGTTATACAACTAAATATTAGCTTAGTTATTCACAGAAATGCTAAATTCTAAAAAAAATTACATATTTTGAGTTTGCAAAGACAATCGCAGGCACTAATTTTTTTTAAACAGCCCAATGTAAATTTTTTGTTATTTTATGTAAAGTAGTTAGAAATGATATACGGTACATCTCTCTTCATATTTTAATTTAGAAAACAGTGTGCAATGTTCCCAATGCATGGAAATAAAAACGATATAAAGATTTTGGGCTTAACTCATGTTTTTGAACATCCTGCTATTATATTGAACACAACTGTACTTTATTACCTTATTTTGCTTCCATCTGTCTCAAATACTTGTTATGTACGTACTTATCCCAACATATGTAAAGGAAGAGAAAAGCCTATCTCAATGCCACCGCACCCACACCCTGCTGGTTCCTGTACAGACTAGTAGCCTCACAACCCCTAATGGATACAGCACAGGCTGCAATATTCCTAGCCACAAAACTAGAAGCCCACAACTAAGACCTGGTTGTCTAACAGGCCATCAGGTTCTATCACATATTTTCTGAGGAACCATAGGGGGGAGCTGCTATGCACCACTAATTAAGGTAGGGAAAGTATGCAAAGATAGACAAGAACCTACCGTGAGAAAGCATAAAACATGTGCACAAGTGGAAACTACTTAGCAGAATCCACTTTGGAATGAAAATAGCCAGCAGAGAATGGTTGGAATAAACGAGTATAAAAAGCCCCACCCGGAATGTAATAGGCGGGAGACAATGATCAGTAGAAAACAGATGATATCTGCACACCAAAGGAAGAACAGCAAGGGTAAAAGTAAATAGAGCATCAGCATTTTGGACAGAGAACTGACCAGGCTGTGGCTCAGCAAGTAAAGAAACTGACCACACAGTACAATGTCATCGGATTAAGTCCTGGGGTATGACAATGTAATGCCCACCAGGGTTGGGGTACTCGGTAACCGGGCCAGTCGGTTCGGTGGGTTGTTCACAGTGACAGTGACCCAGCTCAATGACCCTGGGCATGCAATAAAGGGAAATATGTACAAGGGATAAGTTCATGATGCCACCTGTGGTTAGTCTGGTCAGGGTGACGCAGCGCTGCAGTGGGACCTCTGGGGCCAATGGAGTTGCAGCCTGGATGGTATCAATCCCCACAGGTAGAGCGGGGCCCCAGGGCAATCGGTGTAGTCTGTTGAAGTGATAATAAATGTTGGGGTGCAGGACTGAGGGCTCAACAAATGACTGAATGTCACAAGAGCAGAAGTTTCTGTTACCTTTACTTGATAGTTGAGGTGCAGACCAGGGTACTGGCAACAGATGGTAGTGGAGATCCGGGCATCCTGGAAGCAATTGTAGATCCACCTAGCCAGGTGGGTTTAGAGGCCTTCCTTCTGTGCGGTGTTGTTTTGTTCTCGCTGCCTGAAGCTAAACTGCGACTCTTCTCCTGCATGTCTAGTCTCTGCCCGTATGGCAGGCTGCTTGAGCCTATTACAGGTGTCGCTCCTCGATGGCAGCTCCGGGCTCTGATATGCTGCGGTGCTGCCGGGTGTTTGGTGTGGACCAGGTTTAGCTGCTGATACTTCAGTACCCGAACAACCATGGACTCTGGCGTCCGGTTTCTAGCGCTTTCCTTCAGGGTGAGCTTGGTACAGCTCCACTCCCGGGCTTCTCCTCAACTCCTCTGTCTCACTAGCTTTCCTCTATCCTGGGATGAGCTCCAACCGGCTCCAGTCCCCAGGACAACTGTACTGTTCTCCTACTCAGACTGTTCTCTCTGATTGTTCTGCCCAACCCAGCCTCCGGGCCAGAATTTTTAGGTAAGCTCCCCTAAAACCGGGTTCAGAGCTCCCTCTTCTGGTCTGGAGTCAGGACAAGTGTTGGATGCTGGTGTTACCTGACAAGGGGATCCCTTCTTGCTTCCAGGCATGACATCACCCCTGCGAAGGAGGCAATGCCACTGTGGCAACCAGACTCCTGGGGTGCCACAACAATGCCGTTCTAATCACTGATTACTGCTTCTTTGCAAGCTCCTTTTAATTGATGCTCACAAACATTATTACATTATAGGCAGCTTTTATATGGGTATTTCCAGGTGTGAGCCTTTCTGCTGCACACCCATCTATGCAGACAGAGAAATTTTTCTACTCAATGTTTAAATATAGTGTATTGGTCTGTAAGGTTTTCAGTCTTTTTTGCTATATCTGTTGTTATGTTTGCATTTAGTGTATTTTGTCGGCCATCTTGTTTCCTGTCATGTGTAATGACTTTTGCCCTCAACCAATATGGAGTTCTCAGCTTGTCGTCGGCCATCTTGTTTCCTGTCCTGTGCATTGACTCTTGCCCTCAAACAATATGGAGTCCTCAGCTTTGATGTCCCTGCCCTGTTTCTTGCCAATTGCCCTTTTAAACTACTTCAGCTGGTTAACCTGTGCTCCAGAATCAGGCCTGCAATCTGTCTGTGACTTGCTCTCTGAAGCCTGGATTCATTCTGCCTGGAATCATTTATGAACACAGAATCCTGGGTGCCAGCAATATCTGACAGGGAAGTAATGAACTCTGAATGCTTTCCCTGAGACTTATACTATGCTTTAATGCTCTGATGTCCTTGGTTGTTTGCCTTGCACTCTGCAACTTACATTTATGTTATCCTGTTGATGCACTAACTTGTATGAAGCAATACAAGAGCTGCTTAAGAAGCATATGTCTCATGTGTCTCATTATACCCATGCATTAGACTCTATATAGACTGTATCATATATGACAGATTCTGGAGCCATAATAGAGTCTGCTGGGTCTAGGACAGTGCTGCATCTGCTGCCACCTGTATAGAGATTTCTGGATCTTTTGCCATTGGAGAGCTGCTGCAGACCGTGGATCTGAGATATCGATATATGTGATGATAGTGGTTGTGGCTTCTCACAACCTTTCCAGGTGAGCACATTCCCTTCTTTTAAGTCAGGAGTGTTACCACAGGTAAACACTATTGTGCTCCTTTTCTTCCTTTCCAGCCTCTCTGCCGTGCAGCTTCTGGGAATATGGAGGACCCCGTTAAACATCTGTGCGACGTGACGGATTCAATCCTTGCTGACCTACAGGCATTGAAGACCAGCTTTGCAAGCCTGCGGGATCGCGGTGATCATAATCTGCAGGTGTTCGGACAAACCACGCAGGACTTACGAACCCGGATTGAGGTTCTGGAGGGACGCGTCCACATCCCAACTTCAACCCCGGTTATTGGAATCCCCAAGCTACCACCATTCCGTTTTGGCGGTGAACGAGAAAAATTCAGGGGATTCATTAATCAATGCAAACTGTTTTTTGCGGCTCATGCGCCACAGTTCCTTACTGAGCGATCTAAAGTATTGACAATAATTATGCTGCTCTCCAACAAAGCTCTCACATGGGCAAACCCCCTAATTGAGACTGACGATGACTGTCTAAATAATCTTGATGCTTTCATTTCAGCTATGGGGCAGGTATTCGATGATCCAAACCGCGGTGCTACAGCGGAATCGGCCATGTTAACTTTAAGCCAAGGTAAGCGCTCGGTAGCGGAGTATGCTTTGGATTTCCGGAGATGGGCTCTCGACACCACTTGGGATAGCTCTGCTAAGAAGTCGGTTTTCCGGAAAGGATTATCCTCTGTGATTAAGGACGAACTCGCTCGTGCCGACCCACCTACAGCATTAGGAGATTTTATCAACTACTGTATTCGGATCGATGCTCGGCTTACTGAACGCAGACAGGAGAGATGGTCGGAGATAAAGCGCACTAATCATTTATTTCCTCCCTCTCCAGCTAAGGAGTCCTTGAGCAGGATTATACGAGAACCCGAACCTGAGCCTATGCAGGTGGACTCTTTACAGAGACGGGTCAGTGATGCACGTAAGGAACATCGAGTAAAGGAAAATCTGTGTTTCTATTGCGGTAAGTCAGGACATTTCATTATAAACTGCCCCAGTCGTTCTCGTAAGACAACTGCAGCCATCATACACTGCGAGTGCTGTGAGAGGGGTTCTGTCAGGTCCGAACCACAGATCCCAGAGAGAGTAGAGGATACAGACATTGATTACTCAGACTTGAACTCTGTTATCTCTGAGCCGGATGCACGTGTTACTGCAGCAGTTTTTCAGGTTTTTTCAGCGGTTTCCCAGCTGAGTTGTAAGAACAACAATTCTCATTGCTTTATTCCCCTCAAGCTCAGGGTTCACTCTGTCTGGGTATCTACCTCCGCTATGATTGATTCAGGGGCAAGCGGCAATTTTATGGACATCTCCTTCGCTGAGAAACTTGGAGTACATTCAGTAAAGAAGGCTACTCCTGTACAGATGGAGACCGTAGATGGCTCACTGTTAAACTCTGGACCAGTGGATCAGGAGACGGAGCCCTTGAAGGTCCTCATGGGTAATGACCATCAAGAGAGTCTGTCATTTATGCTCATCTCTTCTCCTCATTTCCCTATTATTCTAGGACTGCCGTGGCTGCAGGCTCAGAATCCTACGATTAACTGGGAAACTAAAGAACTGCACTTTCCAGAGAAACAGATAAGTCCAGAAGCTTCAGTCTGCTCCATTCCTAAAGGACCAACATCAGTCTCTGAGCTACCAGCCATATACCGTGAGTATGCTGACGTGTGTGACAAAAGGAACGCAGACCTGCTACCCCCTCACCGTCCATATGACTGTCCAATAGACCTGTTACCAGGTGCGGGAATACCTTTTGGCAAGATTTACTCTTTGGCAGGGCCTGAGCTAAAGGCTCTCAAAGACTATATAGACGAACATCTAGCCAAGGGCTTCATACACCCCTCTTCATCTCCTGCTGGTGCACCAATCTTCTTTGTGAAGAAGAAAGATGGATCTCTTAGGCCCTGTATAGACTATCGGGAGCTCAATAAAATCACGATCAGAAACCGTTACCCACTACCGTTGATCCCTGAATTATTGGAGAGAGTACGGCATGCAAAACTCTTTACAAAGTTGGATCTCCGTGGGGCCTATAACTTGGTCCGCATTAGACCTGGGGATGAATGGAAGACAGCTTTCAGGTCACGCTACGGACACTTTGAATATCTAGTAATGCCGTTTGGTTTATGTAATGCTCCAGCAACTTTCCAACATTTGGTGAATGACATTTTTAGGGACCTCCTGGATACATTCATTGTCATTTATTTGGATGATATTTTGATTTTTTCTAATTCCACAGAGGAGCATCACAGACATGTGAAGATGGTCTTGGAACGCCTTCGACAACACCATCTGTATATCAAACTGGAGAAGTGCGAATTCCATCGAACGGAGATCCAATTTCTGGGGTATGTAATGTCATCGCGAGGAATTAGTATGGATGAGGGTAAGATCCAAGCCATTAAAGCCTGGCCGGTCCCCAAGAATGTGAAGGAGGTCCAGCGCTTTATAGGGTTTGCTAATTTCTACAGGCGTTTTATCAGGAACTTTTCTGAGGTTGTGTCTCCCATTACACGGCTTACTCGCAAGAACTCTGCTTTTACCTGGACCCCCCAGGCTCAAGAAGCATTTTCCCGTTTGAAAGAGAAATTCACCACGGCACCTATTCTGGTGCATCCTAACCCTGAACTGGCCTTCATAATAGAGGTGGATGCCTCAGACAGTGCAATCGGAGCTATCCTCTCCCAGAGGACAGGTGAGAAAGAAGTCTTACATCCCTGTGCTTTCTTTTCCCGGCGGTTGTCTCCTGCAGAACGGAACTATGATGTGGGTAATAGGGAATTGTTGGCCATCATCGCAGCCTTCAAGGAATGGAGACACCACCTTCAGGGAGCTGCGCAGCAGATAATCGTGTTGACTGACCACCGCAATCTTGAGTTTATCAGATCGGCTAAGTGCTTGACTCCTCGCCAGGCTCGTTGGAGTCTTTTCTTAAACCAATTCAGTTTTGTTATCTCCTATAGGCCAGGATCGCGTAATGGAAAGGCCGATGCGTTGTCTAGACTCTACTCAACTGAGACAATTCCACTCACGTCTCGTAAGATTGTTATCTCTGATTCCAGGTTCCTGGGAGTGCTTCATAATCAAGACTTGCTTAACGACATCAAGGAAGCATACCATACGGATCCCTGGCTGGCACAACCGTCTTGTGAAGTAAGTCTTGTATATAAGAACGGTGTGTGGATTCAGGGCAACGCCTGTATATTCCTGAAGCAGTCAGGGTGAGAGTACTGCAACTCGTCCACGATTCTAAGATAGCGGAGCATAGAGGAGTTCTGAAGACTCAAGAATTCCTGTCTCGCTTCTTTTGGTGGCCCACATACAGAAGAGATGTTCTAGATTACGTCACTTCTTGCGAAGTCTGTGCCAGATGCAAGACTCCACGATCTTCGCCTACGGGTCTATTACAACCCCTACCCGTTCCATCCCGTCCATGGGGATCCATATCTATGGACTTCATTGTGGAGTTGCCAACCTCTCAAGGAAGAACACAGTTCTGGTGGTGGTGGATCGGTTAACAAAGGCAGCCCATTTCATTCCGTGTGTTGGTCTACCCACTGCGAAACACACATCGGACTTAATCATTCAAAATGTGTTTCGCCTGCATGGCGTACCGGATGAGGTTGTATCTGATCGAGGGGTGCAATTCACTTCAAAGTTTTGGCAGCACTTCTGTGCTGCGTTGGACATCAAAGTTAACCTGTCTTCTGCCTTTCATCCGCAGACAAATGGACAAACCGAGCGGACTAATCAGACCCTAGAACAGTATCTCCGCTGTTTTATCTGCCACCTACAAGATGACTGGGTGGATTTGCTTCCACTGGCTGAATTCTCTTATAACAACTCGCAGAGCGCTTCCACCAAGCAGTCACCCTTTTATGCCAATTTGGGTTATCATCCTAACATCCTTCCTCGACTTCCCATAGATTCACCTCTTCCAGCTGTAGCCGACAGAATCACCTCTCTACAAAGGAACCTCGATCTGCTTAAAGAGAATCTGGAATCCGCTCAGGACAGGTATAAAAAAGCGGCAGATAGGTTTCGTAAACCTGCACCAACCTTCAAGGTAGGAGATTTGGTCTGGCTGTCAACTAAGAACCTTAAATTGAGAGTACCATCATCCAAATTGGGTCATAAGTACGTTGGGCCCTATAAGATTAATAAGCTCGTCAGCAACGTTGCCTGTCGCCTTCAACTTCCAAGATCTATGAGGATTCACCCCGTGTTTCACGTTTCTCTACTAAAGGCTGTGACTCCCAATTCATTCCCTGGTCGTTCTTCTTCCCCTCCTGCTCCGGTACTCATCGATGGCCAGGAGGAGTTTGTTGTGGAAAGGATCCTGGACTCCAGGTTGCGTAGAAACGGGGTGCAATACCTGGTAAAGTGGCAGGGCTATTCTTCTGAGGACAACTCGTGGGAGCCGGCCTCCAATCTCCATGCTCCTCGGTTACTCCGCCAGTTCCATCGGAGGTACCCGGGAAAGCCTGGACTGGGGCCATCCAGAGGCTGTCCCTAAGGGGGAGTAATGTAAGGTTTTCAGTCTTTTTTGCTATATCTGTTGTTATGTTTGCATTTAGTGTATTTTGTCGGCCATCTTGTTTCCTGTCATGTGTAATGACTTTTGCCCTCAACCAATATGGAGTTCTCAGCTTGTCGTCGGCCATCTTGTTTCCTGTCCTGTGCATTGACTCTTGCCCTCAAACAATATGGAGTCCTCAGCTTTGATGTCCCTGCCCTGTTTCTTGCCAATTGCCCTTTTAAACTACTTCAGCTGGTTAACCTGTGCTCCAGAATCAGGCCTGCAATCTGTCTGTGACTTGCTCTCTGAAGCCTGGATTCATTCTGCCTGGAATCATTTATGAACACAGAATCCTGGGTGCCAGCAATATCTGACAGGGAAGTAATGAACTCTGAATGCTTTCCCTGAGACTTATACTATGCTTTAATGCTCTGATGTCCTTGGTTGTTTGCCTTGCACTCTGCAACTTACATTTATGTTATCCTGTTGATGCACTAACTTGTATGAAGCAATACAAGAGCTGCTTAAGAAGCATATGTCTCATGTGTCTCATTATACCCATGCATTAGACTCTATATAGACTGTATCATATATGACATGGTCTTTGCTGAGAAGCAGTTGAAAGCAGCTTGTAAAGGAGCATGAACTGGGCATTGAAACAACACTGAGCATAGTGTTTGTGATAGAATGAAGCAAAATAAGGCAATGAAGTATTGTATATTACAACATTTTCATAACTTTGCAATGCTTAGAGTATGGGAAAAATTAAATAAAAATAATTAACTGATCATTTTTTGCTGGGAGTAAAACAGCTGAGAAGATTGCCTATGCAAAATGCACCAGAACTCTGGTCTCATTAGCTCAAGAAAATCCACCACATTCAATATGTGTTTTTGGGAACTTTTTCTAATTTACTTGACAAACTGGTGTTACCTCAAATTTGTTAACCAGAATGATCCATGCTGAAAAATCTGATACATTTTAGGACTATTATGTGTGGCGCCCTACTCACACAGGTAACCACAGACTCACCTACAGCACGGATGGTTTCCACAGTGGGTACATGGACACAAACAACACCTTCCACCCTGGCACAGTAGTGGGAGCTCCACTTGCTGCCCTTAGGCAAGATCCTTTATAAATACTGGTGCTGGGGGCGGAGTTAGCTAGAGTGTGCAGACACTACAAGAGCTGTGAAGACGTACTGGTGGTCGGTGCTGCGATAGGTTCGAGCCAGTGACCCTCAACAGCCTTCAAGTAGTCCTGCAAGGCCAAAGAGTGGGATCGGAAGCCGAGGAGAACAGAAAGAACAAAGTGGGAACCGAGGAGCCAGTTTTAGGTTCACCCAAACAACACACCGGACACCAGAGTCCGAGTCTACTGGACAGCACCCGGCCCAGTAGAGAAGACCGGTACACCGTGGAGACTTCAGTCTCCCGGACATCTGCGCAGTCACACACCAGGGAGACAGACACTGCCTGGGAGGAACAGCAGTAGTCCATAAAGGGTGTCCCGACGACAGCACAGGTGGAGAGAGAGAGCAGAGAAGGCCAGCCAAGTTACACATGGGGCAGGGGCTTCACACACACACGGGGAAAGAGACAAGGAGGCCTTATACCTACTCACTGTGGAGACCCAGAAGTGCATCCTGAACACCCAGCAGTGCTCTGGACGTTTACCTGCATCAACACCAGTAAAAGGTAAAGAAGAACCAGCAGTGTGTGTGTCAGTTCCTTACCCGCGCCCCTGCCATCCACAGAGACTGTCCTGTTATCCAGCAGCCCGGCCAAGTCCCTGCTCCATCCTACATCTTCAAAATCAAAAACCCCAGGCATGCAGCTCCGCCTGTGGGGAGCTTCAACACCTAGCTGCTCATCCATCATCCCTGGTTGCAGTCACCAGATACCACAGGTGGCGTCACGATAAACTTTTATAAACTTTTATTCCCACATCAACTACCCCTTTTTAGTTGACCACCAGGGCCACGGGACTGGGCAGGCCACCAGTGACATCCCTACCCGACTCTCCATACCCTGGGCTAGTCATATGCATAAGTTTGTATTGCTCTAGAATACTGTATTAATGGGTGTTTAGCGTCATAACCCGCCCTTGTGGAATGGCATGTATGTCTTGATTGTTTATAGCCCCCCTTTTTTCTACTCAATCTCTCGCCCCTCTACAGTGAACATATCATGATATATTTAGACATGAAGTTTTCATAAATTAGTAAATAAATGACATATGGAAGGTTTCTTACCACTGGGATCTATTTCCTCATCATGTGTATTTTTCGCATTCTGCATTAAAGGAGCGCTGCTAATAACAAAAGCATATCCTGTTAGTGTGTCATCTGATTTTCTTTTTTTAATAATAAGGCCCCGGGAAAGAGAAAGAACAGACAGAGCCTTCCATAAATGTTTAAAAGGATTTAGTGGCCTTGCTAGAGTCCATTCATCATGTGCATGGCCTTCTGGGAATGCTCAATCTTTCCTGTGTGCTCTTCTCAGGAAGGGTTATACTGGAAGGACTGGTTCAGACATAAACACAATCACTTTAATAACATGTTTTCTGGGTTGAAATCATAGTTTTCTGTTTGTAAGTGTTTTTCCTGATCAGGACAAAAAGTGTAGTTTTAATTTTTTTTCTTACAAGCAGATCATAGGGTCAATATCGTCATTATTAATCCTTGATTAATGATTTCATCTGTTAGAAGTCTTATTATGCCATCAGAGATGTCACATTGAGAGACCCTTAATATGGTAATACTTCAAATACTTATAATACTTCACGAATCATCGACCTGTATGACATACTAATCGAGGTAAGGTCTGACGGCTTTATAACAACTGATGTGTACCGTAAACCCACCTCGGTCAATGTCTTTTACACGCGACATCTGCCCATGACAGGTCGAGGATTCATGCCATCCCCACCGGTTAGTTTTTATGTATGAAGCGTATCTGCTCTTCGGAAGAAAAATTTTAGGAGCAGGTGCCAGATTTGGCATTACGGTTCAGAGAGAGGGGCTACAGTAATCTGAGTATTAAGAAGGGTTATCTCCAGGCAAAGCATACTCCCAGAATTGAATTATTGCGTACAAGGCTACGGGGAACAAACTCTGACTCACAATCAGTGAGATATATTACACATATAATCACGAGTGGAGAGCATCAGGTCAATTCTCAAGCGTCACTGGTCAATTCTCCAAACTGATCCTCATCTACGGGATTCACTGTCCCAATTCCCTATGATGACGGCACGCAGGTCTGTAACCTTGCGAGACATACTTGTTCAAAGCCATTATATTGCAAAAACACTATCCCTGTTCGGGTCAACTTGTCCTTTAAGGGGTTGTTTCCCTTGTGGCCATTGTTCGGCCTGCAGCAATGTCCTTCGCTGTGCTTCCTTTGTGTCAGCAGATGGTGAGAACACCTATGATGTTAAGGAGTACATAAACTGTGGCACCTGCAGTGTGGTATATTATGCCACCTGCGGTGTCCCGGATTTATGTTGTTTGACGTCTAGGGAGCTGTGAAAGTGTATAGAGAAGCACGTGAGGGGCATTGCTGCAGCCCGGACGGTGGAGGACCCATCAACTTTGAAAACATTGCCCCGTCATTTTAGGACCCACCATGACTGTGATCCTTCCTCAATGAAATTCAGGAGGATTGAAATCATTCATGGTGGCATCCGCGATGGCAATACTAGAAGGGTCCTTGCACAACATGAGACACGATGGATCGATACCTTGGGAACTATGCATCCCGAGGGTTTGAACGAGTCCCTTAGTTTTGCCTCTTTTTTGTGATTATCCCCCACCATGTCTTCTGTTGATTTGTGCCTTTTTTTAATTTAATTTTAATCTTATCATATTTTCTTTATAACAGATTCTTTGTGGTTGACATCGCACCCATCTTCCTCGTCTATTGACTCTCCCCTGTGTCTTTTTGACTGTGAGAACTTTCTATTGATGTGGATTCCCAGACATGAATTGGCTACTTTCACTATTTAGATTGCAAATACTTGAAGACTGGAGTTGTATTTGGCACCATATGTAATTAAGATGTGGAATTAATTATACTAACCACTTGGGACATGATGATTTATGTATACATTTTTGATGCCGCTATAATTCAGTCATTTTCATGTTGTGTCACATTACAAGGGGTAGTTTTAATTTGCGCCCGAGACTTTGATCATTTATTTGTGCCTAGCACTGTAATTACCTCCTTCCACGCTCCCCTGTGGTGCACGGAATCTGACAATGCGGGTACGCATGTCGGGAGCTATGGTGACGCGTCCCGGCTCCCGGACATGCACATTACAACTAACGCATTGACGTCGCGTCACTTCCGGTGTGAATCGCGGAACCAGAAGTGACATACCGCTAATCAGGCACACATGATCTGGTGTTTTTGCAGTTATAGAGTGCTATCTATGGATGGATCTAGGTGGTTCCTATGTCACTCCACAAATTCCCCCCTGATGAAGCAGCAATAAAGAAGAAAAGTACATTGGGAACATTTTAGTGGTGGACTCTCTACTCCACTGTAGGGGTAACATGCTTTTCATGCATTGAGTAGGGGTATTGGATTGTTACCTTTATCCTTAGGGTTCAATTTGGTGGTTGCTGGCTGACACCAGCTATATGCTATTAGGGGGTTCTAATGGTAGCTGCATTGTCTGCCATAAACAGTATGCACTTGCACTTTAATTGTATTGTATTTATCTTGCAGTCAATGCTGTAGTCCATTATGTAGATACCTCTTTCATACTATTTGTCAATTTGATGTAGCCCACCAACTGTATCCCTATGTATTGAATGCAACTATGCTATATTACATGTACTGCATGTTTTAACCCCATGTGAGCTCACCTTCCATTTGTTTATTTGGCACTGCGAAAATAACTTAATACAATTCATGATAAACGCACGTCTTCTTTGTTAATTGTGAACAATATGGCCTACATAAAATGGAAAGAATCATATTCTGACATGTCCACTCAAGGGCCGGGGTACTCGTTACCATGCCAGTTCTTGCGGTTCTTTTTGGGAAATGTCAAGGTGGCCACCCGGCTCCATGACCCTGGCGGTGTCATTTAAATAAAGGGGGAATGATGTTAGGGAAAGTGGGAGGGGATAAGGGGTATTTGTGATGACAACTGCGGTATGCGGCCAGGGCGGCCGCCGCTGCTGCAGAACCTCTGGGGATGATGACCGGCAGCTTAGATAGTTCCACTCCCCGCAGGCGGAGCACATTCCCCTGAGCAGTGGAGTGGTTTCCCCGGCTCATATCTTCGCAGCTGGTCACTCTTTCTGCCGTACCCTCGATGTCTCAGGTGGCCTCCGCGGCTGATGGTCGCCGCTAACAAACGTCTCACAAACTACAGCTGCAGTTCCATTACTTTTACTTAGGTGTTAAACATGGCTGCCGGGTACACTCTCTGCCAGTCTCCGGTACTTTTGCTCTTTCTTCTGAGCCGGGTCAGTACAGTCAAGCCACAGTTGGTGCCATTTACTCTACTTTCTTGGTGTTACAGTCTCTGGTGGTTCCTATCTCTCTGCGTTATAAGGGGTAACTTCCATCTTAGGTGAGCGGGTCCTCACTCTGCTCCCGAGGCTCTCAACTCCCTCCGACGCACCCAGCTCAGGTACTGGTAGCCACGGGTGCTTGTAGGGTCCAAGGTGCCATTAGGTCACTGTCTCGGGAGCTGCTCCCTAGTTTGGCCACCTTCCCCAAGATGTGTCGGGTGTTTGGCCCCCAGCTCCCGTTAGAAGTCTGAGGCCTCTGGTTTCGGCTTGGGCTTGAAGATTCCGCACCGTCTGCAGGGCCGGTCCCTGTGTTAACGACCAACCCTTCTGTCTCGTCAGATTCAGGTGTACAGGGGTTGATGCCTCGTCCTCACCCTTAGGGTTCTTCTCTCCGTCTCTACCAGGCTGTTTTCTCCCTCCCACGGGCGAGCATGGTGGTGTAGCTGCCACCCGCGGGAGTCAGCACCACACCGCCTCTACACTCCTGACTTGCACTCCTCAGTCAGTTGATGTTACGCTCTCCTCTGCTGAAGTGAACTAACTGCTCCTCTTTCACTGTCCCGTTCCCCTTTTGTGGCCTGGGTCCTTCCTCAGGGTCCACCCATTGTCCCAGGGGCCTGTCACTATGTGTGTGTTGTTGT
Source organism: Allobates femoralis (assembly GCA_033576535.1). Classification (NCBI taxonomy): domain Eukaryota; kingdom Metazoa; phylum Chordata; class Amphibia; order Anura; family Aromobatidae; genus Allobates; species Allobates femoralis. The sequence continues at coordinate 107,913,665 of JARQOC010000004.1, forward strand.
GGCTCAACCATACCATCCCGACACCTGAAGAACAGGGGCACCACACTTCCTAACCGCAGAAGCAGTACCTCTGGTGGCGGTTTACCCAGAAGGGCGCCCAATTCAAAACCCCTAAATTAATATCAGACCCTAGAACTGTATAGTACTATATCTAATATGCCATTTAGACCAACTAGGACAAAGATCCTTATACACTTGAAGGCTACATTCACACACAGTGTTTTTGCTGCATTTTTTGTGGATCAGTTTTCCTGCTGCAAAAACAAATTAGCTTTTCCAAAAAACCTATTCACACTATGCGTTTTATATCCATTTTTGCTGTGTTTTTTAGGTGCTGCATTTATTTTCTCTATTTACAATGGTTCTCCATGGGAAAAGCGCAGTAGAAAAATGCCCAACAAATTGACAAGATGATTTTTTGTGAGGATGGCCTTGTTCACACATACCAATGCGTTTTTTTAGCCCTTAGGAAAACTGATCAGTTTTTCTAAGGGTGCCAAATAGTGTCCCCTGTGGTTCTGAACATTTTTGAGAAGTTTTTGGACTTAGGCTAGGGTCACACTTTGAAATAGAATTGCGTTCACCGCATCCAGATCCGGATGCGGTGAACGCAATTGTCTTCAATCAACCAGCAATCCGGGAACCGGATTGATGAAGCCACAATCCAGTAACCGGATTGCTCAGCATGTGTAATCCTGAGCAATCTGGTTACCGGATAGTTTGCTCATCCCTACTGGCTGCGTGGCCAGTAAATCTGTGGGCAGCACCATTTTTATAGTGCTCCTGGTTAGAGACGGTGCTCTTCTTCCACTCTGTGCTGCTCCGACCATGTTACACAATTAGATAGATAGCTACTCCATCAATTTTTAGCTAGAAAAGGAGGGCAAGAGTGTCGATCCGGACACAGCCATTTTGTGAGAACAAGTGTAATTCCTAAACCTGTGTGCGTTGCCAAAGCCAAGTTTTTTGCATACAGGAAGGGATTGCCAAAACCTTCAGTTTCCCCTAAAAAGGCTGTGTTTGACTTGAAACCTGTGAATCTCAAATCCTTTAGTTTCCACTAAAAAGCACTTTTTTACCTGTAATCAGTGATACTGAAATCTGTCAATTTCCCCTAAAAAGACTCTGTTTGGCCTGTAACCTGTGGATCTCTATTCCTTCAGTTTCTCCTAAAAGGATCTATTTGGCCTGTATCCTGTTAATCTCAAATTCTTCAGTTTCCCCTAAAAGGGCAATTTTGTGCCTGTAAACTGTGATTCTGAAATCCTTCAGTTTCCCCTAAAAATTCTCTGTTTGGCCTGTAACCTGCACTTCTGAAATCCTTCAATTTCCCCTAAAAAGACTCTGTTTGGCCAGCAACCTGTGAATCTCATTCCACATCTACTGCCCTGGGGATCCGCTCCACCTGCGGCACTACATCTCAGCTGCCTGTCCATCATCTTCACAGGTTCTGCAGCATCGGTGGCTACTCATATCCGCAAGCCACAGGTGACATCATGAATAACCTTTTCTATAATTCCCCAAGAACCCTTTGAGCTGAACCCAGGGTCACGGAACCGGGTCTCAACCCTTGTGACTCCCCAGAATTGCCACCGCCGAGTTCTGAGTACCCCACAGCCCAAAGGCCCATCACTCAAATCCTTCAGTGTTCCCTAAAAAAGGCTGAGTTTCGCCTGTAACCTTTGATTCTCAAATCTTTCAGTTTCAACTAAAAAGGCTGAGTTTGGTCTCAAACAAGTGCTTTCCAAATCTGTATACAAAAAAGATGAGTGGGAAATACCGTGGTCATGGTGATAAGGGGAAGGAGAAAAAGGTTGTTGTAAGGGGGAGTAGGCTTGGTGTTGGAGGTGTACGTGGGGTAAGTGCTACTGCTAATGTTACTGAAAGATTTAGTAACCAAAGATTGGCTCGTCATCGTACCCCAAGCGAAATGACACATTCTGTTACAGGACAGCCTACTCCAATCTCTTTGTTTGCCAGCAGCAGAGTGATTCAACTTGTGGATGAGGCCCAGCTTTTGCTGCAGTTTATGGAAACCACTGCATCAAGTGGCCTGTCCTCCTGTTGCTCCACCTTAACATCACAAACAGTACAGTTCTCAGAGGTAGCACGCCAATTACATCTGTGTCACCCCATGTTACACTAACAACAAGTCTCCAACCGCGCAACTAATTGTGGGGAAACACAGATGGGCACTTCTGCAGAGATGATCACACATTCTATTCCACGGGCATCAGAGGTCTGCTCCAAACATACTCCAGAGGAGAAAAGGATCTGCACCAATATCCAAAATCTTTTGCAGTTGGATCTGGGGATGGAAGAAGTAGGGTCCCAGCAGAATCCAGACCCTTGTCAAAAGATGTTAATCTCCGGGGGTGGAGGTGATGCGGATGATGATGATGAGACTCAGATACCAGAGGAACACATGCACTGTATTGTGCGTTTAGGGCAGCAAGTGGAGGGGGGTGACTCTCATGGCGAGGAGCTGGACAACAGAGAGGATGATGATGATGAAGTTCTAGATTCAACTTGAAATGAACCCAAAGTAATGCATCTGAGTAGCTCAGCAGAGGTGGAGGAGGAGGAAGACAGGGAGGTTATGTTGTGTGTTCCTGCACAGGGAGTGAGGGCTGCAAGCATGACAAGCGTAGTATCCTCAGCCACAACTATGTCTCTGGACAGCAATGGACATGGGTCTGCAGTTGTCTGAGGTGGCAAGGGTTGCCTAGCCTGAGATTTGTTTTCAGATTGCAACAGATGACACACTTCACATAACTGTATTTGCAATATTTGTAAACAAAAATTGAGTAGAGGCAAAAATCTCAGGAGTTTGACTACTACAAGCATAAACCACCACATGGCCCATCACCATGTGTTACTCTGGCATAAATAGTGCAGTGAAACTGTTCCTAGTGGGCCTCACCATCATCAAACATATCTTCTTCCTCCTCTGTCAACTTGCCAAGTGTTGTCCGACAGATGTCCGTCCGCAGGATGTCCACTTGTTTACCTGCTACAGTTGGAGCACTGAAAGACCCTCAGCTGTTACGGAAGGGAAACACAACTGGTGGTTTTGACTTTTCCCAGACACAGAGCACACCACTCATTTGTGAATTAATCGGAACATCTCCACCTGCACCTCCTTCACAGTGCAACAGTTTGTTGGGTACACCCTACTCCACCCTTTCTCAGCATAGCAGCCAGTCCTTGATTCCTCAGTTGTGGTCACAGAAAAGATGTATTTCTCCCACACATCCCAAAGCAAACAGCTTGAACTTCACCATCTCCCATTTGTTAGCCATGGAAATGCTGTGTTTCTGCCTTGGCTAAAGCTGATGGCCGTCGTAAAGCTGCCTTGCCTAAACTTGCCTAAGCTGCCTTGCCAGAACTGATGGCCGTCGTAGATCCCCAGTATCAGTGAGTTTCTGCTTGTATTTCTTTGGATGATGTCAGAATAGCCTCCCAGAGCTGCTGTTTTGATGTGAACTGTCTCCCACCCTCATAGATCTTTTCCTTGATTATACTCCTAAGGTTCTCTATAGGGTTGAAGTCAGGGAAAGATGGTGGCCACACCATGAGTTTATCTCTTTTTATTAGTACTTTAGGGGAAGGGGTAGGGAATATGCTCTCACTGGAATACCTTGAAGCCGACTGGTGCCTGGATGGACGTCCACAGTCCTTGTAGTTAGTGATAAAAGGAAAATCCGGCACCGGACCAAATTCTTCAATATTTGTGTTTTATTTTTTAGTGCATCACACAAATAAAATGATCATATCATGGGACCACAGCCCCAGCAAGACGCTGAACATGTTTCGGACATAGTCCTTCGTCAGCAGCTGCTGACGAAGGACTATGTCCGAAACATGTTCAGCGTCTTGCTGGGGCTGTGGTCCCATGATATGATCATTTTATTTGTGTGATGCACTAAAAAATAAAACACAAATATTGAAGAATTTGGTCCGGTGCCGGATTTTCCTTTTATCATTATCTCTTTTTATGCCCATAGTAGCCAATGGCACAGAGGTATTCTGTGTAGCATGAGATGGTGCATTGACGTGCATGAGGATGATTTTGCTCCTAAAGGCACGTTTTTGCTTTTTGTACCATAGAAGAAAGTTCTCAGTTGGAAACTCTATATACTTTGCAGAGGTCATTTTCACACCTTCAGGAACCTTAAAGGGGCCTACCAGCTGTTTCCCAATGATTCCAGCCCAAAACATGACTCCTCCACCTCCTTGCTGACGTCACAGCCTTGTTGGGACATGGTGGCATCCATCAACCATCCACTACTCTATTCATCTGGACCATCCAGGGTTGCTCGGCACTCATCAGTAAACAAGACTGTTCGAAAATTAGTCTTCATGTATATCTGGACCCACTGCAACTGTTTCTGCTTGTGAGCACTGTTTAGGGGTGGCCGAATAGTAGGTTCATGCACCAGAGCAAGCCTTTGAAGGATCCTACACCTTGAGGTTCGAGGGACTCCAGAAGCACCAGCAGCTTCAAATATCTGTTTGTTGGTTTGTAAGGCCTTTTTAGCAGCTGCTCTCTTAATCTGATGAACTTGCCTGGCAGAAACCTTCCTCATTCTGCCTTTATCTGCACGAACACGTCTGTGCTCAGAATCAGCCACAAATCTCTTCACAGTATGATTGACCACGCTTACTTTTTTGTGCAATATCAAATGTTTTCATCCCCTGTCCAAGGCATTGCACTATTTGTTGCTTTTTGGCAGCAGAGAGATCCTTTTTCTTTCCCATGTTACTTGAAAACTGTGACCTGCGTAATATTGTGGAACACCCAGTTTTCCTTTTATTGGGCTCACCTGCCAAACTAATTATCACAGATATCTGAGATTGATTTCTATGATCCAAAGAACCCTGAGACACAATAAAATCAATGGGTTTCATTGAAAAAAAAAAAATAAAACCCTATGACACTTAAAACCAATTTGCATAATATTTGGAACACAGTGTAATTATTGTAGCAATGAGAAGGATCACATGACATATTTTGACTTTTTGAAAGCCTTAAGGTCTTTTCTCTTTCATTTTAAACTCAGAGAAGAATGATTGATGCCCACAGTCCACTAATCATTAAATTAGTTGGCAAGGCTTCACTCGAATCTGTTATAGTTTACTTATTGGAGTGATCATCTAAAGTCTCAAATGTATAACCTATCTGACCCAAAAACAGGAAACATATTTTGAGGAACTTCATAATAAGTTCTGCAAATCACTTTGCCATAAAACCACATATAAAACCATGGGTCACATCAATTTTATCTTGCCAAATATTGACAGTAAATTTCGTGTTCCTTGAGATAAGCCTATGAGGCGGTTGACAGGGTATGGGGTACTCGGGTACCGGGGCTGATGGCGGCTTGATGGGGGGATCACGGCTGGTTGATCCCCGGTCCCATGCCCTGGACCTTCAATGGTGGGGAAAAGTGGGGGATAAGGGGATTGTTAGCTTGACACCACCTATGGTACCTGGTAACGGGTATACCAGCGCTGAAGCTGGCCGCTGAGGTGATGGTGGGTACAGCAGAGTGTGGTACAGCTCCCCACAGGTGGAGCTTTACCTCAGGGCAGCAGGGACGGACGAGGGGAGTAGTAGTTGCGTCTTTGCAGACAAGGCAGTGAATTGCAGCGGGTAGACAGGCACACAGACACACAGGAATTGTTGTTTCGGTACCTTTTACTGGTGACAGGGTAATGGGTACAGTCCAGAGAAATAACCAGGTCCACGATGCAACTTGAGACTTCCACCTTAGAAAGTTATGAGGCCTCCTCTGTGTCTGTGCTCTGTGGTTTGGGGTAAGTCCTGCCTGAGCCTGAACCCACCACTTCTTCCCTCTCTCTGGGCTTTGTCCTAAACTGACAATGAGGTCCTTCTGCGGGGTCCCTGTTTCTCCTATGGCCCCTGGTCCTATGCTTGGTCAGTTTAGCGTCTCTTAGTTGTTCTCTTCAGGGGTGAACTTCTCCTGAGTCTTCCGGGCTTTTGCTGTAACAGTGAATGGTATCAGCATCGGACTCCGGTGTCCGGGTGTACTAAAGGGCTATAGCAACTGGTTCCCTTTTCTTGATTCCCTGTCTCTTCCGCTTGCCTCCAACCCTTTCCCAGTCAGTGGTCCCTGGTCCTGGTTCCTTACCAGCAACCAGCTCCTCACTCCTCCTGTGTGGCATCCAGGATAAGGCATCTGCATTACCGTTCTTGCGGCCTGCCCTATATTTGATGGTAAAATCATAGTTAGACAGCCGGACCATCCATCGCTGCTCCAGCATACCTAGTTTCGCTGAGTCCAGGTGGGTAAGCGGGTTGTTATTTGTAAAGATGTCCTTAATGTGCTTCTTTCATCTCTTTTAACATGTCCTTTGCACATTGGTAGTGAGCGGGCGGTACTGGTCTATACCTCTCTTTAATGGGTAGATAATCACCTGTGGGTATGTGGTGTTCTACCCGTTTTATTTGCCCAAAGTCTAAAGGGTGTTTGCTAAAGACTTGCTCATATTCTCTCACTACCAGGTATACTCCATGCTTCTGATGGGAGGCTGTAGAATCGGTACCTACATGTAGCTTTTGGCACCAGTCCTCCAGCTTTCCCTCTAAGCCATTGCCCTCCGCCTGGTTAGACGAGTTCAACTGCTGTGATGGCATTGTTATCAACAGTATACAATTTATTACTTCTCCACAGTTTAGAAGGTGTACTGGTACTCTTCCCCTGTGTACCTCAACTACTCCTCTGGGCATCAGTACAGTGGGCCTACTGTCTGAGTACACGGGTTCTACCAGGGCTTGATAGTCTCGCCCTCTAAGGCCTATTACGGCTCTAAACAGACCAACATTTCAGTTTTGGGGGTATCACAATGGGTATTGGGTCACTTACCCTTGCACTGCCAATTTCTCCTCTGGACAACTCTACCTGCTGTCTCAGCACCAGTGCTTTTATTTCCTTCCGCAGGACTCGCTGTTGCCCACTATAGGCAGTCTCGGCAATCTGCTGTAACACAACAATTATTTCTGCAAGATCATTCTCTATCACATTAGTGCCCAAAATAATCATTGGTTATGTTCATGCCGGTCAACATCAACAATTATCAATCCTTGACCCTTTAACTCTACCCGTCCCACTTTAATGGTTACTTATTCAAACCCAATCTTTGGTACCGGCTTACCATTACTAGCCGGTAAGCTAAAGTCATCATCTGGGCCGCACAAAATGTCTGAATCTGCCCAGTATCTCTTAAAAAGGATATACGGTATGGCGGTAATCTGGGTCTCGGTATCCAGCAGAGCGTTCATGGGGATGCCATCCAGCATGACAGGCAGGACCGAGCGTCCTCCCACATACCTGTCATGCCAGTTCAGTGAGCCTTGTGGTTTTAGTCCTGAGGTGCGGCCCGCTTCCCCAGGGGATTGTAATTTAAGTACATTCCTGAGCAAAGGACCTGGTTTTCCACAGTAGCGACAAATAGGTTGTCCATCCGGGTCATAGTGGTCGCTGGGTCGTCCTCTGGTCGCTGGGTACCTCCTTGGCCACATTCACGGGGCGTCCTCTCTGCTTGAAGCCAACTTTATCTTCTCCACGGGCTTGGATCCCCACATCTCCTGCATAACCTTGGCCCTCTCCGCAACGGTTTTAGTTAGTGTGCCAATCTTTTGGTTGAGAGCATCATTGGTGATAGGCCCCTGGGACCTTGCACTTGTCCCTGCTGCAGTCTGTGGGGTTTGCACTCCCGGGTGTTGATAGGTTGCATTCAGACATTGTGCAGTGTTTGTATCATGAGGTTCCTCTGCCTGCATTATGCGGATGCCTCTGTCTTTAAACTGCACAAAGTCAAGATCAGGGTTTGGATGGCCATCATATGAAATTGCCCCCTATGAGGAGGAGATAAGAGTCCATCAATAAAATGGTCGATGAGCAATTTATCCTCCCTTTGTGCCAAGGCAGGTTCTATTTGCTTCAGTGCCCAGAGTGCTTCCTGTAAATTTAATGCAAAGTCCCGTGCGCTCTCCTGTGGTTTCTGCCTGCACCCAAAGAATCTCATTTTTATTTGTGAAGCAGTACTAGTTTCAAAAGTAGCTTTCAGCCTGCGAGTACATATTCTACAGTGTCTTTGTCAGTGTCCGGCCAGGACTTTGTCTCCCGCTGTGCGGTACCAGTTAACTGTCCCATTAATATATTGATGCGCTGGCCTTCTGTCAGGGAGTACACACTATAATAGTTATCTAGCTTTTCTCTGAAGTCCGTCAGGGTGTTTGGTTCCCCTGAGTATTGCAGCAGCCACGTCACTCTCGGGTTATACGGCATTAGGAATGGCATGAGCGGGGACATTCCCTGCGCTGCAGCACTGCCGGGTGCTCCGTCTGCTCCGGGTGCCGCAGGGCCAGCTGTGCCTACTCCTTGCACGAGTGGTTCTCTTGGCTCCGACATCTTTTCGGCCCCTTAGTGAATCCTAACCTTTCCGGTCTTTCACTTCCGTAGGGATGTGCAACTTTAGTTCCGCGGGTGGGACTGGGTTTCTCGTCCCCACCGGATGTCATCAGAACGCAGGTTGGGCCTCGCTTCGCGCTCTTGGGAGGGTGCCGCACACGATGACACGCCCCCTCAGCTTCTCGCGCACTGCGCGTGTTACTAATGGCGACAGTCAAAACACGTATTTTACACAGTTCACTGCACACAGTACCCGGTGATACCGGGCTACGGGATCCTGTTTGTGAAACAAAAAAACTGTCATACCCCAGGGCCTTGGGGTACTCGGAAACGGGCTATACTGTCTCTTGGGAGCCACTTGGGTAGAGGCCCGGTTTCTGTGACCCTGGGTGCAGCTATAAGAGGGGTTTTGGCTTAGTAGGGAAAGGGAATGATGAATAGGGAGATTGTTTGTGATGTCACCTGTGGTATGTGGCTATTATGGGCCACCGCTGCTGCAGAACCTCCAGGGTGATGGACGGGCAACTGGGATGGAGTGGCTCTCCACAAGCAAAGCAGCTTCCCCGGGGCAGTGAAGGTAGTTTGGGTGTTGGGTGCAGGACGACGGGCTCAAGCAATAGGCAGACTCATGGTTTTGTTGTTCACTTTGTCCTTTACTGATGGTAATGGTTATGAACAGCTGTCCACGGAGCCCTTGCTGAGAGCAACTTGGGACCATTCTCACCCGGCCGGGTCTTTGGCTCCCTCATGGCGCTCTTCGTGTTGGCTCCTGCTGCTGCATCAGCTTCGCTGCCGGCCCTGTCTCTTCTTGCGAAGTGCCTGTATGACAGGCAACTCGAGTCCCCTCTAACCCTCCTCTTGGATATCTCTTCCTGAACTCTCTGCATTGCTGTGTCAACAGGCACGGTGTAGCTGGGGGACCTTGAATTCCCCACCTTCTGATATTAACTGCCGGGACGTTAGACCCTGTACAGTCTCGGACCCGGTGTCCATCCTCTGCGCCTTCTCTGGGATGAGCACTGTGTCGCTCGGCTCCCCAGGTGTGTTCCTGCAACGCTCCTCAGACCCTAGCCTTAGGCCTGGCACCGAGTCAGCGATCCTGGAACGAGCTCAAGCAGCCTCAAGTCCACCAGGATTTCTTCCTCAGTCCTAGGAACTGAACTAACTGGCTCCACCCCAGACCAGAATTTATAGGGGAGCCTACCCTGAACCTGGGCTTGGTCTCCCCCTTCTGGCCTGGAGGCAGAAGGTGTTGTGTGTGGTTTGCCTGATGAGAAGGCCCTTTTGTTGCTCTCAGCGTGACACCATCACTTGGGGGCAGTGATGACACAGTGGCACTTAGACCCTGGGGTGCCACATGTGCTCTAAACCTGCAAGAAGCGCTATGGGCTATTAAGCAGGTGAACCCCACCAGTGTGAGAGATGAGGACAGACTGTTGACTAAGCAGTTTATCGAGGGGCTCCTGTCTAACACTCACAGGACACAGCTGCGCATTATGGCCTTACAAAATCTGGACTTAGACTTTGCATAGTTTAAAGACCGGGCAATTCAGATGCTGCGAGAGGCAACCCCAAGTGGCACTGCATCCACTTGGCTCTCCGCTATCATCCACAACTAGGAGGTGGCGCCCTTTTCCCCAGCACCTATGAGAGCTGATGAACAGGCCTGTGATGATAGCTCCTCTGCAGATCTACGTGCCCAGATCCAGGAGCTGACCAAAAGTATGGCTGCGATAACCAAAACCGTGCAGTCCCTGCAAACTTCACTCCAAAAGGAAAAGATCCAGCTGGCCTCCAGTCCAGATGATGTCCCATGGGGACGGCAGAAAAGAATCTCATTGATCCAGGGTAGAGAAAGCGATCTCTATGATGCAAGTGGACAACCGATTTGCCACCGCTGTAACAAAGTGGGGCATCTGGAAAGATACTGTCCTTTAAACAAGTAACCCCTGGGGCAGAGGGCCAACCCCCCAGGCATAAGGCAACCAGGCCCACAGACTTGGCGGGACAAGTACGTAGGGGAATGACCGGTCCTACCAGTTGTGATTGATGGAATTCCGATGAACGCTTTACTGGACACTGGCTCCCAGGTGACAATGATGCCATATATTCTTTAGAAGCATTACTGGGTTGACTTTGACCTAACCCAAAACCCAGATGATGACTTGACAATAATTGCCAGCAATGGTCAGCCTCTACCACAAGTGGGGTATAAAAAGGTGACCATAAAGGTTGGCCGAGTAGAGTTAAAATCTCAAGATTTAATTGTTGTAGACATTGATCTTTGAGAATGCAATCCAATGATGACTCTAAGAGGAAAGAGGCAGAGAAAGAGTGATTGCTTACGCAAGCAGGAAGCTTCGTCCCACGGAGATGAACCCTGACAACTATAGTTCCTTTAAGCTGGAGTTTCTCACCATAGTCTGGACGGTAAAGAAGCGCTTCAAGCATTACCTGGCTTCAGCGAAGATTACTATCTTTACATATAACAAACCGCTGACCCACCTAGAGACGGCAAAGCTGGGTGCACTGGATCAGTGATGGATGGCCCGGATATCTAACTATGAGTTTTCCATCAAGTATTGGGCAAGACATAAGAATGCCAATGCACTGTCTAGGATGCCCAACCTGCCAGACGCGGAAGAAAAAGACCAAGAAGAGCTGGAAGAAATAAAGTTACCGGCTTTCCATCGTCATAGGGTGAACCAGGGCTCCCACTGTGTAAGGAACAAGAGTCATGCCAGGCAAGAGGCCATGTTTAACCATGGATGGGCAGACACGCAAGATAGTGACCCGACTGTCCACTTAGTAAAGGAATTGCTGACACAAGCAGACTCGCACCCTGGTCCAGATGCTCCACAAGAGACCCAGCAGCTGTGGAAGGAGAAGGGCAAGTTATTCATCTATGAAGGGAAGCTGTGTTGGAGAAGTGCCTATTCCAGAACTCATGAACTTGTTTGGCAAATAGTGGTCCCGAAGAGGAATGCCTCGATGGTCTTAGAAGCATACCCTGTTGGAGCAGGCCACTTCAAGTGGAAGAAACTGGAAGTCCTGCTACATGAACGGTTTTACTGGGCTGGCATGAGGAAAGCGATAGAGAGATGGTGTTGCTAGTGTGGTCCATGCAACCTAAGGCAGAAAGGCAGTAAAAGCCAGAGGGCTCCCATACAGCCCATAGTTACTAACCAACCTCTCGAACTGGTATCCTTGGACCACGTGAAGCTAACTCCAAGGCAGTTGGGCTATATACACCCTCACCATAGTAGACCATTACTCCAGGTTCCTGGTAGTTATGCCAGTGAAGGACCAAACGGCTAAGACAGGAGCCAGAGCGTTTCAACAACACTTTTATTGACCACACGGTTACCCTGAATGAGTGCTTACTGACCAAGGCTCAGTCTATGAAGCAGAAGTGTTCCAGAAGTTCTGTAAAATGTACGGCTGCAAGAAAATCAGGATGACATCATACCATCCCCAGACCAACCGGTTGTGTGAAAAGATGAAACAGGTAGTAATAGACCTGCAGAAGATCCTGCTGAAGCCAGTGGCCAGAGAAGTTGCTGAATCCCGGTGAACTCCACTAACTGCACACCAGCCTACCTAATGAGGGCAAGACCGGGCAAGTTACCCATTGATATGGAAATGGGAGTCTTAACGCCTGAGGTGACACCGGCAGCAGCTGACTGGGATAAAGAGCAACAACAGCAGTGTCGCCAAGTTCAAGAGTGCATTGAGAAGAGTTTATCCCAGGCAAGGCAAAGACAAGAGCGAAACTATAACCTGCATGCCCCTGCAGTTCCCCTGGAGAACAAGTCCTAAAGAGGAAAAGAAGAACAAACAAACTTGACGACCAGTGGGAGATAGAGCCATACACCATTATGCCTTCAACCTTTGACAATCACATGGTATGCCTCATCAGCAAAGATGGAGGAAAGACCTCAGCAGCAGTGTCGAGGGATCATCTGAAGGTATGCCCTGACCAGTTAGCTCAGGACCACCCTCAACAACCAGAAAGAACAGAAGGGATGATTCGAACAATTCTTACAGAATTTTCTCCATCCTGGACACAGGTGAATAACACAATCGTAGTACCTGTTCTGACTTTTCCCCAAGTTGTAATACCGGAAGAGATAGGGACTTTAGAACAAAATGAAGAACCGTTGGCTCCAGAAATAGATGACACACCGAAGTGGATCAAGAGAATCAACCCCCTGCCAGCGGCAAGCCTGTCATGCCCATGGTGAGTCTAAGAAGTCACAGGAAGCTTCCTAGCTTACCCATGAGACATAGGTCTACCTGTAGTACAGGCACTAGTGGGTCCACAACAGTAACTGCAGTCACACTAGACCAGGCTAGGTCAGTAGAGACATCTGTATTGCGAAGGTCGCAACTTAGCACCCAGGGTCAGACCCCCGTATGTACAAAGAGTAAATAGTTCAGTAGGAAGTTTAAAATAGTTAAGTGTAAATATGTTTATATTTATGCAACTGAAGCCTAAGCACCTAAAGAGACTCCTGTAAGAACTTTTCAAATATTCATATATTAGTTACTTATGGACAAATGAACCAGAGGACTAGGTGTGGGTGTGGTCAGGACAATACTTGTATATAAGTTCATTTTCGGCCTAGAAAATAAGCCACTGGCATGGCCGAAAACCCGGCCCATCGACCGAGTGCCAGTAGCCACGCCCAGGGACGAACTACACAAAATGGGTTTGGGCGGTTCCCACCAACCAAAACCAGGTACACGGAAAAAGATAATTCCTGGATAGTGGCTAAAAGACTAATTTTTCCAGTTTTGTTGTTTTTTGTAATTTTTGAATTTTGAGACTCTCAAAATTTTACCTGTTATTAATTGTTTCACTTTTCTTTATGTTTCCTCAGTCCGGGAGTAGTGAATTTAACTAGGGGGGAATGTGGCACCCCAGGAGTCCAGTTGCCACAGTGGCACTGCCTCCCTCACAGGGGGTGATGTCATGCCTGGAATCAAGAAGGGGTTCCCTAATCAGGTAACGCCAGCATCCAACACTTGTCCTGACTCCAGACGAGAAGGGGGAGCTCTGCACCCGGATTCAGGGGAGCTTCCCTATAAATTCTGGCCTGGGGAAGGGGTTAGGCAGAACGTTAGGAAGAAGGAGGAAGTGACAGACGTCCTGCGGACTGAAGCCGCTGGAGTTCGTCCCGGGACAAAGGAGAGCTAGTGAGACAGAGGAGGTGAGGAGAACCTGGGGAGTGGAGCCATGACCGGGCTCACTTCAGAGGAAAGTGCTAGAAGCAGCACAGATTTAGGCAGTGAGGTCCAAGTAGCACCGTGCAGGAGGAAGGTCTCTACAGCCACCTGGCTAGGTGGATCCCCAATTGCTTCCCGGCTGCCAGGATCTCCATTACCATCTGTAAGAAGTGCCCCGGACTGTACCTGCAACCATCAAGCAAAGGTAAAGGAAAGTTCCATAATTGTGTCCTGCAGTTATTTACCATGCCCTCAGTCCTGCACACCACCAATTCTATTCTCAGGATAGACTGTGTAAACTGCCCTGGGGTCCTCCGCTCTATCCATGGAGAGTCACACCAACTCAGCTGCAATATCAACAACCCCAGAGGATCAACCCTGCAGCAACAGCCATCCATTCCTTATTGCCGAAACTCACGGGTGGCGTCACGTTAAATCCCATAAAATATTCCCCTTTTAATTGACACAACCAGGGCCACAGAAAGGGGTCACGACCCTGTGACATCCCCAAAGAACTCCCAACTCGGTTCTGAGTACCCCACAGTCCTGGTGGGCGTGTCAACTGCAGGACAAGAAGGGACCTCCAGTACAAGAACCACTCTTTGTAACCTCACTTCACTCTGTAAAAGACCTCTCCTTCTAACATCAATATCTCCTTTATACAGCAGTTATGAGTTGAGATATGAGGCTACATTCACACTGTGCATTTTTGGTCTGTTTTTGCGCAACAGTTTTTTAGCCAAAACCAGGAGTGGAAGAATCAGAAGAAAAGTATAATAGATACATGGGCACCATTTCTGTATTTATCACCCACATCTGGTTTTGGCTACAAAAATTGATGAGCAAAAACAGACCAAAAACGCACAGTGTGAATGGAGCCTGGGAAGCAATTTGTAAAAGTGGAGGGTTTCATCTACAGGCTCATATATAACATTGTATATACATTACACACGAGCTGTCTGATAGGCTTACAGCCATTGTATACTATGTTTACATGGACATATAAATTACATGTACATTCCAGGTCTTTATAAGATAGTGGCGTTTCATTCTATAAAAAAGCTTTCATTAAGTTTGCTAATAAAGGGGTTTTCACTGTAAGACAGCCTAAAGCATCTCTTCTTCCAGAGTTCATGAAACATTACACTCTAGTTAAGGACACGCCATACACGTGATGCACGGCTATTGCTTCTGGCAGCATGGATTAATATGTCAGATGATATAACACACGTTGTTGAAAGGGATTTTTGACCCTGTCAGCGCCCTTCCCATTCCTGAACCCAGCTGCAGTTTACATAGCAGCTTGATTGGCTGGGACCATATTAATAAGGCAGTGATAAACAGAATAATCAATGACTCCATGTACATGTAACGACCATTCATCAGGCTACAAATCATTGATGTCATCAAAAAGGTTTTGGGATGAAAAGTTTGCCATCAACTATATCACACTATATCAGCTTACACAACTTTTTGGTTACATTAATCCAATCCTTTGTAGATATTAGTAATATATAAGAGCATTTTAGGCGTTCCCTAGATTTGTAAAGAACTATTCCAATTTTAACATGTTTTTACGCTTTGAACCCCACAACTTTTTTGTAGGGAGGAAGCAAAGGGTTAAATAATGTTTAAGTGAATATGTGAAATAAAGACAATGTTTACTGTGGTAGGCTCAATTTATGGTCAAGTGCAGCACTTCTGGCATAATCAAGGTGCTCTGGTAGGATCCAAATATCACATTTATTGAATATTAGAATCAGCAAAATGACGACAAAAATTGACAAAACCGTACTACCTTAAAGCCTGAAACCTTGGAAAGTTACTTAATTTTCATTTTGGGTGGTGTGGTGGTTCAGTGGTGGGGTCCTGGGGTCAAATCCCACCAAGGAGAATATCTGTGTGGAGTTTGTATGTCTCCCTCTGTTTGTGTGGGCTTCCTCCAGGTTCTTCCATTTCCTCCCACACTCCAAAGACATCCTGATAGAGAATTATATTGCGAGCCTCAATGCGGACAGTGTTACAAATATACATAATGCGCTGTGGAATTAATAGCGCTATATAAATTAATAACTATTATTATTATATAATTCCCACCCGAGTCCAGGCGTCTCCATCCTGATGCAAGGAACTACCAGGTTCATAGTCTGGTGACTTGAGCTGACATCCATTTTCCATTTTTTGAGTACCTGAATCATTAGGTATTAGGGTGGCTTCACACTGTGGTGTGATCCGGTCCGGGGCTGTCAGGGATGAACCTGATAGCCGCGGACCGGATCAGCACACAGAACTGGAGGGCTAATTTGCCCTCCGGTCTGGTGTGCAGCCGCACGCAGCTTCCGCTGCTGATGTGTCAGGACCGCTGCACCGCGGACCTGACCTATCAGCGACTGCA
Source organism: Allobates femoralis (assembly GCA_033576535.1). NCBI lineage: Eukaryota > Metazoa > Chordata > Amphibia > Anura > Aromobatidae > Allobates > Allobates femoralis. Next base: position 107,929,727 of record JARQOC010000004.1, read on the forward strand.
GCTGCACACCGGACCGGAGGGCAAATTAGCCCTCCAGTTCTGTGTGCTGATCCGGTCCGGGGCTGTCAGGTTCATCCCTGACAACCCCGGACTGGATCACACCGCAGTGTGAAGCTGCCCTTAGTCTATTTTAAGCATTGTGACCAGAGTGAAAGGTTTTTTCTTTAATATATAAATAATAATATGAAAAATTGTAGAAAGACATGAACAAAATAAAAAAAAGTAAATTTAACACAAAAATTTGATTTTAACTATTGCCTATTTTCTAAATGCATGTTCCTGTAATTAGAAAACACTATATTAGGGAATCAAAATAATATGCAATAATAATTTAAAAATATATATTTCTATAGTGCCAACATATTCCGCAGCACTTCCCAAGTGACAGGGTACTCTGAATAGTCATAATTTTAATAATTCTGGAACAATAAATCAAAAAGCGCGAATCAAAACAATGAAAAAATCCACATTTTAGGTCACATTATACAAGTGTCCAAAAACACTCCACATACGGTATACAGGGACAGAACTAACATGACGCATGCAGGATGGATACACCAGAAGGGAAAGGAAATGCAACATATGGTTATCAAGGATGTAAAATCCTCGGAGACACAGGTCCACATACTGAGCGAGAACGTGATTTCTAGAATAATCCCATTCTGCCGTTAGAACTCTATAACACCTGCTGCTGCTAAGTCCCTTCTATGTGTACCATCTACTTTCCTTTAGCACCTGCAGAAAAATGATCAAATATTTTAGGGACAAATAAGGTAATATTAAGGCCCTTAATAGTGGGTCTTGGAAAAAGAAGGCGAGTATTCTTTACGATTTGCCCTATTTTGAAGACCTTAAAATCTTGTGCAACTCTTAACCCAAGTAAGCACCCAACCACGTGAAAAAATGGAGGGGTGCTGAGCCTCCGGAGCAAGAAGAAGGGCTAGAGCTACCTTATACTGCACTACCGGACCAGAAGCTGTGGTTGCAGAAGATAAGTGTAGCTCTTCGTTCTGCATTTTGATGTGTGCACATATGACATATTGAACATGTTAAAGGTATCTACCAAATGGTAGAATGCTCGGCCGATCAAAAGTCAATTATTTTACATTGTCAATATAATAACAAATATTTTAGTTGCACACCAATAAAAAAATGATATTTTTAAAATAATGCCATATAGGTTAATATTGCCCTGTTTTACATAAATTATTGCTAAATCGTTGATGTCGGATAGTTGCATTGGCTAACCAGGTGCCATATTGTCCCTCTGTAGATCATCAAACTCTGTTATAATAACCAGATCCCTCTGCAAGAGCAATAATGACTACATTGCCTAAGAACATAAACCACACATATGGTGTTTTCAAACTGAAACATAAAATGCCTTTCAGAGGCTATAAAACAACCAATGACCCAATAAACTCAGAGGAAAACAACTCATAATTATTCAGTCATCATGTACTATATCAGCCCAAGCCTGGGAGGAAAAAGGGTTAAATATTGCCCCAAAGGGTATACTTTTTCATAGTCCTATTAGAAGCTTGGTGATATACAGATCCACCATAAAACAGACATTTTCAGGCTCCAGAAGTTTTACTTGGCACCTATCCTGGGTGGGCCATTCTTCCAGTGGTCGGATATAAATCAGCCATTGTGGGCTACTTAGTAGTCTCATAAATCCTTTTAATTCCTACTGTTTCTTTCCATTTTTTCCTTGCATTTCAACTTATATGTGCATTGAGAATTATAAACGTAAAGATTCTCCTGGGATCAGCAGCATATAATAATTACATGCCAATAGGTCAAACATTTTGAAAAATCACAGTTTATTAAAAACTGTACAGTATGTGGTATCACATACACTACATAACATATCTTTAGTATTTTCTCCCCAAAAATGTGCACATATGTTATGGTGGGAGCATTATCCTTCTCCAGTAATTTTATGCACATGCTATTGGCCACCATGGGTAAGATGGCACGTTACATGTTATCCATTGGGTTAATTATTATCATCATTATTTACTAATATAGTGCCAGTTCTATGGTACTTTACATGTAAAAAGGGGCATATGTAGACAAATAAAATATTCATGAACAATACAAGTAACAGACAGGTACATTAGAAGAGGACCTTGCCATGAGTGCTTACAGTCTACAGAGATGGGTGAGGGTACTGTAGGTGAGGAGAGAGGACCCTGCCCACGAGGGCTTACAGTCTACAAATATGGGTGAGGTTAATGTAGGTGAGGAGAGAGGACCTTGCCCGTGAGGGTTTACAGTCTACAAGAGATGGCTGAGGATACAGTAGGAAAAGGATCCTGTCCACAAGGAATGAGTGAGGATACAGTATGAGAGGAGAAAGGACCCTGCCACGAGGGCCCACAAACTACAAGGGATGAGTGAGGATACAGCAGGTGAAGAGAGAGGATCCTGCCTGCGAGGGTTCACAGTCTACAAGTGATGGGTGAGGACACAGTTGGGTGAGGAGAAAGGACCCTTCCTGCGAGGGCTCACAGTCTTTAGGGGATGGGTGAGTATACACTAGGAGAGGATAGAGATGGTCATGCGGCAGTATAGTGAACTGAGGCTTACTGCAGGTTGTAGGCCTGTTGTAAGAGTTGGGTCTTCAGGTTCCTTTTTAAGGTTTGAATGGTAGACAAGAGTCTGATATGTTGGGGCAGAGATTTGGGAGTATAAGAGATGCCCTGGGAGAAATTTTGTATGCAATTGTGGGAAGAGGTGAAAAGAGTGGAGGAGAGAAAGAGATCTTGTGAGGATCAGAGGTTATGTGCAGGTAAGTACCAGGAGACTAGGTCACAGATGTATGGAGGAGACAGGTTGCGGATGGTTTTGCATTTCATGGTTATTGTTCTGAACTGTAGTCTTTGGGCAATGGGAAGCCAGTGAAGGGATTGGCAGAGAGGAGAGGCCAGGGAATAGTTGACTGGTGGATTAGTTGGGCAGCAGAGTTTAGGATAGGATTGGAGAGGTGCAAGTGTGTTAAAAAAGAAGCTAGAGAGCAGGAGGTTCTAGTATTAAAGGTATGAGATGAAGAATGCACTACTATTTTTGCTTCAAGTCCCATTTGCTTATGCGGATTGGTATCCTGCCAGTCAGTGGTTCACTTATGTTATGGCTGTACTGGTTCACACTGACTAGTATTTATGCTAATCCTATAGCACTTTTTGGTTTTCTCATCTTGCATATGAAATCAGTGATAATAGGAAAGAATAATGCTTCTGCCAACGATTACACTTGGTTGGCGGATCTTGAAAATGGACAATAGAGCTCTACCCTAGGTGGCTGACCCTACAGACTGCATCTTGACAAGTTTACTTGCTTATGACAATCTTTTTTTCCCTAATTGCAGTAGGAGATCTGTCAATATGTGGTTGAAAATGTTTATAGAGATGATGATGATGCCATACATCAAAACTAAGGCTACTTGTAGACTTGGTTTGAACTTCCACCAAAATCGATATTGTATACAGAATCCAAAAACAGAAGATGCTGAAGATGAAATAAAATTTTGCTTTATTGATTCGATAAGTGCTAAAAATGCAGGAGAATTATCATACCTGTGGTTATCTTATTATGCTGTGTTGTTAATCTTGTTGTACATGTTTGTTATTCTTTTAGGCAAGAAAAATTGATAATTGACAGGTTTAAGTCTCATTTCTCTAATGCTGGCTTCACACTATGCTTTGTTCCTGTTTTTTGCAGGAACCCATGAACAGGAACGGACAGGTCCAGATTGGCAACTCCAGATGTCACTTCTGTGTCCGGGATCTGGACACAGAAAGAGCAGCGGGGAGCCCGAGCCAATCAAGTGCTGTCGGAGCTGTTCATTTTCAGTTTAGCAGTGTACTTACATACACTGCTAAAGTGAAATTAAATAACGGGATGGTGAAAAATAAAAAATTTAAATTTCTCACCGAGAATTTGCCGAGTGTCCCGCGATTTATTCATCTTCGAAGGCTAAAGGACCTGTGCATCAGCTGACCGGAAAGGGGCTACCAGATCAGCTGATGGGTTACATGTAGGGATAAGCGAGTATACTCGCTACTAGTAATAGTAACGGTATTCGGCTACTCGCTACTCTCCGAGTATTTTATGAGTACTCGGGAGTAGCGAGTAGTCCTAATACTTTCGCAGTGTATCTATAGATACACTGCAAAAGTAGCCTATAAGTGATTAAAAGTTGTTAATAATAAAACTACATATTCACCTGTCCAACGCCTGCACCAGGACCGGCAAGAAGACATCTGGGCAATCAGATGGCACCATGTCACAACCACGTGATCGCTAGCGGCCACCTGATTGGCCAGATTGCAAGGTCCTGACAGTACATCTAGGACGCTGCAATTGGCAAATCAGTTGGCCGCTAGCAATCACGTGGTTGTGACATGGCGCCATCTGACTGGCAAATCGCTACCAGCCATCTGATGGCTGGTAGTCACAGGTCCTTGTCCAGCGATTGGATGTCTTCTTTGCCGGTCCCGTGCAGGCTCGGACAGGTGAATATGTAATTTTATTATTTTTAACAACTTTTAATCACTTTTAGGGTACTTTCGCAGTGTATCTATAGCTACACTGCGAAAGTATTCGTACTCGCTATACTCGCAACGAGTATCGGTACCTACTCGTTGCAAGTATAGCGAGTACGAATATTATGGTACTCGCTCATCCCTAGTTACATGACCGCATCAGCACGGTTTAAAGATTTAAACCTCGCTGATGTGGTAATGTGACCTATCAGCTGATTGGGTTTGCCCCGCCCCTTCACGGTCAGCTGATGCACAAGTCCTTTAACCTTCGGAGATGAATTCATCGCGGGACACTCGGTGGATAGGCGAGAATTTATAATTTTTTTATTTTTAACCATCCCTTGACTTAATTTCACTTTAGAAGTGTATGTAGATACACTGCTAAAGTGAAATTACATACATGTACCACAGGTACAGAGCAGTGCTCTTGTTCTGAGCATGCTCTGTACCCTGGAACCAGTTCCAGGAAACATTTCTGTTTTTTCCTGAATCTGGCTCCATAGGCCCCCAATGTTAAGTGTCCCAGACCGAACCGGATTTGTTTCTGTCCGGTTTTGTCATCAGAGCACAAAAATGGTGCAGACTTCGTTTTTGGGACCGATGAAAAATAGGACAGAAATGAATTTGTGGCTGAATATACAAAACCGGATGGCCAAATATGACCAATCCGGCATCATAGGGATACATGGGAGGCAAAAACGATCCTGTTCTGTTTGTTTCAAATGCGAACAGAACAGGATCCCAAAAACCGTAGTGTGAAGCCAGCCTAACACTGGCAGATTGAAGCCTTTGAAGCAAAAATGTGGTGGCAGTCCTTTACAGGAGCAGGTGTGTAGCTATAGAGAGGAGTATACAACGAGACGAACATAGGACTAGCAGTTAATGTGCCCATATAAAATTGATTAAACTAAAATCACAGATCTCTGGGATTTCAGCTAGTACTATCTGATGCTTTTCAGGAGACTTGACAGACTTATTTATTTAATACCCATTGAAACCACATGACAAAGACCACCATGCATGTATGTGGGAGGATGAATAGTATATGCTGAATGAGAATTTCAGCATTTGACAACTATCTTAGGTATAAGGGCACCTTTAGTAATAAAAGTTACATAAAAGGCACTTCTGCTAGACAGTAAAATTATTTCATTGTTGGGAATACCCTTCACATCTTGTCAGATTTCCATGCTTTGTTTCTGGTAGTGTCTGGAGCAATTAGGATAAATTAATCACCATCCCAACAATTCAGCACTACATGTCTACCTGTGACACTGTATTTAGCATTGCTTTACAGATATTATAATCACTGTCCCCACTGGGGATCACAATCTAAATTTCCCCTCAGTATGTCTGTGTAGTATGGGAGGAAACCGGAGAACCCGGAGGAAACCCACACAAACACAAGGAGAAATACAAACATACAAACTCCTTGCAGATGTTGACCTTGGTGGGATTTGACCCCACAGCGCAGCCATTCATAATGACCTGCGCCTGCGTCCGCTCCGTGTAACACTTGGGGCGGACCTATCTTGCTGCTGCCATGGCTCCTAAGTGTACAGGTGGAAAGACATCGCACAGAGGTGGGAGAGAGCACACAATAGGGGGACAGAGAGCACAAAAGGGGAGAGAGCACGAATAGGTGGAAGAGAGAGCACACAGTGCAAGAGAGCGCACAGGGGAGAGACAGAACAAGGGGATAGAGAGTGCACAGGGAGAAAGAGGGCACAGGGGAGAGATAGTACAAGGGTAGAGATAGCCCACAAGGGAAAAGACAGCACAAAGGAAGCGAGCACACGGGGACAGGCAGAGTGCACAAGGCAAGAGAATGCACAGGAGAAAAGAAAGCACAAGCGGAGACAGAGCCCACAGGGGGTGAGCGACAGCACAAGGAGAAAGAGAGCACACAGGGGGAAGAGAGGCACGAGGGAAGAGTAAGCACACAGGGGGAAGAGAGAGCAAACAGGAGGTAGAGAGCACACAGGGAAAATAGAAAGCATAGAGGGGGAAGAGACAGCTCAAAGGGCGCTACTTCCACTAGGAGAGGTTGAGGTGGCAAAAAAGTAATTAAGAAGCCAGAATACCAAATATTTGGCAGGAAAAGACCTACAGAGCGCCAAATCTCAAAGGGACTTTTCTAGACTCATCGGAAACATCATATTAATACAAAATCTAAAAATACCATGCATCTCAGCACCACACTGATTATATCAGTTAAATTCTGACAGTCAGTGGCACACACACATAATTTCCAATTCACTCTAGCACCCTGGGTTGAATAGATACAGAGAACGATGAACAGAAGCAAGATATAGCAGCCAAGTGTAGATTTAATCCAGCTGGAACCGATGGCACCAGAGCCATAGGTAAGTAGAAGAGTCCTATTGGGACTTCTCGGTGGAAGGTTATGACCCATAGTATCTTTTGGGATATTTCAAATCACAGCACAAGGGTTTTTTTCAAAAATAGCATGGGGACAGAGTGGTGCTGACAGCCTAGGGGCTAAGAACAACCAACCCCAATTCTCAACATTCATTACGGGCAGCATTCATTCTGGGGAAGGCCACATCATTGTGCACTCTACTGAAAGGAATTAAGCAATGAACCATGGCTCTACAACGCCGCGCCTGTGCCGAGCCAGTGACCAAAGCAGCAACCAGGAAACAGTAATTGACATATATTTGACTGCATATAACTTTTGTATCCTACTGCCTTTAATTGCATAACTAACTATGATACCTATAAATACTTTTATTATTCTAGTGTGCCCATATGGCGATTGAATATAAAATTTAATCCTGGGTTGTTTTCTCATCTCGATCCCCAAACCCCATGTCCATACACTCATTTAGTATTATACACTACCTGGGTTGGTTTCTGGATCTGATATAACCCCTATAAAGAACCAAGCTTATATCACACAAGGAGCTGGTGGCAACATTTAGTTCTTGTTTTATTGAGGAATATTATGTTGGTTATAAGGCCACTTCTACTTTATGACAGTTAGTGCCATCGACAACAGCATTGTGTCATACTGTCCAATTTGGACTCGAAGCATTTGGACATTTCATTATTATTTAATGCCATTCAGGATGATCTCGAGCCATGGCAACTTGATGTATATACGCTCTGTAGGACGATTGTTCTTGCACGAGCCTTGATAGGTTCACCAGGGTACTCTGCACCGTTAACTTGATAGTTTCAAGCTATTGGGTTGCTGGTCTTTCTCTTCACCTTGTACCTTCTATTTTTCCTACTATGAAGTTCTTCTCCCAGTGATTTTTCTCTGCATATGATGTGTCCATAGTAGGAAAGTAGGTACCGTATATACTCGTGTATAAGCCGACCCGTGTATAAGCCGACCCCCCTACTTTTGCCCCAAAAATCTGGAAAAACCTATTGACTCGTGTATAAGCCGAGGGTGGACCCCAGCACAGGTATACAGACCCCAGCAGTGTGGTATACAGGCCTCCCCAGTGGTAGTATACAGCAGCCCCAGTGGTAGTATACAGATTCCCCAGCAGCCCCAGTGGTAGTATACAGGAGCCCCAGCAGCCCAGTGGTAGTATACAGGAGCCCCAGCAGCCCCAGTGGTAGTATACAGGAGCCCCAGCAGCCCCAGTGGTAGTATACAGGAGCCCCAGTGGTAGTATACAGATTCCCCAGCAGCCCCAGTGGTAGTATACAGGAGCCCCAGCAGCCCCAGTGGTAGTATACAGGAGGCCCAGCAGCCCCAGTGGTAGTATACAGGAGCCCCAGCAGCCCCAGTGGTAGTATACAGGAGCCACAGCAGCCCCAGTGGTAGTATACAGGAGCCCCAGCAGCCCCAGTGGTAGTATACAGGAGCCCCAGCAGCCCCAGTGGTAGTATACAGGAGCCCCAGCAGCCCCAGTGGTAGTATACAGCAGCCCCAGTGGTATACAGCAGGCCCCCAGGGGTACATATAGCAGCCCCCAGGGGGTACCCAGCAGCCCCCTGGGGGTACCCAGCAGCCCCCTGGGGGTACCAACAGCCCCCAGGGGGTACCAACAGCCCCCTGGGGGTACCAACAGCCCCCAGGGGGTACCAGCAGCCCCCAGGGGGTACCAACAGCCCCCTGGGGGTACCAACAGCCCCCTGGGGGTCCCCAGCAGGTACCCCAGCAGCCCCCAGGGGGTACCAACAGCCCCCTGGGGGTACCAACAGCCCCCAGGGGGTACCAACAGCCCCCTGGGGGTACCAACAGCCCCCAGGGGGTCCCCAGCAGGTGCCCCAGCAGCCCCCAGGGGGTACCCAGCAGCCCCCTGGGGGTCCCCAGCAGCCCCTGGGGGTACACAGCGGCCCTCGCCCCCCCTTGCAAGGGCCCCCCCCCCCCGCTTCTCTTACCATTCCGGACTTCTGATCCGCGCCGCTCCTCGCTCCTCCGTGCTGCTCCGTCCGTCTTCTACATCCGGGATCCCCGGCCGCGCGATGACGTCACATGCCTGCGACGGCCGGAGATCCGAGATGTAGAAGACGGACGGAGCAGCGAGGAGGAGCGAGGAGCGGCGCGGATCAGAAGTCCGGAATGGTAATATAACCATCGGGGGGGGGGGGGCCCTTACAAGGGGGGGCAGGTGCCAGCACTTGGGGGGGGATTTAATTAGTTATGCACTGCTTTCCCCTGCCGGTGATAGACAGGGGAAAGCAGTGCATATTTAATGAGCGGCCCCACGTGACGGGGCCGCTCATACAGCAGCCTCCCCCCCCCCGCCTCCTGAAGCCTCCACAGCCCCCGGACACAGCCCCGGACACAGCCCCCCCCCGTATTGACTCGTGTATAAGCCGAGGGGGAGACTTTTCAGCCCAAATTTTGGGCTGAAAAACTCGGCTTATACACGAGTATATACGGTAAGTTGTAACTTGGTGATCCTTCCTTTAAAGGTACCGTGACATGCGGCAATATTGCTTGCAATTTCACTGGCAATTTGCTGGTTGCAGTGAAATCATGAACACATTGTTCCGTTTGTACACAGCAACAAAATAGAACAATGTTTCCATGATTTCACTGCAACCAGCAAATTGCCAGTGAAATTGACGGTACCTTAAGTGACATGTCTGGTTTGATTTGTTTTAAACTTGATTTGTTTGTTCTTCTTGACATTACAAAACGGAAAACGCGAGGAGTCGAGGAGTCCAAACTTGGATCATGAATGTTGTATGTGACAGCCAACCTAAGACTAGATGAAGCAGTGAAAAGATCATCAAAGGTCAAAAGTTAGTTATTCTTGGGCTAAGGGTAGTAAATGTCCCAATTTAAAAAAATGCATCAACCTCTTCAAACCCTCTGTAATCCAGTGCAAATTGTATATTGGTTGCACAACAAGCTGTACCACTAGAAGACCACTGAAGCCAAGCATTGGCCTTATTGCTTATATCCATACTTACTAACATTAATGATCAGCATGTTCTTTTTTAAGATATTGGCTGCTTCTTTTTCATATTTTGTAAATAAATATGTATATATAGACCTTTGCACATGACTCGTGAAACGATGTTGGTTAACCTACAATCATATGGAATACCATATCACGAGCTGCACCTACAAAAACCAAGCCTGGGCCTGGACATTCCTCCTAAACCACAAAATGTCACAATTAAGAATCACCTTGTTCCTGGCAGTTGCCCTGAGCAAATCTGTAAGCATTTCAATGCAGTTCCTGCCTGAACTGAATAAAAATAGAGTCATACAGTACAGTGAGCACAATATCCTGCTGGGACCCTCATAAAAACCTAACGACAACAAATAAAGGTGAAACTAGGCAATTAGTATAATATAGAAGGGGGAGGCAGCTCTCTTTCAAGTCCAGCTCTGGATACGCCTTGTGGGAAGCACTTGCCTTTAATGGAAACTTCAAACAATGGCAGCCTATTGAAGGATCTGACTGAGTCCTGGGAATGTTTAACATCTGAAACACAGACCCCAGGCTGGTCTAGCAATGGGTTCTGTAGACCAGAGCTGCCTGGTTTTCGTCTTCATCAGTAGGAAGAGGGGGTGGAATGGGCAGAATGTGTTTAATATCACGCCACAAAGGCCTAGTCCTATGGATATGAGGCCTGCTTTACAGGATTAACTTTGTAAAACTTCATAACTTTCCGCAATGAATCAGGTTTTCTCTGAACTGATCACACAAAGCTACTTGTGATTGGGTAACAATACTTATGTGATATCAGTATTTTATTATGCAGGACATGGAGGATCAATCATGGTATTTCATATAGCATAAGTGCCACTACCGCACTCATCAAAGCTAGAAAAGAATGATATGTAGCTTATGTCAATATGTGTTCCGCCCTTGATCTGTGTATCAAGATAAGAAGAGGGTTGAAGTGCTCATAGACATAAAGCCAACAATTTACGATAAGGGTACGTATGTGCACACAGCACTTTAAGGTGCCGGCAGAACCACTGGGTTTGAGTGAAAACACTTCTAGAAACACCGGTGGTTGTTTTCCTGAAGGGCCTTAGGCTAGGGTCACACTTGGGCTGTGCCATCCGCTAAAAGAATGCATTAAATAGATGTTTTTGTTTTCCCTGGCATTCACATGACATGTGTGTATGACTCACCGTAGCCGGGGGGGGTACACGTAGCGGGCGTTGTTTCTCCTCCAGTCACGGAACCGCGCCTGCGGTGGTGTAGGCCCGGTGGTCCAGATCAATAGGGGAATGGCGGAACAGTGGGGGTGATTTGTCTTCGTGACGCCACCTGCGGGTGTTCTGGTACCTTTACCAGCGCTGTTCGGGTCTCCGGGGGATGGTACACAGCGAGATGGAACGCTCCCCACAGGATGAGCGGGAATCCCCAGAGCCGGGGGCTGCGCAAGATGTTGTGAGGCAGCTGAGGGACGCTGCGCTGAATCCAGGAATAATGCACAACCACGCACAGTCTCTTTTAGGTACCTTTACTGGATGATAGTCAGGTACACTCGGACCGGGATAGTGAAGTTGGCACTTATGGAGTTTCACAGCAAGCAGTGTTAGGCTTCCTTTCTCTACTTCTGGTGCTAAGGTCAGGTGGATGTGGAATCCGGCCGGACCGGGCAGTTTGTTCAATGATGGAACTTGCTTCACCTGGTTATCAGCACTGAGGGCACTGTAAAAGGGTCTGAGCAGGATCAGTACTCTTCCCTGGGCTCTCGTCGATGGGTGCATCAGGTGGAACAGGTGGCTAGACCTCCTGTTGGATGTAGCTGGTTCTCTGTGGTGGCTGGGTAGCTCTCACAGCTTCGGTTCCAGTAACCGGTTGATTTGGAAAGAGTCGGAATAACTCTGTTTTCCTGAGAGGTGCTTCTCCTTTCCTATTATCCCAATTGCAGGGATTCCCACTTGCTAACAGGCTGTTTGGGGCCTAGTGTGTGTCTCATAAGGCTGGAGATCACCCACACCCTCTTCACAGTTCTGAAGCGACTGCACACTCTGAAATTTCTCCCTCCAAGACTCTTTTTATAGGGGGAACTGGCTCAAGTGACCAGTGGTAGCTCCCCCTAGAGGCTCGGGGTGAAACCAGGTGTTCTAAGTGTTGTTTGTGTTGTTTGGTGTTTGTGGGTTTTGCTGTGCTGTTACTTACTCCATTTGTACCTAAGGAATTCTGTGGTGCCCAACAGGTGCCAGGGTGCCACATTCCCCCTTAGTTAACCTCAGTTCTCCCGGCTGAGCAAAAAGTTATTTTTACAACTTACCACTAAGCATTTTATAACATTCAATTTACATAGTCTTAAGGAAAACACAAAAATCACTGAAAAGGAGTGAAAAATGTGGAAAAAGTGAAAAGCAGTCCGTACGGCACTAGTCCATCTGCCGCAGGCTGGAAAAAGGTAAAGTTAGTGGTCACATTAGTCCTGTGACAATGGTCCAAAGTTTATGGAAAGGGAAAAGGTAAAGTCCAGGGTACATGGTAAACTTTATACATTCCCTATGGGTGTCTCTGCTTGGGAGGCCGGTACTAACCTTCTATACCTTACCAGGCGCTTTCTGTCCCCAACTTAGTATACTTGGGACAGAGCCCAGTTCCTCCACCCTTCTGTACACTACTTTTTACAGGTTTTTGAAAACCGGTTAATATTTACAACACTTACAGGTTACGTTTTTCCACTACATTTTAAACCCATTCTCCCAATTTGTGTGGGGGTTGACCTAATGTACTACGGGTGGATCTGCGTAGTGTGGGTGTTTCCAAAGCTGCTTGTGTAGTGTACGAAGTGGTTGGTAATTCTCTATGTCTGCTTTGTGTAAGACCATAGTAAGTGCGGAGTCTATCAACTGGACTGACCTCTGTAGGTAGTTGATTAGGAATGGCTTCTCTTACTGTGGGACTAGCAGGCTGAACGATTACAGGAATCTCAGGTTCCATGATAACAGGCTGCAATTCTTGCATTTGGACTTCTTCTTGTTGGACTTGTGGAATTGGATTTGGCTTTGGCTGATCTTCTGTAGGCTGGTAGAAGTGCATAACTGGTATGAGGAATGCATCACCTATTTGTGGCCAATCAGCTGGTAAGTATCCAATTTCTGTAAGGACTAGATTTTCTTTTGTTTCTTCATCTTTAGTTACAGTAGGGTAACTGGTTGATTGTGGGATTAACTGTGGCGGACATTTCTTTAAATGATCCCTTGAAACAGTCGCAATAGTATTCCCATTGTCTTTGCTAATAACACAAGTTTTTGAGTTATCAAAGTGTGACGGCATAACGGTGTAGGGTATGGATTCCCAACTGTTATCCAATTTGTTGGTTTTTCGCTTTCTTTTCAGCACTACATCACCTATAGCTAGTGGTTCAGCTGAGGCGTGCTTGTTGAAGTCTTTCTCTTGTTTGGTTCTACTGATTTCTAGGTTTCTTTCAACACTCTCTTGTACTTTCCTGTACTTTTCTTGGCGTTGGCTGACCCAGTCTTCGTCAGAAGAGTCTTCTATGGGTTCAAGCAGGTGTGTAATTTGTCGAACTGACAGGTATGTGGTTGTAGATGTCCACGAGATCTGGAAGTTTCTCTGGCCATTGATTTCTCTCTTCAACTGGTAAGGTTTTGAGCATGTCAATGACTATGTGGTTCATCTTCTCACATAAACCGTTCGTTTGAGGATGATAAGGTGTTGTGCGGATTTTCTTACACCCATACAGCCCTAAGAATTCTTGGAACAGAGCTGATTCGAAGGCTGGTCCTTGATCAGTTAAGACCTGGTCTGGATACCCGTGGGGGCGACAGAAGTAACTCTGGAACGCTTTGGCTGCTACCTCAGCAGTTAAATCCTTAACTGGAACGACTACCAGGAATCTTGAGTAGTGATCAACGATGGTGAGAGCGTAGGTGTACCCGGTTCGACTTGGGGTAAGCTTCACGTGGTCGAGAGCAACTATTTCAAGAGGTTTGGTGGTAACAATTGGTTGCAACGGAGCTTTCTGAGTTAGATGGTCTTTTCTTCGAAGGTGACATGGTCCACAGTTTTTACACCATTTGTCAATGGAACCTCTCATACCGACCCAGTAGAACCGATCCTTCAGGAGTCTCTCCAGTTTCTTCCATCCAAAGTGTCCGGCATCATCATGGTATGCTTCTAGGATCATTTGGACTTCGGTCTTGGGAACTACAATCTGCCAGATGAGTTCATGGGTTCGTGGGTTGAGGTATCTTCTGCATAGTTTACCTTGGTAGACGAACAACCTTCCTTTCTCCTTCCACAGGCGTTTAGCAGTTGGTGAGGCATCAGAGCCCATATTGGCGTGTTCTTGAGTGATGAGATCCCTTACCAGGCTGACATCTGGGTCGTTGGCCTGAGCCTCCTTCCAGTCATGGTGAGGTAACGGGTTCACGGTCCTCTCTACACGTGTTTGGTTTCTCTGATGACATGTTGCTGTACCGGAACGGTGGAAAAGCAGGTAGTTCAATCTCTTCCAGGTCATCTATGTCTTCTCCTCTTCAGGAAGATGGGGCATTCGGGACAGGGCATCAGCATTGCCGTTCTTGTGACCTGCCCGGTACTTTACAGTGAAGTCGTAGTTAGCGAGTCTTGCTACCCAACGCTGTTCTAGGGCTCCCAGCTTTGCAGTCTCTAAGTGTGTTAGAGGATTGTTGTCTGTAAAAGCTGTGAACGGGGCGGATGCCAGGTAATGCTTGAAACGCTCTGTGATCGCCCAGACCAGGGCCAGGAACTCCAGCTTGAAGGAGCTGTAGTTTTTCCGGATTCCTTTCGGTGGGACGGAGCTTTCTGCTTGCGTAGGCTATCACCTTCTCCTTGCCCTGCTGACGTTGAGATAGGACTGCTCCTAAACCTTCATTACTTGCATCGGTGTACAATAAAAACGGTAGATTGTAGTCAGGGTAAGCCAGGATCTCTTCTCCAGTTAAAGCATCTTTTAACGTTTGGAAGGACTTGTCCTGCTCTGGGCCCCAGTGGAACGGGGGTCCCCTGATCTTGCCGTTTTTGGATTGACCTACTAAGAGATCTTGCATGGGGGCGGCTATCTTGGTGTAGCCTTTGATGAATCGTCGGTAGTACCCGACCAGTCCTAGAAATTGACGTACCTCTTTGTGATTGATGGGTGCTGGCCAGTCCTTGATGACGGTGACCTTGTCCGGATCCGGTGCTACGCCTTCGGCGCTGACCACGTCCTAGGTATTGGACCTTGGGTTTCAGCAGGTGGCACTTGGACGGCTTCAGTTTCATCCCGTACTTGGACAGTGACTCGAACACTTCACTCAGGTGTTGGAGGTGATCTTCATAGGTCTGAGAGTAGACAATGACATCATCAAGGTATAACAAGACAGTCTCAAAGTTCTTGTGGCCCAAACAACACTCCATAAGTCTCTGAAATGTTCCTGGGGCATTGCACAAACCGAAGGGCATACTGTTGAACTCGCACAATCCCATGGGAGTCGTGAAGGCTGTCTTCTCACGATCCTCCTCTGCAACGGCAACCTGCCAGTACCCACTAGTAAGATCTAATGTGGAGAAGTAATTGGCAGATTTGAGTGCAGCTAGTGACTCTTTTATGCGGGGTAACGGGTATGCATCCTTGTGTGTGACTTTGTTGATTTGCCTATAATCTACGCACATCCTCATACTACCATCTTTCTTTTTAACCAGGACTAGTGGTGCGGCCCAGGGACTACAGCTATCCCTAATGACTCCTGCATTCTTCATGTCCTGAAGCATCTCTTTTGCTTTCTGGTAGTGAGTGGGCGGTATAGGCCTGTACCTTTCTTTGATAGGTGCATGTTTGTTTGTGGGATATGATGTTGTACCCCTTTAATCCTCCCAAAGTCAAGTGGGTGTTTGCTGAACACTTGCTCATACTCCCGAACCACCCGGTATACTCCATTTTTCTGGTGAGAGGTGTATTGTCAGTTCCTACACTGAGGTCTTGACACCATTTCTCTAACTGATCTTTGGAGTGAGGGGGTTCATCAGTGACTGTTTGGTTTGAGGATTTTACATCAATCACAGCATCATCTTTTACTTGGTACAATTTTGCAACAGTTGCATATCTAGGTAATCTGACTTCGTCATCACCATAATTCAATATGCGTACGGGACTCTCCCCTTTCTTACGTCGACTAACCCTCTGGCTGTCAAGAGCGTAGGACTACTGTCGGACATTACAGGTTCTACTACAGCTTGGTAGTCCTGCCCTCTGAGGCCTATGGCTGCTCGACACCAGATCATCATTTCACTTCTGGGTGGTACCACAATTGGAATGGGATCTGTGACTCTTACTCTGCCAATCTCACCATTTGACATTGTTACCTGTTGTTGATACACCAGAGCTCTGATCTGCTTTTGGATAGCCCTCTTTTCTCTGGGTTTACCGGCTTCAACACTCTGTTGAAGTAAAAACAACACTTCATCGAGGCATTTGATCATGACATTGGTACCCAATATGACATATGGATCCTTGTGGTTAGGCTTATCCTGGACCACTAAGATACCCTGGTTTTTCAACTGCACCCTCCCCACCTTTACTGTAGCTTCCCACTGTCCCTCTATGGTAACCGGAATACCATTAGTGGCTTCAAGGTTCATCTCAGGGTTAGGGGGTTCTAGCTTAACATCTGGCCAGAACTGCTTGTAAAGGGTACTGGGGATGGATGTCACCTGGGATCCAGTGTCTATCAAGGCGGAGATAGCGATGCCATCGATGACGATTGGTAAGTATGGACAGTCTCCCACATACTTGTGTTCCCAGCTGGACGTAGGGCCTGGACAGTCTACTCCTGGGGTTGGCCCTTCTCGCCCAGGGGTCGCTCGTTTAAAGGACGGGATTGCAGGTTGCGTCCTCCTAAGTCATTCTGCTGACTGTTGCGGCGTCTGTCAGGACTGCGGCGGTCTGCAGGTTTTCCTCGCGACGGCTGTGTCTTTCTCCTCATCCACGGGACGTCATCCGGGCTGTCGGCGAGTTGAATCTTGTCCGATGGCCTTGCATCTGTCTTGGGTTTTCTCCCAGCTTGTAGCTTAGCCACGTCTTTCATCAGCTGCTCGACATTAGCACACAGTTGGTCAAACCGGTCAGGTGTTACAGTCTGTGCACTGGACTGAATCGCAGGGATTGGAGATGCTGCTGCCGGCACGGAAGGGGTGTCAGTGCACTGCTGCTGCGGTGAAGCGGGATCAGGTACTTCAGCGAGTCGTTGTCCCCAAACTGTTAAGTCTCTCAAGGTATCAAACTCTGCGCCTGGATTTTGTATGGACCACCAGCTTGCTTGCTTTCTATCCTCAGATAGTTTAAGGCCCACAATAAATTGTCCAATTAACGCTTTGTTCTCATCTCGAGCACTATCAGGATCGACTTGTTTTAACAGTCTGTATGCTTCTTGCAAGCGCAGTGAATAATCAAGGACACTTTCTTGTGCCCCTTGGTTACAACGATAGAATGACAGTCTTAATCCAGCTTCGGTATGGCACTCAAAGACCCGGGTTAATCTAGCGAATATCTGCTCCACAGATTCCTGAACTTCTACAGGCCAGCTGCGGCTCTGCAGTTCGGCGGCACTGGTTAACTGTCCCATAATAACTGAAGCTCTTTGCTTACCGGTCATCGGGTACATGTCCAGCGCTTGGCATATCTTCCTCTGGAAGTTCTCCAAGGTGCTGGGTACGCCGCTGTACTTGGGTAACCAGGTCGCACTAGGAACGTAGGGTAGAGACATCGGCATAATCGGAGCGGGTTGTGGTAGCATACCGCCGACTTGTTGCTGTCCATAAAAAGGAATGTTTTGAGGTACCGCTTGGTCTAGCGGGGGTACCGCGTGATCGGGAGCCGGGTTACTCATGGTCGCTCCCCCTTAGTTAAGCGTAGCCTTTCCCTCGGTTGCAAACGGAAGTGTCGGCCTCGCGGTGAGGAGTGAGGCACCACGGGAGTTTCCGGTTCCTGCTGCGTACGGAGGAAGTCGTCAGAGCGTGGGGGCGGGGCCAATCTTCGCGCCCTCTGCACAGTCACGCCCCTTCTTTTCCCGCCTTTTCGCGCAGCAATGGCGGACCAAATGTACAGTTCGATATTTACAGTCAATAAATAGCACACAATACCCGTGATAACGGGCCTGCTCGTATCCTGTTCGTGACGCCAAATTCTGACTCACCGTAGCTGGGGGGTACACGTAGCGGGCGTTGTTTCTCCTCCAGTCACGGAACCGCGCCTGCGGTGGTGTAGGCCCGGTGGTCCAGATCAATAGGGGAATGGCGGAACAGTGGGGGTGATTTGTCTTCGTGACGCCACCTGCGGGTGTTCTGGTACCTTTACCAGCGCTGTTCGGGTCTCCGGGGGATGGTACACAGCGAGATGGAACGCTCCCCACAGGATGAGCGGGAATCCCCAGAGCCGGGGGCTGCGCAAGATGTTGTGAGGCAGCTGAGGGACGCTGCGCTGAATCCAGGAATAATGCACAACCACGCACAGTCTCTTTTAGGTACCTTTACTGGATGATAGTCAGGTACACTCGGACCGGGATAGTGAAGTTGGCACTTATGGAGTTTCACAGCAAGCAGTGTTAGGCTTCCTTTCTCTACTTCTGGTGCTAAGGTCGGTGGATGTGGAATCCGGCCGGACCGGGCAGTTTGTTCAATGATGGAACTTGCTTCACCTGGTTATCAGCACTGAGGGCACTGTAAAAGGGTCTGAGCAGGATCAGTACTCTTCCCTGGGCTCTCGTCGATGGGTGCATCAGGTGGAACAGGTGGCTAGACCTCCTGTTGGATGTAGCTGGTTCTCTGTGGTGGCTGGGTAGCTCTCACAGCTTCGGTTCCAGTAACCGTTGATTTGGAAAGAGTCGGAATAACTCTGTTTTCCTGAGAGGTGCTTCTCCTTTCCTATTATCCCAATTGCAGGGATTCCCACTTGCTAACAGGCTGTTTGGGGCCTAGTGTGTGTCTCATAAGGCTGGAGATCACCCACACCCTCTTCACAGTTCTGAAGCGACTGCACACTCTGAAGTTTCTCCCTCCAAGACTCTTTTTATAGGGGAACTGGCTCAAGTGACCAGTGGTAGCTCCCCCTAGAGGCTCGGGGTGAAACCAGGTGTTCTAAGTGTTGTTTGTGTTGTTTGGTGTTTGTGGGTTTTGCTGTGCTGTTACTTACTCCATTTGTACCTAAGGAATTCTGTGGTGCCCAACAGGTGCCAGGGTGCCACATGTACATTTTTAATGCATGCATTAACGCATGGGTTAACGTATGGTACATGTATGGATGCATTTGCCATAGACTTCAATGTTAAATTAACACATCCGTTTCCCAAAATGGCCCAAAAAACCCTGCAGACCACGTTATGATGTGCGCTACAAAAAACGCATAGTGCCAAATGCATTGCAATGTCCATGGGTGCGTTAACGCATCCGTTTGCAGAAATTTAAAGATGAAAAAATGCATCCTTTTGGCAGTTGTGTGGTGTTAGTGTAACCCTAGCCTACAGGGACAGTGTTGCTGTTGTATTTGAGACAGCTCCACTGGCCTCATCTTCGCACTGTACTTTCAAGTATATAGAGTGGGTGGAAGCCTGTAGAATGGACATGCTACTTCTTTTAACCCCTTCAAAATTCATGGCGGATGACAGAAACAATGCATAGCAATGTGGACATTGCTGTGTACCATGTTCATTTAGAGGTGTGTTTGCAGAGCTTTTGCAAGCAGATTCTAGGCGGAATCCACCAGAAAAAGACATTGCATGCACACACCCTTAAGGTACCGTTACACGACGCAATATCGATTCGATATCGCCTGCAATTTCACGGAAGCGCGCACGTTTTTGGCACTTTTCCAAGATTGCTTTGGAGATGTCACACGGGAGATATCGTAGGCAACGCAAGTAGGATGGTGAAAGCAACTTTCGTTCGCTGGGTATGAGCAGTCCAGCGAGCAATATTTTTCAGTGTAATGAATAGGGGAAATTGCTTTCAACATCGCAATTGCGGTGTCACACTGAGCGATCATGCCACATCGCTTATGCAATAACGCCTGATTTTAATTGTCTGCACATAAATCAGGCGATGTCGCTCCAGCGATAAATTGCAGTCGCATCGCCCTGTTACACCACACAACGCACTCACGATAATTGCAATTGACCCACACCACGTGACTTTGATGGTACCTTTACATGCGGCAACATTTCTAGGGTGTCAACAGGTAACTTACTGGCTGCAGTGAAATCATGGAGACATTATTCCATTTGTACACAGCAACAAGATAGAACCTTGTCTCCATGATTTCACTGCAGCCAGTAAGTTACCTGTTGACGCCCTAGAAATGTTGCCGCGTGTAAAGGTACCATAAGGCGATATTGCATATGTACATGTTACCGGTTTCACCAGTGTTTTGGACAGTATGGAATCAGTGTACGGTCTGTGTGTCATCTGTGAACAGTCCATGTGTCATCAGAGTACCGTCTTTGTGTAATTAGTGTACGGTCTATGTGTCCATTTTTTACCATCAGTCTCATCAGTGTTTCCATAGATGAATCATTCACTAAATGAATTACAAAGCTTCTCCTATACTGTGCAATTTTTAACACGTACAGTACATGGTGAAAACACAGACATTTTAATATCACCATAAATTATAGTGTGTACGCGTGGTATCCGTCGAAAAAATGGATACTGCATATGATGGAAACACAGACATGTGAAGGAGGCCTTGGACAGTTTTCAGGCCACTTCTGCGGTGGAGAGAAAAGTTTGGAAAAATAAATCTATCTCAACAACTACAGTATCACTGTAAACCAACAAAACCAAAAATTATCAAAGTAGCACAAACCAAGAAAAAATAGTAAAAAATAGATCACACCACATGTAGGTAAAAAAGGCAGCAACACATGTAGACCCCACCTCCCCCCCAAATTGTCCAAAGCCATTCCATTCCAACACTTTTGAGTAACGTCAGGGTTTCAGGAAACAAATGATAGCACAAATGGTAAAAAGATGACTTGCACCTGCCCATAGACCGGGATTGTTTTTCCAGACATTCATCTGCTTACTACATCTTTGGCTACTGATTAGTTTTCCCCATAGAAAATATCAGTCCAGAGTGTCCCCAACATGATTGGAAACACATTGCTGGGGAAGTTCTTTCATGCTGTTGTTTCATCAAACTAAAGGCCCCGTTACACGCAGCGATATCACTGATATCGCTGCAACGTCACAGGTTTTGTGACGTTGCAGCGACCTCACAGCGAGGTCGCTGCAAGTGACATGCCGCAGCGACCAGTGATTAGCTCGCTGATCGCTGCGGAATGGCCAGGAGCATTTTTTGGACGTGGGTTTGCCGCTGGGCAGCAGACATCGGTGTGTGTGATGCCTTTCTAACCCGATGTGATCCCTGGTAACCAGGATACACATCGGGTTTCTAAGCCGAGTGCGCCATGCTTAGCAACCAGATGTTTACCCTGGTTACCAGCGTTGTCCTGCTGAATACAGTAGCGGGACCTCAACATCATGGAAAAGAATAGTTTATATCGAGGTCATTATATGGTTTATATGTCGAGGTCATTACATGGATCTCTGGTCGCTGGTGAGTCTACCTGTCTGACAGCTCACCAGTGATCACATAGCGTTGGTCGGGTCGCTGGCACATGGTTATGTGTACCCGGCCTTAAGGCCTCGTTCAAACTACTGTATTATAATATAAAAGCATGTGCAAATGCCCACATGGGAAGTCTAGACGTGCATTATTTAGGTCTTTTTGTATGGACCAAAATAGTACATGAAATATTGTGCAGCTCCTTCAACCATCCACGAATCAGACAAGTACACAGAGTCAGTTACAGTGCTCAGCATAAATGAGTGCACCCCCTTTTTAAAAGTAAGATTTTGATCAGTATCTCACTGAACACAAGAACAATTTCCACAATTTTGACAAGACTAAAGGGTATGTCTCACATACCGAGATCACTAACGAGATCGTTACTTTTGTGACGCAATAGCGATCTCAGCAACGACATCGCTACGTGCGACAGGGTGTAACGATCTGGTCCCCTGCTGCGAGATCGGCAATCGTTACACAGCCTCCTGGTTCATTTTTTGGTCGTTGCGCTCCCGCTGGGAACGCTGTATCGCTGTGTTTGACACCTTACCGACGATATCGTTGGCAACACATAATGAGATACGTAGGCGTGCACGCATGTGAGAAGGAAATACAACGACTGAACAATATCATTGAAGAAATCGCTAGGGTGGACATATCGTTGTATAGATCGGCGTGTTTGAATACCAAGTAGCGATACCGATAATGACTCATCAGCGATCCCGGGAGCCATGTCGTTATCGGGATCGCTACTGCGGTCGTTACGTCTGACCGGGCCTTAAGTTTCACTGAACATTTTTTTAACCCATAACATGAAAGTAACGATAATAATATAACATTCATTACAAAATCTTCAGATTTACCCAAATTATTTAATGCAAAAATGAGTACACCCCACATCAAAAACTATTACATCTAGTATCTTTTAAAGCCTCGATGCTGGATGGAGAATGATGACAACTTGTGTCTCCAGAACTTCCCCTTAGGTGTTTGGTTGGCTTCACATCACTTGGCCGATGAGTCGCTTTCACTCTGTTCTTCAAAAACATAACTATGGCCTTAGATGAGTTTTGGATCATTGACATATTGGAAAAGTGCACATCTACATTTTTCCAGCATTGCAATGGCAATGTCTTTGCTCCTATAGGCCCCGTCACACACTACGATATTGTTAACGATATCGTTGAAATATCACAGGTTTTCAGTCATTCTAACAATGTCGTAATGACTTCGTTCAGTGTGACATGTACATCTGATCAATGATAATTGGGCAGATCGTTGATGGGAGGTTGGTGAACCGGACCTTAAACCAAACGATGAGCGTTTGTTCAACCTGCAGCATTGGCGTGTGTGACACCTCGATAACAATGTTGTTAACGACCTGGCCTATTGAGAATTGAAGGACGTAGGTGAGCTAACGACCGCAAGTATCGTTTGCTTGTCTCGCAATCATTGCTGCATCGTTAAAAGATATCTGTACGTGTGACATTTCACTAGCGATCATTGAACGTCGTTCAAGCGATCTAGGTCAAGTTGGACCGTTGATCGGATCGTTCGACCATTGAAGCGTGAGACGGGGCCTTAATACTTTCACTGAGGGGTACTCATTTTTGCATTATGGTCTTGAATTAATGTCACGCCGTAGGGCGTACCCTGAGGTGTGGACCCACTGGACTGCAGCTATTGCGGATGCCGATACCAGGATGACAGAGAACCGGACAACTGAATACTTTTAAAGCTTTATTTAAACCAAAGGCAAATGCAAGGTGGCCCCAAGGGAAGGCCGCAAGGATACAACACAAGTACCCCTCAGTAAGGTGCCCAGGATAGGTGACCCCATAGGACAGGGATATCACTTGGACCCGCTAACCAAGGTGCCCGGTGGAGCGTTACTTGCGCATCACCGACCCAAGGGGGGCAAAACATAAAATGCAAAACCAAAGAACGCAAAGAGCGGACCCAGAAGTAAGAGGAGCAGTCAGCGCCAGGACCCGCGTTTGCACTAGGAAGACCGGACCAGAAACAGCAGAGGGACCAAAGCAAGGTCGGTCGAGAGACAACAGAGGAGCAGCACGAGGAAGATCCGGGCGCAGCAATGGAACAGCACAACTGCAAAAGGAACAAAAGACAGGTATTAGATTAGCAAGCCAATAAACAGACTAGCAGGACCAGGCCTGGCAGCTTCACAAGGAATGAAGTTGCCCCGGCGAGGTCTGGCAGTGAATGCAGGGTTTATAATCCTGCAGCACAGCAATGATTGGCCAGCGGGCGGGGCACACTGATCAGCACCCAGACTCTATAAAAGGAGCTGAGAGAGCAGCCCCGCCTCCTAGTGAGATCCCAGAGAGGAAGCACATTCAGAGCTGCAGGCAGATGTCAGGGCACCCTGGAACCCCGGAGCCGCCTGTGGATGACCGGCACCCTGGAACCCCGACCCCGGGAAGGACAGGTAACAGATCAGGAAGAGGGGGAAACAGGGTGTGGAGTGGGGACCCCGGACAGCGGGGCGGCTACAATTAATTTGCTAGGAAAATTACTTTTATGAGTATGTATAATAAAAAACACTTTTTGCAATCAATGGCCTATCATATTTTTGGGAGTACAATATTTTGTAGTACAGTGTCCAAAAAAAAACCATTGATTCTGAAAGAAAACTATAGGTTTTCTGATAAATCTGTTGGGGTGTACTCATTTCTGCTGATTACTGTATGTTCACAATTTGTCATGATTATCAACTTGGTAAGGAAGGATCTGGAATATTAAATATCAACATCTGATCCTTTTGTTCGCACGATCTGTCCAGCAGTAGTTTAGTTCGTTCTGACCAGTCAGATCATATGGAAGGGAAGGTTTCAAAAGATGTCTCTGGGCCAAATGAGTATTCTGACAACAACTATCCGATGTGTATGGAAAGTTTTCATTTAATAAAACAATTTTTTATCAGATCAGAGCTATTGGACGATCAGGCATTTCTATAACAGGACAGAGAGAACACTTAGGGTACCTTTACACGCCGCTACTGGCGGGTGGATACAACCAGGTACTTCACGTGCACGAGCACGCACAAACGGTTACAAACGGTAAACGCACCATCTTTACACGCCGCCACAAGCTACGCTACGCTACGTTACATCTATCTCTGGATACACCGCCGGGTGCCTCAAGTCACCTTCTGTAGCTCATCTTACCTCATTTACACACCGCTACAAACAAGCTAATATGGGCGGACCTGGTGCAGCAGGGACAGCACATAGGCGTGCCACAATTGTGGATTACGAGACGTCCGTACGCTGATAGGACAAAGCAAGAAACCCATGATTGGCCAGGCATCGCAGGAGGCTGTTTAATACATGACGCTCGAGCAATTGTGTAGTGTGACTGGTCAGCTCCTTAAATATGCCTCCCTATGCCGCGACTACCAATCGTAATGCAGGAGCTTCCTCCAATGATCGCTGATGGGGCGCGGTAACCCGGAGCCTGGGTCACGCCCCAGCTACATACCAGGTTCTTTGCCTGGTGTCGACACATCCCTTCTGTTGCTTCTTTACACGCCGATACAGCTCGCTACAATCGCCTGTGTAGCCACCTGTTTCCGGGCAGTGCTCGAAACAGATGTATCTGTTGCCGGGTGCCTCCTACCGTCTTTACACGCCGCTACTACGGGGTATTTTGCCGCTACAAGCTACATTTGTAGCCTGTAGCTGGTTATATCCACCCGCCAGTAGCGGCGTGTAAAGGGCCCCTTATAGTACTATTTCTCTAATGAACGACAAAAGATCACATGGGTTGATATGTCAGTAGACCTTACCAAAATCAGCAAAATCTGTCAACGAACTATTGTCTATGGAAGCTTATACATTACATTGTGGTGAATTCTATAGTGGAACACTGGGAAAATGTTGTCCTCGTCAGGCAAACCCTTACTTCTATTCCTACCTAAGAGTCCTGGGGCAGAGGGAGGAGTATTACATGCGGTAAGTCCTTAAACCTTGGCTGGGAATCGTTGCCAAAGGGAATTTAAAAAAAAAATCACCAAAATGCAAAACTGAAGAGATAGTATTTGACGTTGTTTACTGTACACAGACTTTCTTTACAAGCAGCATGTTTAATAGGACACATTAAAGTTCAGGCACCTAAGGGGTTAGCTGAGGATCTGTACACAGAAGGTTAGAGGGTACAAGATGCGAAGATAAGAGGTTTGAATTACACTTGGAGAGCTTAGTTGAGTGACAAGGTATTCGGAGGTGAAACCACTTGGCCTAGCCTGAAGGAATTGGATATGGACATGACAAACCCACAGAGTGTCAGATCCCAAGGAAAACGCCGCCTTCCGCACATTCCTGTCACCGGATCGGCCCATGAACAGGGTAAGATCAGAGTCTCTCACACCTCACTGTCATCAGGATGGGGCCCTGGAGAGGCTGCTGACAGCCAGAATGCTCCAGGGATTCCCCGTCCATGTTCATTATAGGTCTACACACTTGAGGTTGTTGTATCACAACAAGGCCCAAAAGTATATTGCCAGCACACCTAAGGCTAATGTGCTGAACTTCACCTTTTTCGATCACCTTTCCCACAGCCTAATAGTAACAACAAAAGAAATGGCCATTTATTTGTAAAAGTGGGGACACTTGGTAAAACAACAGAGCAGCCCTGGAGCTGACAGTAAAATGGAGGAATTTTGTATGAGCCTCTACACAAAGGGTATAATATATATATCATTTTCTGATATGAAAACAAAGTTTCACTAAAGCTGTATCCACCATTTCGGATGAATAGTCATACAAACCTGTTGATGCTGCTTTTAAAGAGTAATGCTTGACTGGCCATTCATTCCCACAATTCTCAATTTATGGGTAAAATCTGACTCCAGTGAATACAGATCTTTCCATTAATAAGACTGGTTATGGCAGTTAGTGCTCATAAAGTTCTATGGAGAACTGTAACTAACGTTTTAGGAGAACTTGAAGCAGAATGTCTGTGCTTGCCTGTAGCTCCTCCCTCTGCCTCTAGCTCCTCCCTCTGCATTTAGCGCCTCCCCCTGCTGTCTTCATAGAATTGTATAGTCACCAACTGTTATCTTTCTAAATAATGGGAAAATCTCCTCCTCTGAATAAGGATTTTATAGATTTTACCTATGAAATAAGTGAAAGACGATCAAATCTAGGAAAAAGAAACATATTTCTCAGACATGATATATTACAAAGTTGCTTATTTCCCTGAGTACTGTTGATTTATGAAATAAAAAGGATGATAACTTATTAAAGTTTAAGCCAAGTGCTATATTAAGCTATCCTGTAGAGATTGCCTGGAGCAGCAGTACACAAATAACTACTGCTCCAGTCAAATGGAGGCTTCAGAACCCCATTCTGGCAACTGGTGGGACCTTCATGGGCAGTGGCGTAACCTGAAGCTCATGGGCTTCAATGCGAACGCTCCAAGTGGGCCCCCAATTATTGCAAATTATTAATAGCATTAATCTTTTCTACAGGCCAAATTGGCTTTTGGGGCCCCTTTGGCTCCAGGACCCGGGTATGATTGCACCCCTGCACCTATTGTAGTTACGCCCCTGCTCATGGGTCAAACTAACACCTATTAAGTGAATAGGTGATAATTTGTTATTTTCAGTGCATCAAACCCAAGAGTATGAAATATAATAATTTGTGCAGACAGTATCAGACACTTGAGTAACACCTAGTTCAACAGCTTAAACAAGAGTAGCGGGACTCCGCTTACAAGAGTTTACATTCTATAAGAAGCTCGGAATCGCTTGACTCTAGCGAGTCCGAGCACAGGACTCGCTACTCGTTGCGAGTCTAGCGAGTCCAATGTTAATGAATGGGGAAGCGAGTAATAGCGAGTAGTGTGAGATTTACAAATCGCAGATGTGTCTCGGAAGCTTCAGCCTGAAGCAATCCTAGTTTTGTCATTTATTTGCATTGGACTCGTTTACTTTGTAAGTAATCGCTGGGAAACTCGCACAGATAAGAGTCCTGTCTGCTCAGTGTGCTGGCTGCCAGCTCCAGGGTCCTAGAGCCTGCCTGCTGCCTGATGTAGCAGAGCTGAGATTGTTCTCAGTCTGCTCATTCCCTGTGTACAGACATGAATGTCTCTGCACAGACATGATGTAGCAGAGCTGAGATTGTTCTCAGTCTGCTCATCCCTGTGCATAGACATCTATATCTATGCACAGGGGATGTAGCAGAGAGGACATCGCGTTTTGGACTGCGTCGGACGGAAGAGGATTTTTTTAATTAAAGATGGAGTCCCTAATGGCTTTTTTTTTTATTTCTAATAAAAATTTTTCTTTGTGTTGTGTTTTTTTTAAAACAATTTAATACAAATTCATGGCGGTCATGTCTAATATTGGCGTGACCGCCATAAATTTCGGGCTTAGGGCCAGCTGATAATACAAAGCTGGCCCTAACCTCTTTATTACCCAGCGTGCCAACGCTACCAGGGCCGCTGGAAGAGCGGGGTTCAGCGCCAGAGGATGGCGCTTCAATGAACGCGCCATCTTCTGGGGCGGCTGCGGGCTGCAATTTGCAGCGGGGGGTGCCCAGAAAGCTTGGGCATCCCTGCGCTGCGGATTCCAGCCCCCAGCTGCTTAGCTGTACCTGGCTAGACATAGAAATTGCGCGGAGCCCCACGCATTTTTTTTAAATTATTCTGACTCTGACTCTGAGACTCTCTGAAATTCATGAAATAATAAAAAAAAAATGCGTGGGGCTCCGCGCAATTTCTATGTCTAGCCAGGTACAGCTAAGCAGCTGGGGGCTGGAATCCGCAGCGCAGGGATGCCCAAGCTTTCTGGGCACCCCCCGCTGCAAATTGCAGCCCGCAGCCGCCCCAGAAGATGGCGCGTTCATTGAAGCGCCATCCTCTGGCGCTGAACCCCGCTCTTCCAGCGGCCCTGGTGGCGGTGGCACGCTGGGTAATAAAGGGGTTAATACCAGCTTTGTTATACAAGCTGGTATTAAGCCCGAGATTCTTAATGTCAGGCCACGTTTGACCCAGCCACTAAGAATCTCCAATAAAGGGTTAAAAAAACACAACACAGAGAAAAATTTTTATTTGAAATAAAAAAAAAAGCCATTAGGGACTCCATCTTTAATTGAAAAAATCCTCTTCTGTCCGACGTAGTCCAAAACGCGATGTCCTCTCTGCTATATCCCCTGTGCATAGATATAGATGTCTATGCACAGGGAATGAGCAGACTGAGAACAATCTCAGCACTGCTACATCATGTCTGTGAGCAGGCGGGCTCTAGGACCCTGGAGCTGGCAGCCTGCACAGAGAAGACAGCTGGACTCAGCTCGCAAAGAAACAGCAGTTACCTTGCGAGTTTCCCTGCTATCACTGGCACAGTAGCCGAGTCTAATGCAAACAATGGCAATCCTAGTTTTGTCAGCGTTTTTGACAAAACTAGGATTGATATTGATTTGCATTGGACTCGTGCAAGTAATCACTGGGAAACTCGCAGAGTACCGAGTCCTGCGAGTACCTTACTACTCGCCGAGTAACGAGTCCTAGCGAGTAGATTCGCCCATCCCTAATAAGAAGGTTTATCCCAAAAAGTAGAAAATGATTGTATAGTCCAGCCATCTTTATAATAAATGAGAGTACCGTATATACTCGTGTATAAGCCGACCCCCCTACTTTTGCCCCCAAAATCTGGAAAAACCTATTGACTCGTGTATAAACCGAGGGTGGACCCCAGCACAGGTATACAGCCCCCAGCAGTGTGGTATACAGGCCTCCCCAGTGGTAGTATACTGCAGCCCCAGTGGTAGTATATAGCAGCCCCAGCAGCCCCAGTGGTAGTATATAGCAGCCCCAGTGGTAGTATATAGAAGCCCCAGCAGCCCCAGTGGTAGTATATAGCAGCCCCAGTGGTAGTATATAGAAGCCCCAGCAGCCCCAGTGGTAGTATATAGCAGTCCCAGTGGTAGTATATAGAAGCCCTAGCAGCCCCAGTGGTAGTATATAGAAGCCCCAGCAGCCCCAGTGGTAGTATATAGAAGCCCCAGTGGTAGTATATAGAAGCCCCAGCAGCCCCAGTGGTAGTATATAGAAGCCCCAGTGGTAGTATATAGAAGCCCCAGCAGCCCCAGTGGTAGTATATAGAAGCCCCAGCAGCCCCAGTGGTAGTATATAGAAGCCCCAGTGGTAGTATATAGAAGCCCCAGCAGCCCCAGTGGTAGTATACAGCAGCCCCGGCAGCCCCAGCGGTAGTACACAGCAGCCCCAGCAACCCCAGTGGTAGTATATAGGAGCCCCAGCAGCCCCAGTGGTAGTATACAGCAGCCCCAGCAGCCCCAGTGGTAGTATACAGCAGCCCCGGCAGCCCCAGCGGTAGTAAACAGCAGCCCCAGCAGCCCCAGTGGTAGTATATAGGAGCCCCAGCAGCCCCAGTGGTAGTATACAGCAGCCCCAGCAGCCCCAGTGGTAGTATACAGCAGCCCCGGCAGCCCCAGCGGTAGTATACAGCAGCCCCAGTAATCCAGGGCCCCCCCAGCCTTGCTCCGGTAACCTGTAAAGGAAAATATACTTATCACTGTCCCGCTGCCGTCCCCGCTCGCCGCTGCCGTCCGCGATCCTCCATCTTCATGCGTCTTCTTCCGGTTTCCTGTGTTCGTCGCCGGCAATGACGTCATTGCCGGCGACGAACACAGGAAGCCGGAAGAAGACGCATGAAGATGGAGGATCGCGGACGGCAGCGGCGAGCGGGGACGGCAGCGGGACAGTGATAAGTATATTTTCCTTTACAGGTTACTGGAGCAAGGCTGGGGGGGCCCTAGATTACTAAGGCTGCTGTATACTACCGCTGGGGCTGCTATATACACTGGGGCCGTATTGACTCGCATATAAGCCGAGGGGCCTACTTTTCAGCCCAATTTTTGGGCTGAAAAACTCGGCTTATACGCGAGTATATACGGTATTCGTTTAAGGCTGGGGTATCACTTGAGAGACATGCGAGAGACTCACACGAGTCTCGCATTGCATCACCCGGTATGGCCGTCAGCTCTCCGGACAGGAGTGTGTCAGCTGCATGTATTTCTATGCAGCTTCACACTCCTGTCTGGAGAGCCAGTGTGAGTCTCTCGCATCGCTCTTACAAGTGGAATTCCGGCCTAAAGCTGTATGAATTGGTGAAAAACCAGTATCCATATATCTCCAGATAGATAGTGCTATTGAGGGCATGATAGAGAGGATGATAGAGAGGAACATATTCTAGGGAAAATGTAGGAATGGAGAGCTGACAGCAGTAAAACTAGACAGGTGATCTGATAGGTCTGTCTTAAGAGATATGTTTTTTGGCACATTTAAAACCTTTGACACTTGGAATTAACTGTATTGTGTGTGGTAGTGCATTCCAGAGAACTGGTGTAGCATGAGAAAAGTCTTGGAGACGGGGGTGGGAGGTTCATATTATAGAGGATGTTAATTTTAGATTGCTTAAGGTGGTAGTCACAGATGAAGGAGCAGATGTAGTGCGGTGGAGCATTGTGGAGCATTTTTGGGTGAATGTGGTAAAATTATTGTGTACCTGCAGCAGATGAGCAACCAGTTCATTTACTGGAACAGGGTGCCTGCAACCCGCCTAAATAAGAGCTGCAAAACTGCTGCAAGAAAAGAACATAGTGCACAGTATTGTAAAAACTACTTTGCTGTGCTTATATTCTATAGTGGAAATTACACAGAAAAGACACCTGCAGAAGAGCCGCTGCAAGAAAACAACAGAAAAGCTGGCAGTGATAAATTGCAAATGTTCAGTCTTTTCCTTGTTCTTTTAACCGTTTCCGGGTTTGGAAACTGAGCAGAAACTCCCCAAATCCTTTAAAATGCAAAACTCCTCAAAAACATGGATTTTCTGATCAGTTTCAGCTCCAAAGTTACAACAGATTCAGTGTATATATATAGACTATGGATTGGTCAGAACAAGGAGAAGGCAGGATTAATTTTACTCTATTCCCGGATATAACACGCATGCTGAGAACAAATACATGCTTGTTTATGAAGGAGTTGGGGAAAGATGGCCGATCAGCCAAGTGACAATTACTGTTTTAGGTAAAATGGAGCATTTTAATAAGGTTTAAAGAATAAACGCTTGTGTCTCTTTAATCGAAAGGCAAAAAGGAAAATAAGTTCATCCGGGGATTTCTCTTTCTTATATTTTAGCTATGGTGGAAGATATTCTGATGTCAGCAGGTAGTAGATGGGACAGTCTGGGTGGGCCACTCAATTCCTATCTCCTGTCAGATCTTTCTGTATTCCTCATTCTGTGGTTATACAGTCACACAGATGTCCCCATGCCTTCTTTTTATGATTTGGGCAAGCAGGCCCACAGTGCCCATTGTGCTCCAGCCCACAAGGCGTAAAGGCATAGATGTCTGAATGTACATGCCAGGCAATACAACAAATTACAACGCCTCTGCTGGCATAATTGTAAACCATAGTCAGGACTGTACCTGTACCTTATTTGCTAACAATGATTCATAAAGAGAGCCGAAGGGGTTAAGCCCCAAAAAGGCGCTCCCTCCTCACTGACTCCCTCTGGCTTCTTCCATGACAGGTTGGCTAAACCTCAAAACACTGACTTGACAGTTTAATAAGTTAGATGTCTCACTAAGTTAAACAGATGTCACCACTCACTCTGTGCTGTTAAATAGCCCGAGGGGGATAAAACTGAGAGGAATCACAGAAAAACAGCCTGTTTCTGTTGATTAAATGTCGGTGTCATAAATCAGTAAAACAATTCTGTCATTTATCAAAGGGAAGAGCCCTTGTTCCTGAGCCTTTGAAGTGAGAAGGGGCTGTAATTTTCAAGCCATAAAGATACTTAGCTTTCCCATGTGTCAGAGACTTGGACTGACAGCAGTTGGGTATCTGAGCCATTCTGATGACACACCTATTCTGCTAATATGAGAGCTAGAACAAAAGCAGGTTGTAATAGAAGACGATCATACAAGAAGGCCCTACACACTGACGTGTCATGTAGGACAAGCTGGATATGACTGGCTTCATCACATCACACAACTTCTCGGTTCCATCAGGAGAATGTTATTATCACAAGCTGATGGAGACATTCATTAAAATGTGATAACACGGTATAAATGGCCCTTAGTGGAAACTTTAATTGTTAGCAGAAATATAGCTTTTACACAGTCCACAAATCAAGCAGGCGTAAGCTTGTCGAGGGGCACAAAGCACAGAGGCCGAGTAGTCAGGCCCGAGTACGGGCCCAGGCCGCAGCACAACCCAGGGCACTCACACCCCTCAATAAGGCTAGGGTCACACTTGCGTTGTGACCCTAGCCTGACGCAAGCATTAAATACTTAGAAATTTTCCCCACAGCGCATACCGTTAACGCTATGCGCTGCAGGGGTAACTTCTAAGTATTTAAAGCTTGTGAGTCGGTCAACAGGGTAGAGGGTACTCGAATACCGGGACAGTTTGCTACTTCAGTGTGGATCACAGCTGGTCCGGTCCCGGTCCCGAGCCCTGGACACTCAATGGCTGAGGGGAAAAGTATTTGGGATGGGGGATTATTATACGTGACGCCACCTGTGGTACCTGGTAATGTGGTTACCAGCGCTGCAGCCGGCCACTTAGGTGATGGTGATGCAGCTTTGGTATTACAGCTCCCACAGGCGAAGCTTTTACCTCAGGGCAGTGGGGTAGATGAGGGGAGTAGTAGTCCTTGGCTCTCAGATGTTGTTGAGACATTTTAGGCGACGGATTACCTAGAGACAGAGTCCAGATCAGCTGAAAGAGTTCTGTGGAGCCCACTGGGACGGGGAACCCGGTAACGGGACGGGGTACTCGGTACCAGACCGGGGTACTGCTGGGGATGTCACGGAGGTCCTGGTCCGGATCGTCTCCCGGGTTCTCACAAGTAAAGGGATATTTACAGGGATTATGTTCGTCTTGACGCCATCCACGGGTTGTTGTCAGTGAGGGGACCACCGCTGCAGCACAGCACTGCCAGTAGGATGGGTGGATGGGCTACAGCTGGATGGATGAGCCCACCGCGGGTCGGGCTGCTCCTGGCAGGAAAAAAGGTATGGAATACACAGTTCAATATACCTGGAATCAGACACGGACACTCAGGCAGGGTTGACAGGGTTTACTTTCCAGTTCTTCAAGCAGTTCACAGCAATGCACAGTACAGTTCTCAACACAGTTCAGTTAACTCCAGGAACACTCAACCCTGTGCAGCCAGGCTGTCGCTCTGAGACCCCTCACTCCTGCTAAGTGTCCTTTCAGGCTGTTCTCTCCCTCTCTGTTCCTCTCCAGGTTGTATAGCGGCAGCTCGGACCCTTGTGGGTCCTCATGGTTGCTGCTGTGCTTCCAACCCTTGTGTTGGGTACTCCAACCTGAAATTGAAGCTCCCCGTCGGTGTGTCTGGGAAGCCGGGTGAATCATCAGTTCCCTCCAGAGCCGACACTCTGGTGTGTGCCTAGCCTACAGTAGCCATATCTTCCAAGGTGCTACCAGGCTCCGTCTAACCCGAGTGACTTCAGCACAAATCAAGGAAAACTACTCCGATTGTAGTTGATCGGTGCTGCCGTGTTCCTCGGATCCAGTACTGCTGGTCCAGTCTCTGCCCTCACGCTCCCCTGGGATGCGGGCTATGGACGAGCTTTCACTCCATGGTCTCTGTGACTCTGTGGATTCTGCATCTCCATGAAGCCCAACCCCACCGGGATGTGTATCACTTTCTGCTTGATGTCTTTACAGCTCGGCTCACTCTGGCCTACTAACTCCTTCCTCCTCTTTCTCCTCTATTTGTGCTCTCTGTCACCTGATATACATTCTTTCCCACCCACTTTCCTCTTAACCCACCACCCCTTGCCTGCCTAGAGTCCCGGGTTCCGGGTTGGGGGCTGCCTCTAGTGGGTGTGGTGTTCTGTGAGGGTGTTTGGAGTACAAACTGACTATCTTCCTGCCTGGCTGCAGTTTCTTATGTGGACACCCTGGTCGCAGGGGCGCCACAGTTCTTCTTACTGGTACCAGGCAGATTTTTAAGGTACACGGTACAGTCTAGTCTTCAGGGGTTAGTTGCCACAGGCTTCGAGGTTCACCACAGAGTCTGTCTGAGATACCTTTCAACACTTTCCTCGGTCCTGCTCTTAAGGGCTCTTTTGGTTCTTTACTACCCCACTCACAAGTTTAGTCTCTGATCCTCAGGGTCTGTTGCTTTAAGTCTCTTTTCACTTGACAGCGTCTTGAACCCGGCTATAGGACAGATGTTGGACTTCTTGATGGGTGCTGTGACTCCTTCTTATCAGGATCACAGCCTGCCAGTCAGTGGTTTGGGATAAACCTGGCAAACCACCTCGCGTCCGGCACACCGGTGGTGACCTGGACACTCCAGATGGCTGTCACCAAGTTTGGGGTGTCCCCTTTCTTGTCTGGGTACCTCTTTAGGTTTGAGGTACCCTCCTGTCAGAGCTGCTGTCTCAGCTGCGTCCGTCTTCTCTGCTCTCCTCATGCCGTCTGTGTGACTGGTGTCAACTGTCACTGACGTCACGTCTCCCGCTCAGCTAAGCTCCAGCCCCGGGACCTACTGAATATACAGTCCCTGGTACTAAGGTGTCTATAGCTGGGCTTGTTGTAGTTTTATAGACAGATTCTGCAGTTTTCCCCTCTACCTGTGGCTATGGGGGCACTACACCTCCTATCTGTAGTGCAGTACCTCCCTGTGGCGTCCCGCCAGAGGGGCGCCACACTTGCTTCAGGCTAGGGTCACAATGCAAGTGTGACCCTAGCCTAAGAGTCAAAGTATACAAAGAGTCAACCACATCAAACACATCACATCTTCACTCAAATGGTCTCCTCAAACACAGGCACAATCTTTAAACATTACAGTTTTGGGAATATTTACAGTTTTTATCTTTGATGCAGAGTGCTCCCCACGTTTCAGTACCTCCAGGCTTACACCCGCTACATCCGGCATTTGGGCCTCTGGCTGCACACTCATTAAGTAGCTCTAACCCCGTACTCCCCAAGGGGTCTGCTTGTACCACCGGTAAAGGTTAATTTGTAGGACAGCACCATATTGACCCATTACACAAGTCCATGCCAGAGTTCATGTACTTCAGCCACAAAGATCAACGTCAAAGGCTAAATTAGTACATTGTTCTTAGCTTACATTGTTTTAGCTTCGGGGGATCCTTTCTCTTCTACTGGGGACTCTCCTGTCATCTCACCAGGTCCACTTTCGTTTATAGATTAAGTCACTCCCACGAGCACCAATAGCCACCTTTATTAGCTCTTGACCAATGGTAAAGTAGTCCTTACACTGGCCCCTAGAGGGTCGCAAACACATGGTTAGACAGATATAAAAAGCATAATTACTCCACTGTTACTAACTCATAACCACAAAGTCCTTTCTTACAGTAAGGAGGAGCAACACACTCCCAGACCCCTTACAAGCTGGACATGTCATAAAATATAAACACAGTATTAAGATCCAATAACCAGGGAATAAGAACACTCTTTCCAAACTGTTGGCATGTCTAAGCAGGCTGGCAAATACCTTAATAAGGAGCAAAACACCCGTTCAATTGTTATGATTTTCAAACAGGCTTAAAAATTAACATCCTCAGAAGCACATAGTCTATGGAACATCTGCTGCAGACAACATGTCAATTATTGAGCTTAAAATGTGAGCATAGAATTGTAGTCCACCTCTTTACCTTACAGGCCAACCGATTGGCTTGCATGATGCTGAATGGATGCCCTTCAGAGCTAAGACATTACTTAAAAAAGGGGTTTCTGAAAGTGGCAACTGAGTTAAGAGAAAATGTAAACAGCATTGGATGTTTGGGTGGTCATAGCTGACAGTCAAACACTTGTTCTGCTGAACGTTACTCCTCCTGATCTACGGTACCCTTCCAAACACATAAACCTTCAGTTTGGCTAAATGTGAGTGTATCTTAAGTGGGGCAAGGCAAGTAAGCCTCTGCTGAATACTTCTATTATTCAACATGCCAAATCTTTTTCTTCAATTGCATCTGCCAAACCTGTTGATGGTTGAACCTATCAAAGTCAATGAGTATGGCAAACATTATTTTTATGCAGTGCTTCATCAATGAGGCACCCCATAGTTTTTATTGAGATCGAGAGTCAACATAACTTACTAAACTTTCTGCTTATGATCACAGTATATAAAGTTAAATATACAAATAATAAAATAAGATTTTGGCATGGCATTTGACCAAAAATGGCAAGGATGAGACATCACCTTTATCGCACTGGAGAGACCCAGACATTACCTTCCTCTGTATAGTGAGGTCCAGACATTACCTTCCTCTGTCTGGTGAGGTCCAGACATCACCTTCCTCTGTATAGTGAGGTCCAGATGTGGCGCCCCTGTGGCCATAGAGGAGAACTGCAGCTGGGATTGGTAAATCTGTCACCTAGCACCAACACCCCACACACACTCCGATCCTGAGCCCTTAGGACACTTCATGTCAGGCAAGGGATGGTGGGAGGAGCTAAATGGAGGGTGGAACATAGTACAGCACCCAGAAAGGGGTGGATGAACTGGATTAAAACCAAGGAACACTAAGTTGGAGAAAAGGTTCCCTGGAGGGTGGTGAAGTGGGAAGCATCCCCAAGCAGAAACACCCATCAGCTAATCAGTGACTGAGATCCAACTGAGAATAGAGGGGCCCGACGGCCTTCGCCACTGATAGCGGGCCCGGAATCCAGGCTGAAATCAAGGAAGGACAGAAGGAGCAAGGTGTGCCCTACTGACCCAGAACACTGGTAGCTGGGCCAAAGAACCAGAGTGCCGGCTCTGTAGATGTGGCTGGGTAGCTTTAAGCCCCAACCACGAAACCCCAGCGGGGTATGGGACCTCTATGTCCCGGAACCTATCAACCAGTGTCGTGCAGGAGAAAGCCATCGTACTATGGCTAGTGACCCAAAGAGAGGGACAAATCACTAAATAGCCCATGATGGCCGGACCATAACCACATGTGAATAGGAGAACGAAATGGCCCGAGACGTACACTGAGGGGAGAGTGACGAAGATGAACCATCACGGCTGCAGTGAGAACTTAAGCCCATAAAGAACTGTACAGAGCTGCTGTGTGAGCCCAAGTCTGTTGTAACATCTGTGAAAGAACTGTGAAGCTGTTGTGAACTATTAAGTGTGAAGGAATAGTAAAGTCCCAGTAAAGCCCAGTACGGTGTGGACTCAGTTGTTTATTTGCAGGAAAGAAGAGAAGCCACAACCGCGCAGAGACTGTGAATGCTGCCTGAAGTTACGGGAAACTTTACACTCTTATACTACACTACACCTTCGAATACCCTGGGGATCAGCCCTACCCATAGAGGGTTCTCCATCTGGCTGCACCCACCATCACTTCAGTGGTCCCGATTGCAGTGGTGGCCTCAAATAGCTACACACTACAGGTGGCATCACAAACTAGATTTATAAACTTTATTTTCCCCTTTTTCTTCACCCCCTTTTATTGCCGCACCCAGGCATACGGAGCCAGGTCACGTCACTGTAACATTCTCCCACGCAGACCGAAGAGAGGGCCAGTTCCGAGTACTCCCTGCCCCGGGGTGCGACACAGACATCACCTTCCTCTGTCTAGTGAGACCCAGACATTATCTTCCTCTGCCTGGTGAGGCCCAGACATCACCTTTCTCTGCCTAGTGAGGCCACGACATCACCTTCCTCTGCTTGGTGAGGCCCAGATATCACCTTCCTCTATA
The DNA here is from genome assembly GCA_033576535.1 of Allobates femoralis. NCBI lineage: Eukaryota > Metazoa > Chordata > Amphibia > Anura > Aromobatidae > Allobates > Allobates femoralis. The sequence continues at coordinate 107,968,033 of JARQOC010000004.1, forward strand.
TGGTGAGACCCAGGCATCACCTTCATCTCTATGATGAAGCTCAGATATCACCTTCATCAACGTGTTGAGGCCCAGATATCACCTTTCTCTGCCTGGTGAGGCCCAGACATCATCTTCCTCTGCTTGGTAGTGTCCTGACATCACCTTCATCTGCCTGGTGAAGCCCAGACATCACCTATTTCTGCCTGGTGAGGCCCAGACATCACCTTTCTCTCTATGGTGAGGCCCAGACATCAACTTCATTTATATGGTGAGGCAGAGATATCACCTTTCTTTGCCTGGTGAGGCCCAGACATTATCTTCATCAGCCTGGTAGTGCCCTGACATCCCCATCCTCTGCCTGGTGAGGCCTAGACATCACCTTACTCTACCTGGTGAGGCCCAGATATCCCCTTATTCTGCTTGGTAAGGCCCAGACATCACCTTATTCTCTATGGTGAGGCCCAGACATCACCTTCATCTGTAGAGTGAGGCCTAGACATCACCTTCCTCTGCCTGGTGAGCCCCAGACATCACCTTTTTCTGCCTGGTGAGGCCCAGACATGACCTTCCTCTCTATGGTGAGGCCCAGACATCACCCTCATCTCTGATGTGAAGCCCAGATATCACCTTTATCTACCTGGTGAGACCCAAATATCACCTTTCTCTGCCAGGTGAGGCCCAGACATTCCTTTCATCTGCCTGGTAAAGCCCAGACATCCCCCTCATCTCTATAGTGTGACCTAGACATCACCTTCCTCTGCCTGATGAGGCCCAGACATCACCTTCCTCTGCCTGGTGAGGCCCAGACATCACCTTTTTCTGCCTACTGAGACCCAGACATCACCTTCATCTCTACAGTGAGGCCCAGACATCACCTTCCTCTGCCTGGTGAGGCCCAGACATCAACTTCAGTTCTATGATGAGGCCCGGACAGCACCTTGTGTCTGGTGAGGCCTCAGAAGGAAACCTTTGAGAAGCCTTGGTGTAATTTGTATGGCCACCCTTAGTGTGGGAAGCATTTAAGAAAATATGGGCTTATGGTATGTACCATACTCACACCTATATCCTAAAGCCTGTATCTACTTTTCAGACTTCAATGTATTAATGTTATATGATGTTTTTAACATTCATGCTTAAGCTTGGAGCAGCCCAACACTATCTCCAATGGTTAATAACACATAAATTATAGGTAGTATAAGGCTAGGGTCACACATAGCAAACCGTTTTTGGAAGTGTTTTCCATGACCAATCCGTTTTTTTTTTTTGGTGCTTTTTGAGCTTTTTTTTTTGAGCCTCCTGTGCCCCTTGAACGTTTTTTTGCACTTAGTCATTTTTGCAAAAAAATGCTAAAAAAAATACGGATCCGTTTTTCCATAGGGCCCCATGCTAAAAAACAGATCCGTTTTTTTAAGGCATCCAAAAACGTTGCTAGCAACATTTTGGGTAAGAAACGCTCCTAGCAATGTTTTTGGGTGCAGAAAAAACGGATAGGCCATGTTCACACATCTCCTCTGCTAGTATTTAACGTGTCTCCGCTAAATACTTAGCTATTTTCAGTGAAGCGGAGATGCGTGAGCACCGCCGCTTTCTGGTGACGCAGCCCCTGGTTACCCGATGTTGATCGTGGTAACCAGGTCACACACAAGTCTGCCTAGTGTCCGCTTAAGGCGAGCGGACAGGGAAACGCTGCTATCAGCGTTTCCCTGTCCGCTCTGGGAAAGCGCACACTAGGCTGCTTTATGTGTGACCTGGTTACCACGATCAACATCGGGTAACCAGGGGCTGCGTCACCAGGAAGCGGCGGTGCTCACGCATCTCCGCTTCACTGAAAATAGCTAAGTATTTAGCGGAGACACGCTAAATACTAGCAGAGGAGATGTGTGAACATGGCCATAGGGTGTTTATTACATATAATCCGTTTTTCCATCAGTTGTTGGACTTAGAAAAATAAAATGCAAAAACTGATGATAAAAACGGACCAAGGGCTTATGTGTGACCCTAGCCTAAGCCAAGTAATCCTATACAAGCCTACCTCCTGACACTACATGATTATTATTTTAATACCACAGTAGTAATATGGAAACACTCCTTTGACAAAACATTCAGCAATCTCTTGTGTGGAATTGTTTGACATGTTAGAAGAACAATGTCCTGTGTCATAGCCACAGAGTGCTAATTGATGGATGGTCAGAGAACACAGGTATGATTTATTGTATATACAATTGCCGCCACCATTTCTACACCTTCTGAACACATACGTGACTCACCTATATTTGTCAAGATTAAAATTAAGTTCTGCTACGTAACCACATACCCCTCCATAAATCTACTGTACATACCGGATTTTACTTCTAAATAGGTACAAAATGCCCAAGGCTTTTACAAAACTTCTGTCTTATCTTGAAAACTAGTCCATAATAGAGGAAGATTTACGGCCACACATACACTGCATTTTTTGCAGAATTCACCAAAAGGTCAGATATTTGGCCATTGCCCAGATTGCTCTACATGTGCAGTGATCTCGTCCTTTCGACACAGAACATTGAACAATACAATGGGTTCACAGACTTCATAGTTTTATAATTACTATTAAACTTTTAACCTTGTCTTTTAACCTCTATTGAGATGACCAATCATATTTTCAGAAAATGTTTTATTCTCCTCAAGTTTTTTAAACTGGACCCAAAATTGTGGTTCGAAAAATCAATTACTGACCATTTCCTTTAGATAGACCCATGCGGCGGGAGTCTAAAGTTGCTGAGTGGCGCTGGAAGAAAACACACTCACATGAAGACTACACAGCATTCAAACAAGCACTTCTCAAATTCAAGTCAGCACTTACCACCACTAAACAGAATTACTTCATTACCCTCATATCATCTGTGTCCCACAACCCCAGGCAGTTGTTCACACATTCAATTCCCACCTCCGACCCCCATTGCCCCTTCCTACTTCTCATATCTCTGCAGAAGACTTCACAACACACTTCAACAACTAGATCGATCAGATCAGACAAGTCTTTGCTACCCAACCATCACAACCCCTATGTATATCAGACCACTCCCGTCCCCCACTAACCCTCCTCCTCTCCATCACTGAAGGAGAACTTGCACACATCCTCTCCAAATCGCACCTCACCCCTTGTGCATCGGACCCCATCCCTTCCCACTTCCTCCCAACCTCACCACCATGCTTATCCCAGGCCTAACCCACCTGTTCAATCTATCACTAACCTCCAGCACCTTTCCTTCCACTTTCAAACATGCAACAATTACACCTGTCTTGAAGAAACCATCTCTTGACCCGACCACCACATCCAGCTACTGCACCATATCGCTGCTCCTGTACACCTCCAAACTTCTTGAAAAGCATGTACACACTGTACTTTCCGTCCACCTCTCATCCAACATTCTCCTTGACAACCTTTAATCTGGCTTACGCCACCACCACTCCACCCAAACCGACTTAACCAAAATGACTAACGACCTAATTACCGCTGACGGACACTTCTCCGTCCTCCTCCTTCTTGACTTGTCCTCTGCCTTCGACACAGTTGACCACTGCCTCCTATTACAGATCCTCTCTTCCATTGGTATCACCGACCTTGCCCACTCTTGGATCTCCTCCTACCTTTCCAACCGCACATTTAGTGTCTCCTACTCCAACACGACCTCCTCACCCCATCCCCTCTCTGTTGGGGTCCCTCAATTCTCTTTCCTGTGGCCCCTATTTTTTCCTTTTATACTCTTGCCTAGGACAACTCATAAAGTCCCATGGATTCCAGTACCACCTGTACGCTGTCTGAATGGGACAAAATGCTGGATTGACCGCACTGCCACCAAGAATCACCAGGAAAAAAGAAGTTAACTCGGCAGATTTTTCTTTTATTCTATCCTACCGTTTCAGAGCCTCTATCCGAGGGAACATCCTGATGAAGGCGCTCGGATAGAGGCTCTGAAACGCGTAGGAGTAAATAAAGAAAAATCTGCCCAGTTAACTCCTTGTTTCCTGATGATTCTTGGTGGCAGCGCGGGCAATCCGGCATTTTGTCCCATTACAGCATTCCTGTTTCCACGGTTATCGTGAAGGTGCGCCCTGCAGCAGCCATCTTACAAGCCATCTTACAGGCGATTATACCAGTTGTGGGTGACACAACCGAGCCAGGTGAGCAGTTGCTGATATATACCGCTATAACCCTTTGTAAAAAGGATAAGACCCTATGCACATTTATCTCACGTTTACAGGTTGACCTGTACGCTGATGACACTCAGATCTACTTCTCTGGCCCAGACGTCACCTCACTGTTGTACCGAATCCCAGAGTGTCTTTAGCCATATCCTCCTTCTTCTCCTCTCGCTTCTTTAAACGAAATGTAGACAAAACTGAACTCATCATCTTTCCAGCATCTCGTGCATCTCCCTTACCTGATCTATACATCACAATAAATCATATCACACTCTGCCCTGTACCTGAAGTCCGCTGTCTCGGAATAATCCTTGACTCTGACTTATCCTTAAAAGCACACATTCCAGCTCTCCCACCTCCTGCCGCCTCCAACTCAAAAATATTTCCAGAATCTGTCCCTTCCTCAACCCTCAATCTACTAAACTACTAGTGCACGCCCTCATCATCTCCTGTCTTGACTACTGCAACTTCCTCCTCTGTAGCCTCCCTGCTAACATTCTTGCACCTCTCCAATTTGTCCTTAACTCTGCTGACTAATCCACCTCTCTCCTCGCTACTCCTCCACTTCCTACCTCTACAAATCCCTCCACTGGCTCCCAATTCCCCAGCGTATCCAATTCAAACTACTAAAATTGACGTACAAAGCTGTCCACAATCTGTCCCCCCCATATATCTCTGAACTAATCTCCCGATACCATCTAACTGGTAATCTTCAAAAGACCCTTCCTTTCCTCCACACTTGTACGTTCCTGATCTATTCGCCTGCAAGACTTCACCCAAGCATCCCTCATCCTGTGGAATTCTGCACCTAAAACGTCCAACTATCCCTACACTCGGAATATTCAAGCGGTACTGAAAACCATCTCTTCAGAACAGCCTTCAGCCTGCAATGACCACAGTGCCACCTCACAACACTGGACACGGCGCTCCAACACCACTGGACCCAGCGCTCCACAATCTCTGGACCCATGATTCCACCACCACTGGACCATGCGCTCCACCACCACTGGACCCAGCGCTCCACCACCAGCCGAACAAACCCAACCTACTGTTTCCCTCCTCATTGCCCTGTAGAATGTAAGCCCGCAAGGGCAGGGTCCTCTCTCCCCTCTGTATCAGTCTGTCACTGTTAGCTTGTTTGTTGTATTTTTAACTTGTTTGTATGTATCTGTTGGAGGGTCACTGTACCGGGGTACTGCTGGGATGTCACGGCGATCTTGGTCCGGACCGTGTCCCGGGTTCCACAATAAATGGGAGGATATTTACAGGGGAGTTTGTCGAGATGCCACCCACGGTTTGAGGTCAGTGAGGGAACCACTGCGCTGCAGAACCTCCGGGGATGATGTTTGGCAGCTGAGGATGTAATGGCTCTCAGCAGGTAGAGCTTGGTTCCCCGGGGCAGAGATAGTAATAGTCTGTAGATGGCGCTATGGATATTGTAGGATAGGGGTAGTAGTGGAGATGATGTAGTTTGTGAGGGAACGCAGGGTTTGAGCACAAGGATCACACACACTCACGGTTTTGAAGTTTTCCAGGCTTTACTGCAGATGATGTTGTTAGCAAGTACAGTCCACGGAGTCTGTACCGGAGCCGGGATTGCTCCCACCCTGTCCGGGCCTCAGCTTCCTACTCCTGCACCTGGTGTGTGGCCCTGCTGCTGCTTTAGCTGACTGCCGGCCCTGTTTCTCCTTTCACAGATACCCCCTTTCTAGGCAACTTGAGTCTTTCCGGTGCTTCTGACCCCGCCGTGTTGCTTCGCTGAGGTACAGTGCAGATATATCACCTCCATTAGTCCGATGTTTACTGTGCTGCGTGTGTCAGTCACAGTTTCAGATCCGTATCCGGTCTGTGCGCTCCTCCAGAGCGAGTTATGGGGTAACTCAGTCCTCCCAGATGTGTTTTCCTGTTTCTTTTACTCCTTCCCTCAGACCCTGGCTAGGCCTGGAAGTGGGTAGCAGGCTGTGGAGAGGCCTAAGGCAGCCCCTTTACACCACACAGTCTTTCTTCCTCGGTCCTCTCCAGGAACTCAACTCCAACTCAACTCCAACTGACACTACCACTCTGAGGTAAACATAGCTCCTCCCCCTCTTGCAGGTGCCACTTAAGCTCCACCCACCACTCTGCTCTTCCCCACTTCCTCTCCTCAGACCAGAATATATATAAGGAGGCTGCTTGAGCTCCCCCTTCTGGCCTAGAGGCGCCAGTGTAGTGTCCATGTTGTGTGGGGAGTTAACCCTTGTGATGTTACTGTGGCACATTAACCCCTGGAGTGCCACATATCCCTTTCTCATGTACAGCACCATGGAATCAATGGTGCTTTTTAAATAAATAATAATAATAATAATAATAACATACAATCTCATATATACAGTGTTGCCAAAAGTATTGACACCCCTGCAATTCTGTCAGATAATACTCAGTTTCTTCCTGAAAATGATTGCAATCACAAATTCTTTGTTATTATTATCTTCATTTAATTTGTCTTCAATGAAAAAAACACAAAAAGAATTGTCCTAAAGCCAAATTGGATATAATTCCACACCAAGCATAAAAAAGTGGGTGGACAAAAGTATTGAACCCTTAGAAAAATCATGTGATGCTTCTCTAATTTGTGTAATTAACAGCACCTGTAACTTACCTGTGGCACCTAACAGGTGTTGGCAATAACTAAATCACACTTGCAGCCAGTTGACATGGACTAAAGTTGACTCAACCTCTGTCCTGGTCCTTGTGTGTACCACATTGAGCATGGAGAAAAGAAAGAAGACCAAAGAACTGTCTGAGGACTTGAGAAATCAAATTGTGAGGAAGATGAGCAATCTCAAGGCTACAAGTCCATCTCCAAAGACCTGAATGTTCCTGTGTTTACCGTGCGCAGTTATCAAGAAGTTTAAAGCCATGGCACTGTGGCTAACCTCCCTAGATGTGGACGGAGAAGAAAAATTGACGTGAGATTTCAACGCAAGATTGTGCGGATGGTGGATAAAGAAACTCGACTAACATCCATAACAAGTTCAAGCTGTCCTGCAGTCCGATGGTACAACAGTGTCAACCGTACTATCCGTCGGCGTCTGAATGAAAAGGATTGTATGGTAGGATACCCAGGAAGACCCACTTCTTACCCCGAACATAAAAAAGCCAGGCTGGAGTTTGCCAAAACTTACCTGAGAAAGCCTAAAACGTTTTGGAAGAATGTTCTCTCTTTTTGGACAAAGGCATCAACATAGAGTTTACAGGAGAAAAAAAGAGGCATTCAAAGAAAAGAACACGGTCCCGACAGTCAAACATGGCGGAGGTTCCCTGATGTTTTGGGTTGCTTTGCTGCCTCTGGCACTGGACTGCTTGACCGGGGCATGGCACTATGAAGTCTGAAGACTACCAACAAATTTTGCAGCATAATGTAGGGCCCAGTGTGAGAAAGCATGGGTCTCACTCAGAGGTCATGGGTCTTCCAGCAGGACAATGACCCAAAACACACTTCAAAAAGCACTGGAAAATGGTTTGAGAGAAAGCACTGGAGACTTCTAAGGTGGCCAGCAATGAGTCCTGACCTGAATCCCATAGAACACCTGTGGAGAGATTAAAAATGGCAGTATGGAGAAGGCACCCTTCAAATATCAGGGACCTGGAGCAGTTTGTCAAAGAAGAATGGTCTAAAATTCCAGCAGAGCATTGTAAGAAACTCATTAATGGTTACCGGAAGCGGTTGATCGCAGTTATTTTGGCTAAAGGTTGTGCAACCAAGCATTAGGCTGAGGGTGCCAATACTTTTGTCTGGCCCATTTTTGGAGTTTGTGTGTGAAATGATCAATGTTTTGCTTTTTGCTTCATTCTCTTTTGTGTTTTTTCATTGAAGACAAATTAAATAAGATAATAATACCAAAGAATTTGTGATTGCAATCATTTTCAGGAAGAAACTGAGTATTATCTGACAGAATTGCAGGGGTGTCAATACTTTTGGCCAACACTGTATGGCATAATTGTGAAAATAATGCACAAAAACATTTTCTAACATAATCTGTAATTTGACCAGTGGGGACCCTGTATTTTCTCAGTTTGTAGGCTACAGGATAGTGTACAATTGTCATTCAGCTCTGCCTATTTTGGACTACATTTGTGATGTGCCTTATCATTGGACACTTATCTGGGGGTTGTAGTGAAGCAGATAACCCTCTTGCCCTCTGACAGTGTTTGGCACTCATTAATCCGCCACACACAGTGACTTTACTAGTCCCAAGCTGAAGTTCCAGGAGATGTCAATTGCCCCTGATTGATCCTTCCCTTTTCTCACAGAAAAGAGAAGAATCAGATCTCAAACTCAGTGGGGGTCCAAGAATGGGAAGAAGTCTCAACAACTGGTAGCATCTTTGACAAATACTCTAAAGATGCTAATATAAGTTAGGCCCCCATACACATTAGGTACTTTCACATTGCGTTTTTTTTCCTGTCCGTGGGATCCTACTTTTTGCAAGACCCCACGGACAGGAACGGACAGCATCGGAGGTGACCTCCAGATGCTATTTCCTGTGTCCGGTCCGTGATTTTCACAGACCCCGGCACAGAAAACGCACTTTTACTTCCGCAATGTATATACAAGAATGCTCAGTACAATAAAACCGCTCTGTATCGTCTAATTTCATTAAATAATAAATAAAATAACTAAAGTAACATAAGGGTTAAAAAATAAAAAAAATCATACTCACGGTACAGAGCGGTTTTACTGTACTGAGCATGCTCAGTACACTAAAATCGGGTCCGAGAAACGATCCTGTGTTTTCTCGGACCCGTGCCCCATAGGCCCCCATGTTAAAGGCTGCGGATCGTGTCGGATCCGATTGTGTCCGATTTGGTCCACTGTGCCCAAAATCAAAGCAGTCTCCGATTTTGGGTACAGCAAAAAATCGGACACAATCGGATCCAACACAAATCAGATGCCATTAAGGGCAAATCCAATGTGATCTGATGCCCATAGGGACACATGGGGTCAAATCGGGTCCGTTGTTGTCCATTTTACAACGGACAGCCACGGATCCACAAACAAACGCAATGTGAAAGCACCCTTAGACTATTCAAGGAGTTCGGATGACAAACTAATGTGTATGGTGACAATAGACAATTAATGTTGGGGGAGATGTTGATCACACATCTACAATTTCAGAATGCCAATCGCACGGTTTTAACCAAGATAAGCTACCAGCCAACATATCAACCGGTGGCTGTCTCATCAAGAACACAGCCAAGCGAATGCTCTTATATAGGAGACTTAGCTTAGATAGCTGTCAGCCGAACAATTGGCCTAAGCATAGTTGGGCCATCTAATGTGTATGGTCAGCTTTACACTCAAGTTGACAAGAGGTTGATTCTGACTATAAGGGACCCATCACACCAGGTGACGTCGCCGGAGCTGTCGTCAGCGACGGGCGGGAGCGCACACGTTTTTGGCGCCCCGCCAGCATCGCCATCGCATGTCTACATGCGGAGACATCTCCGGCCACGCACCGGCGATCTGACAGGTGGCGCCGCTGGGGTGTCCAAAAACCCCAGCGGTGATGCCTTAACATGGGAGCCTATGGCTCCCATCGCCTGGCAGATCGCTGTCCCCCATTTACATGTCGATGTGTACACATCGCCCCAGAGTGGTCGCCTGGTTTCAGAGCACTGATGTGAAACCAGGCGACCACTCAAATGCGTCGCCCTCGCCCATTCACATTAGGCGATACATTGGCGATGTCGGCAGCGATAGGCCATGCCCCAGCATCGCCTAAAAAATTGCCGCCGGCATCGCCAGGTGTGACGGTACCATAACACGCATTCAACAACTCAAGTTTCACAGCGAATGATCTTTTTAGTTGGCCTATAATACACCCTCCTTATATAGAAATAACTTAGACATTTTTTTTTTTTTTTTGCCTGTTGTATTTATAACTGTTTAGTGAAACGTCTTTTGTGCTTTGATTAAAAATCTGTCTGTTTGCGGTCATTACTCCCATATATATAGTAACTGCTTTGAACAACTGTAATGTAGATCTCGTCCTGACAAGATTGCTGTAATTACCTTGATAATTCATTTTACAATTGTTGCAATATGCTTTATGCACGTTTAGCTCAATCTCTGCCCACCTAGCCTGATTGGCCTCTTGTATCTGTACGACCAAATTGTCCACATTTATTGTTACTTGTATTGTTACTATGTTACTTGTCCTAGTCTGCCCTTTTAGCATGTAAAGCGCCATGGAATATAATGGCGCTATATAAATAATAAAATAATAATAATAATTGACATCTCTTCAGAGTTTCTTCTTACTTCTGCTGCAGAGATCTCAAACTGCTCAGTACAAGCTGCAGTAGTCAGTCGGCTGTGTATGTGAAGATTGAATACATTTGGACTCTTAACCAAATAATTTTATAGGTGGACTCTTAAAATAATCATCTTAATATCAGGATCATTCAACCAATTTGCTGCCTCATCAGGTTAAAGAAATCTATTTAATATACAGTAGGATTCAGTTTGTAATTGTGAATTCTAGTGGACATCTGCTTTACAATGTGGATCCATCTGCAGTGTGAAGCCAGCCTTAGAGTGAATGATTGTTCACAAGATGAATGTTTGCCCAACTGTTGTTCAACTATTAACCAACTTGTATCAAATGTGTAAGGTCTCCTTTAAAGAACAGTTGCACTAAACCTCCACTGACCTGGAAGCAACTTCCATAGATCTGGATGATGTAGGTAAACCAAGACTGTGGGATCAAAAGACAATCAAATAATTAATGTTACTGCACACAAAGAAAAAGCTCAGGGGTAAAAATGGAAATCTCCGAACAGTCGTGTAACTTGAAGTTTGTAGGTCCCACTGCATAATCTCTAACAAGGCCACAACCATCATGGGTCTTTAATAGCATTGGTTATATGAATCAAAGGGACCTTTTGGGTAGAGATGAACAGATCGCTTCACGCAACTTCGGTCTGTTGTCCAAGTCAGTGCTCTCTGGGTATAGACAGGAATTGTGTGAATTTTCCAGTTTCCCTGACTTGGCTTGACGTCATCTGTGTGGCATGCACCCGGCTATTTATAAACAGATCCTGGCATTGCGGAGGGTAAGGAAATATGCGCAGCTTCGCTCTATGGCCAGAGACCACTGACCAGGACCGTGGACCGGAGCTGCTAGAAGCAATGCAGTCCTCTCTACTTTTGGTCTCCCTGGATTCCAGGACTTCAATGCATCCCAGTATAGTCAAACCCCTGTCTCCGAGTCCTAAATCTGTAACAGGGCAATCCAAGTACCAGGTTCAATGTACAATGCCTTCTTATATGGTAGAGGAACTTTTGGGCTCCCTTAGGCACCGTGGCTCAGGGTGCAGCTGTTGTCTTTGCACCCCATATAGCTACATCCCTAGGGGACCTTTGACACAAGCATTGTTGAGTTTTCTTTCCACACTACAGTGGATCACTCTAATGACCCACCACATACAGGACTTTCTTCCTTTGTTTAGATCTGTTTCCTGATAACACTTGGCATGTTCCCAGCTGTCAGCAAAGTATGTACTGAGTTAAGAGCCATGCTGTCTTCTGCTCTTATTGGCTGGTGTTCAAAACCTTCAGCTTATGAGAGCAGATGAGGGACTGATGACATGTTTATAGAATGCATAAACATTTCAGAACATACTCACTGTATGTATATATTAAATGTATACATTGTGAAGTTCAGATAAATGTTTTATCAGGGGGGATTTATATGCAGTCAAGCACAAAGCACATAACACATATAAAACCAGCACTCCAGACAGTAATCCAACACAGAGATGCTCACAGGGATAACATATCATGTGTGTATGATATATATGATTTATATTACACCCCCTCCCTGCAGTTTGTAAACCTCTTGCTAAGGTAAAGTTGTGGATAAATTGAACCTACGCAAGACGTAAAGGGATTAAATTGCTTTTTATTCAAAAAGGACCAACAAACACATATAATGTATTTCTTTTTCTTTTTCTTGTACAGTAGATCCAGACAAAGACGTTGGGAGTCTAACTTCTAGTTTATGACAACGTTCCAGACCAGAGACTTGTGCGCTTCATTTCCTTCAATAGGATGAGGCAAAAATAATCTCCCGCCCATGAGGTTCCATGATTTAGTGAGATATTTCTCTAGAGGTTTTACAAAGAGCTATCTAGAAAGTCATCCTTGATAGAATGGTCAATTGACCATTCTTAAATTGTTAAATTGTTGATGATGACACCCAATGAACGTGACAGCAATAATAAGCTGAAAATATAAGAAGAGAAGGTTTATTTTAGACACACAGAAATTATGTTTGACCATTCTCCATGTGTCGGCATCTTCCCTCAATGTTCTAACGTCTGCATTAATCCGAACCTCCCACTCCCGGCTCCAAGACTTCTCCCGAGCTGCACTAGTTCTCAGGAATGCTCTACTCCAAGAAATTAGGTTTATCCACAACTTACAAAGTTTCAGACACTGCCTAAAAAGACATCTTTTTAGACGTAGCCTATTCAGTCCACCATGGTGGTGATCACTCATGCACCTTTTATCTACTCCCCATTTTCCCAAGATGGCTAAACCATCATTGTAATTAAGCACCTGTACTTTATGTCACACACACCTCATTGTTAGATTGTAAAACTCCCATCTCACACAACAAAGCACCAGCGATCCCAACAACGATACGACCTGGTAGGGATCACTGGTATGTCACTTTGGGGTCGCTGGTGACATGTCAAACAGTCAGATCTCACCAGCGACTTCAGCAACGATCTGGAATGATACAGAGATCGTTGGGAATTGTCACTCTCGGGAGTATATTGAGGTCGTTGGTCGTTGTCCCTTTCAAACACAGCGATGCAGCGTTCCCAGCGGGAGCGCAATGACCAAAAAATGACCCAGAGCACTTTGTAACGATCAGGGATCTCATAGCAGGGGCCTGATCGCTGTAAAGTGTGACATGTAGCGAGATCGTTAGCAAGATTGCTGTTACATCACAAAACCTGTGACGTTACAACGATCTCACTAACGATCTCGTTATGTGTGACGGGGCTTAAGTTCTTATGAGCAGGGCTGTCATTATTTTGCTTTAATTATATGTATTCTTTGATAACTGTTACTTACGACTGTTTGTATATGAGCCTCTGAATTGTATGTAAAGCACTGCGTAATTGCTGGCAACATATAAATAAGGATCATTATTATTATTATTATTATTAATAATAATGTTTGCTAAGACCATGGACTGCTGTTTCACTAGACTTACCGTAACTAGGGATGGGCGAATCTACTCGCTAGGACTCGATACTCGGCGAGTAGTAAGAGACTCGCAGGACTCGGTACTCTGCGAGTTTCCTAGTGATTACTCGCACGAGTCCAATGCAAATCAATATCAATCCTAGTTTTGTCAGAAACGCTGACAAAACTAGGATTGCCATTGTTTGCATTAGACTCAGCTACTGTGCCAGTGATAGCAGGGAAACTCGCAAATAACTGCTGTTACATTGCAGCCGAGTCCAGCTGTCTTCTCTGTGCAGCTCCAGGGTCCTAGAGCCCGACTGCTCACAGAGATGATGTAGCAGTGCTGAGATTGTTCTCAGTCTGCTCATTCCCTGTGCATAGACATCTATATCTATGCACAGGGGATGTAGCAGAGAGGACATCGCGTTTTGGACTACGTCGGACGGAAGAGGATTTTTTTAATTAAAGATGGAGTCCCTAATGGCTTTTTTTTTATTTCAAATAAAAAATTTTCTCTGTGTTGTGTTTTTTTAACCCTTTATTGGAGATTCTTAGTGGCTGGGTCAAACGTGGCCTGACATTAAGAATCTCGGGCTTAATACCAGCTTGTATAACAAAGCTGGTATTAACCCCTTTATTACCCAGCGTGCTACCGCCACCAGGGCCGCTGGAAGAGTGGGGTTCAGCGCCAGAGGATGGCGCTTCAATGAACGCGCCATCTTCTGGGGCGGCTGCGGGCTGCAATTTGCAGCGGGGGGTGCCCAGAAAATGGATTCCAGCCCCCAGCTGCTTAGCTGTACCTGGCTAGACATAGAAATTGCGCGTTCATTGACATAGAAATGGCGCGTTCATTGAAGCGCCATCCTCTGGCGCTGAACCCCGCTCTTCCAGCGGCCCTGGTAGCGGTGGCACGCTGGGTAATAAAGAGGTTAGGGCCAGCTTTGTATTATCAGCTGGCCCTAAGCCCGAAATTTATGGCGGTCACGCCAATATTAGACATGACCGCCATGAATTTCTATTAAATTGTTTTAAAAAAAACACAACACAAAGAAAATGTTTTATTAGAAATAAAAAAAAAAGCCATTAGGGACTCCATCTTTAATTAAAAAAATCCTCTTCCGTCCGACGCAGTCCAAAACGCGATGTCCTCTCTGCTCATCCCTGTGCATAGATATAGATGTCTATGCACAGGGAATGAGCAGACTGAGAACAATCTCAGCTCTGCTACATCATCTCTGTGCACAGACATTCATGTCTGTACACAGGGAATGAGCAGACTGAGAACAATCTCAGCTCTGCTACATCAGGCAGCAGGCGGGCTCTAGGACCCTGGAGCTGGCAGCCAGCACACAGAGCAGGCAGGACTCTTATCTGTGCCAGTTTCCCAGCGATTACTTACAAAGTAAACGAGTCCAATGCAAATAAATGACAAAACTAGGATTGCTTCAGGCTGAAGCTTCCGAGACACATCTGTGATTTGTAAATCTCACACTACTCGCTATTACTCGCTTCCCCATTCATTAACATTGGACTCGCTAGACTCGCAACGAGTAGCGAGTCCTGTGCTCGGACTCGCTAGAGTCAAGCGATTCCGAGTAATTTAGGATTCGCCCATCACTAACCGTAACATAAGATATCTTTATTTCAAAGGGTGAAAAAAGAGCTAAGCCTCACTTTACCCAATTGAACACATTTGGGGCCAGATTTTGAACTCCTTTAACCCATGTGTTCTTTAATGGTCAGAGATTCTTATAGGATTACCCCACTAGATGAACTGTACATATGCTTAGTTCTTAAAGAGGTTGTCTAACTTTGGGGGCAATTTTTTACTTACTTAAATGGATGTGTTTTAGGATAAAAATAATTTTAATTGTTTTTTATTAAAGCTTTTGCACTTCTTACATTCTTTCGACACCGTGTTGCACTGTCTATTTCTGGCATCATTATGGGTTAACTGGGAATCTGTTAATGAGTTCATTCTGAAAGTAAAATTGTAGAATTTATTACTCTTTATCTTTTTATCAGATCCTCTTAAATGATTTTTGACCCCCAAAATATTTAATAAAAACGGAATCATTAAACTATTTTTTAGCCCCAAATGTTTTCATCCTCTCTACTTTAATTTTCTGAGATAATGACAGTTGAGTTTTCATTTGCTGTAAGCCATAATCATCAACATTAACAGAAATACACACTTGAAATAGATCACTCTGTGTGTAATGACTATATAATATATGCGTTTCACTTTATGTATTGAATTACTGAAATGAATGAACTTTTTGATGATATTCTAATTCATTGAGATGCAGCTGTATATTATACTAACATAGAAGTCCGAATATATGACATATATAACAGCCCATAACATATAGAAGGCAGGATTCAATTTGCATTATATATTGTGCACTTTCAGAATAATGATTAACAACCTGAAAAATCCTAAATCAGATACAGCAGGTCTATGGCCTTGAATAAGTCTCAATAGACCCAAGTACCCTAAGGAACAATGGGTGGAAAATGTATCACTATGTGTACGAGTCAATGCTGATGTGATGTCAAAGCATGGCTGGAGATGAATGCGATGACCCCAAACATGAAGACCTCCTCAGCAGTTAAAAGCCATAAAAATGTCAAAACTTAGTCTCATCCATCTTTGCCAATGATTGAGGAAACTTCTCAGCCTTGTGCACTGTCATCAAAACATTAGCAAAAAGTGAACAAAAAACTTTTCTAAATGTCACTGAAGTCTTAAGCCCCCCCCCCCCGTCACACTAAGTGAGATCGCTGCTGAGTCACAAATTTTGTGACGCAACAGCAACCTCGCCAGCGATCTCGCTTTGTGTGACACGTGGCGCGACCAGGCCCCTGCGTGAGATCGCTGATCACTACAAACCGTTCTGGACCTTTTTTGTTTGTTGCACTCCCGCTGGTCAGCGTGCATTGCTGTGTTTGACAGGGACAACGACCAACGATCTCAACACTACGTCCCAACGACCGCTGTATCGTTGCTGCATCGCTGGTGAGATCTGACTGTTTTAAGGATGAGTAAATAATCAGTCTTTGGTATTGGTACTAACCACCAGTGGGAGTGCTGCACTTTTTGACTTCTTCACCAACATGTAACCTCCAGGTTAAGTATTTAAATAGAATGTGTCATCAAAAAGTGACCTATTATTTACATCATGTTTTTATCTTAAATATATATTTTTAAAAAGTAGGCAATTTTTTTTCCACATCAGTCGGCAGGAGGCACAGGACAACAGAGTCACATTTGCGCTGTTGTCCCGTGCCTCCTGCACCATCTCCCCGCCCCCCCCCAGCACTGCACTGCTGATACTATGTCACCGGTTTCTCCTGATTCCGTGTCGGAATAAAAGGAATTGAATTGAACTGGTGACTGCTGCTCTGTTCCTTCTTGCTATATCTGGATATTCATTACCTCTACACTTAGAGGGTGCACCGCGGGTCTCCGGTCCTGGCACAATCATCGCTGCCCCCTCACAGGCATAGCTGGTCCCCCCAGCGTGGTGCCCGAAACCCTGTCTGCAGTAACTTTGTTTCCATCCACTATTTCTCTGAGCATAATTCTCCATCAAGCTCGAACAACCTTAAAAGCTCTACACAGATTGGCAGCCTTTACCACCCCCTCATTTCTTCAAGATGGCTGGACCATCATTGTAAATAAACACCTGTACTTTGTGTTACCCCCACCTCATTGTAGATTGAAAACTAATATGAGCAAGGTCAACTTTTTCTGTAATTATTGTTTTGAATTTTCTTTCTTTTAATTGTTACTTATGTCCCCTCTGAATTGTAAAGCGCTGCAGAATATGTTGGCACTATATGAATAAAGATTATTATTATTAGCATGGCAGTGTCACCCTGGCACAGACCTGAGCATTTATATTGAAGTGAATTGGGTTAAATCTAGGACGTGAAAAAGTTGGTTGCGGAGTATGAGCAAACAGTGGCTGCTTGTCTTAGGTGAACAAAACACCTGTCAGGGAGTGAAGTGCTAATGACAGGCCTGAGTGAGTGGCATTAAGGTTAACACCTGCATTAGTGTCTCCTCTTTTGAAGGTCAATGGTGGCAGTTTAAATAGTGCAGGGTGAGACAAACTTCAATCAAGTGCTGCTGGCTCTGCTCTGCTGCTAAACTTCTCACCACTCATCCATGTAATTAAAATAACTCAAGGGATTTTCTCTCTGTGGTTTTTCCAGGGAGTGGAGAGGTGATGTGATGGATAACTTGTTTGTTTCAGGGCTTCTTCTGCTTGACATACATGAACATGGGAGAATGAATATTTCCATATATGTTTGCTAAGTAGAAAGAATCCCCTAACATGTCATGAAGCGGCGGCTGATAATCCACTGCTGACATCGCTATTCCTCCCTGTTGTATTTCTCCCTCCATTGTAGATATTGAGGGAGATTTATGGTGACTTTCTGAAATTTAGTCAGTTTAAAACTAGACCGGACGGGCAGAAGATGCAGAAATTTATCACAGTGGCTCCTGCTGTATTATCGATTTGTCGCATCTTCCCAGACATATTAGACACTCACTTTCCCGCAGGGCTCATTCACACGTCAGTTTTTCACAGATAGAACTCGTAGTTATTATAGTTTATGGAGATGTTCACATGTCTGAGTGATCCAAGCAAAATCACAGACAAGCCAAATTTTGATCTGGGTCACAGATCTGATTCGCCAATGCAAGAGTATGGGTACAAGAAAAAAAATTGGACAGTACTCCGATGTTTTCCATGAACTGTCCATTTTCCACTGACTGGTAGGAGAAGCTTAAAGGGTAACTCCAGGGAGATAAAAATATTTTTGTACCGTCCCTGCCATCTTACATAATGAAGCAGAGCTGTACACTGCAGTTCTAGGATCATCATGCTGTGATCTTCTGCTGTACGATTATAAGTCGGTACATAATGTGTGCTGTCATGTATCAGGCTAGGAGCAGCCATGTGCATTTTGCTATGAAGCTCCTAAAAATTTCTGTTGCAAGCAATTACCTTTATAAGTCACATGCTTAGTAATAGGATGTCCACCTGTCTGCAATCTAATGGCGGGTTTACAAGTCGCGATATCGTAGTACGATTTCAATCAAAAGTCACGTGGTTCAATCGTCGGAGCCGAAATCGTGCCTGCGTTGTATGGTGTGAACGTCCAATACGATGCAGGCACGATGTCAATGCGATATCTGGGATTGAATGAGCGTGCTATTAAATGCTCCGATATTGCATAGCGATTGAAGTCGGATCGTGCTGTGTAAACGCCCAACTACGATGCGATTTGAAACGTCACCCATTCACTCCCATGTTAAGTGTGCGATCCTGGGTTGGGAGGCGGAGACATCGCACGGACGTTGTATTCCGATATCGCAGCGTGTAAACATTCAATGCGATGCGGGAGGAACGTACACTAATTGCGCGCTCCCGCACCATTGAACTGCGATATCGGATCGCGATTGAAGCGTGTAAAGCCACCTTAAGTTTCCAGTGGTCTGTCAGTATATACACACCTTTTCTGAAAGTCCATAGAGGCTGCAACAGCATTAGGAAAGAATAGATCTCCAAGGAGATCCTCAAACAAGCCAGAGACATGGCTGTTGATAAGTCAGGGTTGGGTTCTGAAAAAGTATCTCAATATCTGATGATCCCTGGAGCACCATCAAATTAATTATCATCATATAGAAATAACATGGTACCATAACAAACCTGCAAAGAGTTGGCTGCCCACCTAAACTCTCAGCCCGGGCAAGAGGGTCATTAATCATAGAGGGAGCTTAGATACCAAAGGTAACCCTTAAGGGTACCTTTACACGCTGCAACTGTGGTGTGAAAACTGAGAGGCAATCCGGAGCTCCGTCACCATCGCCGTGAAATTGCGGCGTGTAATTGGGGAACCCGGCGGTGATTTTCAAAGCTGCGCCTGGTTCCGATTTCACTGCACTGCTCCAAAACCAGAGGCAACCATGAAGGGGAAATTCCCTGCTTTTGGCGTGTGAAGGGGCGATAGGGATGGAATCAGCGTCGCCTACTGATTTCCCGGAGGTGTGCCACAGCGTGCTGGAGACCGCCCCCCCCAGCGATGATTGGTGGTGGCTACTGTGTTTCCATTGGCTGTCCCTTCACAGGGCGCCATATTTGAAGAGCTGCCCATTCACACTACACAATTGCACTGGCGTCATGTATTAGCCAGCCTTCCTGTGCAGGCTGGCCAATCATGACACTATTGCGTTGTCTAATCAGCGTGTTTGGGACGCAGAATACACAAGTCTGTCACGCCTATGTTCTTGCGGCGCTGAACATGTAAGCCCACATTCCTTTGGGGATTGCGGCGTGTGAAGCGGCGTCGGGAGTCATCCGGATGTTTCGCACTGTTGGTGTGGGAACTTCCGGGACAACACATCGCCTTAGGTTGAGGACGAAATTGCGGCGTGTAAATGTGCCTTCGGCGTTCGGAGGCAACCATGAAAAATGTGCATGCACACGTTAGGTTGCCTCCGATCGCTGCCAAAGGTTGCGGCGTGTAAAGGTACCCTAACGCATTACAGAGTTCCCAAGCAAAGACTGGAGTATCTGTCCATATGATCACAATAAGAAGTACACTCCATTGAGTTGGCCTTTATGGAAGAGTAGCCAGAATATACAGTCAAAAATTGGAAGACTTATTTTGATTTTATCAAAAGACATATGGGAGACTCTCCAAATTTATGTAGGAAGTTGCTGTGGTCATATGAGACTCAAATTGAACTTTTAGGAAACCAAAGTAAACGCTATGTCTGACACCAAACAAATATAGGTTATCACCCCATCACCCCAAGAACATCATCCCAACAGGGAACCATGGTGGTGGCGGCATCATGCTGTGGGAATGTTTTCGGCAGAAGGGACAGGGAAAATGGTCCAAGTTGAGGGAAAAATGTAAATGTAAATGTATTGGAGTCGACTAGCCCAGACCCTAATGCAATTGAGAATCTGTGGTCAGACATGAAGATTGCTATTCATCACGGGAGACCATCTAACTTGAAGGAGCTAGAGCAGTTTTGTCTTGTGGAATGGGCAAAAATCCAAGTTGCAAGATGTGGAACGCTCATAGAGACTTATCCAAGGTGACTTGCAGCTGTAATTGCTGCACAAAGAGTCTCTACAAAGTACTGACTTTTGGGGGGGCTGAATAGTTATGCACACTGAAGTTTTCAGTTATTTTGTCCTATTTGCTGTTTGCGTCACAAAAAAAGAAACCAAATGTTCACAGTTGTAGGTATGCTCTTTACATGAAATAATGTAAACCCTCAAGAAAGAAACAGTAGAATTCCAGGTTATGAGGTAGCAAAACAAGAAAACTGCTAAGGGGGTGAATACTTTTGCAAGGCACCGTATGTATAAGTATGAAGGGTAGGGATGGGCGAGTCTACTCGCTAGGACTCGGGACTCGGCGATTCTGAAGGTACTCGCAGGACTCGTTACTCGGCGAATCTCCCAGCTTGGACTCGCACAGTGACGAGTCCAATGGAATTCAATGGCAATAAGCTTGACTCGTCACAGATACCCGCTGTCAGCAGCGAGTCTGAGCGAGTCTACGATTCCGAGTCCTACGAGTCTACGAATCCGAGTCCTGTATACTGTATTCGGGATTCGGACTGTGGAATACAGAATCTGTTATGTTCCGAGTCAGCACAGCGTGCGTGTTAGGTCAGAAAACTTGTGAAGATAGCCAATCATAGTCAGTAATGGCATAGCAAAGTTGGTTGTGTCAGGACTATGATTGGCTGCTGTCCAGCGTCATGCCTATGTCATCTATGACAGGCAAGGCAGTATATAAGGCTTGTCCCCGCCATTTTGGGCACATTCCTGAGACGATCTGACCTAGTATAGGGAGAGAGAGATATATGCTGGAGCAGATCAGGGATTGTCAGTGTAGGGAAGATTCCTTTTATTAACCCAAAAAGCTCTTCTGAGAGCTAGGAGGAGGACGGAGTAGTGCTGTGTAGGCAGGCAGGCAGGGAGGGAAGGAAGGAGAAGCCTTAGAGTGCACACAGGACGGACCTCATAGCTTAGCTTACTCACTCAGCTTTGCTAACAGCTGCAGTCAGAGGCTTAGCTGAGGTGCTGTTTCATTTTTGTTTTTGCACCAGATCGATTTTTGTTCCTAATAAGCCATAGAGCGTTATTTTTTCTGTGGCAGACCAGTGCGTTGCTGCTAGCACGTACTCCACCTTAGGGAGTGTAGTGTGCGGCTTCACTGCCAAGTGTGAGTGCGCACACTTACCCCGCCAGCAAGTGACGCATTCAGCTAACCTAACCACATCTCGGTGGCTGTGCGCACTTCAAACCAATTTTTTTAGGGAGTGTAGTGTGCGGCTTCACTGCCAAGTGTGAGAGCGCACACTTACCCCGCCAGCAAGTGACACATTCAGCTAACCTAACCACATCTCGGTGGCTGTGCGCACTTCAAACCAATTTTTTTAGGGAGTGTAGTGTGCGGTTTCACTGCCAAGTGTGAGAGCGCACACTTACCCCGCCAGCAAGTGACGCATTCAGCTAACCTAACCACATCTCGGTGGCTGTGCGCACTTGAAACTAATTTTTTTAGGGAGTGTAGTGTGCGGCTTCACTGCCAAGTGTGAGAGCGCACACTTACCCCGCCAGCAAGTGACGCATTCAGCTAACCTAACCACATCTCGGTGGCTGTGCGCACTTCAAACCAATTTTTTTAGGGAGTGTAGTGTGCGGTTTCACTGCCAAGTGTGAGAGCGCACACTTACCCCGCCAGCAAGTGACGCATTCAGCTAACCTAACCACATCTCGGTGGCTGTGCGCACTTGAAACTAATTTTTTTAGGGAGTGTAGTGTGCGGCTTCACTGCCAAGTGTGAGAGCGCACACTTACCCCGCCAGCAAGTGACGCATTCAGCTAACCTAACCACATCTCGGTGGCTGTGCGCACTTCAAACCAATTTTTTTAGGGAGTGTAGTGTGCGGCTTCACTGCCAAGTGTGAGCGCGCACACTTACCCCGCCAGCAAGTGACGCATTCAGCAACACCAAGCCACATCTGGGTGGCTGTGCGCACTTAAAACCAATTTTTTTAGGGAGTGTAGTGTGCATCATCATCGGCTCCAAGCCTCCAAATAAGAGAAAAACCAGCGAGTTTGGACTCGCACACTTTCAGAGACACATCAGCGAGTTGTAAATGTCATTATTCGCTATTACTCGGTTCCCTATTCATTAACATTGGACTCGCTGGACTCGCAACGAGTCCCGAGTCCTTGACTCGGACTCGTTGGGGTCTTGCGATTCCGAGTCTTTTAGGACTCGCCCATCTCTAATGAAGGGTAATGTCGTGGTGGGGGTAAATTTGTATACTACCTACCAAACAGAACTATCAATAAAAAGTAAAACCTAGAAATTATAGAAAAGTGTTTTAACGAGTTTACCAACTTGAAAGAATAACCTTTATATATATATAAAATAAGCAAGATATGCAACTTAAGGACCTGTCACTAGATCAAAGGTGACAGTTTTTATTCTTACTTTATTCCCACTGATCCCCTATGTATTCTGTTTTGTTTTTCTTAAACACACTAAACATTTCCAGAGATATGGGCCTTTATGTTTAAAGCTAATTTTTATGGTCTTTACAATGGGGGTGCTGCTCACAGGATTCTTTGGGGGAGTGTATTTAAGCTGCTTTGCAAACTTACCCTGTGAACAACGACCTTTCATAAAGACCCTAAAATGTAGTACTAAATAAAAAGGCCCATACCTTTGGTACCATATTGTGGATTACAAAAAAAATTCAGGGGAGCAATGGAACATAACAAGAGCAAGAAGAACTGGACACTTCTGACTTCATGGTTGTTATATACTTCCATTGACAAAAGTTATCATGATTTTAAGATATGATTGTGTGGCGCCCCTATGGCTAGGCGCCACAGGGAGGTACAGCACCCCAAAAAGAAGGTGTTGTGCCTCCGTAGCTAAGGGTTTGGGATTGTGCTTATGGAGTCTGTATTAGCACCCAACACTAGGCCACCTTAGTATAGAGGGACTGATATACAGTAAGTCCAGGTTGTGGAGCCTAGGTCAGAGTGGGAAAAACCAGAGAGTTTTAGTCAGACAGTTCTGGGAAGGCAGTCAGCTAGGACGCGCCTGACAGCTGAGTGACAGAGGGATCACCTATCTCCAGGAGGGTGACCCGGGACAGAACGGGACGAACCAGCACTGGTTGGAGCAGGCTGGTTAAGTCTGGGGAAACACCGGCAACACGGAAGCCGAGACGGTCAGCGGTTCATCCCTGACCGTAAACCGACGAGCCGCGGGCCCTTAAGAACCGGGTAGCCGTAGGCGCCACAAGACGGTACCTTACTCCCCAGGCCCATAATCGGTCCAAGACTACGAAGGTAACGGTCCAGATTTCAGTGGCGGGAGAGATAGTGCATTCCTGATGCTGCCGTCCGTACCAGTCAAGGATAACCAGTACCTAACTGTACAAGACCAGGGAACTGGCGAGAGAGCTCTGAAAAGGTGGTTAAAGATAGAGAGGAAGATAAACTTAGGCACCGAAAGCTAATATGAAAGGAACATTTTCAGACTCCATAGGGGCTCCCTGAACCTGCAGCTACGTCCCCGTTTCTTACAGACTGTACCGTGTATTGTTTGACTTCTGAAGGTACCAGTAAAAATACGTTGAAGCTGAAATGGTGTCTGTCTTCCCTCCAGCCGGTGCCTGGAGGGCCTCAGCATCCTCAGAGGGGTAAGAACAACTACTCCCCTCATCCTCCATCGCTGCCCTGAGTCAAAGCTCCATGTGTGGGAAGCTGTACTACACTAAGCTGCATCCCATCACCTCAGTGGCCTGCCCGCTGCACTGGTACCCACATTACCAGGGTCCACAGGTGGCGTCACGGACTATTAATCATTGTAAATATCTCCCTCATCAATCAAATGACAGCCAGAGCACGGAACCGGGAACCCGACCACCCGTGATTCCCCGTCACAGCCATCAACCTGTCCCGGTGTCCGAGTACCCCTCTCCCTGTGCTTATCAATTGTAGGACCCATGATCTCCATAAAAAGTGACTAGTGATGAGCGAATAGCTTAATATTCATAATCGCTATACTCATAATGAGTACTTTGTAATACTCGCGGACTTGTCCAAATAGTGAGTCCAATGTTAGTCAATTAGTGATTGTCTCACCCACACACATCCGGCCATAAAACGAGCATTTCCGGGACAGGGTGGGATGGTGGGCTTTTTTTAAGTGTTTACTGCATAAAACACCTAGCTGTGCCCCCAGAGAGACCCTAACATCCAATCTGCTCTCACTGAGATGCCAGCTCACTGTGTGTACTGTAGAGAGTCGGCAATATGTGTCAGATCGTTCACTATCGACACATTTCTCACGAGCACCAGTGTTACACGCCAGGTAATGAATATCCCAAATACCATACCATCCGTGCGAGTAACGAATAGTAACGATTACACTCGCTCATCACTAGCACTGACCTTAGTATAGAAGGGAGCGGCTTAGGACTAGAAATGAGTCTGTCAGTAAACTTAATCCATTCATTTCATGGACACTCTGTCGACACAAAGTGGGAAGCAGCATGTCAGGGTCACTATGATAACTGGAAAGAAATTAGAACACCTTTGATGATTTACATTAAATAATTTTTATCTAAATCCCTTTCTATTAATTGCCATAATCTAAATGCAAAAATTCCCTCTGCATCCCTAACTACACTATCTAACTGCTTTTCTAGGTTTTTCCCGAATTCCTTTCTGATGCTGCTTCCTTTGAGAATTCCAGTGCATGCTGGGATACTGAAAGCAACAGGGGGACACAGGCTGTAGTCATTGTCACAGCCTCTGCCCCCTCTTTGAAATGAATAGGCATCCGTGTCCTCTGGGCTCTGTGTCCATGGTCTGGGCTAGTCCTGCACACTGTGCCATGTGCACAATGACAGCACGCTGTCTGTTGCCAGTTCAGATTAGTTGTAGCAATCCGGCAACAGAGCAAAGCACACTGTGAGTGTGTATTGGCAGAATACTCAACGTGCAGAGGCCAGTGCCCTGTGAATATATAATAGATAATGGTAAAGAATCTTTGCTCCAATCATTAAAAGATTTATCCAATACTCGGAAAATCCTTTCTCAATCTGAGGGTTTGCCCCCTGATAAAATAAGAACCCTTACACTTATCTCTGATGCTAGCGCAGTTCTAGTGGTGTTGGAACTCAGTCTCCTGAAGCTCACATGACATTGTTACATCATGCCCAATCAGCGCTGGCTGATGTATCAAGTATTAAGTGTTCAGCCGCAGCTCTGACTTCCATTTGCTGTTCGATTTGTCCAAAGGCGGGGAGAGGTAAGTGGTGATTTGACACAGGGATCGTGCGACATGGCAATGTAACAAGAGCCTCAGGAGAGTGAGTGCCGACACTGCAGGACCAGCGATAGCACTGGAGGTGTGCATATGTTTTATAAATTCAATGGGACAAAGATTCTGATTGATTAGGGTTGTCCGAGTAGTGGACAACCCCTTTAATGCTTATAAAATTATTAAAATAAATGTACAGCCTGAGAGTCTATATGCTGTGTTATGGCTGTGCACATACAGGCCTGGCCTACCCTCATTTTTTGTGTGTCCTCCCTCCACTCGCCTCCTTCCGCTGCTGTTGCTAAGGGTATGGGATTTGGTTTTAATAACAGTTAGTTCAAACAATGTAAATTTACTGCCGCTAGAAACTGGTTCAGAAAACATGTCCAAAGCAGCTATCATTTCTCAACCACACCAGCTGTTTTCGCTCAGCCTCTACCTGACAGGGTGCTTTGGAAATAGCAATCAGTGTATTTATAAGAAGGGACGGGCCCATAAATATGTCAGCCTGGAATATATACGGCCCCATATTTCACCATTTTCTATTTTAAAGTTGTGAGTTATGGCTTTAGAAAGGCTGCCCATTAAATGTGCGGATGATGGATATTCTGCATTGCTGTGCGTGTGTGTTCATCACCAAGACAATAAAAGGACACAGCGCGCACACACACACACACACACACACACACACGCTAATACTTACACACACTTAAAAGCACATACACAAAGGCAAAAGACACAAGCACACTCAGAAATAGCACTAAAGATGAGCAAAAAATAAATGAATATAAAGTCACATAAACATAGTGTTACAAAGAAAAAACTACAATCATAAACAGAATAAAAGTATCAAAACATTTATATTTATATAAAAGTACCACGTACTAAACTTACAGAATACTATTACTCCAACATAGTCCATAGCGATGTACAGTAATAATTGTAGCTTTTAAGATTTATGGTAAAGGGATTGATATAATTATCATATACATAACAAGTATGACGGATGTGTGAAATAATCATTTCACACTAATGAAACTAATATATCAGACTGTCTGAAGGCCCCGAGCATTAAAGGGGCGTTTGGAGACAAGCTGTGACTTGTCATATGAAGAGAAAAATTACTGGAGACGGACATCATGGTAAGATTAGAAACTTCAAGGTGAAGAGGAAGACCAGAAACCTGATGGCTTGATAATATCAAGATAATGGTGGAGAAAACCCTGGTGGACCTATCAATGCTTGAAGAAGACCCTCATGGACCTATCTAGGCTTAGAGAAGACCCTGGTAGACCTATCTAGACTTGCGCAAGATCGATCTTCCTATAGAGTGTTCATTAGTCAAGTCGCCATGGCTCAACATCAAGCTGAAGGCCAGTAAATAATAACAAATTAGAGTCAAACTACATTCATAGGTAATTTTTCATAAATGGAGTTCACAATGTCTTGCCTTCTTTCATAATCATAATTGACGTAAGTCATAACTAAACTGTGGCACAGTAATGTATCAATACTAACGTCACGCCATTGCTGAGGCTCTGTATAGTTATAGCGAGATAGCCCAAGGTGATATTTACCACAGTGCAGTTCCATCCATAAGGATTTATTGTATTGGGCAATGCCTTCATAAGGCTTGACGTCTCCATGAACGTGGTATCATTGTTAGCAAGATGTTGCACCAGAGGCTATATATGATTTGGAAGAAAATAGCTGTAGGCCAAAAAGTCTTTAGACAACTTATAACAACTCGTATACTGATAGTCTAAATCTGGCCATACACTTTACACAATAATGGTTGAATTCTCCAGTTTCAGAAGGACTGGCCAATGTGCATGAAATTGTCTAAATCCCACTTTGACAGGAGATATTAGGATAAAGAAGGATTAGACAAGTTAGATTTCAGTATGCTTCATCCTTTTGTTCCAAAGGGAGATAAACCATCCATAGAAATGTTAGGCAGCAGTTTAGTCAACTTTCCCTATTCAGAACACATGAACTCTTCGCAGAGCCAAACAGGAATATGTATTGGAGGGGTGAATGTCAGAAGAAATCCATTGGTCTTGGCATCCATTGGTCAACTCTAATCTGGCCATAAATGCAATGAGTTTAACAGATAAAATTGATAATTATACTTATCATATAAACAATATGCCATAAGTGTCCATACTGATGGAGCCATATGTCCTGAAATATAGAAAGATGCTTTATTTATTGGATATGATACTGTTTCAACCAGAGCTGGGGTGCATGGGGTACTCGGTCACCGGGGCTTCTGTGTGGGATGTCACGGATGGTCGGTATCCCCGGTGCCGTGCCCTGGCGAACAATTATACCAGGTGTTGATGGTAAACGGTGGGGGTAAAAGGGGTTATTTACAGGGGGACGTGACGCCACCTGTAGGGTCTGGTAAGGTGGTACCAGCGCTGCCAGCCGGCCACTGAGGTGATGGAGGGGCAGCAGTGTGTGGTACAGCTCCCCACAGGTGGAGCTTTACCTCAGGGCAGCTATGATGGTATATGAGACGGTGAGGGAGGGCAGTGATGGTAAATGGTGGTGCAGTTCTTACCCCTCTGCTGTAGATGTTGATGATGTTCAGTCCTCTGAGCTGCGGCAGGAGGAATAACAGAAACCAATTCTTGTTTAACTTTGCTTTACTCGGTACCGGCTGATGGCATAACAATACACGGTACAGTTTGGTTTAGGGTGCTGTTACCAACTCAGGATTTCTCTTAAGGAGTCTTTAGATGTTCCTTCTCTGTCTTTCAGGGTTTCTATTCTCTTTCTAGATCTTTCTGTCTTTCCCACCTTGGAAGAGCTCACCCGCCAGTCCTGCAGTCTGTGTCTAGTAGGTTTAAATTGACTATTACCGGTCCAAATGGGAACAGCAGGAACGCACAAGTTTCCCACCTGACACCGGGTTTCAGTCTTTCCTCACTAGTGTAGGACCGTCTTTTGGGCATGAGGGGTGAGGTACCTTGTGGTGCTGTCAGCAACCCGGTCTGGTTGGGCCTGCAGCTCGTCGGCTTCGCAGTCAGGGATGAACTCCTGGCTGCCTCGGTATCCGTGTCACCTGTGAACCCTCAACATGACCAGCTGGTTCCTACCAGTCTAGGTCCGTTGCCATCTGTCCTGGGCCCCCACATATAGTTGG
This sequence comes from Allobates femoralis, assembly GCA_033576535.1. NCBI lineage: Eukaryota > Metazoa > Chordata > Amphibia > Anura > Aromobatidae > Allobates > Allobates femoralis. The sequence goes on from JARQOC010000004.1 coordinate 107,996,994, forward strand.
GGTACCCTCCACTCAGCTCAGGCTGCCAGGCGTGACCACACTGTCTGCCTTCCCAACGCCGTCTGAGGTAAAATCTTAACTGTCACTCTACTCTAACCTAAGCTCCGCCCACCACCTGTGGAACCTACCATAAAGTCAGTTTCCCCTACACTAAGTGGTGTGGTCCTAGGTGAGTGCTAAAAATAGACTCCATAAGCATTAAATCGTAACCTGGCAACTTACAAGTAAAAACACATTTTATATTCAAGTGTAATACCATTCTGTGGCGCATACCTGCAGGGGCGCCACACACCCCCTTGGTGAAACACACCCGTCCGCGGGTGTCAAACCAAACCTGGAATAAAATGCATTTTACATATAACATTTGAACATTTAAAACATTTTTATTAACAGGTGAACCAGGTAACTTTCAAACATGAAATAAAATTTTACGTTCATTTGTATTCTTCCTTTGCAGGAGGCTCAGTCCTTATAACGTTGCATTTAACTAATAAACTTTGACTATAGTCTAGTCCTTGTTGGTCCAACGGGGACCAGGTAACATATCTCTGATTATTATCATCAGGTTCGGAGATAAAAGAAATCTTTGCATACATTAGCATTCCTGTACTGCAAAAAAAAAAATCAAAACAATAAAAAATAACAAATGTATTTCAACAATTAAATAAACTGTACACTTTTAACAGTGCAATACCGGGTTAACTCTTTACTTAACTTTACTAACCCGGATTGCAAACCAACCACTGAGACCTGCGTGGCATTTATTTATCCCCACGATACAGGTCCCAGTCCAGGTGGCCCTGGGGAACTGCAGATAGATGGACTCTCCTCTCTCCAACCGCTGGCTGCTGATGCTGGTACCGCGACCCTCCATAGCTCGCGGGGCCCGGCCTCCTCCGTACCACCGGCTCCTTCAGGAACTGGATGAAGTCCTCCGCCACGGTGATATCCTGCTCTCCGGGCTCCACAAGGGGTGCATAAACCGGTCCCAGGGAATCAGCAGCTGGGGCTGCCATTGCCTCACAGCCGGTTACAGGTAACGGGTCCGGAGCCTGACCAGGTATATTGAGTCCGCTCCCGGCCGCATCCTGCTTAGTTCGTGTAGTCCAGAACCAGTGTGGGCTGGCGCTCGACCCGCCCCCTTGGTTGATTGAGAGCAATGGGGACGGGGAGACTTTTTGGTGCCTCTTGGATGGCCCATGTTTGTTGAGGGGCCGAGGCATGCCCCTGGGCCGGCACATAGTTCTTTATGCACTTTTAAGCCCGCCACAAAGTTCTAATGGGCAAGTCTTTCGGGCTTTTCCGGAGCCCGCCACTACCTTCGTCACTCCTCGGCAGAGCGGAGGGGGCGGGGCTTATCTTCCCGCTCTTTCTCCTGCTGTAGTGACGCAGTTTGAATTTCTGAGGCGGTGTAATGGCGGCTCGGCTCAGTTCTTATAATCCACACATTTAGACAGTAATAAAGTTCTTAAGGCACACTTCACCTGATAGATACCAGGCTGGCTCATCCTGTTCGTGACGCCAATTTGTTTCAACCAGAGCTGGGGTGCATGGGGTACTCGGTCACCGGGGCTTCTGTGTGGGATGTCACGGATGGTCGGTATCCCCGGTGCCGTGCCCTGGCGAACAATTATACCAGGTGTTGATGGTAAACGGTGGGGGTAAAAGGGGTTATTTACAGGGGGACGTGACGCCACCTGTAGGGTCTGGTAAGGTGGTACCAGCGCTGCCAGCCGGCCACTGAGGTGATGGAGGGGCAGCAGTGTGTGGTACAGCTCCCCACAGGTGGAGCTTTACCTCAGGGCAGCTATGATGGTATATGAGACGGTGAGGGAGGGCAGTGATGGTAAATGGTGGTGCAGTTCTTACCCCTCTGCTGTAGATGTTGATGATGTTCAGTCCTCTGAGCTGCGGCAGGAGGAATAACAGAAACCAATTCTTGTTTAACTTTGCTTTACTCGGTACCGGCTGATGGCATAACAATACACGGTACAGTTTGGTTTAGGGTGCTGTTACCAACTCAGGATTTCTCTTAAGGAGTCTTTAGATGTTCCTTCTCTGTCTTTCAGGGTTTCTATTCTCTTTCTAGATCTTTCTGTCTTTCCCACCTTGGAAGAGCTCACCCGCCAGTCCTGCAGTCTGTGTCTAGTAGGTTTAAATTGACTATTACCGGTCCAAATGGGAACAGCAGGAACGCACAAGTTTCCCACCTGACACCGGGTTTCAGTCTTTCCTCACTAGTGTAGGACCGTCTTTTGGGCATGAGGGGTGAGGTACCTTGTGGTGCTGTCAGCAACCCGGTCTGGTTGGGCCTGCAGCTCGTCGGCTTCGCAGTCAGGGATGAACTCCTGGCTGCCTCGGTATCCGTGTCACCTGTGAACCCTCAACATGACCAGCTGGTTCCTACCAGTCTAGGTCCGTTGCCATCTGTCCTGGGCCCCCACATATAGTTGGGGTACCCTCCACTCAGCTCAGGCTGCCAGGCGTGACCACACTGTCTGCCTTCCCAACGCCGTCTGAGGTAAAATCTTAACTGTCACTCTACTCTAACCTAAGCTCCGCCCACCACCTGTGGAACCTACCATAAAGTCAGTTTCCCCTACACTAAGTGGTGTGGTCCTAGGTGAGTGCTAAAAATAGACTCCATAAGCATTAAATCGTAACCTGGCAACTTACAAGTAAAAACACATTTTATATTCAAGTGTAATACCATTCTGTGGCGCATACCTGCAGGGGCGCCACAATACAATATTAATTGATCAGAGATTTTAACTCCTGTGAATCTTTGTACAATAATGGTTAAAAATAGATGAGATGATTATTCTGAATATCAGAATTGTCCTACAGTTCATAAAGTCTTGGAACGAGCTTGAAAGAATTAGGACATTAACCCAACAAATTAAGTATGGACCTATGTTTTCTGTTGTCCATCAATGAGTCTAACAGTTGAGTATAGTTGGCAGTGAGAGTCTCTGATTAATTCTAACTCAGCAGTATATACATTACCATTCCTGTCTTTCAGCAGAGGGTTTATTGGTTCCTTTCATCTCACCGTTCCATAACCTAAATGTTTATCCTGTCTATTTGTGTGCAATATAATAAACATCACGTCTAATATAGATTACTGGTGATATATCCTTCACCTCAGAACATTGCCGATATTTACACTGCTGTAACAAAACCCAAGCCTTTTCCTCCAGCACCCTCCTATAGATCATTTCCCAGACCTCAGTCCCTTCTAAGCACCATCATCAAACTCTACACAACTCATCAGTCCCTATAGAAGTCCTTAATCATAAAAGGGAGTTTGTCACCCCAAAAACACAATTGAAACTAATGGTGTCAAGCCATCATAAAGGTCCGTAAGGCCCGTTAACATTAACAAATATGCAAATATGAAATATTCTCCATCATGGAATAGTGAATACTGAGCTGAGTAAAGCATAGTTTTATTAATTTATTTCTTCTCTACATTGAGGATATATGTGCTTGTAATGTTTATAATTCTTTATTCTTAATTGTTATAATTCTTGTTATAGTTCAAATGAGTGTCCTTACCCTGAATGAGGTTGACCAATCATAAATAAGCAGTCATGTAAGGGAGAAAAGGACCCACCCTTCTCTCTTGCTCGCACAGCTGAGCTACCGTATATGCTCGCGTATAAGCCGACTTTTTCAGCCCAAAAATTGGGCTGAAAAGTCCCCCCTCGACTTATACGTGAGTCATATACATATAATGTGGTGGGGGCTGTGTCCGGGCACTGCAGGAGGCAGGAGGAGGCGGGGGGAGGCTGCAGAATGAGCGGCACGTCATGTGGTGCCGCTCATTAATTATGCATGGGGAGCAGCGCATAGTACATTGCTGCTCCCCTGCACAGTATAGCCTCCCCCGCTATCTCCCCGCCCCCTCTATGTATACAGAGGCCCCCCCAACAGTGATCCATCTCACCCCCTCGGTCTGCACCCGGGTCCCCCAGCTGCTCCGTCTGCATGCCCCGCGGCTTCTAATATCGGCGTCCTCCCCGCTCTTCCTGCTTGAATGTAATCATGTGACCTGTAAGATGGAAGCTCTGCTGCTATTGGTTGCTATGGGCAATGAGGATGGATTTATTTTCCTTTTATTCATTTGCTTTACTTTTAGAAAATGAGGCCTAGTGTCTTCAAAAGTGATAATATCTTTGTATTATACCACATTTCATGAGCTGTGAAGATCAGTATTGATATATGTAATTAAAGTACCATGACAACACATAAGAATGGCAACTTCAGGGCCCATTCACACGGATAGCATGAAGTAGCCGCCATTACATCAAAATGCACCTAGCTTAAGGCTTCTTAGTAAATCTGCCATAACATGTCAGACATAATATATTCAGCTAAATGGCTGTCTATGTTCATAAGAGAATAGACACTTCAAGTCATAAATCAGCGGTTAAGAATGGTAGAACAGGTTACATTGTTAAGGATTTCCATTACCCTCTCAGTGCTGCTATGAGCATTATGCTTCTCTGCTATCAATTAACCCTTCAACATTTCACACTGAAGGGTATATTTAACCTGTTCAATGCCAAAATGCCAGAGTGCCCAGCTCCAGGCGCCTGTTCTCAAGCACTGGGTTTGTTTTCACAGCAGAGGTTTTTACTTTTGGGCTGTCAGGGTGAGGGGTGTACAGGAAGATTAATGATGTGGGCGTGTAAGGGACTCATAATGGTTTGTTTGATGTGACAAGTCGGATAGCGGCTGATTTATGTCATAAGCAGATAGGTATTTAATTGTGCACCTCATGGCACCAGTTCAAAGCGAGCTCCTCCTGCCCCCACCCTCGCTCCTCTGTACTGCTCCAGCTATGAAATCTTTAAAGCTCTGACTGACAGATGTACTCTTATACTTTTTATATCCTCTCCAGGAGGTGTACAACCTGCCCTACTGTATGTTTGCTGGTAATAAATTTCCCTCCGACTGATGCACAGTATGTACAGACCCCGCTCTATGCGCTCACAAAGCATGAGCCACAATTCGACTAAAGCAAGGAAAGTCAATTAAAATCACCGCCGATTTTACTAACGCTAGTAAACCGCAAAGTTTTTAGACCATGTGCTGCTCCAGCCGTGATAAAAATATGACCATAGCATGCACTGGTGGCTCTGAGGAGCAGGGGTGATAGGAGTCAACAGTAGGCAACACCTGGAAAGCCAGAGGTGATCGAAACCTAGGAGGGGTGTGCCAAGAACAATTGTACGTTTTAATTAATAGAATCAAAATATGTTCAACAGTTGGATTTGTTAAAAAAAGATGTTCCTGTCCCAAGATATTCTTATAATGTGCCTCTGTGTAATGGATGTGTCCGACCATGCAGAAAGAGGTTGGATATACCCCAGCTCCTGGGCAGGGGAGGAAGTAAATGAAAGTATACAAAATAACAGTCGGGAATTGCAGCCGATTATTTCTGAGAAGTAACAAGTTTTTTAAACACTTGTGCATGCCCTCATCATCTCCCGCCTTGACTATTGCAACCTCCTACATCTCTGTCTTCCTCTCTAGCACTCTTGCACCCCTCCAATCTATCCTAAACTTTGCCGCCCGACTAATCCACCTGTCTCCCCGTAATTCCCCAGCCTCTCCTCTCTGCCAAGCCATTCAGCGCGTCATACCCAGAAGAAGGTGGGGAGGATTTTAAATCAGGGTGCGCTCCTGAATGAATGATCACGCCCACCGGGATATGAATGCAGCAGCAAAGCGGGGGGTGAGTGGAACTAGACAGACTGCCCATCGGACGGCCAGCCATCTAGCCAGGAACATGTAAGTTTATAAAACACTTTTTTACACTTTTATAATGCACATTTAGATCAGAGAGGGATGGTTAGTAATGTAGGAAGCTGCAGGGACAGATAGTTATGGATTAGGAGGGTTAAACTAGGTGATAGGTTCCCTTTAAGGAGAACCAATATTTCCCCATGTTGTCTCAAGGGCATTGTAGTCAGCCAGCCAGACTCTGCTATACACCAATGAGGCGCAAACACTCCAGATCAGGCTGTCTCTAGATGAGTTTCTGGCTTGGCATTTATCCCAGGTCATGTTGCAAGGCTCCTTTGAAGCAGCGAACATTCACTTACAGGGTAGTCACCTCTTGTAGGTGGTACTTGCCAGTCAGTGTCATTCATTATTTGCATTTCTGGAACCTAGGAGAGGCTTCAGATGTAAGCATCTTAGATATTCACATCAATATCGCGCCTGTGACTATAGCATACCTTATGCATAAAGGTCAGTATCACTCTACAAAAAGCTGTATAAATTCCCGCCTTAGGGCCTTGGTCCTATCTAACGTGTACTTTGTTTTAATCAACATCTACTTTACATATGTTATTGTATTCACTTACTTTACTATTCTGAAAAAACAGATAACATTAATACTATGATTGAATTTATTAAAGGGAGCTGTCAGGCAAAGGTTGCACTTCAAACTAACCATGTATTTTTTTTAGAAGATGCTACAACAATAAAAAATGTTATTTAAGTTTTCAAATCAGTTCCTGCATTACCTTAAAAAAAATTTCTATTGGCTATATGCCACGGTGCATCATTCAGACCAACGTTTTTAGCATGATGCCACCTCTTCCTATGTTGATTGACAGCTGTGTCAAAAGATAAACCCCCAGAATGTATGCAGTGTTTCTGTGCAGGAGAGAGTGTCACTCTCCCCTCTCTGCTGATATCGCTTTGATCTCCTCTGCAGAGGTCATTCATGCGTAGAGCAAACACAAACATCACCTCTCTCTCTCTGCTGACTTTGCCTGCTACATAGCTACACTGAATGATGTCAGCAGAGGGGAGAGAGTGATGTATCAGCTTGCTTCTGGACACAATACACAGTAAAACAGCAATAAAGGTCTATCATCATCAGTGATGAGTCCCAATTTTTTCTTGGATGACATGAAAGCCAAAGATTGGTCCAGAGGCCATATGGCAAACACCACACAGGACGTTACAGTGTTATATTTATTTTATTTTACTCATTTAAATTGCACCATTAATTTCACTGCGCTGCATAGTCATTGTGAGCCCCAATGGGGATAGTGATGACAATCTAAATTTACCTATCAGTATGACTCTGGAGTGTAGAAGTAAGCAGGAGAACTGGAGGAAACCAACACGGGAAGAACATACAAACTCCTTGCAGATGTTGTTCTTGATGGAAACTGAATTCCAGACTACAGTAAAGGAAGACTTCACTTCCAAACACAGAGCCACCAATAGTTGATTTGGTCATGGGACCAGTGGTACTGTAATTTCTCCAAATGTCTCAGGATCTTTTAACATTAATCCAGACTGCATATTGAGCATCCTGTATGGCCGAAATGTGTTACCATGACCTGCAGCATCTCTGGAATTGTTTCTCATGGAGAACATCTGGGGCACGGATGGATTATTAACTAAATAAATTACAAAACCTCTCCTATCCTTTTCAATGTTAAACAAGTACAGCACATGGATGCCATTTGTGTGCTGTGTTTTTTGCAGACCCATAGACTTGTATTGGTCCTTGTCTTCCAAGCTGCCAGAAGAAAATGGACATGACTCCTTGTGTTTTGCATAGATACACAGTCCTTATGAAAACACAGGCATGTGATAAATGGTATGAGTAGTATCCATGAAATAACGGATGCCATACACACATACCACACTTACGTCTGAATGAGGCCTTATAATGTGGTGCTGTGTACTGTACATACATAGGCATGGACTCCACACAATATGTTATATTCACAAACAGCTTCACACTATATACTTGTAGTACATAAACAACTTGACATTATATACTGTATTCACAGCTTTACACTATAAGGTACAGTGCCTACAAGTAGTCTTCAACCCCTGCAGATTTAGGTGGTTTGATAAGATGCAAATAAGTTAGAGCCTTCAAACTGCAAACGAGAGTAGGATTTATTAACAGAAGCATAAATCTTACAAACCAAAAAGTTATGTTGCTCAGTTGAATTTGTATAAATTTTAAACATAAAAGTGTGGGTCAATTATTATTCAACCCCTAGGTTTAATATTTTGTGGAATAACCCTTGTTTGCAATTACAGCTAATAATCGTCTTTTATAAGACCTGATCAGGCCGGCACAGGTCTCTGGAGTTATCTTGGCCCACTCCTCCATGCAGATCTTCTCCAAGTTATCTAGGTTCTTTGGGTGTCTCATGTGGACTTTAATCTTGAGCTCCTTCCACAAGTTTTCAATTGGGTTAAGGTCAGGAGACTGACTAGGCCACTCCAACACCTTGATTTTTTCCCTCTTGAACCAGGCCTTGGTTTTCTTGGCTGTGTGCTATGGGTCGTTGTCTTGTTGGAAGATGAAATTACGACCCATCTTAAGATCCTTGATGGAGGAGCGGAGGTTCTTGGCCAAAATCTCCAGGTAGGCCGTGCTATCCATCTTCCCATGGATGCGGACCAGATGGCCAGGCCCCTTGGCTGAGAAACAGCCCCACAGCATGATGCTGCCACCACCATGCTTGACTGTAGGGATGGTATACTTGGGGTCGTATGCAGTGCCATCCAGTCTCCAAACGTCACGTGTGTGGTTGGCACCAAAGATCTCGATCTTGGTCTCATCAGACCATAGAACCTTGAACCAGTCTGTCTCAGAGTCCTCCAAGTGATCATGAGCAAACTGTAGACGAGCCTTGACATGACGCTTTGAAAGTAAAGGTACCTTACGGGCTCGTCTGGAACGGAGACCATTGCGGTGGAGTACGTTACTTATGCTATTGACTGAAACCAATGTCCCCACTGCCATGAGATCTTCCCGGAGCTCCTTCCTTGTTGTCCTTGGGTTAGCCTTGACTCTTCGGACAAGCCTGGCCTCGGCACGGGAGGAAACTTTCAAAGGCTGTCCAGGCCGTGGAAGGCTAACAGTAGTTCCATAAGCCTTCCACTTCCGGATGATGCTCCCAACAGTGGAGACAGGTAGGCCCAACTCCTTGGAAAGGGTTTTGTACCCCTTGCCAGCCTTGTGACCCTCCACGATCTTGTCTCTGATGGCCTTGGAATGCTCCTTTGTCTTTCCCATGTTGACCATGTATGAGTGCTGTTCACAAGTTTGGGGAGGGTCTTAAATAGTCAGAAAAGGCTGGCAAAAGAGATAATTAATCCACACATGTGAAGCTCATTGTTCTTTGTGCCTGAACTACATCTTAATACTTTAGGGGGACCAAACAGAATGCTGGTGGTTTGAGGGGTTGAATAATAAATGACCCTCTGAATTAACTTTTAACGCTTTAAAAAAAAAGTAAAAAAATGTAAAAAATCTTTTTGGCTGCAGTGCAATTCCCACTTCCAGGCTGATCTATAGTCCAAATGTCACAATGCCAAGTTAATTCCGCATGTGTCAACCAGCTAAATCTGCAGGGGGTTGAAGACTACTTGTAGGCACTGTATATACACTACTCCACATTATTTACTATATGTGTTAGGTCCCCTGGCACCGCTCCCCCACTCACCTGCTCTGCCGGTTGGGCATCCTGCATCCAGGGGTGCAGTGTCTCGGAGCCATCGCCGGGTCCCCTTCCTATCTGCTGGTCACCGGGTTCTCAAACCAGCACACTACAATCTACGGTGTAATGAGCGGTGCATTGGCGCGGCCACGCTCCTCCCCTGTGAATCTAGGGGACAGCATGGCTCAGCCTGACACTCCCCTTGGCCAATAGCTGTCCATCCTCCTAAATATCAGGCCACCTCCACTGCTGTGAGATGCCTGATTATTGTGTTAGTTGCCTTGTGCATATCTGGCTGTTGGTCAGGCCCACCTTGTGCTCTCACTCATGGGTAATTCTTCCAGTCCTCCGTCCTGCCCGTATCTCGGGTTCTGGTACCTTCGGTCCTCCTCTGCCATATCTCCGTTAGGTTAACCCTACGAGCCGCCCCTCTGGTACTGGCAGCTGTGGTATTTAGACCCCCCCAGGCTTGCCCCTTACAATCCCTGTATAGAGGTTGGATCAACTAGGACCAACTCACCCAAGGGGAGTTCAGTACTATGGCCCAGTGGGTCCACTCTAGGGCGCCTTCCTCCGGAAGCGTGACATTATGCACATTTAGCTCTAAACAATATGCATGTAGCTCTACACCATGTGCTATATACACAGTTGTACATTATATAGTATATATATGCTAAATACACACAGCTCTACTCAATATACTATATACACATAGCTCCATACTCTATACTATATACACAGCTCAATACTATATGCTATACACATACACATTACACTATATGCCATATTCACACAGTCCTACACTATATATTAGTTTCACACAGCTCTCCACAATACAATCTACCCTCTATATAGTATGTACACAGCTCCACACTATGTATACATTATATATATATATACAGTGGGGAAAATATGTATTTGATACACTGACGATTTTGCAAGTTTTCCCACCTACAAAAAAGAATGGAGAGGTCTGTAATTTTTACCGTAGGTACACTTCAACTATGACAGGCAGAATCAAAATAAAAATCCAGAATATCACAATGTATAATTTTTAAATAGCATTTTATTGCATGAAAAAAAATATGTGATCACCTATCAACCAGTGAGAATTCTGGCTCTCACAGTCCTGTTATTTTTCCACATGTAACTGCTATCATTTTCTAATTCCTCCCAATAAACTCTCTTTATTGAGTATTTCTTTTATGTATATTTCCCTCCTATTTTCTGTAAACATCAAATAAAGAGATTCATTCCATCTGTCACTCACAGTGAGTGATCACTTAGTTCTCTGCTGTCCACTCCCCATGCATGAATATCCTTGTCACATCACTGCACAGGACATCAGTGGGGGGGTGGGAGGGTTGTATTCTCCTCTCTGCTTTCTATGTGCAGCGTCACAAGAGGTGAACTACAACACAGAAACTGTCCCAGCACAGCAGGATATCTGCTTTACAGAAATAAATGGAGTCCAGATAAGGCAGACCTGCAGTAGCTCTCTACCTCCATGGTGATATCAACAGAATAGACCTGTAAGTGAAACCTGACACTGCACTGTTGGCAAAGAGAGGAGGGAGGAGAGAGCTGCAGAGAGCGAGTGCATAATTGCATGACAGTTTATACAGCACAGGACTAATCGTCTCTGCTTATAATGGGACAGGACTAATGCAGCAGCTCTCTGCAGGGTCTGACAATGGTAATAACATGGAAACTACAAACGGTACAATAATGATTTTACATGTTTTTAAAAGGTCTGTCCAGGCCATATTCAAGGGTAATATTAGTATCATACTGAAAAATGACCTGACAACAGGGTCGGACTGGGGTGTCTGGGGCCCACCAGGGAAATTGATTTCAGGGCCCACCCACCCTTCAGCTATATGTAAATACCTGGTAGCTGTTATACCCATTATATTGGCGGCTCCTGCACATCACTCTGCGCTCAGCAGAACTGCGATGTACAGTTATTGTACTTTATATTAAAGAGATTCTTTGGTGAAAACAAGTTATCAGTGATCCACAGGTTCAATAGGTAATCACTTATTTATTGGTGGAATCCGACCTGTGGAAACCGTATCATCAGAAGAATGTGGGACTTATATCCCAATAAGAGTGCTGGTGTAAATCCTGTATACACAGCACTATACTGTATATACTGGTCCACACTACATACAGTATATAGGAACACTAATACAGCATGTAGTGTGGACCTGTATATAAAGTTTAGTGTTCTTTAGAGACAGACACACAGAGAAAGAAAGAAAGAAAGAAAGAAAGAAAGAAAGAAAGAAAGAAAGAAAGAAAGAAAGAAAGAAAGAAAGAAAGAAAGAAAGAAAGAAAAAAGAAAGAAAGAAAGACATGGAGTAACTCACATATAGCAGGTCCTGTCATGATGTCACATAGAGGGGAGGCATCAGAGGTCACATGATCGGCTCAGGGAGGGATCTTGAATGTGATGAAGTTAGTGACCTATGGATCCTGATTGGTCAAAGTGGGGCCCTGCTTTGGGAAATTGGCCCCGCCCCTTCACGTCAGTGGCTCCGCCCCTTTAATGTCGCGGCCGCTCGGCGGCAGTAGCAGACCTGCGACTGGAGGACCGGGCGGCCCACGCAGCCCACCAGTGGGCGGCCCCTCTGGATAAGTCTCGCCCCTCCCGCCTATCAGTTCGGGACAGAGAGAGCGCTCGGTGGCGGCGCTGGCTCACATAGGCTGTGCTGCAGGCAGCAGCAGCCAGCCTGTGAAATCCTACTGTTCTTTCTCCTCTCTCTGGCTGGCGCTGCTTTTACGGTGGTGGCCGCCCGGCACAGCGGCTGTGAGTGCACAAGCGAGCCACAGCAGGGGGTAGTGAGAGGCGGGGCTAGGTGGGCGGGGCCTCTAGACCTGAGGGCCTCCCATGAGTTTTGCCCGGTTACCCGCCAGAGCAGTCCGAGGCTGCCTGACAATGTACCTTTAAGAAGTCCTTCTGCTTCGCACCCATTACTAGTATAAATTATGACTATTTGAACTCATTACTTGTATAAAATACACCTGTCCACACACTCAATCAATCACTCTACAACCTCTGCACTGTGGTCAGGACCTAAGAATTGTTTAAGGACACCAGGGACAAAATTGAAGACCTGCACAAGGTTGGGATGGGCTACAGGACAATATGCAAGCATCTTGGTGAGAAGGCAACAATGACTGATACAATCATTAGAAAAAGGGAGAAACACAAGATGACTGTCAGTCTTCCTCAGTCTGGGGCTCCATGCAAGATCTAATTTCGTGGGGTAAGGAGGATTGTGAGAAAGGTCAGTAGTCATCCCAGAACTACATGGGAGGACCTAGTCAATGACCTGAAGAGAGCTGGGGCTACAGTCTCAAGATTGCCATTAGTAATGCACTACACCATCATAGATTAAAATACTGCAGAGCACGCAGGGTCCCCCTACTTACACCAGCACATGTCCAGGCCTGTTTGAAGTTCACCATTGACCATCTGGATGATCCAGAGGAGGTATAGGAGAAGGTCATGTTGTCAGATTAGACCAATATAGAACTTTTTAACCAATATAGAACTTTTTGGTATCAGCTCCACCCGCCATTTTTGGAGATAGGAGAGGGATGAGTACAACCCCAAGAACGCCATTCCAACTGTGAAGTATGGAGGTGGAAACATCATACTTTTGAGGTGGTTTTCTGCAAAGGGGACAGGCGACAGTACTGTATTGAAGGAGGAATGGATGAGGTCATGTATTGTGAGATTTTGGTCAACAGCCTCCTTCACTCAGTAATAGCATTGAAGATGGGTCGTGGCTGGGTCTTCCAGCATGACAATAACCCCAACCACACATCCAGGGCAATTAAAGAGTGACTCCGTAAGAAGCATTTCAAGGTCCTGGAGTGCCCTAGCCAATCTCCAGACCTGAACCCAATAGAAAATCTTTGAAGAGAGCTGAAACTCAATGTTGCTCAGTGAAAGCCCTGAAACCTAAAAGATCTGGAGAAGATTTGTATGGAGGAGTGGGCCAAAATCCCTTCTGCAGTGTGTACAAATTTGATCAAGAACGACAAGAAACGTCTGACCTCTGTGATGGTAAACAAAGGTTCCTGTGCCAAATATTAAGTTCTGATTTTCTATTGTATCAAATATGTATTTCAGGCAATAAAATGCAAATTTATTTTGTAATAATTATGCAATGTGATTTTCAGGATTTTTTCTAAATTCTGTCTCTGACAGATGAAGTGTAAGTGTGGCACCCTGTGCCAGGGAGCCACAGGACCAACTAGTACACCAAGGGATTTCCACATCTGGTACCCACATACACACAACATCTTCCACTCCAGGCCTGTAGGGGGAGCACCACTGGTTGATGTTAAGGCAGATCCCTTATAAATACAAGTGCTGGGGGCAGAGTTAGCCAGAGTGTGCAGTCGCTAGGAGAACTGTGAAGATCAGCTCAGAGCCTAGTGAGCAAAACTGGTTACTGGATCCGTGCTAGGCTCGAAACCGGTGAACCGCCAGAGCCAAGGTGAAGGTGCAGACAGTGAAGACCGAAGGCAGAGACGAGGAACAGTACAGCGGGGGCAGAGGAGCCATACCGGCTCACCCCAAGAGAACACCGGACACTGGAGTCCGAGTCTGCAAGGGAGAGATTAGCCCAGCAGAGAATCCCAGTATACCACGGAGGCTTATCTTCCCGGACACCCACAGAACTCTCCATTTGAGAGCCAGGAGCCACAGAAAAGGTAGCGGTAGCTAAGTGAGAGCCCTCAGTGCAGCAACACGGGTGTGAGAGAGACAAGAGAGGTCAGGCCTGCTTCCACACACGCCAGACTTCAGGACAAGGGAGCAGGACACGGAGGCCTATAGCCCACTCGGTGTGGAAATCCAGGAGTGCATCCTTCAATCCTGGAATTGTACCGGCAAACCACCAGTAAAGGTACAGAAAAAGACTTTCCTGTGTGTGTGTGACCATCCTACCAGCCTGTCCCACACAGCAAAGACTGCCTACCCTATTCCACCATTCTACCCTTACAGCCCCGGGAACCCCGCTCCACCTGTAGGGAGCCATAACACCTTGCTGCCGCCCATCACCCCAGCAGAGCCGGTGCCACCACCGGATCTACAGGTGGCGTCACGACTTTTATTAAATTTATTCCCCATCAAAAATCCTCTTTTTATTGTCACCTCAAGGGCACGGGCTCAGGTACTGACCACCCGTGACATCCTTGCACCCAACCGCTTGAGATCTGAGTCCCCAGACCCTTGTGGGCCCGACATAAGTACAATAAAATTTACAGGCCTCTCTATTCTTTGTAGATGGGAAAACTTGCAAAATCAACAGGTATATACACTGTCACAGCTCCACACTGACCTACAGCTTTCGGGACTGTGCTTCTGCTGCTGTGAAACTCAAAGACCCGCTGAGCACACAGCACTGAGTTTATTGGATCCATGAGAGTCCATTTTCTTCCTTCATCTGTTAAGGGTAAGCTTGTATATTGCAAATTAGTCTTTTTAGTACAAAAACAGTACAAACTGCAGGACAAATTCTAAAAAAATCATGGATGGGGTTTTTCTCTGTCAGACACTATGAACGACAAGAAAATAAACCAACTCCCTTACAAGGAAATGTAGTTGGAAATGTAAATTTGGGCTGACCGACTCCCATTAAACAAGTGGTTCAGTCTTCTGGTATATTAATCATGTCTGAATGCTACAATGAAGAACAACTCATAGTAGGAGATCCACCTTTATCTAAAAAAAATTATCTTTAAGTAGAGTCATTACTCAATGGTTCATACCTTTCAATGGCTAACTGAAAATATGATAACAAATAGCAAACTTTCGAAACTCTATGATCTCTTCATCAGTCTTAATAATGACAGAACTTCTGAACACACACATATATTCTGCTTCACGTCACCTGTCTTGTTTACTGCATTATCCAACCCTGTACATGACACGCGCCCCCAGGGACCATGGGGTACTCGAAACCGGGCTATAATACTTCTGGGGAGTCACAGGGTCGAGACCCGGATCTGGTATCCTGGTGGTGTCAATAAAAGTTTGGGGAATAAGGTTTTGGGGATTGTTGTCTTGACGCCACCTATGATGTTCGGCTATTGAGCTGACGCTGCATGGACTCTGGGATGAGGAACGCAGTCAGGTGATATGGTTCCCTACGGGGAGCGTCCCAGGGCAACCTGTATAGTCTAAGGCGGTGGTAGGCCAGTGGATTGATCTGGCTGGAAAGTGGATGGGATGACTCTGATTGTGGCCTGCCCGTCTGCTTGGCATGGAAAGACAACAGTCTCACACACAGCTTCTTGAGTTCTAAACCCAGTTTACTTAGTATTCACTTTTACAATGCCGCTGGGTACTGCTCTTTGCCAAGCCTCAGTCTAGATAGTCCTCAAGGAACCAGGATAGCTCTCCAAGAAACCACTTTATTTTCCTTTCTCTCACGGGTTGCTCTCCCAGTGCTAACTATTCGCCTCTCCTGCTCACGCCTCGGCACATATCCTGCAGCCACAGGTACAGTCGGGCGACCAGTACCAAGTCCCTGATCCTAGTATGGTTACATTCTCTCCGGATGTGTCGGGTGTCGGCCACAGCTCCTATATACCTTGAGGCCTCTGTTTTTGTGGTTGGAGCGTTGAGTCTCCTCGCCACCTCAGGGCTGGTCCTTGGTTCCCAACCAGCCCGTCCGTCGACTCTGGTCAAACTTGGATTCGAGCACACAATGGTTCTCTCTGCCTCTGCCTGTGCCGCTAGGGCTCCCTCTGCCTCACCTACGATTCGTTGTTCTCGCGACCCAGAACAAGCTCCTCACCGCTCAAGTCCTCCAGGTCTTCACTTCTCTCCACTCACTTACTAACTAACTGACTCATTCTCCACCTCCCACCCACACTTTTTTATCCCTTCTGTCCCCTGAATGAGCCCTCCCTCTATCAGGTCCGCCTACCGTCCCCGGGTTCTAAGGGTGTGTTGGGTGCTTGGTGGGTGTCTTAGACTTACCATCCCGTTTTCCTGAGAACAGAGATACCACACCCGTGAGAGGGTGCAGTACTCCTTGTGGCAACCAGACCGCAGGAGTGCCACATATATGTGTATACATGTTTGTGTTCAGAAGTTGTGTCATTATTAAGCCTGACGAAGAGGCCATAGTGTCTCAAAAGCTTGCTATTTTTTACCATCTTCTCAGTTAGCCATTAAAAGGTATCAACTACTGAGGACTCTCAGATTTTAACATTTTTCTAAATATATACATGAATGGAAAATTACTATTTCCTACTGAGTCTTTTATGTATGTCTTGGATTCCTTTGTACTAATGTTCAAAACTAAGCAGACTGTGGAGACCCATGTGCCTTCCCCTCTCCCGCCAGTCCCGTACTGAAAACACAGACAGGCCTAGATGGGTTGAAACAGGTCGGTCACAGTTTAATAATTTCGCGAGTAGAGAAAAGCAGTTACATATCATAATGGGCTCATCGCCGAAGGCCCTGTCTGTGACAGACAAGTGATCTGGCCAATGAGAGGTTACGAACCTTTGCCGTCCTTCTCCACAATTTTCTGCTGTGACATAATATCAATAACAAGGATTTTGTTTTTTATTCCTTTAACATACAGTACAATTAATATGGCAATACAAAAGGTGTTGAACATAAAAAGGAGAGAGAGTGGGACAAAAGCCTCCAGGGGTCAGTCGGGTGCAAAAGAGATAGTAACAGACCCCAGGCACCTGAGTTTAACCCCTGTAGGTGTGGCTCAGTGCCCCTTTTCCCTTTGATCCCATTGGTCACTTGGGCATAGCAATTAGCGCTTCACCTGGGGAGTGGTGGAAGGGGGAAATGGGCACTGACCATTATTTTACCTAGCTTTATTCTAATGGGCTACCCAGTCAGAGAAACGTTCCTTAATCAGTACCGTGCCTGCCATTTTGTCAGTATAGACTTGCAGTGTTCCCAAATTCCAGGCCTCAAGAGCCACCAACAGTGCAGCTTTTCTGGATTTCCTTGCAATGCACAGGGGTTGGAATCATCACCTGTGCATGTGATTAAATTATCACCTGTGCAATACTAAAGAAATCCTGAAAACATGACCGGTTGGTGGCTCTCGAGGCCTTGAATTGGGGAACACTGGTGTAGAGCATTAACATTATGAGAACCCAGACTAAGGGTACCGTCACACTTGGCGATACTCCAGTGATCCCTACAACGATATGACCTGGTAAGGATCGCTGGAGCATCGCTACGTGGTCGCTGGTGAGATGTCAAACAGTCATATCTCACCAGCGACGCAGCAACGATACGGCGGTCGTTGGGACCCTGTCATTCTAGGTCGTAGTAGGTCGTTGGTCATTGTCCCTGTCAGTCACACCGATGCATGCTGCCCAGCGGGGACCCAGCGATCAAAAAATGGTCCAGGCCATTCCGACACAACCAGCAAACTCACAGCAGGGGCCTGGTCACTGCTACGTGTCAAACACAGCGAGATCGTTGCTAAGGTGGTTGTTGCGTCACAAAACTTGTAACTCAGCAGCGATCTCGCTAGCGATTTCACTTAGTGTGAGGGGGGCTTAACTCCTTGCAATGCCAAGGAACTTGTAAGCAGCACCTTAGCTAAGAATCATTGGGTCTACAGAGGCCTAACTCTGGGCGAATGCTCCTTGAGTGTTTTGTACACCATGTCTCAGGAATCTCAAGGATAATCTTCAGATTTATGCTTGTTTCCAGGATAAAAAGGTTAAAAATTTAAGTTTCTGTCAAGATAGAACCTGACATAACCTGTTGCAAAATAGTGACTGAGTGCTGAGTACTGGCCTGCTCAGATTAGGAAGATTGCTGAACAAACAGCTGGAAAACAAATTCACTTTCTGTTTGCTTATAAAATACAGCTTCAGGCCAGTGCTTGTTATGGTTAGACATGATGGGCCAAATGGTCTTTACGTGCTCTCAAACAACTATGATTTTATGTCTGAGCCTTCTTATGTCTGGGTTCAAGTCAATAAAAATGTCTTCAAAGGGGAAGAAATTCTTATTGCCTATCACATTCATACAAATGTAGCGCATACACGAGTGCTATCGATAAGCATGGATAAAAGTATAAATGTATGTTCGGGAGCAGAAGCAGACAGAAGAGGGCCCCTGGACCAGAACAATATATAAGACGTTTGCAGCTCATAATTGAGCAGGATTTAATCATCTGCTTTGAAGGTATACCGTAAGTGTCCCCCTTGCCCCCTAGGCCCCTGTGCAACTGCCCTGGCTGCACCTATGGTATGTCCGCCTCTGTGTATGCTGCTGTTTATAGCGACTTCTACAAACAATTCTTGTTGTCTCACAGTTGCAGGCTAGAAGTAAGTTACACTTAATATATCACTGTGTGTGCTTGTTCTCATGATTTTCATGGAAGAAATACATCTGGTGTATAGATACTTACATGCAGTGCTCTATGGGAAGAAAACTATCATATATTCGCTAAACCAGACACACAACTATAGACAGCTGTTTGAGAACTACTGTATTACCCAAGATAAGGACTCTTCTATAGCCAACCAGTATCTTGCTCTATACTACTGAGGGACAAGAACTCTACAGCTACAAATGGATGTCTACTTTGGTTTTTATGAGATAGAATTCTTCCTTTTGGAGTATAGATCATTTCCATATGCTTTCCCATTGGGCATTGCTAGTAAGTAAATCCCCTGTCACGCCTAGCGAGACAGGTTTTGTGACGCAACAGAAACCTCGCCAGTGATCTCACTATGTTTGACATGCAGCAGCGACTAGACCCCCGCTGTGACATCGATCGAGTCAGAATGGCCTGCACCATTTTTTGATCATCGGGTTCCTGCTGAGCAGCATGCATCGGTGTGTTTTACGCCTTAACAACGACCTCGTTGGCGACTCAGAACTCAGCCACGTAGGTCTGAGTCGTCAGACTAGCTGCTGTGTGACAGGGTCCCAACGACCGCCGAGGTCGTTATACGGGTCACCGTATCGTTGCTGCGTCGCTCAGTAGATCTGACTGTTTGTCATCTCATCAGCAACCACGTAGTGACGTTCCGCCGATCCTTACCAGGTCATATCGTTGTCGGGATCGCTGGAACGTCGCCAAGTGTGACGGGACCCTAAAGGTCCTGATCATTGGAACAATACAACCAACAATCAGTTATCTTTTACCAATAGGCAAACATTTGAATGTCTGTTTAATCAGTCAAACCAAAGTAAACGATATGAGTAAATGTCCCTTATAGGAGTTTTCCCACAAACAAAGTTAATTTTAAAGTTCATTTTAATCAATAGACCTTGGAATATTAATAAGTTTCACAATCAGAAACATTTTTTTCCTGTACTGAGATAGGCTAGGGTCACATCTACGTTTTTTTTTTTAAAACCTGATCCGGTTTTGAGCTTTCACATCATGATCGCGCAGGGAAATGCTGAATGTCAGCACTTCCCTGCATGATCTCTGGAGGAGCCGGGCTGTCAGCTGTGCCCGGCTCCTGCATGCATCCCCTGCCTGTGCCCACTGCTCCTGTGCCCGCTCTCCTGCCCTCCGGTCTCCTCCGTCCTCCCCCCTCTATGTCCGCATCCCCTCCCCCCCGCTCATGCCCTGTCACCTGCTGTGTCTGACCCCCCCCCCCTGCTCATCCCTCTTGTCCCCCGCTGTGTCCGCCCCCGCCTCATTCACTTGTGCGCATTCCCCCCCTCATCCCCCTTGTCACCCGCTGTGTGCGCATCCCTTCCGCTCATCCCTCTTGTTCCTCCGCTTCCTCCCCTCTCACCTCCTCCTGAGCGCTGTTGCCACTGCAGCCGCCGCCTTCCGCTCGCCTCCTCCTGAGCGCCGATGCCGCTGCAACCGCCGCCTCCCACTCACCTCCACCTGAGCGCCGATGCCGCTGCTGCTTCAGCCTCCACCTCCCGCTCGCCTCCTCCTGCTGTCACCGCCCCCTGATCCCCGATCCCCCTCAAGGGGACCCCTGATCCCCGATCCCCCTGCAGTGGGACCCCTGATCCCCCATCCCCCTGCATGGGGATCGAACTGCAGAAAGAGATCTGACAGCTCAGGTGCAGTGATCCAGTAGATCACTGTGCCCAAGTTGTCAGATCGCTTTCTACATCTTGATCCCCATGCAGGGGGATTCCCCTGCATGGGGATTGAGCTGCAGAAAGCGATCTGACAGCTCGGGCGCAGTGATCCACTGCACAGTGATCCGGGCTTTCCGACCACTGCACCCGAGCTGTCAGATTGCTTTCTGCAGCTCAATCCCCATGCATTGGGATCAGGCGCAGTGATCCACTGTGTGGATGCAGGGGGATCATGCTGCAGTGAACTAATCTGTCAGTCCTGGCTCAGTGATCCATTATGGGGCTGTCAGATCACTTCACTGCGACGTTGGGTCAACTGACCCAAGCCTCTGAGATCATGTGATCTCTGAGACTTGGGTTTGCACAGTGATGCTGCTCTGTATGGCAATGATCTGCCATACAGTGCATTATCACTATGACACCAGAGACTGCAACAAGAGGACACTTGATTCCTTTGCTGCAGTCTCTGGATGTAGCAGAGGCGATTGAGCGTCGTGGGACCTTCGTTGCAGACTATGTCGGATCTTTTTATAATAAAGATGGAGTCCGAAATTTGTTTGTGTTTTTTTTCTAATAAAAAGATTTTTCTCTGTGTGGTGTATTTTTTGACTATTTACTAGAGATTCCTAATGGCCGGGTCTAACATTGGCTCGACATTATGAATCTCGGGCTTAGTGCCAGCTGCCAATAAAAAAGCTGGCATTAAACCCTTTATTACCCAGTTTGCCACCGGCACCAGGGCAACTGGAAGAGTCTGGGTACAGCGCCAGAAAATGGCGCTTCAATGAATGTGCCATTTTCTGGGTCAGCTGCGGGCTGCAATTCAGAACGATTTGGGCCTTTCCATGCTGAGGATTCCAGCCCCCAGCTGCCTAGTTGTACCTGGCTGGTCCAAAAATATGGTGGAGCCTCAAGTCATTTTTTTTTTCTAGAATTCGTTCTAGAAATGAAAAAAAAAATGGGCTTCGCTGTATTTTTGGTGCCAGCCAGGTACAATGAGGCAGCTGGGGGTTGGTGGCAGTCTGTAGCTGCCAAGTTGTACCTGGCTGGCGCCGACACTTGCGGCACACTTGCGGCAAGCCCCATGCAATGTCTATGGGGCTTGCCGCAAGTGTGCCGCAAGTGTCGCGGTTATGCGGTAATCGCGGCAGATGCGTTTTTTTCACCGCATCTGCCGCGATTTGAAAATACCGCTGATGTGAAAGGGCCCTAACTGGGCCTTAAGTGATATTATAAGGCTTGTTAAAGAGTCGATTATGACTTTAGAGATTGCTACCCTTATTGGGCGGCATTAAAGTTTTTCACTTCCTCACTGAAGTGACAATTTGCAAATATAAATATATATATATATATATATATATATATATATATATATATATATATATTATATACATATATTATATATATATTTTTTTTTTTCCTATTTTATATATCTATTATCTATGTCTCTATCTATCTATCTATCTATCTATCTATCTATCTATCATCTATCTATCTATCTATCTATCTATCTATCTGTCCATTTATCTTTGCGTTTTTTTATGCACGCATGTAAAAGAGGCCGTAACACAGTACATCAGCAGGTTCACATATACAAGCTCTGGCAAAAATTAAGAGACCACTGCAAAATTTTCAGTTTCTCTGATTCTTCTCTTTATAGGTATATTTTTGAGTAAAATGTGCATTGTTCTTTTATTCTATAAACTACTGACAACATGTCTCCAAAATTCAAAGCTAAAAATTTTGGATTTTATATGCATCAAATGAGAAATCATCAAAATAATAAAAAAGAAACATGAGACCTCAAATAATGCAAGAAAACAAGTTCATATTCATTTAGAAGCAACAATACTAATGTTTTAACTCAGGAAAAGTTCAGAAATCAATATTTGGTGGAATAAGCATGATTTTTATCACAGCTTTCATGAGTCTTGGCATGCTTTCCACCAGTCATTCACACTGCTTTTGGGTGACCTTATGCCACTCCTGGTGCAAAAATTTCTTTGTTTGAAGACTTGTGATTATGCATCTTCCTCTCGATTACATTCCAGAGGTTTTCAGTGGGGTTCAAGTGTGGAGATTGGGCTGACTATGACAGGGTCTTGATGTGGTGCTCCTTCATCCGCACATTGATTGACCTAGCTGTGTGTCCATGGGTCATTGTCCTTCTGGAAAAAACAGTCCTCAGAGTTGGGGAACATTGCCTGAGCAGAAGGAAGCAAGTGTTTTTCAAGGATAACCTTGCATGAGCCTAATTCATATGTCCTAAAAACCCAATTACAGCCTTGCTGAAGCATCCCCAGATTATCACCGATCCTCCACCAAATTTCACAGTGGGTGTGTGAAAGTGATCAGACCATGTTCCTGTACGGTCAGACACATCCATTACACAGTACATAGCTGGGACACATATGATTATCTCAGCAAAGGAGATGTGGTATGAGCAGGCCATGTCCCTGTATGTTCAGACACAGCCATTACACAGTACAAAGCAGGGACATATATATAACATTATCTCAGCACAGGAAATGTGATATGATCATGTGGAGCCCACTGGGACGGGGTACTCGGTACCGGACCGGGGTACTGCTGGGATATCACGGCAGTCTGGCTCCGGACGGTGTCCCTGGTTCCGCAATAAATGGGGGGATATTTACAGGGGAGTTTGTTGTGACGCCACCCACGGGTTGTGGTCAAGGAGACCACGCTGCTGCAGAACCTCCAGGGATGATGTTTGGCAGCTGGAGATGTATAGGCTCTCCGCGGGTAGAGTTTGATTCCACAGGGCAGTGGTAGTAATCGCCTATAGATAGTGCTATGGATGTTGTAGGATAGGGGTAGTAATAGAGATGAAAGGTAGTTTGTGAGGGCACGCAAGGTTTGAGCACAAGAATCACACGCACTCACGGTTTTTAAGTTTTCCTAGGCTCTACTGGAGTTGTTGTTCAGCAAGTACTGTCCACGGAGTCTGTACGGGGCCGGGTTGCTCCCACCCTGTCCAGGTACTCAACTTCCTACTCCTGCACCTTGTGTGTGGCCCTGCTGGTGCTTTAGCTGAGCTGCTGGCCCTGTTTCTCCTCACAGGTACCCCCTTTGCTAGGCAACTTGAGTCTTTCAGTGTGCTTCTGACCCCACCGTGTTGCTTCGCTGAGGTACAGTGTAGATATACAACCTCCACTATCCCCTTGTTTTCTGTGCTGCGTGTTTCAGTCACAGATTCGGATCCGGTTTCTGCGCTCCTCTGGGGCGAGTTATGAAGTAACTCAGTCTCCCAGATATGTTCCTCTGTTTCTTGTACTCCTCTCCTCAGACCCTGGATTCTGGCCTGAAAGTAATCAGTGGTCCCTGTCAGGAGCTCAGCACTGCTCCCATTTACAGGTCCTCCTCCTAGTGCTCCCTGCACTAAACTGAACTATCAACCGTCAACTCTCAACTAACTACTTCCTCAGACCAGAATATATCAGGGAGCTGCTTGAGCTCCCCTTCTGGCCTAGAGGTGCTAATGCAGTGTCCAGTGTTGTGTGGGGAGTTAACCCTTGTGATGTTACTGTGGCACTTAATCCCTGGGGTGCCACAATCAGACCATGTCAGGCACATCCATTACACAGTACATAGCAGGGACACATATATAAGATTATCTCAGCAAGCACAGGAACATTTTGTTAACACATCAAATTGTGGATATTATTATTATTCCAAGATCTATGTATTAAAATGAACTTTGCAGGAAAACCTCTTTATGTCTCAATACTTCAGCTGGATCTAATATGAGATATTTTTTTGCCTTCTTGAGGGGAGTTATATTTCCAAAACTTTGGTCCAAATTAATCAAAGTGTTTTCACCAGATATTTGACTTGAGAAACGTTATTGAGTTACAACAGTTTTGTGCACAACTTGAGGTTGTGCAATAGTTTTGTGACTTTAGCCATTTTCATGCCAGTTCTCGCCAGCTCCAGCAAGATGTGGCATGCCTTATCTACGAAGTCTTCTTAGGGCCCTTTCACATCAGCGTTTTTTGAAATTTGCGGCAGATGCGGTGAAAAAAACGCATCTGCCGCAATTACCGCATACCGGCTGCACTTGCGGCGCGGTTGCGGTAAACGGCATGCAAAGTATAGGCGTACTTGCGGCAGGTGCGGCAAGTGCGGTTTTGCACTTGCGGCAGGTGCGGCCGCGAAAAAAACCGCGGCTGACCGCGTTTTTTTTCGCGGCCGCACCTGCCGCAAGTGCAAAACCGCACTTGCCGCACCTGCCGCAAGTACGCCTATACTTTGCATGGCGTTTACCGCAACCGCGCCGCAAGTGCAGCCGGTATGCGGTAATTGCGTCAGATGCGGTTTTTTCACCGCATCTGCTGCAAATTTCAAAAAACGCTGATGTGAAAGGGCCCTTAGGGCCTTTCACACTTGCGTTTTTTTCCTGATTTGGAAGATCAGGAAAAACTAGATTCTTACAGTATTTTGCCCATTCACTCTAATGTTGTCAGGTAGAATCTTGTGACTTCATGTTTTCTCCTGAAATCATTAAAGAAAATGGGCAAATAAAATGAATCCTGTAAGAATCAGGTGTTTTCCTGATCTTCCAAATCAAGAAAAAAACGCAAGTGTGAAAGGCCCTTAGATGTAAGAAGAGTTGTATTGCATTATAGGAAATCAGGTAGGCTCATTGATATATCAAACAAGTTTGTTGTCTATTTCAAAATAAGGGCCATCTTCAGCCCTAGATTATTGTACTGACTGTAAATCAATTTTAATACAAATTATGTAATGTAATATATTCACCTAGGTACTCAACTTTTTATGAAAGCTTTAAAATGGTGGCCAAAGGATGACGACATATCTATTAAAGTCAATGTAGGCAATCTGATTTCAGACAATTAACAAGTGCCAATCGATCAAATAGAGGATAGATTGGTATTCAATATTACCGTCCTCTCTCTCTAGTTAACACATATGCGAAAAGATAAAGATCACACATTCTGTGTTTGCTATTCAGAAGCACATCGTCCCACAAGGTAGCAAAAATTTAATGCCAGGACTTTAATGAGCACTCATGTATTTCAATAATAGGAATCTAATCCTCTTCCATGCGATGCTAAAACATTCAAAAGGCTTCATGCTTAGGTATTGAGCTGAATATATCAGAAATGGTTCTGACACCACATTCCTATGAACTGATGACCTATGCACCGTGCTCAGCTCCAGCTCAAAGTATACAAACGCTGCATAAAGCTCTATTTTTGTAAATGAAGTTGCATTGCAGTAGCCAGCAGCAGTGGCGGCTACACTTGAATGATGCTGCACTCATAAGCTCTGTTCAAACTGTTTCCATCCCACTGCTATTGATGACCCGTTCCATAGATAGACTATAAAATACCTATGTCTGGACAACTCTTTTAAGCTAACTGAATACACTGAAGTCAGATCAAATTTTACCAGACCTTAATTGAAAAATGTCCAACGAAAACAATAGCCATAGTCATATTTCAACCACATTTACAGACATGCCCAACAATAATCATATCTGATTTTCAGGAGATTATTATATTATATTGTATTACATTAATGTTGGAATGATGTAAAGTCCAATTATAAGATTACCTATAATACTGCTGCATG
Organism: Allobates femoralis; assembly: GCA_033576535.1. Classification (NCBI taxonomy): domain Eukaryota; kingdom Metazoa; phylum Chordata; class Amphibia; order Anura; family Aromobatidae; genus Allobates; species Allobates femoralis. The sequence goes on from JARQOC010000004.1 coordinate 108,023,193, forward strand.
CAGTTACTGGTAAATTGTATTTATATATATATATATGGAGCCCATCACACTGCCTACTATGGTAGAAAAAATATACAACTAGCAGAATTAGCTAATCACATAAGCATTGAAAAAATACCACTTTTCTATACCCACAATGATCCTAAGAGTAAGTCAGTAGATATGAGTTTTAGTCATAAAAAAAGGGTTCTTCAAATTCTTTAAAGGGAATCTGTCACCACATTTAAACTATCTAAACTGTTAATAAGAAAGAAGAAAGCATCATTATCCCTCCACTGTCTCCTCCTTGAGTGCCCAAAACTGCTGTTTCATTTCTACAATTTTTTTAAACTGTTAATAAGGGCATACAGGTTATTGACCGCTGAAAATAATCATACTTTTATGCGTCATGTCAGATGCCTTGTTGTGGAGAAATCAATTGTCTTTTATCATATCATGTAAATGAGCTGTTCCAGGCTATGGGGCAGATGTTGCCTGGATGATAGATCCACCTCCAGAGCTTATTTTAAATAAAATTGGAGTTACCATGCCATGTGGGGACTACTCCTTCCAACCTTCCAAGCATTTATCAGATACTGCATGAACCACTCCATCCTGTGTGCTTTGTTGCGGAGATTTGGTTTGGGAATAACATAGCCTGAGAGTGGTTGCATGGGCCTAAGGCTAAACACTTCCACTACAAATATACCTGAGGCAAGGTGGGGGCATTTTTCTAGCTAAGGAGGTTTAGCTTCCTTGCTGAAGAAAGTACTGGGCATCGATGCTACATCAACCGATTCACCTTGCTGCGTGAACATCTTTCCAAAAGACTCTGTACTACCTTTGTCGGGGAGGAGGTCACCTTCATGAAGGAGATGGGCAGCAAGGGGTGGTTCGTAGTTTACGTAAGGCGGACTGCCACCAACGACAACTTTGAGAGGTGTCAGGAGGAGGCCAACTGGGAGAGAATGTTGCATCGGGTGGAGGACAGGCCTCCCTTGATTAGCCAGCCAGCTGCACCCAAACCCACATGGCCTGTCGATGTTCCCCAAGAAGGTCTTTTCACTTCTAGAGAGGGGAGTTGTCCCCTAATGTTTCCGTTGTCTTCTCCAGCAGTGGCCATGATGGAGTGTGCTGGGGCAGGTTGTGGTGAAAAATGCTCCTGTAGGAGTAGCTCCTGTGACCTCCACCCCCCCCCAGAACCGTCCTGCAGCGGAGTACCATGACCAACCAGGCAGCACTCAGAAAGTTGCCAGACAGGAATGTCCACTGTACTTGGTGTTAATACTAAGAAAAAGCATGTTGTTGGGTCAATGACCCATCTCTTATTTGGCATTTTGTCCAGAGGACTTTTGGAGTTTTTTTTCAGTTCTTCCTTGATCGAGGACCTTTTTTTTTGCTAATTTTATTTTCCCTTCCTGGATTAGTGGGCATGCATGCAGCCTTTAAGCTACAACTCATCACCCTTAATGGAGTCTGCCCTTCATGGACTTTCCAATAGAGTGCTGATCTCTGTGGGACATTCATTTTATATATTATACTAGCTGTGAGCCCGATTCTAAAGAATTGGGAGTCTAGAATCTGTATATAATTTTTTTAAGAGTTGTAAACAAGAGACTTAAACACCAGATATATGACAAAGTAGGCGATATAGGCAGAACTGTGAGGGTAGCAATATAGTGGAGGTGTAGAAAGAGTTAATGTCCGACTAACAGGACTATAACAGAGTAGGAACTTATAATGATATAAAAAATGTTATTGAAGGAGTTAATGTCCCACAGGCACTCCCACAACAGACTCAGCGCTGTAAATTATATGGAAAATGGTGTTCAAGGGGTTAATGTAGCAGTGGCAGTAGTTATAAACACTACTAAATATGCAGTTAATGCTGAACTGGTATATAATGGGTTAATTTCGCAGTGTGATTACAACTATACAGTGTGTAATAGAAATAACAACAATAATGGAATATAAGGGGTTAATGTTCCTACTGGGAGTAGTAATAGAGACTACAACGTATGGAGGTAAGGCAGAAATGGTATATAAGGGGTTAACTTTGTAGTGACATTACAACTACACACTGTGTTATAGAAATTACAGATAAAACGGAATGTAAGGGGTTAATGTTGCTACTGTCATGAGTACAATGAGAGAAGCGCCTCACTTCCCATTGAGATACAAGGAGGACTTTGAGTTTGAAATTTAGTGGTGTAAGTGAGGCGCGAAGGTCATTGGTCAGTGTGTGCTGGCGCCGACCAATGAGCTTCGCGCATAACTTACAGCGGTAAATGTGAAACTCAAAGTCCTCTATGTATTTGAATAGGAAGGGAGGCGCGAAGCTCATTGGTCGGTGTGTGCTGTCGCCGACCAATGAGCTTGGCGCCTCACTTACAGGAGAGAGAGAGAAAGAGAGAGAGATTTAGTAATAGGGGAGTGGGGTGAAATTAATTGTGTGTATAGAGGTGGCTGAGTGGTTAGCACTGCGCGGTGGCTCAGTGGTTAGCACTGCGTGGTGGCTCAGTGGTTAGCACAGCGCGGTGGCTCAGTGCTTAGCACTGCGCGGTGGCTCAGTGCTTAGCAATGGCGGTGGCTTAGTGGTTAGCACTGTGCGGTGGCTCAGTGGTTAGCAGTGAGTGCGGTGGTTCAGTGATTAGCAGTGAGTGCGGTGGCTCAGTGGTTAGCAGTGAGTGTGGTGGCTCAGTGGTTATCAGTGAGTGCGGTGAGATTGGTCAGCGCAGAGTCGTGGGCAGAGTGGTCAGTGCAGCGCCGTGGGCAGAGTGGTCAGTGCAGCGCCGTGGTCAGAGTGGTGAGTGCAGTGCTGTGGGCAGAGTGGTCAGCGCAGCACCGTGGGCAGAGTGGTCAGCGCAGCGCCGTGGGCAGAGTGGTCAGCGCAGCGCCGTGGGCAGAGTGGTCAGTGCAGCGCCGTGGGCAGAGTGGTCAGCACACACATACACACACACATACAGACACTTCGGTATACTTAGCAGCGGCCCTGCGTCTTCCCCGCCACGTGGATCCTGAGTCGACATGTCGCCGCCCCCGGACGACTGGATCCAATATTGGGTCTGGGAAGTCTGGCGAGACTTCCCGGACGCCATCTTGGACAAAGTATGTTGGCGGCCCCGGACGACTGGATCCAATATGTCCGGGAAATTTGGCGAGACTTCTTGGACGCTATATTGGATCCAGTAGTTCGGGGGTGGCGAGATGTCGACTGAGGATGCAGGCGGCGGACGCAGGGCTAGTGGTAAGTATAGCGGAGTGTGTGTGTGTTTGTGTGTGTGTGTATGTGTGTGTACAAAGTGACGGAAGTGCGGACAAAGTGACGGAAGTGCGGACAAAGTGACGGAAGTGCGGACAAAGTGAGGGAAGTGGATACATACACACACATATATACACATACTGTACATTGCATATGGAGGGATGAGGAGAGCGGAAGCTGGAGGGCAGAGGACAGGGGAGGCTGGAGGGCAGAGGACAGGGGAGGCTGGAGGGCAGAGGACAGGGGAGGCTGGAGGGCAGAGGACAGGGGAGGCTGGAGGGGCGACATCACGCCACCTATCCTCCTCCTACAGGCTGCATACCTCTCTCCCTCAGTGTAGGCTGCACAGCAGCGGTGTCTGTATCCCCGGGGCCACTTGGCCTCCTGCCGTCCGGCAGAGGACTGAGCCCCGGAGGCTGGTGGCAGTGCAGGAGCGGAGGGTGATCTGTGCGGCCGCCATTGCGCAGCCCCGGGCGGCGGAAGTGAGGGGGAGGAGCCAGGACTTGTGAAAGGAGCCGGAGGTAATGGCGGTCGTCTCCCGAAGTGGTGTGTGGCGGACAGGAGACAACCGGCTAACGCCGGTCGTCTCTCGGCCGTGATGTGTGGGTGTTTTGGGCAGTGTTGGGGCGGCCGTAAGCGTGGCGGGGCTGGGTGAGTCCCGCTCTGCTTACGGCCGGCATCTTGGTCCACCCTGAGCGGGTGTAGTGCCCAAGGCACTTGCGTCCGGTGACGTAATTGTTGTCACTTGAAGACGGAAGTGGCTTTGGCTTTTATATATGGCGGGCCGATTGTAAAGAATGGGGTAGTGTAGAATATGTATGTAGCTTACATACTGTGATTGACAGAACTTGTTAAGTAAACATGAGCGAAGTCCATATATATATATATATATATATATATATATATATATATATATATAGCAGTACGATGGTATATGGTGGTAATTAGAGCACATGTATAGCAGCACTATAGTATATGGCGGTAGATTATAGTAAATGTATAGCAGCACTATAGTATATGGCGGTACATTACAGAACATTTATAGCAGTGCTATGGTATATGGCGGTACATTACAGTACATGTATAGCAGCACTATGGTATATGGCAGTACATTATAGCACATGTATAGCAACACTATGGTATATGGCAATACTGCGGTCACCGCGGTCCCCCACTCCTCCTGGCCCCCGGTCGTCCACAGTAAAATTAAAAAAATCCTCAGTGAGGATACTCACCTGTCCGGCGGCTCGCTCCACCTCCGCCTTGTAGGTCCTACAGGCCTTTAGGACCTGTAGTTGCCTGGGCAAGCGATCAGCTGAGGAGGGGAGGGGGGGCAGGATTGTGTTGGGGGGGCAGAATGGAGCGAGTGGGGCAGGATGGAGCGAGCGGGGCAGGATGTAGTGGGAAGGGGGGGCAGGATGGAGCGGGAGGGGGCAGGATGGAGGCGGGGGAAACAGGATGGAGCCGGGGGAAACAGGATGAAGCCGGGGGAAACAGGATGAAGCCGGGGGGAACAGGATGAAGCCGGGGGGAACAGGATGGAGCCGGGGGGAACAGGATGGAGCCGGGGGGAACAGGATGGAGGTGGGGCAACAGGATGGAGGCGGGGGAGGGGGGGCAGGATGGAGACGGGGGAGCAAGAAGAGCGGGGGGCAGGATGGATTAAGCGGGGCAGGATGGATTGAGCGGGGCAGGATGGAGGCGGAGGAGCAGGATGAAGCCGAAGGGGCAGGATTGAGCAGAATGCAGCAAGCGGGGCAGGATGAGTAAGCCTGAGGGCAAGATGGAGGCGGGGGAGCAAGAATAGCGGGGGTGAGGATGGAGCAAGCAGGGCAGGATGGAGCGAGCAGGGCAGGATGGAGCGAGCAGGGCAGGATGGAGTGAGCAGGGCAGGAAGTAGCGAGTGGGGCAGGAAGCAGCAAGGGGGGCAGGATGGTGGGTGGCGGAGCAGGATGGGGTGGCGGAGCAGGATGGAGGGGGAGGGTCAGGATGGAGGGGGCGGGGCAGGATGGAGGCAGAGGGGAGGATGGAGCCGGAGGGTCAGGATGGAGCCGGAGGGGCAGGATGGAGACGAAGGGGCAGGATGGAGGTGAGTGGCGCAGGATGGACGGAGCGGCGCAGGATGGACGGAGCGAGGCAGGATGGAGAAGGCGGGGCAGGATGGAGACGGCAGGGCAGGATGGAGACGGCAGGGCAGGATGGTGGCGGGGGGGAGGATGGAGGCGGCGGGGCAGGATGTTGGCGGGGGGTGAGGATGGTGGTGGGGGTGCTTGATGGAGTCGGGGGGGCAGGATGGTGTTGGGGGGGCAGGATGGATAGGGAGGGCAGGATGGAGGCGCTCCTCCTGACCCCCTCCGCTCCCCGCGGCACCCGTCCCTCTGGGCCTCCAGTGTGTGCGGCCCCCCTCCCTCTGGGGCTGCACCCCCCCTCCCCCGCTCCTTCATGGTGATAATAAAAATAAAAAAACCTCAGTGAGGATACTTACCCTGCGGCGGCTCGCTCCACCCGTCTTGTAGGTGGCAGGACAGGACCTGTCGTTGGCTGGGAAACCGATCTGCTGGGGGTCAGTGGGCAAAGCGGGGGTCAGTGGGCAGAGTGGGGGATGAGTGGGAAGAGCAGGGGTTAGTGGGCAGAGTCATTGGGCAGAGCAGGGGTCAGTGGGCATAATCAGTAGTCAGAGCAGGGTCAGTAGGCAGAGCTGGGGTCTGTGGGCAGAGCTGGGGTCAGTGGGCATGGTCAGTAGCCAGAGGGGAGGGGGGTAAGTGGGCAGAGCAGGGTCAGTGGGCAGAGCGGGGGTGAGTGGGCAGAGTGGGGGGTGAATGGGCAGAGCAGGGTCAGTGAGCAGGATTGGGGGGTCAGTGGTCAGAGCAGGGTCATAGCGGGGGTCAGTGGTCAGAGCAGGGGTTAGTGGGCAGAGTGATCGGGCAGAGCAGGGGTCAGTGGGCACAGTCAGTAGGCACAGCAGGGGTTAGTGGGAAAAATCAGTGGGCAGAGCAGGGGTGAGTGGGCAGAGCAGGGGTGAGTGGGCACAGTCAGTGAGCAGAGCAGGGGTCAGCGGGCAGAGCGGGGGTGAGTGGGCAGAGCAGGGATTAGTGGGCATAGCAAGGGTTATTGGGCACAGTCAGTGGGCAGAGCAGGGTTAGTGGGCAGAGCGGCGGTCAGTGGGCACAGTGAGTGGGCAGAGAGAGTCAGTGGGTAGAACATGGGTGAATGGGCACGGTCAGTTGGCAGAGCAGGGGTCAGTGGGCATGGTGAAAGGGCAGAGCGGGGGGTGAGTGAACAGAGGGTGGTCAGTGGGCAGAGCAGGGTCAGTGGTAAAAGCAGGGGCGAGTGGGCAGAGCGGGGGTGAGTGGGCAGAGCAGGAGTAAATGAGCAGAGCAGGGTCAGTAGGCAGTGTGAGGGGTCAGTGGGCAGAGCATGGTCAGTGGGCAGTGTGAGGGGTAAGTGGGCATAGCATGTTCAGTGGGCAGTGTGAGGCGTGAGTGAGCAGTGTGAGGGGTCAGTGGGAAGTGTGAGGGATGAGTGGTCAGAGCAGGGTCAGTGGGCAGAGCAGGGTCAGTGTGAGGGGTGAGTGGGCAGAGCAGGGTCAGTGGGGCGTGTGAGGGGTCAGTGGGCAGAGCAGGGTGAGTAGGCAGTGTGAGTGGTCAGTGAGCAGAGCAGGGTCAGTGGGCAGAGCAGGGTGAGTGGGCATTGAGGGGTCAGTGGGCAGAGCATGTTCAGTGGGCAGAGGAGGGTCAGTGGGCAGTCTGAGGGGTCAGTGGGCCGAGCAGGGTGAGTGGGCAGAGCAGGGTCAGTGAGGGGTCAGTGGGCAGAGGATGGTCAGTGGGCAGAGCAGGGTCAGTGTGAGGGGTCAGTGGGCAGTGAGGGGTGAGTGGGCAGAGCATGGTGAGTGGGCAGAGCAGGATGAGTGGCCAGTGTGAGGGGTCAGTGGGCCGAGCAGGGTGAGTGGGCAGAGCATGGTCAGTTGGCATAGTGGGGGTGAGTGGGCAGAGAGGGGGTGAGTGAGCAGAGAGGGGGTGAGTGAGCAGAGAGGGAGTGAGTGGGCAGAGAGTGGGGGTGAGTGGGCAGAGAGTGGGGGTGAGTGGGCAGAGCAGGATGAGTGGGCAGAGCAGGGTGAGTGGGCAGAGTGTGGGTGAGGGGGCAGAGAGGGGGTGAGGGGGCAGAGAGGGGGTGAGGGAGCAGAGAGGGGGTGAGGGGGAAGAGTAGGGGGGTGATTGGGCAGAGTTTGGGGGTGAGTGGGCAGAGTGGGGGTCAGTGGTCAGAGTGGGGGTGAGTGGGCAGAGCAGGGTCAGTGGTCAGAGTGGGGGTGAGTGGGCAGAGCAGGGTCAGGGGCAGAGTGGGGGTCAGTGGTCAGAGTGGGGGTGAGTGGGCAGAGCAGGGTCAGGGGCAGAGTGGGGGTCAGTGTGCAGAGTGGCGGTGAGGGGGCAGAGAGGGGGTCAGGGGGAAGAGTAGGGGGGTGAGTGGGCAGAGTTTGGGGGTGAGTGGGCAGAGTGGGGGTCAGTGGTCAGAGTGGGGGTGAGTGGGCAGAGCAGGGTCAGGGGCAGAGTGGGGGTCAGTGTGCAGAGTGGGGGTGAGGGGGGCAGAGAGGGGGTGAGGGGGAAGAGTTGGGGGGTGAGTGGGCAGAGTTGGGGGGTGAGTAGGCAGAGTAGGGGTCAGTGGTCAGAGTGGGGGTGAGTGGGCAGAGCAGGGTCAGGGGCAGAGTGGGGGTCAGTGGGCAGAGCGGGGGGTGAGGAAGCAGATCGTGGGTCAGTGTGCAGCGCAGGGGGATGAGTAGGCAGAGTAGGTTAGATGGGGACAGGACCTTTGATGACGTCACGGTCATGTGATCTGTGACTCCACCCATCATCGTGACGTCATCAGAGGTCCTCAAGCAGGATGAAGAGAGATTGCGGCTGGCTGGAGGGAGGTGTGGTAAGAGGCGGGGGGGGGGGTGACCGGACAGTGGAGGGGGTCTGTGCTGACAGGCGAGGGGTGACCGGAGAGAGGAGGGGGGCAATCAGGGAGCGGAGGGGCAGTGGTGATAGGCTGGGGGTGACCGGGCAGTGGAGGGCGGCTATGGTGACAGGCAGGGGGCTGATGGGACAGCGGGGGGAAGTGTTGTGACAGGCGGGGGGTGAGCGGGCAGTGGAGGATGGCTATGGTGACAGGCAGGGGCTGATGGGGCAGCGGGGGGAAGTGTTGTGACAGGCGGGGGTGAGTGGGCAGTGGAGGATGGCTATGGTGACAGGCGGGGGGAACGGTGGTGACAGGCAGGGGGGTGATGGGGCAGCGGGGGGAAGTGTTGTGACAGGCGGGGGGGTGACCGGGCAGGGAGCGCGGGCAGGAGGAGGTTCACTATATATGTAATGTAATATGACCCTAACGCACTTCCGTAAGTTTGGCAGCCACGTCCACGATGACGGAAGTAGCGCCGAAACTTACGGAAGTGCGCTACGGCAATTATATATTAGATGCACCAAGTTGCTGGTCAGTGTTGCTGCTTGGAGTGTGAATACCACCATCTTTAAATACATCGTAATAATGTTTTTCAGCAAAGTATGATCACAAGACCGAAAATTCATTGCCCTGGAATCTACTGTGAGAAACACAGACAAACATATTAGCAATACAATCCAGTTTGGCATCACAAAAGTGCGTCACTCTCAAAAGGGGGGGATAGCCCTATGAAAGCGACACTGTGCAAGACATACTCAAATCATATATGAACAACAAAGAAAGTAAAAAATATGGGCCGAAAGCGACATTTTGGTTGGAAATAATAAATAGAAGCATCTAAACAGATAAATAAACCGCTTGAATATGGGTTGACATGTAGACATGTGGGAAATGTTATTTATTAATGATTATGTGCGATAGAACTATCTGGTATAAGGGCATAAAAGTTCAAAAATTGCTACATTTTCAAATTTTTTTGTTAATTTTTATTTTTAATTTATATAAATAAATGCAAATAATATTGACAACAATTACCACTAAGGCTAGGGTCACACATGCGTTGTTTTTTTAAAATCCTGATCCAGTTATGAGCTTTTAAAAATCTCAAAACCGCATCAGGAAACGCTCCTCATAGGAGCCCATTATAAAAACCTGTACATGTAATGCAATCCGGTTACCGCATCCGGCTCTGCAGCCTGGGTGAAAAATCATGCAGGCTGCAGTTTTTGGAGCGGTTCTAACATCCGCAATGCGGTAACTGCATTGCTCACGATGTGTAATCCTGAGCAATCCGATTACCGTATACTTTGCTTATCCCGGCTACTGCCGGGATAAGCAAAGTGTTTAATCTGTCAAAAATGATTAAATATTAATAATAATTGTGGGCAACATGTCTCTAGGGGGTGGCCATTTTCTGATGGCACGTTCCCTTTAAATATACGGTTAGATAGCATACAATTCAGAATAAAATCTAAACTACAGTTCTGTATTCTGTTAGATTAAAAGCAATAATGATGAATGTTCTTCCCCAGACATGATGACACCTATATTTCATACTGTCATTGCCTGATTTTCCATTTTAAAACCAGCAGTGTACAAAATCCTGAAATGTGACATATGTATTTGATTAATAGCGTGAGCATGTTCGGTGCAGAATTGCATAACACAAGCAGAAACTGTATCACATGTTTACTGCCATGATCTCAAATTAGTGTTACCCCCCCCCCCCCCCCTACCCTCACCCTGTAATATGGACTAAGGTCTCAAGGACTAAATACACCATTAACAGAGCAATCTGTATATATTGTGTACTGTATAATGAGTGGACACAGGATTTCTAATATCAGGACACTGGCCACCCATTACTCATCTGCTAAATAAACTCATTACTTTATTGGTGTGCAATATGTTACATTTGTCATATGTTCCTCATAAATTCCAATTACCCTGAATTACCCTACTTATGTGATTGCCAAAATCATAAATGATGCCATCTTTAAATACAATTATTTTATCTTCCACAGCAAATCAGAAAATGGCTTGTAACCAGTAGACAAGGGTATGACATTAGAGAAAATCAGTTCTGGAAGTGCGTATGGTAGATGGAGTCGCTCTGCACATTTTGTAATGGGGTCCATGAGCATTACGTTACTAGGTACATGATATCCAACTTTGGTCTGTCACAAGATGCTACTGTATCTAATCATAAATACTTCAAAGTCAGATTTCAGTTGTGCAATATCCTTGGAATTCAATTAAGAACATGTGACTGTCATGTCATTAATCTTAGATAACTGCTAGCTCAATGCTTGTTCAGTTTACTTCTATTGCCTTCAAACCCTTCTTCCCATACATGTGTATGCTATGTTCGCAATGGGAAGAAGGCAATAGACCGCAGACGAAACGTCTGATGACAATTTATCTCCCATTCAGGAGATTGGATTGGACATGTTAAAATGCAGCATGCCCAGTCTTTAATATGGGTAAAGAGCTTCTCAAGGTAGAGTGGAGACTAGAGATGAGTTAACCTGAACTTTAAAATTCCCAGTTGTTGCCGAACACTGGGTTTACAAAAAGAAAATCAGCATTCGAGTTTGGAGTTTGGGTGCTTTACATATGCAAATCATTGGAGAGGGAATCGCTGTGATCGAGTACACTCTGTGCTCGGCCCATTCAAGCAGTGCAAGTGGCTCGCACTAGGGTAAAATAAGCATTATCAGATGAAGTGTGTACTAAAAAAATGACTAAACCTAGCTATCCCTCCTCCGGAAGTGCTTTGTTTAAGGCTGACTGTATGTAGGTGGAGAGTAGAACTGCCAATCAGTGACTTCCAATGAGGTCTAAGTCCAGAACAGAATTTTATCTAAAGTCAAGCTGAACTCACAGAACCCGAACTTCCACGGGTCTTCTCATCTCTAGTGGAGACATTATGTGCTCAGTTGATCATGTCATAATCTGAGAGTTCAGTCAGCGTCCATCTTATTTGTATGACGTATCATTTGGCAATTTTTGGTGTCAATAGTCTCGTAAAAACCAAGTTGTTCTGACATGGCAGTTCCCCAAGATTTTAATGAAATGATAATCCACACTTGCCAATCCTTGTGAAAAGGTCTGGAGGCTCCATGAAAAAGATGAGATGGCCATGTCCACACACCTGCGCTCTAAGTATTTAGCGGTTCTGCGCTAAATACTTAGGTTTTGTGAGAGAAGCGCAGGTGCGTGTGTGCCGGCGCTTCCTTGAAACGCAGCCTCTGGTTACCCGATGTGCAAGCAGCGTCTCCCTGTGCACTCGGCATAAGCGGTCACTAGGCAGCCTGCTGTATGAACTGTTTACCACGATACGGGTAACCAGGGGCTGCGTTTCAAGGAAGTGCCGGCATTCACGCACCTGCGCTTCTCTCACAAAACCTAAGTATTTAGCGCAGAACCGCTAAATACTTAGAGCGCAGGTGTGTGGACATGGCCATCTTCACTGCTCCTGGGAGAATTGGTAATGGATGGTAATTCCTCCGGCAGGGCTTTCAGATAGTTTGTTGTTTATAAGGAGGAGGAAAATGGGATGTAAAGAAGGAGTGAAAAGGGCATAGAGGGGTGAGACCTGTAAAAGGGTTAGGGGAGACTGTTTAGCAACGTCCTAGGAGGTCAACTCAAAAAATTGTAAAATAATGTTCTACTTGTAGTCACATGGTTTATTTGAAGGGAAAGTCTAAATGGGTGGTTTAATTGTTTAATTTACTCTCGACGATTTTTGAATCTCCCAATCAAAATGTTTCCACACTTTAAGATATGTCGTCACAATTACAATCATTTAAAGTGGTCATGTATAAAGTATTTACATTGTGAGACGATCATAAGTGACAAACGCAATAAGCTGAATTGTAAGCATTGTGATAGAGTTAAAAACAACTTTTATATAAGTTCTCCTCCTCCTGGCCGAAGAAGATCAGCAGTGGCTGGGAGGAAGAAGAAGAAGAGGAAAAAAGAAAAGAAGAGGACATGATTTACCTGGGGATGACCTCGGATGACGTCATCTTCACCTGCGTCTGTGCGCTTGCCAGCAGATGGCAGCACGCACAGATTCACTCCAATTCATCATTTGTGCGAGGCTGTCTGCTTGCGTATAAAACAAGCACACAGCCACGCACAAAAACCCCCCCACATTTTGAGTTCGACATGCACATAAACTATGCACAGCCGAACGCAAACGCACCTGAATGCAGCCACACTCTACCACTATGCGTTAAACATAGCAACACAAAGTGCCTGTGTTTTGCTGTGGTCAGGGATGCTGCGTTTACAGTGTAGCACCCAGGCTTTGGGGTACTCAGGTGTCAGGTGGCAAAGGGTTATCTGTGTCACGGGGAATGGCGGCCGCGTCTGACCCCGTGTCCTGGGGTATCTTTTGAAAAGGGGGATGATATTTACAGGGGACTATTTACAAAGTTTGTTGTCGTGACGCCACCTGTAGTTTCTGGTGATTTGCACCAGCGCCGCCACAGTCCACCAGAGGTAGATGGTATCGCGGCTAGGATGGTGAACTCCTCCACAGGTAGGACTGGGATCTCCGGGGCAGCGTAGGGGAAGGGAAAGTTTGTAGTGGAGCTGAGGTGGTATAGGGAGTGCTGGAACAGTCTATGTGAGAGAACGGTACCGGAGAGGAATGATGCACGCACACAGAAGAAGTATCTTTTAACTTTTACTGATGTGTGGCAGATAAGGACGTCCAGGGCACTGACGGGTGACAGGGTTGCACAGTGGGTCCCCACGGCAAGTGCGTATAAGGTCTCCTATGCACTGTAGTGATGATTGAAGCACAGCATGCTTGCAGCCAGGCTTGCCTCCTGTCTCTCTCTCTTGACCCTGGTGTCTGTCTCTCCTCCTGTGCGGTCCCCGGGTTACCTTTTCTGATCACTGTGATAGTACTCTGCTGTGTCTGGCTCTCTCTCTTGACCCACAGGTGGAACCGGGTAGCCGAAGCCTCCACGATGCGACAGGGTTTTCTGTGGTCTTATAGTATCCCACAGGTGCGGATCCCCAATATCCGGTGCTTCTTTTTGTGCGAACTTCCTCAAGTTCATCGCTCCCTCTTCGCTCACTGCTCCTTGCCTTCAGTCCCACTTAGGCTGGCTGGATATAGAAAGGCCACTCCAGGTCACTGGCTCGGGCCTAAACGCAGCACCGACCACCAGGACGTCTTCACAGCTCTCCTAGTGTCTGCACACTCTAACTCCTCCCCCAGCAGCAGTATTTATAGGGGATCTTGCTTAAGGGCAGCAAGTTGAGCTCGCCCTACTGTGTCGGGGTGGAAGATGTTGCATGTAGTAGATACCTGCTGTGGAAACCCAGCTGTGCATTAGAGAAGTCTGTGGCTACCTGCGTGAGCAGGGCGCCACATACCCCCCTAGGTAACATCAGTACTCCTGGACTGAGTATTTTTGTTTGAACAAAAAGGAATAACAACTTTTCAATAATATAACAGGTAACATAATTACAAAGTCTTAAAACATACAAATTTACAAAAAGACATTGAAAAATATTGAAAAATGTAAAACAGGTAAGTCCATACGTTGCTAGACCATCCACCGCAAGCTTTGGAAAAGTTTGTGGCTACATTTGTCCATTACCGTAGTCCTTTTAAATTTTAAAAGTTCAAAGTTCAAAAGGGGAAAAAGTTCAAACAGTCCTTACAGTCCATTTCTGTACGCTGCAGGTAAGAAAAGGGTAAAGTCTTTCAAAGTCCACCTTTTTAACAACAAACATTTGTCCTATGGGTGTCTCGGCTTAGGAGACCTAATACCTCCCTACCCCAGGCACTTTCTGTCCCTAACTTAATGTGCTTGGGGCTAGTCCCAGTTCCTCCACCCTTCTGTACACTACTATTTACACTCCTATTGTACAGTTGCGTTGCTGCAGCTGCAGGGCGTCCATTAGTTTGGAGATGTTTTTGTTCATCTGGCGCATCTCAGCCCTCAGGGAATCATATTTGTCCGGCTGAACAGATTGTACATTGTGCGTGGCTGCAGACACGGGTAATGGTTTTGGAGTAGCCTGCACCTCACCACTGCACCATTGTTTAATAGCAGCTTCATGGGTTTCTACTGGCTTTAAAGTGATCATAAACCCAGAAACTGACCCCCCCGTATCTTTAGACCTGTCCCTGCACCCCCTCTTATCATTTCTAGCCATCCCTTTTGCAGAAAAAATCGCTTTTGTAAAGTAAGAGAAAAAGTTATATTACTTTGTCCTGTGTGAGTTCTCTGTTTCTGAACAAGCCGCAAATAGGCGTGCCTGTCTGCTGCTGCCTTGTAATTATGCACGCCCCTCTCTGCTTCTAACAGCCTGGCCGCGTCATGAAAGGGGGCGGGCTCCAGCATGATGCGATTTAGCCCCGCCCCTTTCATGACGCGGCCAGGCTCTTAGAAGCAGAGAGGGGCGTGCATAATTACAAGGAAGCAGCACACAGGCCCCACCCATTGCGGCTTGCACAGAAACAGAGAACTCACACAGGACAAAGTAATATAACTTTTTCTCTTACTTTACAAAAGCGATTTTTTCTGCAAAAGGGATGGCTAGAAATGATAAGAGGGGGTGCAGGGACAGGTCTAAAGATGCGGGGGGGTCAATTTCTGGGTTTAGGATCACTTTAACCCTTTGATGGCCATCTCTTTCAGGGTGTTAAAGTCAGCTTCAGGGTTGCTCCATGACCACCATCGTACAGTCTTGCTGTCCTCGGGGGATAGCAGTCCCTGAGTGAATTGTTCAATGAGGAGCTTATTTTCGTCGGGGGCACTGGTGGGGCTGACATGTATAAGGGCACGCAGTGCTTCTTCCAGACACCAGGCATAAGCTCTTATCTCATCCCCCGGCCTCTGGTGGCAGTGATGGAAACGCATGCGTATATCAGCCTCATTGCACTCCTCGAAAGTAGCTCTCAGTTTATTGAATATAGCAGAGACGGATTTGCGGTCCGCAGCAGACAAAGATGCACTTTCTTTCTCTGCTGCACCAGTTAACTATCCGAGTACCACAGCAGCGCGTTGTTGGCTGGTCATCGCATACATGTCTAGAACGCTATTGATTTTTCGTTTAAACTCATCCAATGTATCAGGGCGTCCGTCATACTGGGGCAAGCACTTGGCCCCCGGGATCTATGGGAGAGACATAGGCATTATTGGGGTGAGTGCACCCGGGGTGCCGAAGGTGCTGGCGGTGCTACCGGAGGCAGTCATAGGTCTTTCGGAGTAATTCCAGGGATCAGCGTATGCACAGTCGTCGTCGCTGGAGGAGGCCGGCATGTTGGAGGCCCCCCTAGTGAATTACAGCCAGTCCTTGAAGAGTTAAACAGTTCGGGAATTTCTGGACTAGGCCGCGGCGCTCGGGAATGCTCGGCTGAGCGAGGGGCGGGTTTCAGTTTCGTGCTCTGGCATGCCCCTTTTTTTCCCGCTCTTCGGCACAGCAATTGCAGCGAAGTTTAAACAGTCACTCAATACAGTCAATAACACGGCACACAGTACCCGGTAATACCGGGCACAGGATCCTGTTTGTGACGCCAGAGAAAGATACACTGTAGCGCCCAGGCTTTGGGGTACTCAGGTGTCAGGCGGCAAAGGGTTATCTGTGTCACGGGGAATGGCGGCCGCGCCTGACCCCGTGTCCTGGGGTATCTTTTGAAAAGGGGGATGATATTTACAGTGGACTATTTACAAAGTTTGTTGTCATGACGCCACCTGTAGTTTCTGGTGATTTGCACCAGCGCCGCCACAGTCCGCCAGAGGTAGATGGTATCGCGGCTAGGATGGTGAAGTCCTCCACAGGTAGGACTGGAACCTCCAGGGCAGTGTAAGGGAAGGGGCAGTTTGTAGTGGAGCTGAGGTGGTATAGGGAGTGCTGGAACAGTCTATGTGAGGGAATGGTGCCGGAGAGGAATGATGCACGCAGACAGAAGTCTCTTTTACCTTTTACTGATGTGTGGCAGGTAAGGACATCCAGGTCATTGATGGGTGACAGGGTTGCACAGTGGGTCCCCACGGCAAGTGGTAATAAAGCCTCCTCTGCACTGTAGTGATGATTGAAGCACAGCATGCTTGCAGCCAGGCTTGCCTCCTCTCTCTCTCTTGACCCTGGTGTCTGTCGCTCCTCCTGTGCGGTCCCCGGGTTACCTTTTCTGATCACTGCGATAGTACTCTGCTGTGTCTGGCTCCCTCTCTTGACCCACAGGCGGAACCGGGTAGCTGAAGCCTCCACGGTGCGACGGGGTTTTCTGTGGTCCTATAGTATCCCACAGGTGCAGATCCCCAATATCCGGTGCTTCTTTTTGGGCTAACTTCCTCAAGTTCCTCGCTCCCTCTTCGCTCACTACTCCTTGCCTTCAGTCCCACTTAGGCTGGCTGGACGTAGAAGGGCCACTTCGTGTCACTGGCTCGGGCCTAAACGCGGCACCGACCACAAGGACGTCTTCGCAGCTCTCCTAGTGTCTGCACACTCTGACTACCTCCTCCCTCAGCAGCAGTATGTGTAGGGGATCTTCCTAAGGGCAGCAAGTTGAGCTCCCCTACTGTGTCGGGGTGGAAGATGTTGCATGTAGTAGGTACCTGCTGTGGAAACCCAGCTGTGCATTAGAGAAGTCTGTGGCTACCTGCGTGAGCAGGGTGCCACAACAGCGCAAATGTGCGCAAATGTGAACCCAGCCTTAGTATTAGGTCTTTAGTGGAAAGAAGAGGACAGGTAGGGTGGTAGACAGAAATGAAAGTAGAGATGTAGGGCAGTGCAGAGCTGGGGAGGGCTTTGTATGCAAGAGTGATAAGTTTATATTGGATTCTATTCTGGATCGGCAATTATTGCAAAGCTTGGCACATAGTGGCGGCATCAGTGTAACGGTTGGACAGAAATATCATCCTGACTGCTGCATTCATTGCAGATTGGCGAGGCAAACATTTAGGCCCCTTTCACATTTCTGTGTCTGTGCAGTTGACGACGTTCCCGACACATCATGAGTGACGCGTGCGCTCAGACTCCGCCCCTCTTCAGACCTGCGTCCCCGTCATTTCCTCTCCTGAGCTCCCCATAGCGGCCATCTCTGCGTTCATGTGCAACCCTGCATTTTCCTGAAAAGCACCTACGCTTGCTTTTTGCGCTAGCGCAGGGCAGGCAAACGCAGGTAACTGCACAGACGCAGAAATGTGAAAGGGGCTTAGTAAAAGGGAGACCGAATAGTAGAGAATTGCAGAATGAATAAGAGCTACAGTAGGCCGGCCCTTTTCACATCTATTCACATTCATTTGCATTTCTATGTGCTTTTACTGCTAAAAATGTATCCAAACGCATGCATTTTTGCCCCATTGATTTCAATGGAAACACAGGCAAAACGTGTGCAAAAATGCATGTGCATTTTCCTAACGCAAAAACGCATGTGTTCTTGCAAACGCAGCTCTAAACGCATTGGACGACGTTTTTGGCTGCGTTTGCAAAAATGCATGCGTTTTTGCGTTATGAAAATGTGCATGCGTTTTTGCATGCGTTTTGCATGCGTTTCATTGAAATCAATGGGGGCAAAGACACATAGAAACGCAAATGAAGCAAAACGCAAACCTGCATTAGATGTGAAATAGGCCTAACAGTTTTTCCGTAGTCGAAGGTAATAAGTAAGGCTAGGGTCACACTTGGATGCGTTTTTGAGGATGTTTTTGGCAGTCTGCATTTTTGGGCTGTGTTTTTGCTGTTAGGTCTTGAGCAGCCTTTAAAAACGTAAGCAAAAACGCATGGTACCATTTAGTGCCATGCGTTTTTGCATGCGTTTCCCATAGGGCCCCATGTTACAAAAACGCATAGGTTTTTGTAAATCACCAAAAAAGCACCAAAAAATGCAGCATGATACATTTTTTGGTGCTGAGCCAAAAAACACAAAAGAACCCATGGCACTTTGGCCATGCATTTTTTGTATTGGGGGCCTATGGATGCGTTTTTCCATGCATTTTTCACAAAAGACAAGTGTGAAAAACGCATGGAAAAAACGCATCCACGACGCAGGGTGACCCTAGCCTAATAAGGTCAAATTTTAGAGATGTTTTTGAGGTGCAGATGACATGAGTGATGATCAGATGTAGGGAGTAAAGGAGAAATCTGAGTCATATATAACCAAGAGACAGTGGACGTGCTACTGGGAAGTAATGTTGAAACCACATGTGGAGATGGTAATATTGGGTTTAGGAAGGTTAGTAGAGGGGGAAAGTGTGGCACCCCTGTGGGGGATTGCAACAGGAACCATTGGTGCAGGGAGGGATGTACACCTTGGCACACACAACACTCAACACCTTCCACCCCAGACCTGGAGGGGGAGCCCTACTTGCTGCCTTAACAAGATCCCCTATAAGGATCCAGGCATGAGGGGAGGAGTCAGTGAGTCTGCAGTGAAAAGAACAGTTAGGCCCAGAACCAGGAAACTGACCCAGCTGTGCAGCGCCCTAGAGAGAGGGACGGATCTGAGATCATTTTAGCCATCCGGACACCGGAGTCTGAAACTGCTATTAATTTAGTGGTAAGATATAGTAACAATTACCACGTCTGGTGGGCGCTCTGATATAGATCCAGGATCCATCTCCTTCCATGTGCTGTGATATCACACAACACTTCCTGATTACTGAATCAGGAAGTGTTTGTGTGATATCACAGCACATGGAAGGAGATGGGATCCTGGATCTATATCAGAGCGCCCACCAGACCGTGGTAATTGTTACTATATCTTACATCTTTCTTGGAGGACACGGCAGGCGCTGCTCGCTTTGGCTAAAGGACCTGTGGTATCCGAGGCAAAGCCTGTGCACAGAGGATTTGAGGACCTTCCGCGTCACTACGTTCAATCACATGGACGCGAGGGGGCGGAGTTCCGGATAAAATATAGGAGGTGAGCGAGGACGCTGCGAGTGCCCGGAGCCGCAACTTCCCGCCGCCGCATACAAATACCCAGGCTAGGAAGAGACCGTTCAACTACTAGGCTGTTACCATAGTTGTGCATGGCTTGCGCAACTTGCATAGGTTAGTAAATCGGCATATACCCCTGTAATTTATATGTGGATACTGCACCATTGCGCCCCCTATCTTCTCTTTGTCTTTACATTAATTTAGTGGTAGCAGACAAAGCCTGGACAGTCCTGGAGGATTTAGTCCCCTGGAGCTCAGGAAAACTAATACCCCAAGCCTGACCAAGTATAGGACCAGGGGCCCAAGAGGAGAATAGGGATCCCCACAGCAAGGTAATCATTGTCGGTTGTGGAGTAGGTTCCTGAGAGGGAGAAAGATCGGCAGGTTCAGCTCCAGGCAGAACTTTCCCCAATTACTGCACACACTAACAGAGGAGGCCTCACAACTCTCTAAGGTGGACGTCCCAAACTGCACCGATAACCTGGTTACCCTCCTGGACCGTGCCTCTAACCGGACATCAGTGAAAAGGTACCGAAACAGAGACTATTGTGTGTGTGTGCCTGCTTCACCGCCTGCAGCTTTCACAACTGAACCGCTACTACTACTCCCCTCATCCACCCCGCTGCCCTGAGGTAAAGCTCCACCTGTGGGGAGCTGTACTACCAAAGCTGCATTCCCATCACCTCAGCGGCCGTTCGCAGCGCTGGTAACCCTATTACCAGGTACCACAGGTGGCGTCACGTTACAATTCCCCCATCATCACCACTCCCACCCTGCCACTGAGGGTCCAGGGCACGGAACTAGGAACTGACCAGCCATGATCCCCACCGAAGTAACCACCTGTCCCAGTATCCGAGCACCCCCTACCCTGTCAACCAACTCAAAAGCACAAGGAGTTTGGTTGGAAATTATTCATGTTACAAGTGATCTATAGTGATCAACATAGAGTGGATTCCAAACAATGATTCAATGGTCACTTTTCTTCTTCACTTGTTCATGTTGAAATGAATACGGTTATTTAATAGTAAAGTTTGTACAGACTCCATATCTATCTCAAATGAGGTAGAACTTTCTTACTGGATGGTAAACCGCAATACAAGCTCATCATCACACTGTGCGTAAAATTACCACCACTTTCTTAATGTGCAACACATTATAAAAATGACATATAACTAAGATGAGAGCTCTTCATATACCAACCACCAGGAAAAATAATCTCGGCGTAGAACGTTTTCCATTTCTGGAAAGTTCTTACCACGAATGCACAGTCAGACAAAAAATAAGTGAAATTACAAGGTGTTTGTAAACCACTTCATAGCCTGACACCTAAGTCTTCAGACTTCCTTGGCTTCATAAATGTAAGAAAGAACAGACACGTAGCACAATATAGTCTTTGTTGTAGTTCTCATCACAGATTAACAGGCTGAATCTTTGACTGTCATAAAGGCTGTGCTACTGTCGCTCTCTTCTGTTCCATAAATCCCTCATGTTTACGGCCTTCATTCCCTCATCCGGGCCTTTCATCTCTTCCCTTCTCCTAAGCACCCAGCACACGCTCACTCAGGTTTACCCTAATCCTGTGTACAAACTGCAAAAAGAAGATGTGGAATAATCAAAGTTTAAAAAGTGACTGACACCTTAATCCTGGTGTTTAACAAGATAATTTGGTGAGGGGGTAATTATGCCCTGCTGAGTCTGTAAACAAGGGACAATGGTTGTGAAGGAGGCCAGATAGTACTGGCTGTTCCCACTGCCTTTCACACTCTTGAGAGGGAAACATCAGCCATATAATGACATGGTCCATAAAAGCCAACAATTACTCCATTTACGTAGGCCAAATAGTTCTGGCTGCTCCTACTTCTTGTCAGATGGTCAACAGCTATAATGTCCTTGGTGGGAGATCACACTACCCATAGAGAGCAGGGCTTTTTATGGACCTTCACTTACCCTTTATCCCATCCAAGTGATATTAGAATGGATGGGAGCAGGAAATCCGGCAATAGATTATTCAATATTCTAGAGAAAAGCTAAAGAAGTCATTTTACTATCACATACGACAGCCATGCTTTCACATCATTGCTCATATATCTGAGATGTTTTGTGATTGTGAATCTCATGCTACCCTATGAGAGACTGGAATCCTTCTCTCCCCCGATACGAGGGGCCCCCAATATACTATAGACTAAAGTTGGCCCTACATGTCCATATGAAGTGCCTCTCCACTTGTTCAGCGAGGAGACAAGCCACGGGCAGAGGAGTCTGGAATCGACTATCTCCTAGGGTGTATAGGATAGGAAAATGGAGCCAGCTGTGGTAAGCATTCCTGTGTATGGAGGAATCAAGGGAGATGGCTTTTTTCATACAGTTCTGTAATATTAATTTGTGGCATTTATTTTATAGTACTGTATACTATACAATTTTGAAGCTTTCTTTTTTTATATATTCATAATCTTTCATATCATGTAGTTGAGATACTGTATTTAAATAATGCTTGCACAAATAAACTTTGACATACAGAATAAACTTACACTGGCCAAAGCAATACATTTTGTCGGGACAATGGTAGTTGACCATCTAATTTGTAGGGGCCTCTTCCCCTACGGACAAAGTGATGGAACTAAGAGGCTTGGCATGTGAGGTTTAAAGCAGTGAAAAGAAAACCACAACGGAGGGGTGCTTTTAATCTTAAGTCCCATGCCCACTATCTTATGCTCACCCTCCGACATCTTCACCATTTTTCATTGTCGCTCCAGTCGCATAACACCATTTTATTATCATAACTTCTGAAGTTACATCACAAGCTCTCAATGCAAGTCTATGAGAGCCAGAATGAGGCTCCTGTAGAAATGTATTGAGTTTTGACCTCCAGCTCACTCCATGAAATACTGGAGCCCCCGGCAGGTCACAAATTGCAGAAGACCGACCAGAGAGACATTGCTAACAGATTAAGATTGCCCCAATACCGTATTCCCATCATCCACATCATCCTCTTGCAGCCTCCAATACGGGAGTCCCATCATCCCCTTCATCTCCTTGCAGCCCCAATACGGTATCCTCGTCATCCTTTTGCAGCCCCCAATATGGTATCACCATCATCCACATCATCCCCTTGCAGACTCAAATATGGTATACCCTTCAACACCATACAGTCCCCAATACGGTATCCTCGTAATCCTTTTGCAGCCCCAATATGGTATCACCATCATCCGCATCATCCCTTGCAAACTCAAATATGGTATCCCTTTCAACCCCATGCCGCCCCCAATACCGTATCCCATTATCTCCTTGCAGCCCCCAATACAGTATCCCCATCATCCCTTCATCCCCTTGCAGACTCCAATATGATATCTCCATCATCCCCTTGCAGCCCCCATCATCCCATGGCATCCCCCATCATCCCCTTGCAGCCCCCACTACGGTACCTCCAAAATCCCTTTGCAGCCCCCAATATGGTATCCCCATCATCCCCTTCATCCTCTTGCAGCCCTCAATACAGTATCTCCATCATCCCCTTGCAGCGCCCATCATCCCCCTCATCCCCATCATGGTACCAGTACCTACAAAAAACAAAACAAAAAATAAACACACACACACATACTCACTGGTCCTCTGCTATCCACGCTGTATGGTATTCTGGGCAGCACTCTGAGTCCTGCTGCCGTAGATGTACTGTGTTATGTATTGACTGCCTTGCAGTCTAAAAGTGCTGCTGCGGTTTAAACTTAGCCTTTTTTTTCTCTGTCATTCAGTGTGCGGCGCTTCAGGTGGAGAGTGATGGACATGACTCATGCGTAGGTGAGCTGAGGGTCGTGTCTGGGCCGGTTTCTCTCCACCCCTCAGCCATAAATGGGTCAGCTCACATCCACCTTATGTCGCTGATTCAGTTCACTTTGGACTGTGACCTGTTGTGAGCAGATGCTGGTCTGAACCTGCCGTTTTTCTCTCCATTGAAAGCTTCTGGGTTCCGTGGTCCATGGGTGGAGGTAGGGGCTTATGCCTAGGGCTTCTCGGGAGCTTTAGGGATGTAGGCTGGTGGCTCTGACCTCCTCACCTTTAGAGGTACCTCTGAGATCAGGACGAGCCAGGGACAGAGTTGGCTCCCCTGACCCCCTACGTCCAGCTCCTTGCTACCCTTGCCTCCCAAGAGTGACATACTGTAAACAAATCAGAAGCCAGGATCTTGGCTGCTTCTCAGATGGTGACAGAATTCTTTTAAAGCATCTTTATTTAGCTAAATTGGGAACAAAATACTGGTGTGATAAATGTCCTCTCAATCCTCAGGGAGTTATCCAAGACTCTTAGGCCGGCTTCAGACTGCGTCTGAGATGCGATCCGTAGCTGTCCGCTTGAAGCAGACAGCCGCGGACCGGATCAGCACACAGGACCGAGGGGCTATTATGTCCTCCGATCCTGTGTGCAGCCGCACGCAACTGCAGGCGCTGACAGGTCAGGACCGCGGTGTCCGCGGTCCTCACCTATCAGCAGCAGGAACTGCGTGCGGCTGCACACAGGATCGGAGGACATAATAGCCCCCCGGTTCTGTGTGCTGATCCGGTCCGCGTCTGTCTGCTTCAAGCAGACAGCTACGGATCGGATCTCAGACGCAGTCTGAAGCCGGCCTTAGATGTGGGTAGCATTGTCTGAATTACATATGGCAGACACCTGAGGAAACATCTCTACAGATTCACAAAGGGGATATTCTGGACAGTTATTGAACAGCTGACATGTGGGACAAAGGAGAGAGTCATTAATAGAGATCTAACAATGTAGAGTATATACGTAAGTATTAGGAGTAGTTTCACCATAAGTGAACCTATTTAGACTAGCCCAGTGGTGTAACTAGAGTCTGGTGTGTGGAAACCCGGGGGTCAGTGGGTGCTCTCGTCCGCTGGCCCAGATGCCTTTAGCAAGGCAATGTGGACCAGGGCTCATCCCCAAACTGAAAGCCCGAGCTCCTTAACCGTGGGCGGAACACTACTCAGACAACACAGGGTGAGGGAATCACAATATTAAGGCTTTATTGGATCCCCAAACAGTTAACAGCATATAACACATAACCAGCAAAACACATGAATGTAACAGGCAACAGAGTGTCACCCTTCCGCTGGCTCACCAGGGATTAGAATATAGCACAGCAAAGTCTGTAGCCAGGTGACTGGATGGTCCCAACCTGCGTGGCTTCCTTATGCAGTCTTTGTCATCACAGCCGAATCTGATAATTCGATGCTGAAGTTCTTGTGGGGTTATAGTCCAGGTTCTGATCCCCTTGGTCTTGCCTAGGCCTGGGGTTATGGCTTGCCAATCGGACCCGAAGATCCTAGATTAGCTGCCTTTATCAAGTCCAGTGCCACTCTAGCTGGGACCGAAATCCCTAGGCTGAGGGCATTAGACAGAACCTAACTCACTCTGGTTAATGAACAGCTCTCCTTTATACCCTCAGCCCTCATTGCAGGATATTGGGGACTTCACGATTGGTGGAATAAGACTGTATTCTTATTGGCTCACTTTTCAAGCCTCCTGGATAATGTCCATTTAAATGATGATTGACAAAGAGGGGTCAAGGAGGGTTTAGTATAGACATTTAGTATAACACCCTGACCACAAACAATGGTGGCTGAAGTATTTTACATAGAATCGCAATACAAATAGATATACAATGGACGATTAGCATAATTAAGTTCTCTGGCCTTCTATGACAAACATGTTAGATAATTACATTGCCATGTTAAAATAAACACCAACAGTCATCTGCAAGACTCTAGGAACATCGAGTTGGCCATCACAAGTTTGCAAACCAAAATACAATACTGTCTGGGTTACATAAGAAATCATCATATGTTCTACATTGAAGGAGTCCATTTCGTTACATGGTGGGCCCCAGTGCGAAACGTAGGCCTGGGCCTTCCCCCCCTCTCGGCATGTTGATAAAATGTATGGGCTTCATGTAAGTTCTACATCCTTTAAAGACTCACAAATTGACCCCTCTCCCCCTTCATTATCTATTAATGTCCCTCATCCTGCTATATATGGTCCTCCTCCTGGAATATGGCCCTTATCATGGTATATATGTCCCCCGTCCTGTTATATATGGTCTTCCTCCTCCCGTCACCATAGTCCTCCAATTATTATAATGCATCCCCATATTCCTCCATTTATTACAATGTATCCCCATAGTCCTCTATGTATTATAATGGATCCCATAGTCCTCCATTCATAAGGTAGTCCCCATAGTAAATCAATTATTATAATGAACCCCCATTATTCTCCATCTAATATAATTCAGCCTCACATCCCTCCATATATCAGAATGCAGCCTCATAGCCCTCCATGTAGCATAATACAACCTCATATCCTCTTCATATAGTATAATACAGCCTAATAAACTCTCCATATAGTATAATGCAGTCTCATAGCCTCTCCATATAGTATAATACAGCCTCATAGCCTCTCCATATAGTATAATACAGTCTCATAGCCCTCCATATAGCATAATACAGCCTCATTGCTCTCCATATAGCGCAGTCTAAAACTTTCCATATAGTATAATACAGCCTCAAAACTCTCCATATAGTATAATACAGCCTCATAGCCTCTCCATATAGTGCAGTCTCAAAACTTTCCATATAGTATAAAACAGCTCAAAAATTCTCCATATAGTGCAGCCTCTAAACTCTCCATATGATGCAGCCTCAAAACCTACCATATAGTGCAGGCTCATAACTTTCTATATAGTGCAGCCTCGAACTCTCCACATAGTGCAGCTTTATATATACAGCCTCATATCTATCCATATAGTGCAGTATTATTTGCAGCCTTATATCTCCCATTTAGTGCAGTATTATATATGCAGCGTTATATCTCCCATATAGTGCAGTATTATGTGCAGCCTTATATCTCCCATATAGGGCATTATTATATATGCAGCCTTATATATGACCCCCCTTCAATCCTCTGGCCATACTGCACTGACTTATTAAAAATAAAAATCTGTACTTAACTCTCCTGGTTCCCCTGCTGCTCCGACGGTTTCCTCTTGCAGATGATTCAAGTGGCAAGAGAAGGAGGAAGAGGTGCCACTGACCTGCGTTCCACTGTGCACTCACGCGGGAAGTGGGAGGAGGCAGCACAGTGTAACACAGGACAGGAAGCCGGCAGGTCAGAGGAGGGGAGGGGTGGGAGCAGCAGCAGGAAGTAGGAGGCTTCCCTCCCCTCCCCTGCTCTCCTCTCCCTGACGCATGGGCCCTGTCACATGGATGTGTGTCCTCGGGGACGCATATCAATGTGAAGCGGGCGCCCGACACTGCGATCAGCGGCCACAGGGGGCCGCTGTCGGTGTGGGCCCCTTATAAGTCCGTCACCACGACCCCTGTGACCACAATCGTTACGCCACTGCCAACATCGATCTTCTTTCAAAATCACTATGGCTTGAGATCAAGCTGAAGGCCATTAAATAATAATAATCACTATAAGTAGTAATGTAATGATGACCATCCGGGTGCATCGGTATTCACAAAGTCAATGACAACAGTCAGGGAGATTGTGAACAAACTTTGCAAGAATCAGGTACCACTGCTCTTCTGATATCATTCAACTGTCATACCTTTTTATGTCTAACATAACCTGCAAAGTATGAGGCAGTGGCTCATGGGTCATGGCGCTCTTCTCTACCAGAAGGGAAACAAACAACAGCTTTCCCTTTCACTGCTTTTTGTGGTAAGACTCCACCAGGAGATGGAGAAAGCATTTCCTCCACAACATTAAGTACACATATTTTTGGCAACTGCTTAGCGAGTATGTATTATATGTTGGTTGGGTTTGGTCCTGTTGATGTTCTGGGTTAGAAGAACCAAGTCTGCCATTTCAGCAGTGCTTGTGTAGCCCAACAAACCATGAGCTAGTTCTCTACCGCATGAGACAGTTCTTCGATTTCTTTTACTTTCCAAAGAACACATACGGTACATAGAAGAAATCCAAGGATGTCAGAAATATTACATTTCTGTTGCTGTCATGTTTAACTGGTCACAAATGATTTCGCCTTTGCTAGCAATGACAAGCATTTGTGGCATTGGTGTTATCTGGTGCAGATACTTAACATTTTTTCTCAGTAATTTATTGCTATTGTTAAACTTGTAGCATGCTATTAGGCTGGGGTCACAGTACCATTTTTCACATGCATTTTTGGAGACCTGCGTTTTCAAAAACGCATGTAAAAAACGCACCCATAGGCCCCCATGTTAAAAAACGCATGCCCTAATAGCCAAAAAGCATGTGTGACTGTCCCATGCGTTTTTGGAGCATATCCAAAAACGCATGCGTTTCTGTAGAAAACGCATGCGTTTTTGTAGAAAACGCATGCGTTTTTATAACATGGGTTCCTATGGAAAACGCATGCAAAAACGCATGTACAGTTAGTACCTTTTAGTGCCATTCAAAAACGCATGCGTTTCCCATAGGAGCCCATGTTAACAAAAACGCATGCGTTTCCGGAAACGCATGCGTTTTTGTTAACATGGGCTCCTATGGGAAACGCATGCGTTTTTGAATGGCACTAAAAGGTACTAACTGTACATGCGTTTTTGCATGCGTTTCCCATAGGAACCCATGTTATAAAAACGCATGCGTTTTCTACAAAAACGCATGCATTTTTCAAAACGCTCAAAAAATACTACAAGCACTATTTTTAGGTGCAGATTCAAAAACGCAGCCAAAAACGCAGGGAGCCATCAGAGACCTTAAAAAACTCATGCTGACATGAAAAACGCATGTAAAAAAGCATGCGTTTTTAAAAGGCACTAAAAAAATGCATGTCAACTGTGACCCCAGCCTAATAAACCACAATTTTCCAAAGTAAGGACTAAGGCTGTGGTCACAGTTTTTTTGGTGCCTTTTAAAAACGCATGCTTTTTTACATGCGTTTTTCATGTCAGCATGAGTTTTTTAAGGTTCTTGATGGCTCCCTGCGTTTTTGGCTGCGTTTTTGAATCTGCACATAAAAATAGTGCTTGTAGTATTTTTTTGAGCGTTTTGAAAAACGCATGCGTTTTTGTAGAAAACGCATGCGTTTTTATAACATGGGTTCCTATGGGAAACGCATGCAAAAACGCATGTACAATTAGTACCTTTTAGTGCCATTCAAAAACGCATGCGTTTCCCATAGGAGCCCATGTTAAAAAAACGCATGCGTTTCCGGAAACGCATGCGTTTTTTTTAACATGGGCTCCTATGGGAAACGCATGCGTTTTTGAATGGCACTAATTGTACATGCGTTTTTGCATGCGTTTTCCATAAGGCCCCTTATTAAAAAACGCATGCGTTTTTGGATATGCTCCAAAAACGCATGGGACAGTCACACATGCTTTTTGGTTATTAGGGCATGCGTTTTTTAACATGGGGGCCTATGGGTGCGTTTTTTACATGCGTTTTTGAAAACGCAGGTCTCCAAAAATGCATGTGAAAAATGATACTGTGACCACAGCCTTACAACTTAAAATGTTTTTTTAACATGAGCCCCTATGGAAAACACATGCGTTTTTGGATGGTACTAAATGGTACTAATGTACCTTGCGTTTTTGCATGCGTTTTTGATGTCAACTACTCACATAATTGCAAAAACGCACACAAAAACGCATGGTACTGTCACACATGCGTTTTTGCTATTAACACATGTGTTTTTGCTATTAGGGCATGCGTTTTTTAACACGGGGGATTATGGGTGCGTTTTTACATGTTTTTTACAAAATGCAGGTCTCCAAAAACTCATGAAAAAAACGCAAGTGTGCCCCCAGCCTTATATAAAACTGGCCTCTGTGATTGGTAAATGGTTCTAAGGCTGGGGTCACAGTAGCATTTTTCACATGCGTTTTTGGAGACCTGCGTTTTCAAAAACGCATGTAAAAAACGCACCCATAGGCCCCCATGTTAAAAAACGCATGCCCTAATAGCAAAAAAGCATGTGTGACAACAGTCCCATGCGTTTTGGTGCATTTCCAAAAACGCATGCGTTTTTTAATATGGGGCCCTATGGGAAAAGCATGCAAAAAGGCATGTACAATTAGTACCATTCAAAAATGCATGCGTTTTCCATAGGAGCCCATGTTAAAAAAACGCATGCGTTTTTTTAACATGGGCTCCTATGGAAAACGCATGCGTTTTTGAATGGCACTAAATGGTACTAATTGTACATGCGTTTTTGCATGCGTTTTCCATAGGGGCCGATGTTATAAAAACGCATGCGTTTTCTTCAGAAACGCATGCATTTTTCAAAATGCACCAATAAATAGTACATGCACTATTTTTGGGTGCAGATTTCAAAACGCAGCCAAAAACGCAGGGAGCCATCACACACCTTAAAAAACTCATGATGACATGAAAAACGCATGTAAAAAAGCATGCGTTTTTAAAAGGCACTACAAAAACGCATGCCAACTGTGACCCCAGCCTGAGTGACTTAAAAAAACTCATGCGTTTTACCATGCGTTTTTTCATGTAATTATGAGTTTTTTAAGGTGTGTGATGGCTCCCTGCGATTTTGGCTGCGTTTTTAAATCTGGACCAAAAAATAGTGCATGCACTATTTTTTGGTGAGTTTTGAAAAACGCATGCGTTTTTGTAGAAAACGCATGCGTTTTTTAACATGGGCCCCTATGGAAAACGCATGCAAAAACGCATGTACAATTAGTACCATTTAGTACCATTCAAAAACGCATGCGTTTTTTTAACATGGGTTCCTATGGAAAACGCATGCGTTTTTGAATGGTACTAATTATACATGCGTTTTTGCATGCGTTTTCCATAGGGGCCCATGTTAAAAAACACATGCGTTTTTGCTATTAGGGCATGCGTTTTTTAACATGGGGGCCTATGGGTGCGTTTTTACATGCGTTTTTGAAAACGCAGGTCTCCAAAAACGCTTGTAAAAAACACAAGTGTGACCCTAGCCTAACCTAGGTTATTCCCAGATGTTGATCCCATACACTACCGTTCAAAAGTTTGGGGTCATTTAGAAATTTCCTTATTTTTGAAAGAAAAGTTATTTTTTTTCAATGAAGCTAACATTAAATGATTCAGGAATACACTCTATACATTGTTAATGTGGTAAATGGCTATTCTGGCTGCAAATGTCTGGTTTTTAATGCAATATCTACATAGGTGTATAGAGGCCCATTTCCAACAACCACCACTCCAGTGTTTCAATGGTACGTTGTGTTTGCTAACTGTGTAAGGCTGCTTTCACATCAGCGGTATTCGCTGATCGCAGCAATTGCGGTGAAAAAAATGCAACTGCCGTGATTACCGCATAACGGCCGCATTTGCGGTTTACTTGCGGCAAGCCCCATACAATGTCTATGGGGGCTTGCGGCAAG
Source organism: Allobates femoralis (assembly GCA_033576535.1). Classification (NCBI taxonomy): domain Eukaryota; kingdom Metazoa; phylum Chordata; class Amphibia; order Anura; family Aromobatidae; genus Allobates; species Allobates femoralis. Next base: position 108,053,649 of record JARQOC010000004.1, read on the forward strand.
TGTGGTTTCGGCACTTGCGGCAGGTGCGGCCGCAAAAAAACACGGTATGCCGCAAGCCCCCATAGACATTGTATGGGGCTTGCCTCAAGTAAACCGCAAGTGCGGCCATTATGCGGTAATCGCGGCAGTTGCGTTTTTTCACCGCAACTGCCGTGATCAGCGAAAACCGCTGATGTGAAAGGGGCCTAAGATGGCTAATAGATGTTTAGAAAACCCTTGTAATGTATGTTAGCACAGCTGAAAACAGTTTGGCTGATTAGAGAAGCTATAAAATTGACCTTCCTTTGAGCTAGTTGAGAATCTGGAGTATTACATTTGTTTGTTTTATGAAAATCTCAAAATGGCCAGAAAAAGAGAACTTTCATGTGAAACTCAACAGTCTATTCTTTTTCTTAGAAATGAAGGCTATTCCATGCGAGAAGTTACCATGAAACTGAAGATTCCCTACTCCGGGATGCTGGCCTTCAGGGCAGAGTGGCAAAAAAAAAAAAGCCATATCTGAGACTGGCTAATAAAAGGAAATGATTAATATGGGCAAAAGAACACAGACATTGGACAGAGGAAGATTGGAAAAAAAGTTTTATGGACAGAAGAATCAAAGTTTGAGGTGTTTGAATCACACAGAAGAACATTTGTGAGACGCAGAACAACTGAAAAAATGCTGGAAGAGGCCTGACACCATCTGTCAAGCATGGTGGAAGTAATATGATGGTCTGGGGTTGCTTTGGTGCTGGTAAAGTGGAAGATTTGTACAAGGTAAAAGGGATTTTGAATAAGGAGGGCTATCACTCCATTTTGCAACGCCATGCCATACCATGTGGACAGCGCTTGATTGGAGCCAATTTCATTCAACAGCAGGACAATGACCCAAAGCACACCTCCAAATTATTCATGAAATATTTAGGGAAGAAGCAGGCAGCTGCTATTCTACCTGTAATGGAGTGGCCAGCGCAGTCACCAGACCTCAACCCAATTGAGCTGTTGTGGGAGCAGCTTGACCATATGGTATGCAAAAAGTGACCATCAAGCCAATCCAACTTGTGGGAGGAGCTTCAGGAAGCATGGGGTGAAATTTCTCAAGATTACCTTCAGCAAATTAACAGCTAGAATACCAAAGGTCTGCAATGTTGTAATTGCTGCAAAGGGAGCATTCTTTGACGAAAGCAAAGTTTGAAGGAGAAAATTATTATTTCAAATGAAATTCATTATTTCTAACCTTGTCAATGTCTGGACTATATTTTCTATTAGTTTAGCAACTCATTTGATAAATAATAGTATGCGTTTTCATGGAAAACACACAATTGTCTGGGTGACCCCAAGCATTTGAATGGTAGTGTAGATAATACAAACATACTGTATCAAAGGTGTCCTCGAAACAAAACTTTACCAAACGAAGGAGATGTGGATGGGTCTCCAAGTTCTCGTTCTCCAATTCCAAGACAGAGGTGGCATGAAATAGAAAGGAATTTCATTCTTGCTATCAAAGAATAATATTTGCTTTGCTGCTATAGTATCCAGTGTGGTCATTGGTCAGGGCTGTCTTTCCTTCTGTGATCGATATCCTTGGCTAGGCATCTAGGGAAGCCCTGATGCTCATTAGGCCTTCGAATGTCATGATGTTGCCTGAGGCCTAGTTAGCAGAATGCCAGGCCAAGGATGACAGTCTGGACACTGGACCAAGACACTGCTCAACACTAGTGGATAAAAAACTATGTATATGATTATAAGTCAGATCAATTAGCACCCACAAAGAATAAACTGCCAGCCTTACATTGAGACATTGCACTTAATTGCGATGACCCGTTTACAACTTTTTAATTAGAATCCCATTACTTGGCGAAATATTTCTCATGTTACATCTTAGTGGGTTGCCGTGTGAAAAGTTATCTGGCAATTTGATTTCCAATTTACTGATAAGTCTTTCTCGGCTGTGGTGATATCTATTTGTGTTAATGCTGTGCTGGGCCCGGCGTTCTCTCTCGAGCTGGGGACAGGTTAATTTCAGAAGAATTATAACCCTATGATCCTCCAAGCTCAGCACATTGGGAATGGATCCATGTCCCCAGCTACAGACCGCCCTATCACTCTTTGCAGAATCTCGGTGACGTTTCATTATCTCTATAACCTTGGTGTGTAATGTCTAAGGCACCTGACTTTGATTTTTCCCAAAGAATTGTTTGTCTAGCGAGGGCCTAATGTTTCCTGCCTCTTCCAGACATCAATACTCACCTGTCTGGATATTGACATTTATTTTAAAGGCAGATAAATGTGCTGCTGTAGAATAATATGAGATGTCACTTAGCATTTTACAGTGGAGAATTTATCATTGGGATTTTTAAAGCCTCTGTATGTTTCCTATACATAAGCAGGATATACAGTGAGTGATGAATTTGGTGTTTGCTGCTTCGGCATCTTGGTTTTCAGCGAGTCCCTATACTGATGTCAGGAGAATCTTAAAAGCGTCATAAGACATTTAATAGCACACACAAGAGTATAGCTATAAGGGTTGCAGATTTAGCAAGTCGCACCTTTGCCCTGGTGCCTGACAGAGCCATAGGCCTGTTATTGCATTATAAATGGATCATAGAAAATAAATTATTTTTTCAATGTTGCAATGGGGCCCAGAAGCTTCACCCAACTAGACGTGAACCACAAGAAGGTCTGTCCCAGAGACCCACTCTAGGCAAATCATTCCTTAGTATCTGATGTTCAATACATATATCTCAAGGGCAAGACCGAATATTCAGATGCAGCAAAACTGAGAAAAAGGCATCAGTCTATCATAATATACGTTTGAGTGGTTTTTCAAATAAGATACAGTTTAAGTACAAATCTAGTATTTGTCATTTCAGACCTAGACCTGGAGTATGCTGTATGTTAGACATATTTCCCAGCTGTCTTTGCGCTTCTAGGATACTCCCAAAAGAGGGGAGACCTCCTGGACTCCAAGACACTACCAACAATCTCCTGGAAACCTGCACTTCCAAAGAAAACTCTGGGGCTGAGATACTCCATCAAAACACAAAGCAGTAGATTTATAACCACATTTAGGGGGAAGAAAATTCAAAGTAGACATGTGGCCTGGCAAAAAAGGGGTTAATTTTCTAGTAAAATGTTTCCAAACATGGACCTCCAGAATAGACAGTTATTAATGTTGGCAAGTATGATGATACCACATGGAGTTCCTGTGTAACAGCATGTTGGTGTCATTGAATTACGTACCTGAGAAATTATTACTTGTGTAAAAATCACAAAATTAGAACAGTGGGAAATAGCGCTCAGCTGGTCTAAAGGCGGCGTCACACGTGTCAACCAAGGCTGCGATGTTGGAAGCGATGCGCAGGTGCACGCTCGCTTCTGACATCGCAGCCTTGGTGTCACACCCCAACATGTTGCCAGTGACGCCGCAGCGATGTGAGCTGAGCCATCGCTCGCTGGGCTGGGATCAACCCAGCGAGCGATCCGCATCAAAGATGCAGTATAGGCTGCATCACCGCCAACATCACTATTGAGGTGTCAGACGGCGCGATCCAGCCTAATCGCTGGTTGCAGATTGACAGGTTTACGGTCATGCTCGTAAACCTGTCAACCTGCGACCAGAGATAAATCGCAGTTGCGTCGCGCTGTCACACAGCACGACGCACTTGCTATATCGCGAGCGACGTCGCTGATGCGTCACTTTTCGGCAATGTCGCTCGCGATATTGATACGTGTGACGCCGCCTTTCGGCATTCCCATTAAGAAGAATGAATGGAGCTGCAGTGCACATGAACAAGCCCTGCTCCTATCATAAGTTGCTCTTTAGAACCTCTTTGGATCAATTGGGTATACAGCCAGTGGCGTAACTAGAGTCTGATGGGCCCCGGTGTAAAATTTGGACCTGACACCCCCCCACACACACAGACTGATCAAATGTATGCACCCGTGTAGTATTCTAAATCCTATTAAAACTTGTGAATTTCCCCCTCTCCACCTACATAATGTCCCCCGTCTTGTTATACATGTCACCATCCAGATATATTTCATCCCCATCCAGGTATATATGTCCTCATCCTGGCCCCATCCTGCTATATAGGTCCACTATACTGGCATAAATGGTCCCCATCTTGGTATACATGATACCTATTTTGGTACAAATGGCCCCCATTCTGGTATATATATTCCTATCCTGGTATATATGATCTCCTTACTGTTATATATGGTACTCATCCTGGTATACATGGCCCCTATCTTGGCATATATGATTCCTTTCCAGGTATATATGGTCCCCATCCTCATATATAAGGTCCCCTTCCTGGTATATATGGTCCTCCTTCTAATATATAGGGTACTCCTCCTGATATATGATCTCGTTCCTGGTATATATGTCCCCTTCTTAGTATGCATGATCCTCCTTCTCGTATATATCTCCCCATCCTGGTATATATGTAACCTTCCTGGTATATATGATCCTTCTTGTATATATGGTCCTCCTTCTAGTATGTAACTTCCTATCTTGTATATATGCCCCCTTCCTGGTATACATGGTTCTCATCCTTGTACATAATGTCCTCCTCCTGGTATATATCTCCCCATCCTGTGTTTTACATAGTGGCCATCCTAGTATATGTGCCCCTGTTCTGACTGTAATGCATATTCAAAATCAAAACCATTTCACTTTTCTCCAGTCTCACGTCGCTCAGTGTCCTCCGTAGCCAGCGCACGCTGGCTGGCCCAGCAGGTGACATTGGCTTCGACAGGAGGCCAGCACATGACAGTCCTTAAGGGCGGAGTTAGAGAAACAAGAAGGGTTTTCTAAATGGGGAGACAGAGCGAGAGAGAGCACCAGAGAGAAGTAACAGATGATGTGCCTGCGGGAGGCATGGTGAGTAGAGTCCCAAGAATCTAATTTGGCCAAATCTTTGACTCAGGACTCGGACACGTAAGAGCTATTTGCAACGTCATGTAAAGTTCATATGTTGGCATTAATGTCTATTGTGTCTGTGTATTCATATGAGGAAGGAGAAGATTCAACATGTGCTTGCACTGGGGAGGTTGCCGGGGCACAGACTGTCAATACAGGGCTGAAAAGTAATGACATGCAATTGTGGCTTAAAAGTCAGAGACATCCAAATAGATAGTAGTTACCATTGGACCATTTATGAGGCATGTAGAATGGAGATAAAGGTTCACTTGCTTATTCGGGCCTTAGCTACAAACCTGCACAGTGCAGCCCATCGTCACAGTCAGTGCAGCCCATCATCACAGTCAGAGTAGCCCATCATCACAGTCAGTGCAGTTCATCATCACAGTCAGTGCAGCCCATCTTCACAGTCAGACAGTCCATGATCACAGTCAGTGCAGTCCATGATCACAGTCAGTGTAGCCCATCATCACAGTCAGAGTAGTCCATCATCACAGTCAGTGCAGCCCATCTTCACAGTCAGTGCAGTCCATGATCACAGTCAGTGTAGCCCATCATCACAGTCAGTGCAGTTCATCATCACAGTCAGTGCAGTCCATCATCACAGTTAGTGCACCCATATCATCATAGTCAGTGCAGCCCATCCTCAGAGTCAGTGAAGCCCATCATCACAGTCAGTGCAGCCCATCATCACAGTCAGTGCACCCTCATTCACCCCCATCATCACAGTCACCCCTATCACAGTCAGTGCAGCCCATCATCACAGTCAGTGCAGCACCATCATCACAGTCTGTGCAGCCCATGATCACAGTCAGGGTAACCTGTCCTCACAGTCAGTGCAGCCCATCATCACAGTCAGTGCAATTCATCATCACAGTCAGTGCAGCCCATCATCACAGTCAGTGCAGCCCATCATCACAGTCAGTGTAATCCATCTTCACATTCAGTGCAATCCATCATCACGGTCAGTGCATCACCATTCACCCCCATCATCACAGTCACACCCCATCACAGTCAGTGTACCCCCATCATCACAGTCAGTGCAGTCCATCATTGCAGTCAGTGCAATCCATCATCACAGTCAGTGCAGCGCATCATCACAGTCAGTGCAGCGCATCATCACAGTCAGTGCAGCCCATCACCACAGTCTGTGCAGCCCTATTCATTACCATCATCACAGTCACCCCCATCACAGTCAGTGCAGTCCATCATCACAGTCAGTGCAGCCCATCCTCACAGTCGGTGCATCCCTATTCATTACCATCATCACAGTCACCCCCATCACAGTCAGTGCAGTCCATCATCACAGTCAGTGCAGTCCATCATCACAGTCAGTGCAACCCATCCTCACAGTCAGTGCAGCCCATCCTCACAGTCAGTGCAGCCCATCATCACAGTCAATGCAATAATGTGGCACCCCAGGGATAATGTGCCACAGTAACACCACAAAGGGTTAACTCCCCACACAACCCACAACACCACACTAGCACCTCCAGGCCAGAAGAGGGTAGCTAAAGCTGCATCCCTATATATTCTGGTGTGGAGACTAAGTGGCAGTTAGTTCAGTGCGGTGTAGCACTGAGGAAGAAAGGACCTGGGTGTAAAAGGGCTGCATTAGGCCCAACCCACAGTCCACTGTCCACTTCCAGGCCGGCCAAGGTCTGAGGAAAGGAGTAGGAGAAGCTGAGGAATACACCCGGGAGACAGAGTTACCCTAGACTCACCCCGGAGGAGCGCACAGAACGGATACCGGATCCAATGCTGTGCCTGACACAGACAGTCAACACCGGATGAGTGAAGGTCTCACATCTTCACTGTACCACAGCGAAACAACCCGGCGGGGTCAGGAACACAGAAAAGACTCAAGTTGCCTAGCAAGTTGGTACCCATGAGGGGAGACAGGGCTGGAAGCTTAGCTAAAGCGGCAGCAGGGCCACATACACAGCGCAGGAGCAGGGAGCTAAAGGACCCGGCCAGGGTGGGAGCAACCCAGCCCCTGTACAGACTCCGTGGACAGTACTCAGCTAAATACCATCTGCTTCAGTAAAGACTTGGAAAACTACAAAACTGTGAGTCTGTGTAATCCTTGCAAACCCTGTTCTCCCTCACAACTCCCTCACAAACTGTTATCATCACTACTGCCCCGGGGACCAGGCTTTGCCCGTGGAGAGCCGTCACATCACAGGCTGCCAGCCATCATCCCCAGAGGTTTTGCAGCAGAGGTGGTCACCCTGACCACATACCACGGGTGGTGTCACGACTCTATCCCCTGTAAATAACCCCCAACCTTTATTGTGGGCTCAGAACACAGGACCAAGACCACTGTGATACCCGGTCGGGTACCGAGTACCCCGTCCCAGTGGGCTCCACAACTTGGCATCACGAACAGGATTCGAACCTCTGTGGGGAAACCCCAGGGGAAAAGCTGGAGGATTGGTGCCAAAAACTATACGTGGGTACCAGTTCTACACCTTCCCATCAAAAGCATGGCGTATACTGGGTAGTAAAAGAATATGAGACACCCGTTAGACTTTGGGCAAATTAAAGCGATAGAGCACACTATACCCACAGGTAACCATCAGCCTATAAAAGAGAGGTATAGACCACTACCACCCGCTCACTACCAAACCACCAAAGACATGCTCAAAGAGATGAAAACTGCAGGTGTAATAAGAGACAGTTGAAGCCCCTGGGCAGCGCCTTTAGTGTTGATTAGAAAGGACAGGACGATGAGAATGTGCGTAGACTATCGGCAGATCAACCGCATTACACACAAGGATTCATACCCGTTACCTAGGATTGAGAAGTCATTAGCTGCATTAAAAATCTGCTAACTACTTTTCTACCCTAGATCTGACTAGTGGGTATTGGCAATTCCTGTGGCAGAGGCTGACAAGGAGAAGACAGCGTTTACTACGCCGATGGGCCTCTGTGAGTTCAATTGTATGCCGTTTGGACTCTGCAATGCACCCAGTACCTTCCAACGCCTGATGGAGAGCTGCCTAGGACATAACAACTTTGAAACTGTCCTCCTGTACCTGGATGACCAACACCTACAAGACCAGGCAGAGGTGTTTGAAGCCTTGTCCGGATACGGCATGAAGATCAAGCCATCCAAGTGCCACCTTCTCAAGCCAAAGGTGCAGTACATAGGACATGTCGTGAGTTCAGAGGGAGTAGCACCGGATCCGGAAAAAGTCACAGTGATAAGGGATTGGCCAAGACCCACAAATGTGAAAGAGGTGAGGCAATTCCTGGGACTGGTGGGCTATTATAGAAGATTTATCCGAGGGTTCACAAAGTTAGCAGCTCCCCTACAAGACATCTTGGTAGGACAGTCAAAAAGGTCTGTAATCCGTAATCCCCCTTTCCAGCGGAGTGACGAGAGGGAAGAGTCCTTCAAAAAGCTAAAGTGGGCGCTGACAGGAGAAGAGATCCATCCTGGCGTATCCGGATTATCATCAACCCTTCATTCTGTACACGGATGCCAGCAACATGGGACTGGGAGCAGTACTGTCACAGAAGCAAGGAGGCAAAAAGAGAGTCATTGCCTTTGCAAGCAGGAAACTCTGGCCTACAGAAAGAAACCCTGAGAATTACAGTTCCTTCAAGTTAGAATTACTGGCAGTAGTTTGGGCTGTAACCGAGCATTTCAAACACTACCTGGCAGCTGCAGAATTCACCATTTACACTGATAACAACCCATTGACCCATCTGGACTCAGCAAAATTAGGTGCATTGGAGCAGCGATGGATAGCCTGGCTGTCTAACTACAATTTTGTCATCAAATATAGCGCAGGCCGCATGAATGGGAATGCAGACTCCTTATCCCGGATGCCACATCTGAAAGACGTGGAAGAGGAACCGGAGGAGCTGGAAGAAATTGAGCTACCAGCCTTTCACTGTTTTAATGTAGAAAAGTATCAACCCGGCATCTACCATAAACAACAGGAGGCAAATCTCAACCCGTTAGCACAGCATGGATGGGCTGACACTCAGGATAGCGATCCAGCTGTGAAGCTAGTGAAAGAACTGCTTACACAACAAGTTGTGTACCCTAATCAGAACGCTCCAGCTGAGACCCAACAACTCATGAAAGAAAGAAGCAAGTTGTTCCTATATCAAGGGAAGCTCTGCAGAAAGCACACCAACCCTAAAACACATGAGTTGGTCTGGCAGATTATCGTACCCAAGAGAGACGTCAAAATGGTCTTAGAAGCCTACCACGACGGTGCAGGTCATTTAGGATGGAAGAAGTTGGAAGTGCTCTTAAGAGAGAGATTCTACTGGGTTGGCATGAGAAAATCAATTGAAGATTGGTGTAGAAAATGTGGCCCGTGCAACCTCAGAAGAAAGGATCAACAGAGTCAGAGAGCCCCACTCCAGTCCATAGTAACCAAGCAACTACTTGAATTAGTTGCATTAGACCAAGTCAAGTTGTCACCAAGCTGGTCAGGCTATGTCTATGCTTTAACCATCGTGGACAATTATTCCCGCTTCTTAGTGGTGGTACCTGTCAAGGACCTGACAGCGAAGACAGCTGCAAAAGCATTTCAGACGTATTTCTGCAGACCTCATGGCTACCCGGAACAAGTCCTTGCAGATCAAGGTCCAGCTTTTGAGTCAGAGATTTTCCAGGAATTCTGCAACATGTACAGCTGTAAGAAGATCCGCATGACAGCCTATCATCCCCAAACCAATGACTTATGCGAAAATATGAACCATATTGTGATTGACCTGTTGAAAACCTTACCAGAGTCAGGGAGAAATCAATGGCCAGAGAAATTACCCAACTTGGTAGACGTGTATAACCATGTCCCGGTGAGTTCTGCAAACTGCACCCCAGCCTACCTTATGTGAGCAAGACCCGGTAAGCTGCCAATTGTTCTAGATATGGGAATTCTGAAGCCAGATGCAGAAGTTGAGGAATCCAATTGGGATACCCTACGGCAACAGCAGTATCGCCAAGTACAAGAGTGCGCAGAGAAAAGTCTCCAGCAAGCTAGAGAAAGACAAGAGAGAACCTTTAACCAACATGCTCTAGCAACCCCATTACAACCTGGTGAGCAAGTTCTCAAGAGAAAGAGACGCACCAATAAATTGGATAATCAGTGGGAAACCACCCCATACACAGTCTTACCATCAAATTTAGACAATGCCAAAGTGTGTCTAATCAGCAAAGACGAAGGAAGGATGTCAGCAGTTGTGTCAAGAGACCATCTCAACCGTGTCCTGACACCCTGAAGACACCAGAAGTAACCATACCCGTACAGGTCCAACCTGTCAAGAGAGAAGAGGAAGTATTCCATACCGTTTTAGGAGATTTCCCCAAAACATGGCCAAATTACCACAGAGCAGTTGTAGTCCCCATGATTGCGTTCCCTCCAATGGTAGAACCAACACCAGAACCCGTACCTCAAAAAGTCCCAAGACCTGAAAAACTGGAAGTTGAGCCTGCAGAGGAAGAACCAATTCCTGGCCCCAGTGAACTTGCCAGTCCTATTGTCAGATCTCCATCTTCAGTAGTAGCAGATACTCTAAACAGGTACATGTCCACCCGCACCAATATGCTAGGTACATCCAGTATACCAGTCTTACGCAGATCGCAGCGTAGTACCAAAGGTCAGTTACCAGCTAGGTACAGAGATCAAAATGTGAAATGTAAATATGCTGTTATAAAGTTTAATAGAACCCGGTAAAGTGTAAATGTACAAAAGGGGTGAGAGTAGCATGGTGTTAGGTGGCAGCCACGGAGAGTAAAATCTTGGCCTCTTACGCGGTGACCCGAGGGCTTTGGAGCCTACTGCTCTTTAAACCAGGGACACCCATAGAAACTTGTTTAGTGTTTTGCAACGTTAAAAGCCCGGTACCTACAGAGACTGTCCTGTATGAACTACTTAAATATTCTTGAACATTTCCTTTTTATTAACTACGGAACATATCTACCACGGAACGGAACTGGTTGTGGTATATACTTTCTTGTATATATTTACCAGCACCAGAGGCAATAGACTAAACCTCCAGAAGGACTGATTTGTTTTGAACCTTTTGGACTCTTTTTTGCATTTCAGTGGTTTTTCTAATTTTTGTTTTTTAAGACTCTGTATATATTAGTTGATATGTTATTTAATTGTTTATTTGTTTTTCTACCGTCCCGGAGTACTGTTCTTTACTAAGGGGGAATGTGGCACCCCAGGGTTAATGTGCCACAGTAACACCACAAAGGGTTAACTCCCCACACAACCCACAACACTACACTAGCACCTCCAGGCCAGAAGGGGGAGCTAAAGCTGCTTCCCTATATATTCTGGTGTGGAGAGGAAGTGGCAGTTAGTTCAATGCGGTGCAGCACTGAGGAAGAAAGGACCTGGGTGTAAAAGGGCTGCGTTAGGCCCAACCCACGGTCCACTGTCCACTTCCAGGCCGGCCAAGGTCTGAGGAAAGGAGTAGGAAAAGCTGAGGAACACACCCGGGAGACCGAGTTACCCTAGACTCACCCCGGAGGAGCGCACAGAACGATTACCGGATCCAATGCTGTGCCTGACACAGACAGCACAGTGTACACCGGATGAGTGAAGGTCCCACATCTTCACTGTACCACAGCGAAGCAACATGGCGGGGACAGGAACACGGAAAAGACTCAAGTTGCCTAGCAAGTTGGCACCCATGAGGGGAGACAGGGCCGGCAGCTTAGCTAAAGCGGCAACAGGGCCACACACACAGCGCAGGAACAGGGAGCCAAAGGACCCAGCAAGGGTTGGAGAAACCCAGCCCCTGTACAGACTCCGTGGACAGTACTCAGCTGAATACCATCTGCTTCAATAAAGACTTGGAAATCTACAAAACCGTGAGTCTGTGTAATCCTTGCAAACCCTGTTCTCCCTCACAACTCCCTCACAAACTGTTATCATCACTACTGCCCCGGGGAACAGGCTCTGCCCGTGGAGAACCGTCACATCACAGGCTGCCATCCATCATCCCCGGAGGTTCTGCAGCAGGGGTGGTCACCCTGACCACATACCACGGGTGGTGTTACAACTTTATCCCCTGTAAATAACGCTCAACCTTTATTGTGGGCTAGGGACACGGTCCGGACCAAGACCGCCGTGATTCCCTGTGATATCCCGGTCCAGTACCGAGTACCCCGTCCCAGTGGGTTCCACAATAAGGTAGGTAAGAACTGATGTTAAATGTGCCAAATCTTTCTTGCCTAAATGATGGGAGAGTACAGAGGGTAAAAGGATTGCTGGAACCCCCTTGGCTAATGTAAAGAATAGTAATTTATCTCCTCTATAAATCCCACTATATTTTTTGGCTATTATTTGCTATTTTCTATGAGAATCTTTAAGTGGAAATGTGACTGATCTTTTGATCTGCGGCATATTAGTTTATAATCTGATCCTAGCTTGCATAACAAGAGAAGTGTCAGTGTCACGTAACAGAAAAATGAAAAGTGTCTCAGGTGTAATGTGATATCTGAGTAATTTGGGACTGAACGTGTAAATCAACATGCTGTGAAATCAGGTGACAAGAATGAGATGAAACGATGACTTACCAAGGAAATGGAGACAGACATTTGGTGACAGTTGATAATGTACAAGAAGCAGTGATTTGGGGACAGAGCTGTCCGGGATTTGCATGTGCGCACTTGTTTATCTGTGAGATACAGAAACCTGGCAGAATTTATGCAAAAATTATGAGACTTCTGGGACTTAAATCTCATTATTTACAAGCTAAAATAGCAACTTAAAATAACTTTTCATATGAGGGTAATCCATCAAAAAGTAAAAATAGATATAACTGTAAAACATATGTATGCAGCTAAGAAACGACATAAATGTAGCAATGTGAGGTCATGCCCGATTGTTCAGCTCGGTTTTGAATTTTTTTTTAATGAAATTAGTTGCTCGTCCTGTTTGCTAATGCCAGAGTTCACCGGGTCTACTGAAAAAGTATATGACTGATAAAGCGCCCTATAACTGGTAATTATATTAATCCAGGAAGGGGTGGAGCATTTCTTCTATCTTGCTTCATCCCCTCAAGCCCTATTCTAGGCATAATACAGCATATCTGTTATATCTAACCTGGTGGCACGCTCAGACTGGCATGTGTCCAAATATGCTGTAGAAGAGTTGTGCACTGACCTATGGGTGTCCAGCGCACAACACAACAAACGAGGGTACACTGGGGACACTAAAACAACGGTGGACCTTGGTGCTAGAGAGAGGGGGGATGGAACACCTCCTGCATTCACCTGCAGCTGAACTACCAAAATGGGTTCTTTCACCCCATCACCAAACAGGATACCTAGGCCCTTGCTATCCCTAAATTTACCCTTACTAGTGAGTAGGCCAGCAAGAGCGATAGTTTCACGTCAGCACTAATCAACACCAAGGGAAGGAAAGATAGGCAGTGAGAAAAGGGATAACAACAGCAACTTCATGGCTGTGGCAACACTCCTGGGCAGCAGACTACTTGGCACCAGATCTGTACACCAACAGCTCCTTTCACCCAGGCAGCTTCCGTAGAATGAGACTCTATCACAAGCAAAAGCTGATGGGTCATAAGACTATTTGAAGGAGATGGGCATGGTCACGGAGTATCTGCAACTGAAAAGAACTACCCAAGAGCTGCTAGCAGCAAAACTGACATTAAGCTTTGGTACACCAAAAGAATGGAAAGCACATTTAATATGAATCTCATCAGGCAATTGAAGCTCAGGTTCTTAAACCTGTCACTAGTCTCCAATACTGTGAAAACATCATGACACCTGGTGGTGGTGGATTCTTAAGGCTCTTGATCCAGAACAGCAGTTAGTATACTATATGGACAGTTGATACTCATGCAGCACTGCAGCTGTTAGAAACTATGAAAGCTCTATAGACTACATGGCATCTGAAGACTTAGAGCAGTGAAGGTAGAGCAGAATATATTAGGGGCTTACTGAAGTGTAGCAGAGTCCATTTATGTAGTGGATATTACTACCCCTACACTGCACCAATTATAGACTTTAACTACCACTGCCCCGGGGAACCAGGCTCTACCCGCGGAGAGCCTTTACATCACCGGCTGCCAAACATCATCCCCGGAGGTTCTGCAGCAGCGGTGGTCACCCTGACCACAACCCGTGGGTGGCGTCACAACAAAATCCCTTGTAAATACCCCTCATTTATTGCAGAACCCGGGACACGGTCCGGACCAAGACCGCTGTGATATCCCCAGCAGTACACCGGTCCGGCACCGAGTACCCCTTCCCAGTGGGCTTCACAGATATATGCGACAAATATGTAATACGTTTCGACCCATCCCAGCCCTTTTTCACCTAGTCGCTGTGCCCAGTAGATAAGAGGAGAAGCAATAGTAAGTGCAGTCTGTGCTATTGTGTACAGCCAGCTGCGCTTACTACTGCTTCTCTCCATCTACTGGGCACTGCGTCTTTGTGACAGGTCGAAACTTTTTTTATTAAGGTTTTTTGTACTTTATACACATACATAATTCTTCACTGCAACTCATTTGGAATTCATGAGAGTGCAGTTGTTCTCTTCTACTGCATAACTGGGTTTGTCAGGAGGCACTCAATCGTTATATAGAAGAGTTCAGCAAAGTACCAGATGTAGTAGGGATGTTGTGCCCCTACGGATATAGTCACCAAAGAGGTACTGCACCCATGTTAGAGTGTAGTATCCCACTCATGGGTAAGAGGGGTACAGACCGGGACACCCAAGCCATGCACTAGTAACCATTGTAGGAAGAGGGGTGGAGAGGAAGTAGTTAGAGGGAGTACCTGGGAGGGAGTGAGGTCAGGAACCACATACGTATATGATGTGGGACATATGACAAAGGGTATAAATAGAGTGGGAAAGATTGAGAAAGGAGGAGAGACAGTTGAACAGCAGAGAGGAAAGTTGCTGCAGAGAGAGAAAAGGAGAGTGAAGCAGCTAGACTCGAAAGAAAGCCTGTCACAGAAGGAAAAGAACTTGAGAGAAGTGTCCAGAGGCCAGACTGAGGAGCAGACAAAGAGAACTAGGTGGCTCCAGGAGGAAGAGAGGGTCCCAGAGGCAGTGACAATTCCACCCATGGGACTCGTATCCTTTGTCAAGTGCAGGCAAGTGGAGGGACCAAGCCAAAGAACAGGGGCACCAGGAACCCCAACACTAGTGGAGAATACAGACCAAGCTCAACTAGCAACCCAGAGACTGTGTGGTACTTCCATGGTGACATGGTCGACAACCATGCACATCTTCTGAAAAGGTGGCAGCCATAGGGCTAAGGGGAGATACTGCTGGTTTACCCTAAGAAAAGCCCACAGTCACTGGCTCAGAGCTCTGTGTGGCGAGGTGCAAGGCAGGACGGGCGAGGCAAGTGCAGTGTAAAGAGGCTGAGAAAGGACAGAGTAGGGGTGCTGGTTACATACCATCCTACTACCTGGGAGTAGCTGGATCTGTTCCTCCGAGAACCCAGTGCTCAGCGGGTTGGTGTACAGAAACTGTGAGGAAAAGAACTGAAGACTGCAACCCGCTGTGTCTGTGAACTTTTCTTAACGCATCAAAAGAACCAGAAACACGACTACCAACTCACTCAGGTACCTCTAGCTGCCTTAGGGGTCAGCCCTACGTGTAGAGGGCTTAAGAACATAGCTGCCTCCCTACCATCGACCTTTATGAGAACTGTCGGGCAGCGGCGGCGATCTATAGCCTCAATCTGTGGGTGGCATCATGTAAAAATACAAGTATCCCCAGGTCCAGCCATCCCTTCCTAGAATGAACCTTCCATGCCAGTTGCTCTTCCCTAAGAGAGAGAGCCACCCACACCAAACTTTTAATGACACCCCCTGGGTCACAGACCCGGGTCTTGGACCATGTGATCCCCGTGATGAAGCCTCAAAGCCCAATTCTGAGGGGCGTGTCAACATGGCATCACAAACAGGATCCACCTGCCCAGTGCAGTGGGCTTTGTGCGCCTTAGTAACGGTGTTAAAGAACTTTGAACTGTGCCCGGTTAAAAGAACAAGTGCCGTGACTATCAAGGAAGGAGTGGTGCAGCCTCCCTTCATGGGCCGGGTCACAGAAAAGCGCGAAAAGCCATGCCCGCCCACCAAAAAGACTTTTGTGCAGCAGACCCTGCCAGTCGGCAAGAGAGATCTACCCAGAGGTGTGGCCGAAAGTGCCCAGAGAAAGAACCGCCCAGAGAAGGAGACCGAGAGAGTCATACGCGCAGGAGCAAGATGGCAGCGGAGTACCCCGACGTCACGGTGGAGGACGAGTACTACTCTGGAGAGATGGAGGAAGACATTGGAAAGCTGTCGCTCCTAGGCACAGGAAACGTTGTGAGTAAGGCTACATTCACACTGTGCGTTTTTGGTCTGTTTTTGCTCATCAGTTTTCGAAGCCAAAATCAGCAGTGGGTGATAAATACAGAAGTGGTGACGTGTTTCTCTTAGGCCAGCTTCACACCATGATTTCAGCGATCCGGGGCTGTCCGGTGTGAATCAGACAGCCCCAGATCCGCCAAGTGGCAGTGATTTGCCATCTGGTTTTGTGCTGTCTGGGAGAATCCGGCTCTTTGTTTTTTTGCCCTGGACACAAATTTGGAGCTTGTAGCATTTTTGTGTCTGGGGCAAAAATCAAACAAAATAGGATCCTTCCGGATCCGTCGCAATCCAGCGCCCCATAGCATGGAAGTCTATGGGCGCCGGATTACCCCGGATCCGACATAAAATCATACTGGTTCCCAGACGCTGGCTGCTGAAAGAGCGGCGGCGCAGCCGTCGCTGAATTTCAGCACCTGGAGAGCTCCCCGACTGAAATTTCAGCACCTGGAGAGCTCTCCTCAAGACGCTATTCTGATATTTCAACACTGGGCAGCCGCACACTGCCGATTCCAGCAAAAAACAGGACCGGAGGGCATATTTGCCCTCCAGTTCTGTTTGTCCGGAGCTGTCAGACTGTGTCCGGTGCATCCTGCAAAACTCCAGACACAGCCGGACAGCTCAAAAATCGTGGTGTGAAGCCAGCCTTATAATTTTCCTCTGATTGGCTAGGGTCAGACGTGCATCTGCTCTGTGTCTGCTGGATCCGTTTAAAACTTAGACTCTGGCAGCCTTAACGCATTGCGTTACCAGCATGTAACGCTATGCGCTGCCTGCCTATGGATTGCTATGGAAACCCGATGCTTCCTGCAGCCGCAGCCTCCACAGTGAATCCCCGGATATGCGCTATTGCAGAGCGCACAGGAAAACGCTACAAACCGTGATTCCTGTGTGCTCGTCAAAAGCACATATCCGGGACTTGTGAGTGGAGCTGTCGGCTGCGCGAAGCTTCAGGTTGCTATAGGGATGCATAGACTGGCGGTGCATAGCGTTACATACTGATAATGCTATGCGCTCAGACTGAGAATTTCTACGTTTTCAACGGATCCGGCAGGCTCAGGGCAGACACAGGTCTGACCCTAGCCATTGTTCCACTCCTGGTTTTGGCTACAAAAACTGATGCACAAAAACAGACCAAAAACGCACAGTGTGAATATAGCCTAAAAATGCTTTAGCCAGTTTCGTAGTCAAGAGAGTTGCTAACTTCTGTGTAATAGACTATAAGATACAGTTGATAAAACCATACCTGCCTGACGAAGACCCAATGGACTGTAAGGATATGGCTAGGGTCACATTTTAATAATAGTTTCTTTTAATAACAGATATCACAATGGTGTGACGGTCATACAGAAGACACTACAAATGCCGATCCTATTAGCCATTAATGGGTTCTATCATTTTGACTTCCCGTCAAATATTATGGCACATGCCCCCAATACAACTCAAAACATTGCCTAAAGAAGAAATCAACCCCACATATACAAATCTATTTTGGGACCAGGTGTTATTAGGATGCTTCTTCGGGCAGTAGTGTGTGATGTGAGATAATTCAACATTTAATGGAATGCCTAGAATTGAATAGAAAATATTGGAATCTGAGAGTCCTCAGTGTTTGATCAACCTATTACTACCTATCTACTGGCTAACACGGTGCACACATTTGTTACCTTATTAGAATTGAATATAAATCTATAATTCATTTATCATGAATATTATTTTGAAGAGCAGAGTTCCTATTTCTGCCCCTTGGTGCAGGTTTGGGCCTGGTTTGCCTCCCACCGCCCCTCAGAGATGGAATGTTTGCTTCCTGGCCTCTTGTAGGCCTTGCTGACCTGCTTCTGTTCATTTAGAGGCAATTAAATCAATCTTGTTCCAGCTCTGTTAAAAACCGGGCCCTGTGAGTGTGTCCATACTGACAGGTCCGTGACAGGCTAGGAAGATTGATTATAGGGAGGACCTCAACTTTACAAGAAAGAAAAATACAGCCAGTCTTATTATTTCACAATATATGCATTTATTGTTGGGAGCAGACTCGCTGAACTGGCGGAGATGTGTCCCGGAGGTAACTGGACCATATTTCCTGTATCCCAAAGAAATCCAAAATTACCGCGGTTGTTTTATAGAAATAACGGACATTTGTCTTCAATAGCTGCAGCCGGGAAGGAACGAAAACAAAGAATAATGGACTGGATTAATGCTGCTCAGAATGAACATTTGTCTTATTAGCGCTTTAACTTTTATTTTTCATTCGGAGCAGTCATTGTACATTTGATCACACTATTAAATTAAAATAATAAATACGTGTTTTAGTAGTATCATCTATTCTTGTTTTCATAGAAACATACCTACAGTTTCAGTGTAATAGCTACAGAATTATTTCTCCCTATATTCAGATTTTCACAAGGACAAAGACCAACAGACCCCTGTAGACAGACTGATAATCAGGCTTTTCGAGGAATGCTCCCGATTAATGGCCTTTCTAAACAGGTTGGCAACCAGCTAACGAACAAGGACATTTTTTGTTTGTCTTGTAAGATTATTTTAAGTGAGCCTGTCACCAGAATAGGTTGTTTTAAATAAAAAGCGCCACCTTCGGCATCACCTATATGCTGCATTCTAAGGAGGTGCCTATTATGCCCTGACTACGGTCCTGTATGATAATGACCTGTTTTCGGTCTGATGGATTTGATTGCAGCTCAGTCCATCCCACCTCTTCTTGCATCTGTCCCATCTCTCCTTACCGTCTGTCCCGCCTCTCCTCACCGTTCCCCCTGACTGTCCTCGCCGTCCAACAGACTCTTCTTCTAATTGATATCCAAATCATGTGCCTGCACAGTGTCTTCTCCGGATCGCGCAGGTGCGCTCTGCCTGTGTACTCTGCCCAAGATTGCACCCCGGCTCTCAGGATGACATCTTCTGCGTATTTCTTATAACCAGGTGAATCTCACTCTTGCATAGAGACCTCAGTGGTTCGCGCATAAGTAGAAATGTTTTAGGCTCTGCGCGCCTGTGCAATCTGGAGAAACCTCTGAGCAGGTGCACAATTTGAACATCAACCAGATGAAGAGGCTGTTGGATGGCGAGGAGAGGCGGGACGGAGAGAGAGGTGAGATGGGCCGAGCTGCAATCAAACCCAGAAACAGGTGATTATAATACAGGACGGGAAGTTTTTAAAAGTAATTTATTCATTGTACAAGGGCAGTCAGGGCATAATAGTCACCTTCTTAGAATGTGGGATTGGTGCAGCTAAAGGTGGCACTTTTTTGTTTAAAACACCCAAATCTGGTGGCCGGTTCACTGAAAGCATGCTTAAAAGGAATATATCACCAGTTTTTTGCTATGTAATCTGAGAGCAGCATGATGTAGGGGCAGAAAGCCTTATTAAAGTGATGTCTGTGTGCTGTCCTTTGGATACAATCACAGCAGTGATCTAGCAGTGCTCAGAATGCTGAGCTCTGTATAATCCAGCCCACAACACTGATTGGCAGCTCTAAGTAAACACTACACATTGATAGAAAGCTGCCAATCATTGGTGGGCTCCTATATAGGGAAGATGGTGTGTCACGGTCCGCGCTGCTGCCTCAATGGGATCACAAGGGATGGATGTCTCCAAGAAGTCACAAGGAAGGCAATGGTTCCAAAGCAAAGATCTCCTTTATTCACCTACGCGTTTCGGCACCTATCCTGGCACCTTCATCAGGGTATCAGATACCCTGATGAAGGTGCCAGGATAGGTGCCGAAACGCGTAGGTGAATAAAGGAGATCTTTGCTTTGGAACCTTGCCTTCCTTGTGACTTCTTGGAGACATCCATCCCTTGTGATCCCATTGAGGCAGCAGCACGGACCGTGACACACCATCTTCCCTATATAGGAGAGTTTTCCACGTACGAGTGGCTGGTGGAGGTCCTGCAGCAGCTTTAAACCGAATGCTTATAAACCAGTTGTGGGTCACACAAATGGACTAGGTGAGTGCACACCTATTGATATACTCGGTGTGTCACTAGTGATAGGGCACTATTGCACCTCTTGTCTCCCCCTTTTTGTATTTATACAATCATTGGTGGGGGCAGTTATACAGAGCAGTCAACTAGGAGGCATGAGACAGCTAGTCCTGAAGTAGTAATATCCTGCTAATAAAACAATGATTTTATAGAAACAGCAAAGCTCAGCCTAGTAAGTGGCACATCACTGGAATCAAAATCCCAACCCCTATATCTTTATGCTCTCAGATTACATAGCAAAAGACTGCTAACAGAGTCCCTTTAAGTTTCATGGTTCTTGGTAGCACATTGCCTGCCTGTGTAAATAGGACGTGTTGCCAATAACATAATGTTCTATGAACACACAATGATCATATTAATGATAGTTTTGTGTGCAAAGAAGTGAGGTTAGTGAGGTCAGCTGGTCTAAACAAGTATGTAGCCAATCATTGGTGGATTATCTGCTGCGTTTGGACAATCCTAATGGGTCCTAAGAGGTTGTCACAGGCCAACAAGCTATTTTACAGGACATTACAACAGCAGAATTCTGCTTAGGGCTCGCTTACACTTGCGTATACAAAATTGGTCGCATAACTCGCATTCTTATCCAGAAAAGTGGGACAAGTGAAATCTGTTTCACAATGTTATTTGATTGTTCAGTCTATTACATTCAGCCAACTTTACCACAAACTGTGTTTTTTTTAAGTTATAGTAGATGAGCGATGTAGCCAATCACATGGGTTCTGCAGCTTTACCGTTTACCTTGGAGTGACATCACCGCTGAAGCCAATCACTGGGCTCTGCATCTCGTGCCGTCTACCTTGGTGTGACATCACCGCTGAAGCCAATCACTGGGCTCTCCAGCTCGTGCCATGTACCTTGGTGTGACATCACTGATCTAGCCAATCACTGGGCTCTCTAGCTCGTGCCGTCTACCTTGGTGTGACATCACCGCTGAAGCCAATCACTGAGCTCTGCAGCTCGTGCCATCTACCTTGGTGATACATCACCACTGAAGCCAATCATTGGGCTCTGCATCTCGTGCCATCTACCTTGGTGTGACATCACCGCTGAAGCCAATCATTGGGCTTTGCATCTCATGCCGTCTACCTTGGTGTGACATCACCACTGAAGCCAATCACTGGGCTCTCTAGCTCGTGCCGTCTACCTTGGTGTGACATCACTGCTGAAGCCAATCATTGGGCTCTGCATCTCGTGCCGTCTACCTTGGTGTGACATCACCACTGAAGCCAATCACTGGGCTCTCTAGCTCGTGCCGTCTACCTTGGTGTGACATCACTGCTGAAGCCAATCATTGGGCTCTGCATCTCGTGCCGTCTACCTTGGTGTGACATCACTGCTGAAGCCAATCACTGGGCTCTGCAGCTCGTGCCGTGTACCATGGTGTGACATCACCGCTGAAGCCAATCATTGGCTCTGCATTTTGTGCCGTCTACCTTGGTCTGACATCACCGCTGAAGCCAATCACTGGGCTCTGCAGCTCGTGCGGTCTACCTTGGTGTGACATCACTGCTGAAGCCAATCACTGGGCTCTGCAGCTCGTGCCGTCTACCTTGGTGTGACATCACCGCTGAAGCCAATCATTGGGCTTTGCATCTCATGCCGTCTACCTTGGTGTGACATCACCGCTGAAGCCAATCACTGGGCTCTGCATCTCGTGCCGTCTCCCTTGGTCTGACATCACCGCTGAAGCCAATCACTGGGCTCTGCATCTCGTGCCGTCTACCTTGGTGTGACATCACCACTGAAGCCAATCACTGGGCTCTCTAGCTCGTGCCGTCTACCTTGGTGTGACATCACTGCTGAAGCCAATCATTGGGCTCTGCATCTCGTGCCGTCTACCTTGGTGTGACATCACTGCTAAAGCCAATCACTGGGCTCTGCAGCTCGTGCCGTGTACCATGGTGTGACATCACCGCTGAAGCCAATCATTGGCTCTGCATTTTGTGCCGTCTACCTTGGTCTGACATCACCGCTGAAGCCAATCACTGGGCTCTGCAGCTCGTGCTGTCTACCTTGGTGTGACATCACTGCTGAAGCCAATCACTGGGCTCTGCAGCTCGTGCCGTCTACCTTGGTGTGACATCACCGCTGAAGCCAATCATTGGGCTTTGCATCTCATGCCGTCTACCTTGGTGTGACATCACCGCTGAAGCCAATCACTAGGCTCTGCATCTCGTGCCGTCTACCTTGGTGTGACATCACTGCTGAAGCCAATCATTGGGCTCTGCATCTCGTGCCGTCTCCCTTGGTCTGACATCACTGCTGAAGCCAATCACTGGGCTCTGCATCTCGTGCCGTCTACCTTGGTGTGACATCACCACTGAAGCCAATCACTGGGCTCTGCATTTTGTGCTGTCTACCTTGGTCTGACATCACCGCTGAAGCCAATCATTGGGCATCTGACATCACCACTGTAGCCAGTCACTGAGCTTATAGGATAATGTTATCCACCTGGGCACAGTCGCTGAGCGCAGTGATTATCTACAGCAGTAATAAGCACCGTTGATGTAACATCACCATTCCAGTCCCAACACTGAGACCCGAGGTGCGGCAGAGAGTCAGCGCTGGTGTGGGGGAGGGATAGTACCTGCTCTGTTTCTTAGTTGACATATTTTAGAGCATTTAGAGGCCACTTTCTTGAAAGTAGAAAACCCTTTTTACCTCCGACCATCATAAAGGAGTCTGTACACTGCACCCATGCAGACATATGTTCTATCCTCCATATTGTTGTATTTTCTTCTAAGCTGTTGGTCCTGGAGCTTCGAGATTTCCCCCCCCCCCAGTCCATATCTTTTCTATTTTGATTTCTCATCCATATACCCACTATGTAAAGAATAGTGAGTCTTTCCACGGATGTAACACGCCATATTGCATGATAGGTGATACATATCTAAACACGTTGGCGGTATTCGTAGGGTGTGATGATAAGCTTGGCATTTGATTACTGGCTACATTTTTCCTGCCTTCTTTCTGTTCACAAGAGAAAGGGTATAGAAGAGCAAAAATGCTTCTTCTAGAAGGTTCTGTGAAGATTATTACAGGCCCTCACAAAGCAGTTAATGAAAGGAAGCATAAAAGTGTCAGGCCGGGAGGTGATGAATGGGCCTGTGGAGCTGATGTCCGTGCAAAGGAGCAAAGGTATTCAAACAGAGGAGCAATTTGTTCTGAGTGATGTCTCCTCTTCAAAGCTGCGGGTTTAACAGCCAGCTGTAATGTGCCATCTTACCCCTCTTCCCCTCACAAAACTTCTGGAGAATTTGGCCGAGGTTTAACCCCTCAAGCCAAAAACACCAACCCGCACTCATTTATCATTGAGGAGCTTGCCAGCCTCAGGCCAGGCCCCATCACCACACTCCGATTTACTAGCTGTACTGTACATTTATGCCATCTACTGATTCAACACAATATTATACTTTTATGTTTTGACTACCGCCACACAAAAAAACACCCACGTAACAGAAAAACTAACGTCTTTATCTTTTCTTTTTCCCAAAATCAATATTAAACATAAAAATAAGAAACTTTGTAATATATCTATCAGAGAAATTGGCTTCTTTCTCAAAATTCCCAATTCACTGACAAAATCTTTCTTCAGTCTTCCCCATTACTGAGATAGGAGATGACAATTGGTGCTCATAAAGTTTTACATAGGAGGGGAAGGAAGACCTAAAGGCAGGTATTCTGCTGCAAGTTCTTCTAAGACCACACTTACAGTTCTCAATAGAACTTTATAAAGACCAACTGCGATCTCCTAAGTGTGGTTTCAAGGGAACTTGCAGCAGAATGTCAATGCCAGCCTCTAGTACCTCCCTCACTCTCCACTCTCTATAAAACTTTATGAGCACCAATTGTCATCTCCAAAGTGAGGTTTCAGGAGAACTTGCAGCAGAATGTCAGTGCCTGCCTCTAGTACCTACCTCACTCTCTATGAAACTTTATGAGCACCAATTGTCATCTCCAAAGTGAGGTTTCAGGAGAACTTGCAGCAGAATGTCAGTGCCTGCCTCTAGTACCCCCCTTACCCTCCACTCTATATAAAACTTTATGAGCACCAATTGTCATCTCCTAAGTATGGTTTCAGGAGAACTTGCAGCAGAATGTCAATGCCTGCCTCTAGTTCCTCCCTTACTCTCCCTATAGATCTTTATTAGTGCCAATTATTATCTCCTAAGTGTGGTTTCAGGTGAACTTGCAGCAGAATGTCAGTGCTTGCCTCTAGTTCCCCCCCCCCCCACTCTCTATTAAACTTTATGAGAGCCAATTGTCATCTCCTAAGTGTGGTTTCAGGAGAACTTGCAGCAGAATGTCAATGACTTCATTGTTTTTATGTGGGTAAAATCGCAACATGCTGCAAATTTCTTCCATCTGAGGCTGCAAAATTGTCTGTAGGCATCCGGACACAGAATGCATAGGGGTCAATGGCACCGCAATCCGGGTGTCAGTGGGAGGAGACGGACGGGCCAAGGTGTCTCTCTCTTTCCCCGTCTGCACATGCGTCTGCGCATCTTTTCTCATCCTGATCAGTATCAAACGTTAGTGTGAAGCCACCCTAACACTATTTTTTGTTTTTTATTTGAAATTTGGCAAAAAATGTCAGAGTTGGTTCATTCTCCGCGCAGTCCGATCACAAGCCGGAGATTATTGTAATGACTTCATCAGACTTTCTAATGGCAAAAGGTGTCCATAGCGCTGGATTTTGGAGTGCGCCCGGGGTGCAGCTGTCGTTCTCTTTCCTAAGTGTGTCCAGATCAGGGGCCTTAAATCAGCATGCCTGCAGTGTTTACGCAGCAATGGACGCGCTGTATACAATTAATGTATACATGTCATAGGACTGAGCCAGCTCTCACTGAGAATTTACAACCTGTATATTATTAGCACGGTTGCTGTTACAGCAGCTCCTGGCTAAAATTCCTGTGAATTATGTCCGTTGCTAACAAATGCGCTGGGATTTAACACACCGCGCTGCTTTGTCTTGACATGTAACAATAAAAGGAATTGTTTATAAATGAAGCGCAATAAACCAAAAGTCCAATCCATATTGGAAATATAAACTGACAGCGATATTTATGAGCTTGCACCGCGCAGCAGACCTGGTCGATGACTAAGAGTTAAAGAGCATTTCCCCCTAAAATAAAATCACGTCCTTGAGTTGTCCTCTTCTGATATTACATACTATATTCAGCCATTTCTGTAATATACTATAATGGAAGGCATGGATCTGTAAGAAAAAGTGCCAACTGCACAATCCTATGAACCGGATCATAAATGGCGCAGAGCTTTATGAGAGCTCGGCCCAAAGGTTCATGCTCTTGAACATTTTGAAATGGATCTTAAATGAGGTCTGAACTCTTTGTAAGGCCAGAAACACAATGAGCGAGACACATGCAAGATACTCGCATGAGTCTCGCATTACTCACCTGGAACAGCCAGCTCCTCTCTGGACAGGAGTGTGGAGCTGTAAAGAAGCACAAGCAGCTGATGCGCTCCTGTCCAGAGAGACGGTGGTTGTTTCTGGTGAGTCATGCAAGACACGTGCAAGTATCTCACATGCGTCTCGCCCAGTGTGTCTCTGACCTTTCGCAGTGGCCAGTGCTAAAGCTAAGTTTTCTCAATTTTCCTCATATTCTGAAGCAGTTTTTGCAATGTCCCTTTCCTTATGTACATTTGCATTAGCTGTGCACATAGCCCTGCCATTCATTGTTAACCATTTTGCTAGTTCACATATCTCATAGTGTTTAGTGTTGCAGCGGATTTCTCTTTAATTTTTATGTGTCTGACCTTAGTCTTACTTATGCATGTCCATGCAGGTGAAATTTGAAGCTCCTGGGCTCCAATGTAACAAAGATCTCTCTTACCAAGTACGACTTCAAACCCCTGGTGTTATCTCATGTCGTGTATCAGCATCGGAGCCAATTGTGACAGCCTCCCCTGAATCCTTGTTTAGCTATGTACCTGTGCAGACATATACCCAGAGTTTTAAACTCTCATAAAGGATTTGTCTTTAGTTCAATGTTCAGGAGCATACTGCTCCCCTGCCTCTCAGTTTTATGTTCGACAGGGGGGCAGTGCACTCTGGATGATTGGGACTTCAGACAAGCTTCATGGACCGAACAGTGTGATTTCCCATCATCAGAGGACATATTGGCACTGGAGATCCTGCCATCTTCAAAGAGCCGGTATGTACTACATTCATTACCTAGGAGACCCAGCTACCACTTATACACTGCAGTGATGGTCTGTAACCTAAGCAATGACCAGTAAACTAAATAAGATGAAAAATCCCTCCATTGTTGAGATTGTTAAGGATTTTTAATAAGAAATAAATTACATAGTTGCTTGTTTTTACATGCACTTTACTATTTTACCCATTTAAGGCCCCCTTTACACCACGATTTTTCGACTGTCAGGCTGTGTCCGGTGCCTTGCAGGAGGCACCGGACACAGCCTGACAGCTCCGGACAAATAGAACTGGAGGGTTAATATGCCCTCCGTCCGGTCCTGTTTGTAGCTGGATGCTGCAGAGCGCAGCTGTCCCCTGCAAAATGGTGCTGAACTACTTCACAGGGGACAGCTCCCTGGTGCTGAAGTTCAGAGTAGCTGATGCTGAACTTCAGCCGCCGGTGTACGGCTCCCGAATCCTCCCGAATCGGGGTAATCTGGCCCCATAGACTCCCATGTTAGGGAGCGCTGGATTGCCCCGGATCCGGGAGGATCCAATTTGGGCTGATTTTTCGCCCCGGACGCATTGCAGCATTTTTGTGTCCGGGAAAAAAATCTGAATACACCCGGATTCTCCCGGACAGATGGAAACCGGATGGCAGATAGCTGCCATCCAGCTCCATAGAGCTGTATTATGGCAAAATCGGGTCCGGGGCTGCCAGGTTCACCCATTTTCCAACTCATTCTCATTCATGTAAGAAAAGAAACCTGACAGCTGTGACTAACATGCAATGTGAACAGGTGCATAACAGAACATGACATATTACAACAAAGAGAGTTGCAGACTGAAATGCTAAAGCATAGAAACCATGAATATAATATAGACATGCATTACTGCTAAGAAAATATATGAAATCTTGAGATATTTAGCATACAAAAATGGCCATTTCTAGAACTGTCCAGTAGCCACGTCACGGCGTATCTCATTACTGGGTTCCTACACTAAGATTAAGTCTCTATATGGGTAAAAAAAGAAACCTCCAACTGTATAGGCGAGTAGGAACCTGATAAAGAGAATAGCGTCATGTGTAAGAAATTGGATACTGCCCAAACTTCATAACCAGAAGGACCAGCTATCTCACAAGCACTTTTATTGTCAATAGGGGACACAAGAACCACCATATTACTATAGGAATAGATAATACATATCCCATCTTCCTCAGATGCCCAGCAGCATAAACCTTGCAGCAAAGGCACATTGTGGGACCTTCAAAAAGACAGTGTGGTTCTCCACCAACCTTTAGATGAATTATGAGAGGAGAAAACAACATGCTCCTCCTGAGATAAGCTCTGCAGTCATTTATCACATGTAATTACTGATAAGGCATCTGACCCCTGCTCTACCGGAGACCTTTAAATAATTCAAACAATGATGCTTATTACTTTTTATCTTGCTATGAGCTCATCAAGATGTGACCTAGGGAGCCTTCCTGTGTAAACTCCATAGTGGCTGCACCTTCAGTTTAGATAAACATTAGCAGCGCCCCCTAGTGGTCTTGTGTGGCACTGCTCTCCTCCTATAGACAATCTAGGTTCAGTATTACATTAGTCCTATCTTCTGGAAGCATAACTTTTTGGATAACAGCTTATATTATATCATGGAAGAACTCTATCCACAGCAACATAACTAAATCTGTTCATTTTCACCTACTTTATAGCAGAAATGATTAAATAAATTAATAATGAGTTTGAAAATGTTACATCTCCCCAAAAATTTTTTTAAGGGTTTCAATTAATCATGTAATGACCACAAATGATTAGAAATTGGTTAAATCAATGGTGTCCTACAAGTCAGCATGCACTTCCGGATTGTCCGCCATGTGGTACCTGTAGGATCACAGCTGCTGCGGAAAAGCCACGTTGCCTAGGTCTGGTTTAAATATCAAGTCCGTGAGAATGTCTAATCAGAGCCAAAATACAAAGAGAAAAAGATGATACAATGTCCGGATCAGCCTGTGCAAGAATGTGAGCGCAGCACTAAATCACTGGGAATCTCAGTGTCGTACGCATGCCTCGCAGTCATAGAATAATGATGAGGATTTATGTGTACAGCAGCATGGACCGCAGCACCACGCCATATACCGTATGAGCAGCTGGACACGTATGCACTATGGCCGCCCATCATACATCATATCAGCAAACGTTACAGCCAATATCTGCCAGAGAAGGGAATTCCAATGTCCCTCATCCCAAATGCATATATTTCTATAAAGTGAGGGGCAGCAAGGCCAGGATGGGGGAAATCAGTCCTGGAGGCAGGGGTAAGGATGGGACCAACCAACTGCTCTGCCAAGAAACATGGCTGTCAATACCCATAGCCAGGGGGTAGATTCCCTCCAGGCCAGTGGTCAAGCAGCAGTTTTGGGCCCCCCCCAGCCATCTATCATGTGGGTCTGGGAGGCCGCTCTGCCCCTGAAGCTCACTGCTCATAGGCCACTGCTGTGTGCTTGCCCCCAGGCCTAAATATGCCAGCCAGCCCCTGCCCATGACCTTCCCTCCTGACCTCCCCATACACATACAGTCTGGCACACTTTAGCCTTATTATTATTTTACTCACTTATATAACGCCATTAACTCCACAATGCTTTACAGACATGATCATCACTGTCCCCATTAGGGCTCATAATCTATATTGCTTATTGGTATGGAGTGTGGGAGAAACTAGAGGAAGTCCCTATAACACAGGGAGAACATACAATCAGCTGCTACATGATGATGAGATCTGATCCCAGGAACTCAGCGCTTCAATGATACAGTGCTAACCACTGAGCCACCGGGCCGCCCTATGGGTACAGCTACTCTGAGGGCAGCAGTGGGGAAGGATGGCAATGTAAGGTATATATGGTAAAACTAGTCTACAAACAGACAAAATGGCCGCTTCTCTTAGGGTTATCCTCTAAAAGCAAACTTTGTCTGAAGACTGGAAAAATGGATAATAAATATTGAATACACTGAGCCATCAGTCATGGAGGATCCAGTCTGATTATAGGAGAACAATCAGAACAATGTGTGGAGTCACCACTAAATACCAGCGCACCTCCGCTGTCATTGGCCAATTGTATACTCATATAAATATACATACATATATGTAGTGTGTGTAAAGAGGTGTGTGTCTATATATATATATATATATGGTGTGTATATATATATATATATATATATATATATATACTGTATGTGTGTCAGTATATATTTATATATATCTTATCACATCTATTGTCCATATAGACTTATTTTGTAAAGTGTGAAATGTTCTTGATCTTTGTTCTGCTGCTGTAATACTGTAATTTCCTCCGGGATCAATAAAGTTTATCTTATCTTATCTTATATAAATATAAGTATATAATTATACACGCTGGAAGAAGGTCTGAGGACCGAAACGTCCGTACATTACCTGAAGGCCAATAAAGGCAATAACATTGTAACCTGAGTGCTGCGGTCCATTTACTGGTCTCTAAGTATATACACATGTATGCATGTATGTATATATAATTATATGTATGTATGTGGGTACATATGTATGTATATGTCCATGTATGTATATAAGTATATATGTGTGTACATATAATTATGTGTACATATATATGTGCATATGTGTGTATGTATGTAAGTATGTGTGTGTATGTCTATCCCTGTTTTGTGTATAGTTTCTTTGTAGTTACATAACAGTAAGTTTATCTGTATATGACCATTTATATACATTATACACCTTTGTCATGAGCATTTCATTTTTGTATATATTCCTATATTTATATATGTATATCTATATATATCTATAGTAGATAGATAGATAGATAGATAGATATGATAGCACAGTGATATCCTCCCTGATTTCTATAGTAGATGGTGTATGTACATGAATCCCTATATTGGTGTGCAGGAGTCGGTCAGCTGTATGTCCCTGTGTCCTCCACGTACAGGTGCAGTTAGCTCCCATCTATCCAGTGGATGAGTTCCTGCGTTTCCGCGCCTGCTCTCCGCCGTTCACACGGGGCCGCGTCCTCCGCCGCTGCAGCACCGGGAGGGTTAAGCCCATCAAGTCTCTCCTTGATGTGCGGCCCCGCCCCGCTCCGCCCCCTGGCGGTGATTGGCTGCCATGTCCGAGCCTTTGAAGTGGTGTTGTGCGCTCTGGGTTGGGTCTCGTAGGCAGAGCCGTGCAGCCAGCTGGAGGGAAGGGAGCACAAGGGGATCTCTGCGCCCTGGACAGCCTCCTCCATAGGAGCTGATCTCTGCCCCTGGACAGCCTCCTCCATAGGAGCTGATCTCTGCCTGGACAGCCTCCTCCATAGGTGCTGATCTTTGCCTGGACAGCCTCCTCCATAGGAGCTGATCTCTGCCCCTGGACAGCCTCCTCCATAGGTGGATCTTGCTGGACAGCCTCTCCGGAGCTATCTCTGCCTGGACAGCCTCCTCCACATGAAGTGATCCTGCTCAGATCACTGGGCTCTAGCCTGGACAGCCTCCTTCCTGCCCGATGAACTGATCCTCAGCCTGGCACCCTCCTCCTGCAGATGAACTGATCCCAGCCTGGTCATCCCTCCTCCAGATGAACTGTGCTCCCCCTGGATCTAACACTGAGCCTCACCAGTGCCTCTCTCCAGCGGCGGCCGCACCATTGGCAGCTCTTGCACCCAGTCACCCCCTGCGCCAGGCGAACAGGCTGCCCATCAGGGTGCTGAAGATGCTGAGTGCACACAGCGGACACTTACTGCACCCGGAGTACCTGCAGCCCCTCTCCTCCACCCCCGTCAGCCCCATAGAGGTAAGGAGCTGTGCCCCCTCCTGATCTCTGCCCTGTGGATTGTACTCAGGACGGAGCCAGGGCTGAGCCCTATTGTGCCCTCCCTGATTCATGTCTGGGTCACATCTTAAGGCTTAGCTCAGCCATTCCTTATGGGATTTACAAGTTGTAGTCTTGATCCTTAGTGTATAGGGCAGACACTGAGTGAGGGATCTGGGGGGCGCGGACCCCTAACTGGGATCTGGGAGTGTGAGATCTGAGAGTGGAACTCTGAGAGTGAGATCTGGGGGTGCGGACCCCTGAGCGTGGGATCTCAGGGTGCAGACCCCTGTGGGGTACGTGGACCCTGATCTGGGGGCCTGGACTTCTAAGTGTGGGATCTGAGAGAGTGAGTTATGGGGTGTGGACCCCTAACTGGGATCTGGGGGCATGGACCCTTAAGTGTAGGATCTAGGAGTGTGAAATCTGGGGGTGCAGACCCTATAAATGGAGATTGCAGTGCGCACCCCTGAGTATGGGATCTGTAGAGTGTGCACCCGAGTGTGGAATCCGGGGGTGCGCACCCCTGTGTGGGGGATCTGTAGGGTGCGCACCCCTGTGTGGGGGATCTGTAGGGTGCGCACCCCTGAGTGTGGGGGATCTGTAGGGTGCGCACCCCTGTGTGGGGGATCTGTAGGGTGCGCACCCCTGAGTGTGGGATCTGGCATCGGTGACCCTATAACTGGAGATTGCAGTCAGGTCTATTGTGATCTGCTCTCTACACACCCAGTAATGTTTGATTTCTGCCAGACACAGCCTTTCATTACTAGGAGTGCTGTGTTTGCATTCCTTGTACTATGTGACTTTGTAATGTTTCCCTTACAAGAGGTGGCTTAAGGTACAAGATTAGGAAGCCCATTCATTGTGTCTCCTTCATGTGGGACGTTCTGATGATTCACCGATCAGACGTCACCTTGTTGAACCCTGGAATAGACAGATTATCTATTCTATCTCAAGTCTGGTAGCCCAGTGTGGGTGTGCGGTTCTGGTAGCCCAGTGTGGGTGTGCGGTTCTGGTAGCCCAGTGTGGGTGTGCGGTTCTGGTAGCCCAGTGTGGGTGTGCGGTCCGGTGATCCGGCGTATTGACATCATTCCGATGAATCGTTTGGTCTGTGGGCTGCTCGTTTCGAGCTGATCTTGGGCCATCTCCTCCACCTTCACATGATTTAGCGCTTCGCTTTATGTCATTTGATGTTCGGAGCTTGTAACCGAGTGAGAAGATCAATAACGTCTCGTGTTCTCGAACTTGTTCTTCCGATCTGCTGCAGTCAATGAGATTTCATAGCTTGATAAAAAAAAAAAAAGAAAAAAATTTCCCATTTTTTCCATTCTTCCTGTAGCTTTCCGATAAGCAAATCTTATTTATTATTTTAATAACGCACACGGGTTCATCGCCGGTGACAACGTTGCCGTTTGCATCAATTGTTAATGGCTTTCATATTTTTAATAGTCTCCTGAGTTTTCCTGTGATATTTTATTTCCACCCACTTTCTAATTAAATTATATTTTTGATCTTTATGGGTTTGTCTTCCTCCCCCCCCCCCCCCCCCCCCTCTGCTCCCGCACCCCGTAGCACCAGCACCCCCCACCCCTTGCACTCCCCCCCTCCTTTTCCCTCCTAGTCAGTTCACGGGCCCCTGTCATTAATCATTCCTTGGCAGTCCCTAATGATAAAGTTTCACGAGATTTATGGCCTGGAAATAATAGCTGGGTTCTGTTGAATAGGAGCAATGGAAAAAAAAAAAAACCATAGGAGCGGTTTAATCAATGTGGTTTATATTTTCTCAGGCCGTTCTCTGATTCGGTCATCCCGAATCTCAATTAATTTACAGAGACATAATTTGGGCTTTGCCTTCACCACTTTGAGTAATGTAGTAGTAACGCTTATTAATATTTAACCATGTGTGTATCGGGTATGATCCTTGATCTGAAGAGCTTGCAATCATTCCCAGACTCTTCTATTTCCACTTATATATCTTTCTTTATTATTTCCAGTTGGATGCCAAGAAGAGTCCCCTCGCTCTGCTGGCTCAGACCTGTTCACAGATTGGGAAGCCGGATCCTCCTCCATCCTCCAAATTGAACTCTGTGACTTCCAGTGGGATAAGTGAGAAGGAGAGCAGCCGTTCCTCCTCGCTGAAGATCGGTGAGTCTCCCCTGGAAGACAAGTCCAGCTTCAAGCCCTACTCCAAGGGAGGAGACAGCAGGAAGGAAAGTAGCTCTTCCAATGGCGGCAGCTCAGATAAGGCTGGATTTAGGGTGCCCAGTGGTTCTTGCCAACCGTTTCCGCCTCACGCGCCATCCCCTTCATCAAGGGTGAGCTCTCCAGGACAGCACTGCGACTCTAAAAATAATGAAAGCCAAGACAAAAAAGAACCGGAAGCCATCAAAATCAGCTCAGATGTGTGCCAAGCCAACACTACTCTGACCAGAGCCAGTACGAGCAACTCCAGTGCCGAGTCCAGCCAAAGTGGAGACGTCACCCCCAGCAGCAAATCGGAGCCACCATCTCTTGGATCAGGCCATGTGGCACCAGTTTCTCCCTACAAACCTGGACACTCCGTCTTCCCTCTTCCACCCTCTGGCATCGGGTATCATGGATCCATCGTGGGTGCCTATGCTGGATATCCATCCCAATTTGTCCCTGGGTTGGATCACACCAAAACAAGCCTGGTTGGAAATCAACTCCCTGGGACTTTAGGTTTGCCAGGGAAGCCGCCCAGCTCCAGTCCCCTGACTGGTGCCTCTCCTCCGTCTTTCATGCAAGGATTATGCAGGGACCCGTATTGCTTGAGCTACCACAATGCCTCCCACCTGGGCTCTAGCAGCTGCTCTACCTGTGTGCACGACCCATCGGCCCTCAAGTCTGGATATCCGTTAGTTTACCCTAGTCATCTCCATTCGGTGCACACCACATTGTCTTCCAGCGTCACCCCTTCTCTGCCTGGTCATCCCCTCTACACATATGGCTTTATGCTCCAGAATGACCCAGTCCCCCATATATGCAACTGGGTATCTGCCAGTGGACCTTGTGACAAAAGGTTTGCCACGTCAGAAGAACTTCTTGCCCACTTACGGACACACACAGCCTTGCCTGGGGCTGACAAACTTTTGGCTGGTTACCCTACATCTGGTTTGGGTTCTGCTGCTTCCTGCCACCTACACCTTCCACCCACAGGGCCTGGAAGTCCTACCACATTGCCGGGGTCTCTGTCTTTAAGGAGTCCACACACTTTGGGACTTAATAGATACCATCCATACGGAAAGAGCCACCTCACCCCCAGTGGTCTCCCTGTGCCCTCATTACCAGCAGGATCTTACTACTCCCCATACGCTCTATACGGACAGAGGTTAACGTCAGCTTCAGCGCTAGGATACCAGTAAATAGGACTCGCCAACCCATAGACTGTATATTTATTTACTGTATGTTAGCTTCAAGCTGGGAATATTAAGTGCATTATTTACAACAACAATCCAATGGTATGCAAACATTCTGTGCCCCAACAGTTCTTTTGCATTATCATGTTGTCTTCCATACAGCCTTTTTGTTTTTTTTCTATGTTTTTTTGTTTTTTGTTTTTTTTTTTCTATTTAACTTTTATTTGACCTTATTTCTCTGTTTTGCATGATACTCATCGCTTAATCCGCCTTTTCATTTATCTCCCCCTTTTTTTTTCTTTCTCTTTTTTTTTTTTTTTCTTTTTCAAAGGAGGTAAAAAAAAACTCCTTCAACCTCCTTTTCTAATTTTGTACAGCTCTAAAAAAAAAAAGTGTATTTTTTTTGTAACGTGTTCTTGGCATGTGGGAACGGGTGGGAGGAGAGAGTTAAAAAAAAATTGCGTTGGTTGCTATCAAAGAATTGGCAAATCTTATTTTGTTTAATAAATGAAAACTTAATTATCCGCACTGTGTTCTTTTAAATGACATTCAAATTTTTTTTATTTTTTTTTTTTATTTGCTTTTTTTTATTCTATTTTTTATTTCCCTTCATGCTTTCTAAAATAGTTTCACATGGGTAACGTGCATAACATTACATGAAAGAAACCTCAATGCCAAAGCGTTCAATAGTACAATATCTGGAATGTATTGATTACAATAAACATTTTTTTTGTCTATTAAAATATTTAGAGATTGTTTATGATTTTAATAAGTGAGCGAAGCCGAGTCGGTGTAAATTAGACTTCTGGCGCCATCTGCTGGTGTTTACTGGCACTGCGCACATTATACATAAGATGCAATTTCTCCCAAATACAACGTTAGAAAAGCAATTAAGTACTACTATGATAAAGGATACAGATTTAGCAGAGCTAAACTAGTATATGGGCAGTTGTAGCAGAGCTGATACGGATGTCTTTAGGACTTGGCTTGGTCTTTTCGTTATTTAGACTTCTAGATGAGAACGTACCGGCAGCGGTAGCTAAATGCCGTTGGGCGCCTTTCGCTATCCATGATGGATCTAGTTGCTCTCCGCAGAATGACAGATAATCTATTGTGGTAATTGGCATGTAAGTAGATGGCATTTTATAGATATCACAGTAGGTATTCCCAGTGATTGAGATGTCACCATTCTCTACGTGACGCGGGGACACATTCACCTAACCTTGACCGCAGCTGATGTTTGCAGAAATGTCTACGGGCCGCACTAAATGGCCATTTGTAAAGAGAGAGAGAGAGGGATAGAGTGAGGGCTTATTATTTGTGTCTCCCGATTACAGTCATGGACTTGGAAGACCTGCTTGTATTATCCAATCAGTCTGTAAGAAAATGATTGTAATGTGGGGACTATATCCATTAATAAATAGGACAGCAGCGCAGTAAATGATGCCTTTTCTATCAAAAATGAAACGGGAATAGTATAGGCATGGACGCTTTCTGTGTGTGTGTGTGTGTGTATGTATATGTATGTGTGTGTATATACGGTGTGTGTGTATGGATTTAATGATACACAATAAATTATAATATATATATTATATATTTGTACATTTAAATAACAGGTCTGGTTATTATTACTGAGTATTCTAAAGATGTTAAGAGCGGAGATTGTCATTTGCTTTGATCATTGAGGGTGGAAACACACTGGCATGAAAAAAAACGGTCCGGGAGAGTTGGACGAGTGACATCCGTTTTTTGATCCATTTTGCATCCAACTGCTATGTGACTGTCCTTCATTTTTCTCAGATCACATCCGTGTGATGTCCGTGTGCAATCCGTTTTTTTTTTTCTCAGCAGCTATTTACTGTATAATCGTTTACAGGAGCATTTTACAGTATTCTCAGCTACAGAATAATATATTATAGTATTTATATATTCATTTATATAGCACTATTAATTCCATAGCACTTTACATTTATCAGTAATGCTGTCCCTATTGAGGCTCACAATCTAAACATCCTATCAGTATGTCTTTGCATTGCAATGATAATGTATCGGTGAAAAAAAAACGGATGGTGCGTGTGCTGTCCATGATTTTGTCGGACCCATAGAGTTGCATTGGCGAGTCTCGCGCGTGAATTGCATAATGTCGCAGCATGTTGCGACTTTTTTTTTCATCCTGAATCTGGATGAGAACAAAGCATGCAGCACTCGCCAATGTACTCTCAGACATCGATTAACATTGGTCCGAGTGCAATGCGATAAAATCACGCATTGCACACGTCCGAGTTTCATGCCACTGCGGCCGTCCCCAAATAGACCTGCTAGAACTCTTGAGTTCTCTTATTCTTACTTTTTCAAATACTTTATAAAAAAAACAAACTGTCAAGGTGTTGGCCATAAGTTAATAAGTAATAATAGCACTACAGACTGTGCAGTTTTGTTTTTTTTCCCCATTTTTCATTTTCCCCTTTTTGAATAGATTTATATAATAAAAATGAAGTTGTATGCCACAAAACACTTCTGTAGAGAAGCTGTGGGGAGAGGTGCACGTATTTGACCCTATTTGAGACATTTTTTTAAAATATATGAAATTCAGGCTTTTTTTTATTATGAAAATGCTGCAAAAACTGAAGAAAGTATAAAAAAAACCAATTCAGCTCTGCTACATCGGCATTTTGTATTAATAATGCAGACCAGTCACTATATATTTTTTAATGCAGTCATAAGAACAGATTTCCCGTAGCGGAAATTACTGTACATCTGAAAATGTAATCTTAATATTAAAGACAAACAGTTTTATGGCACCAAGGCGGCCGAGCCCAGATGTAAATGGCGGCATTATTTCTCATGATTTGCATCTACTGTACTTTCCATGTCTATATGGGAAGAGCCACCGCTATAATGTCTAGTCTGTGTGATGGATGTTCCTAATAGGCGGCACATCTCGTTCTGCAGGTCCTCTGACTTTCACATCAGACGCCACTTAATACACTGCCTAACTGTACACACGTTGTCCTATTAATACGGATCATTTTTATATTGCCACATTAATGCTCGGCCATAATGACATCTGTAGACAATGACTCAGTTTAGTTTTACACCCTCTGTTGCTTTTAATGAACCATTAACACATCTTTTAATTATTGACAATGTCTGTAAAGTGCTGTGGAATATAATAGCGGTATATAAGTCAGAAATAAATATTGCAAAAGTTGCAATATTCTTCATATGTAGCAAAGCTGATCTGGTGCAGCTCCCTGTCATATTTATTAAAACAGGAAAAGCGACCTAACAAACCCAGCACTGCTACATGTGTACCCTGAAATGTACAAACCTCAGGAACTATAACTTGGAAGGGCATAAAGGCAATGTAAGTTCATCAGCCATTGTGCGTAAAAGTCACAAATGATCCTTTACTGGAGTCTAAGGCCCTGTGCCCACGATGTGAAGTTGGTCCGTATTTGGTGCAGAACATTCTTCATCGAATACGGATGTGTATCCTGAAGACCGCAAAGTCTATGAGAATTCACGCTGCGTGTTTGGTAAGAATATGGATGCAGAAAAATCTGCAGCGTGTCAATTATTGGTCCGTTTTTTACAGCGTTTTAGGCTCTCCAGTCATTGACGTCATTATAAAATATGCGACTATCTAAAATCAGACCAAAAATGCGTGATACAGTTTTTGATGCATTTTTTCTGCAAAACAGATGCGGGTTTGATGCAGAATACGCAGCATCGGCACATAGCGAATGGGTGAACATGAGAGCTGGGGTCTTCTATAGAGTAGAAATAGAACATTTTTTTGGCTGAGGGAGTAGAGCCATTTTTAGATTGCAATAAGCCAAAATGGCCTAAAATAACGGAGAACTGGGGAGTTGTATGTCTGGAACTGTGACGAGTGGAACTGGAAGAGGGCTTTAACAGGATCACACAATGCAAGACCCCAAAAATATACAGAGTGCGCCCAAAATGGAGCTACTTGTCCAGTGGGACCCATCGTAGGGAGTTAATGATCTCGCCAATATTACAGAGATTAAAGGGTGCAGCAAATAAAATATCTATTAATGATTGACATCAGGCAGGTCTTCACAACTGATATAACAATTATGACCCTGAATTCTGCAAGCTGACATACATATATGTGATTTATGTGTATATATATATATTATTTTTATTAGTGTGTATATATATATATTGAGCATACACCTGGGGCCATCTATATATTTTGATTAAAGGACAACCAGAGCTACAAAAATGGGTGTGCATTGCTTTCCTCCCAAGAAAACGGCGCCACAGTTGTCCATAGGTTTTGACTGGTATTGCATCACATTAAAATCAATAGAGATAAAAATATTCAAAATTGATAGTGAACCAAACTGTAAAATATGTAAAGTAAGGATGGGGATTAACAATGAAGAAGTGGTAGATGTGGTGTGAAGTCTCCCTGTGCCGCCATATAACGCATAGCTTTCTGCCATATGCCAACCGTTATCATGTTTTAAGTACTTGAAACCTAAGATGACTCCACCTGGCCATTTTCCCTTTCAGACCTTTGACGCTGTATCCAGGACAATCCTCTCAGGAGAGGCCTCCATTACAGGAGACCCTCCACAGACTGTGTCATCACATATTATAGATATCTGGGTACAGTGATGAAGCCATAGATTATAAAAATCACTGCTACATTATCAGCTGCAACTTTGGTAAGCATGATAATGGTAATTGGATCAATAGCAATTTCTTCATATTTTCTTACTATTCTCCATACTTTTGATACTTCTTATAATTAGGGCAGCTGGAAATTTCAGATTTCCTGTCATGGAGAGGAGGGTGGCCATTTGTTGCAATTTACCTCAGAATACTTACAGCTGAGCCAAGGCACTGTTACCTCAGGATGTTATAATTAGTGATTAGTGATGAGCGAATATATTCCTTAGGCCACGTGCACACGTTCAGTATTTGATGAGTTTTTTACCTCAGGATTTGTAGACAAAACCAGGAGTGGAGCAATCAGAGGAAAAGTCTAATAGAAACACCTGCATCACTTCTGTATTTACCGTATATACTCGCGTATAAGCCGAGATTTTCAGCCCAAAAATTGGGCTGAAAAGTGCCCCCTCGGCTTATACGTGATATATACGTAGAGTATACAGGCCGCCCGCCTGCCACCATCAGTATACAGGCGCCCCCCCCATCAGTATCCAGGGCCCCCCCTTGCTGCCCAAACCTGTAAAGTAAGATCATTATGCTTATCCCTGTGGCTGTCCCTGCCGCCGACATCGCGCTCCTCGGTCTTCCTTCTCCGGTGGGCGCAGGCAATGACGTCATTGTCTGTGCGCCAGAGGAGGAAGCCAAAGAAGTCGGATGAACCGGGGAGCGCGATGTCGGCGGCGGGGACGGCCACAGGGATAAGTATAATGATCTTACTTTACAGGTTTGGGCAGCAAGGGGGGCCCTGGATACTGATGGGGGGGGGGGGGGGCCTGAATATTGGCTGGATTACTGGGGTGTGTTACCTGGGCGCTGTTATTACTGGGCTGCTGCTGATATACCTACTGGGGCTGCTGCTATATATACCACTGGGGCTGCTGCTTATATACCACGGTCTGCTGCTTATATACCACTGGGGCTGCTGCTTTATATACCACTGGGGCTGCTGCTGTATATACCACTGGGGCTGCGATATACTCTGGGCTGCTGCTATTATACCTCTGGGGCTGCTGCTGTTATATACCACTGGGGCTGCTGCTGTATATACCACTGGGGCTGCTGCTTATATACCACTGGGTCTGCTGCTGTATACTACCACTGGGGCTGCTGCTGTATATACCACTGGGGCTGCTGCTGTATATACCTCTGGGGCTGCTGCTGTATATACCATGGGGCTGCTGCTGTAACACTGCTGGGCCTGTATATACCACTGGGGAGGCTGCTGTATACCACACTGCTGGGGGCTGTATACATGTGCTGGGGTCCACCCTCGGCTTATACACGAGTCAAAAGGTTTTCCCAGGTTTTGGGGCAAAAGTAGGGGGTCGGCTTATACACGTGGTATGGTATATACGGTAATTATCCACTCCTCGTTTTGTCTACAAATACTGAGATGAAAAAACTCATCAAACACTCAGCGTGTGCACATGGCCTTACTATTCACTACTTGCACGGGTAGTATGGAATTCACGATACTTATTACTCAGCAAGTGTCGCTGGTGCTCGTGAGTGATTTTTCCACCATTATCAATATGACACAAATTGAGAGCTCCCTTCACTACACAAAGTGAGCTGGCACCTCAGTGAGTGCAGATTAAATGTTAGGGTCTCTCTGGGGGGCACTGTTTTATGCAGTGAAAATGGAAAAATGCCCACCATAAGGATTTGCTTCAGTTTTGTGACAAAACTGCACTAAAAAAAAGCATTAGAAAAATAATCAAAAATGCACTATGTGCACAGGCCTAATACAGCCTCCTTTCTGTTACATACTCAGTCCTGTCACTTCTGGTCACATCTTTACACATGGTAAGCGTGCAGTAATGCCATCTCAGC
The DNA here is from genome assembly GCA_033576535.1 of Allobates femoralis. Taxonomy (NCBI): domain Eukaryota; kingdom Metazoa; phylum Chordata; class Amphibia; order Anura; family Aromobatidae; genus Allobates; species Allobates femoralis. The sequence continues at coordinate 108,094,841 of JARQOC010000004.1, forward strand.
CCGTGACCAGCTGCTTGACAGCTCAGTTCTGCAGCCAGTGAGGGGCTGAGTGAACATTTTTTGCCCATTTCCATTATTTCGAGACAACCAGGAATCAGGGACCAGACCATTATTGAGCTAAACTGGCACTTTTTGCACGTTGAAATGGGCCAGTAGGTAGAGACCAGCGGGGTTAGATAAGCCTCAAAATGGGAGCAGCAGGGGATCGGTGAGGCCTAGTCAGGCTCCTTAAATTACACTGGGGAACACAATTTTTTAGGAGTTAGGTCTGACAACTGTTCTTAATTAATTTTTGGATGCTGAATCCAGAAATGATCTCAGTTTTTCTCTATCACGTCAAGTTTTTGAACTATGGGATTTTTGTTTTCTCAAAAATATGTAAACTACTGTACCTAAAAAGTGTTTTTTTTTTTTTTAAATAGTACAAATATGAACAAAAAATGAAATATATAAGAAATAGCATAACAAATATGTTTTTTAACACTATCATGTTTTTTACAATCAGATATTACATGTTTTGTAATCATATAACAAGTCTATTACAGATATCAGGCAATTGTGCTTCTCTGGCAGGTAAGTTGTGGAGGAAAAACTTTACATGCTAGAAAAAAACGGACTTCATTTTTGGAATCAGCATGCCAATTTTAGTATAAATCAGCTGAAAAACCTAACTCAACAGAATTTTTTTTCAAATTGTTCCCAGTGTTATTTATACCTCGGCACAGGACAGCGGCACCTTTGTGATCAGACCGGTATGTGTAACTTACTATGTACAGCTCATTTCTTATATTAAGAATCAGCATTCATTATAGTAGACCGGACCGCCTTGTTAACACATAGTCTGCCAGCATGTCCAAATGTTATATTAAGGTACTTTTGTAATTGATTTCAGCATATTTCTGTTTCTGTCTTGAAAGAAAGACTGCATTTTATGTAAGACTGAGCACCATTAAATATATTCATTATATACAGTTGTGGCCAAAAGTATTGACACCCCTGCAATTCTGTCAGATAATCAGTTTCTTCCTGAAAATCATTGCAATCACAAATTCTTTGGAATTATTATCTTCATTTAATTTGTCTTCAATGAAAAAACACAAAAGAGAATGAAGCAAAAAGCAAAACATTGATCATTTCACACAAAACTCCAAAAATGGGCCAGACAAAAGTATTGGCACCCTCAGCCTAATACTTGGTTGCACAACGTTTAGCCAAAATAACTGCGATCAACCGCTTCCGGTAACCATCAATAGTTTCTTACAATGCTCTGCTGGAATTTTAGACCATTCTTCTTTGGCAAACTGCTCTCCAGGGTGCCTTCTCCAAACTGCCATTTTTAGTTCTCTCCACAGGTGTTTATGGGTGTCAGGTCTGGACTCATTGGTTGCCACTTTAGAAGTCTCCAGTGCTTTCTCTCAAACCATTTTCTAGTGCTTTTTGAAGTGTGTTTTGGGTCATTGTCCTGCTGGAAGACCCATGACCTCTGAGAGAAACCCAGCTTTCTCACACTGGGCCCTATATTATGCTGCAAAATTTGTTGGTAGTCTTCAGACTTCATAATGCCATGCACACGGTCAAGCAGTCCAGTGCCAGAGGCAGCAAAGCAACCCCAAAACATCAGGGAACCTGCGCCATGTTTGACTGTAGGGACCGTGTTCTTTTCTTTGAATGCCTCTTTTTTTCTCCTGTAAACTCTATGTTGATGCCTTTGCCCAAAAAGCTCTACTTTTGTCTCATCTGACCAGAGAACATTCTTCCAAAACATTTTAGACTTTCTCAGGTAAGTTATGGCAAACTCCAGCCAGGCTTTTTTATGTCTCGGGGTAAGAAGTGGGGTCTTCCTGGGTATCCTACCATACAGTCCCTTTTCATTCGGATGCCGATGGATAGTACGGGTAGACACTGTTGTACCCTCGGACTGCAGGGCAGCTTGAACTTGTTTGGATATTAGCCGAGGTTCTTTATCCACCATCCGCACAATCTTGCGTTGAAATCTCTCGTCAATTTTTGTTTTCCGTCCACATCTAGGGAGGTTAGCCACAGTGCCATGGGCTTTAAACTTCTTGATGACACTGCGCACGGTAGACACAGGAACATTCAGGTCTTTGGAGATGGACTTGTAACCTTGAGATTGCTCATGCTTCCTCACAATTTGGTTTCTCAAGTCCTCAGACAGTTCTTTGGTCTTCTTTTTCTCCATGCTCAATGTGGTACACACAAGGACACAGACCAGAGTTTGAGTCAACTTTAATCCATGTCAACTGGCTGCAAGTGTGATTTAGTTATTGCCAACACCTGTTAGGTGCCACAGGTAAGTTACAGTGCTGTTAATTACACAAATTAGAGAAGCATCACATGATTTTTCTAACAGTGCCAATACTTTTGTCCACCCCCTTTTTTATGTTTGGTGTGGAATTATATCCAATTTGGCTTTAGGACAATTCTTTTTGTGTTTTTTCATTGAAGACAAACTAAATGAAGATAATAATACAAAGAATGTGGTTGCAATCATTTCAGGGAGAACTGGTATTATGACAGAAATGCAGGTGGCATACTTTTGGCCACAACTCGTAGATATGGAAATTAAAACTGTTATAATAAACCTATGAAGTTTGGACATTTACTAATTGCACAAAGTGTATAGTGACTATCAAGTGCACATAATCATGACTATTCATAGACTCTACTAAATATTATCATGTCATCATGAAGCACTAGAATTAACTCACTTCCGTTTACGAAGTCAGAGATACAGAAAACAACAGTAACTTTAAGTTTGGTATTCGCAAAATCACGACCTTACATAACAAAAATCATGTGTCCAAGTTTGAGGTCTGGGTGCTGTATATCAACCACTAAGCAGCATCGCTGACTTGGTACATCGCTCTTCCCGCGCAGTCATTGCTTTGTTTTGTCTCTACTTTGGTCAAATCAGCGTTATCGCATGTAGTGTGTACATATAAATGACAACATGCAATCCTCCCTCTCCGAAGGGCTGTACGGCCCCTGCACATGCACTCTGGGTGCTCGGCGGGCAAGGTTTTGCAGAGCGGCCAGAGTCACAGCACCAAAGTCCAGTGGCCCAGGATCAGTCACAGGGGCTTCTGCGGGATGATTTTCCGCAAGGGTAGCAAAGTATCCACTTTGAACAGACATCCGCAGGCAGATCTTCTCTGGTTCAGCCTGAATCTAGACTGCACTGTTTCTCTTCCTGGTAAAAAAAGAGAGGGTGGGGGATTTCCACCCTCTGTGATTGTACAGTCCACTAATGCCCCTGGTGGGCAAGTGCGGACTGTGCACGTTCATTTCAGTGTCAATTTCAATAATACAATCTGAATTATTCACCTCATTACAATAATACCAAAGAATTTGTGATTGCAATCATTTTCAGGAAGAAACTGAGTATTATCTGACAGAATTGCAGGGTGTCAATACTTTTGGCCACAACTGTAGATTATGGAAAATTATATTAGCTGTTATAAAAGATCCTATGAAAGTTTGGGACATTTACTTATATTTGCACAAAGTGTATAGTGAGCTGAGTGCAAGTGGGCACATAATCAGTGACTCTTCCCATAGACGTCTTACTAAATAATTATCCTCTGTTCATCACTGAAAAGCCACTAGAATTAACTCACTTTCCTGCTTTTCAGGGAAGGTCCAGAGTAGAGATAAGCGAACATGAACTTTAAAGTTCGGTATTCGTGCAAAACACAGACCTTACAAAACAAAAATCAATGTTCAAGTTTGGAGTTTGGGTGCTTTTGTATATGCAAACCACTAGAGCGAGCATCGCTGAGCTTGGGTACACTCGGTGCTCAATCCAGCGCAGTCACTTGCTGTGTTTAGCTCATACTTTGGGTAAAATCAGCGTTATCGGATGTAGTGTGTACATATAAATGACAACATCCCATCCTCCTTCCTCCGAAGGGCTTTGTTTATGGCTGACAGTGGACGTATAGCCGAAATGCCCAGTTAGTGACTTCCAATGAGGTTCAGGTCAAGTTTGGGTCCAGGACAGAACTTTATATATATACAGTGCGTTGTGAAAGTATTTGGCCCCCTTGAAATTTTCAACCTTTTACCACATTTCAGGCTTCAAACATAAAAGAAATACATTCTAATTTTTTTGTGAATAATCAACAAGTGTGACACAATCGTGAAGTGGAACGAAATTTATTGGATATTTCAAACTTTTTTATCAAAAAATTGAAAAGTGGGGCATGCAATATTATTCGGCCCCTTTAGTTTCAGTGCAGCAAACTAACTCCTGAAGTTCAGTGAGGGTCTCTAAATGATCCAATGTTGTCCTAAATGACTGGTAATGATAAATAGAATCCACCTGTGTGTAATCAAGTCTCCGTATAAATGCACCTGCTCTGTGATAGTCTCAGGGTTCTGTTTCAAGTGCAGAGAGCATCATGAAGACCAAGGATCACACCAGGCAGGTCTGAGATATTGTTGTGGCGAAGTTTAAAGCCGGATTTGGATACAAAAAGATTTCCCAAGTTTTAAACATCTCAAGGAGCACTGTGCAAGTGATCATATTGAAATGGAAGGAGTATCAGACCACTGCAAATCTACCAAGACCTGGCCATCCCTCTAAACTTTCATCTCGAACAAGGAGAATACTGATCAGAGATGCAGCCAAAAGGCCCATGGTCACTCTGGATGAACTGCAGAGATCTACAGCTGAGGTGGGAGAGTCTGTCCATAGGACAACAATCAGTCACAAATCTGGCCTTTATGGAAGAATGGCAAGAAGAAAGCCATTTCTCAAAGATATCCATAAAAAGTCTTGTTTGAAGTTTGACACAAGCCACCTGGGAGACACACTAAATATGAGGAATAAGGTGCTCTGGTCAGATGAAACCATAATCGAACTTTTGGCCACAATGTAAAATGATATGTTTGGCTTAAAAGCAACACAGCTCATCACCCTCAAAACACCATCCCCACTGTCAAACATGGTGGTGGCAGCATCATGGTTTGGGCCTGCTTTTCTTCAGCAGGGACAGGGAAGATGGTTAAAATTGATGGGAAGATGGACGGAGCCAAATACATGACCATTCTGGAAGAAAACCTGTTGGAGTCTGCATAAGCCCTGAGACTGGGACAGAGATTTATCTTCCAACAAGACAATGATCCCAAACATAAAGCAAAATCTACAATGGAAAAGTTCAAAAATAAACGTATCCAGGTGTTAGAATGGCCAAGTCACAGTCCAGACCTGAATCCAATCGAGAATCTGTGGAAAGAGCTTAAAACTGCTGTTCACAAACGCTCTCCATCCAACCTCACTGAGCTCCAGCTGTTCTGCAAGGAAGAATGGGCAAGAATAGTCGATGTGCTAAACTTATAGAGACATACCCCAAGAGACTTGCAGCTGTAATCGCAGCAAAAGGTGGTGCTACAAAGTATTAACTCAAGGGGGCCGAATAATATTGCACGCCCCACTTTTCAGTTTTTTATTTCTTAAAAAAGTTTAAAATATCCAATAAATTTGACGATTGTGTCCCACTTGTTGATTCCTCACAAGAATTTATATCTTTATGTTTGAAGCCTGAAATGTGGCAAAGGGTTGAAAAGTTCATGGGGGCCAAATACTTTCCGAACTTTCATGGGTCCTCTCTAGTCCTGAGTCTCTGCAGTAGCATGGTAAAATTTTTGAGAAGACTAATTCTGGAAGAAGTGAATGTAGCTGCCAGAGGTGGAAGGAGACTGATTCTATCTAGTGCTATTCAGGGCATAACTTGAGTCTTTTGGCCCTAGACAATTTTTGGCCCAGCTATCCACAATAACAAGCTTGTTGCTTGGATGCATAGGCCCCTCTGTCTCTGCTATTGTCTTTTAATTTATATATTCCCACTTCATAAAAAAAATAACACAAATATATATTTAGTATTCACAGTGTAGGGATTCACGCTCTCAGGTAAGCATTAGGTAGTGTTCACGGAGGCGATGTGGTTTTGGGCCAAACGTGCAGTTTTATTGATTTCATAAAACTCCAAGGGATTGAACAACCAAAACAGACTCTTCTGGGGACAGAATTTTAACAACAAAAAAAATCAGTTCATTCAGCAGTCACATACAGTCATGGCAGCCTTGAAATTATTGCAGAAAATGAAGTATTTCTCACAGAAAATGATTGCAATTACACATGTTTTGCTAGACACATGTTTATTTTCTGTGTGTATTGGAACAACACAAAAAAAACAGATAAAGAAGGCAAATTGGACCTAATTTCACGCAAAACCCCATATATGTGACTCACCGACTGCCGGGTTCTCAGCTCTCAGGTGCTGGCTACGGTCACGGTTCGGTGCCTGAGACTGTAAGGGCCCGGTGGTCAATGTCTGATTAGGGAGTAAATGAAGTAAAGTTTGTTTCGTGACGCCACCTGTGAGTGTCCAGTGATGGCACCGGCGCTGCTCAGACCGCCGGGGTATGTGCGGCAGCTAGGATGGATTCGCCCCCCACAGGATGAGCTGTAGTCCCCGGGGTCGATAGCTACCTTGATGGAATACGGCAGCTCGGTTACCGTGGTAGATAGTGGTATAACAACAGTTCAAAAGGAATACTCGGACACAGTGCTCCTCTGGATGAGTCTTTACTGTTATTCTTGCAGGTCAACGGGTACACACTTTAAACGGTTCAGACCTTCAGGTAACGGACCGGGTGGTCCCAGTGATGGATAGTGTCTTTCCAAAGCTCCATTGTGTCTTTCTATATCTTACTGTCCCTGGTTACTCTTCGCTTGCTTTCGTGCACCGGATCGGGATACTGTAGAGCCTTTAGTGGGGACCCGAGCCGGTGGCCTTCCAACTCCTGATGAGCCCCCTGAACCCCAATGGTGGGTACCCCTCTGGCACAGCCGCGGTAATGGTGGTTGTAGTGATGTGCTGCTAGGAAGCCCTCTATCACTCCGGTTTGCAGTACAGAGATGGACTACTGTGCTGCCTCAGAACCGGTCTCCGGATGGACTAGGCGCGAGCGTCTTTGGACCCGTTACTTGGTACTGGTACTTGGCCCCTTTCACGTCTGGGTCACCGCTTCTCGGTGCCCTCCCTGTTAGAGCTGTGGTTCTGACGACTGCCTTGCACTTGTCTCTCCCACGTTCTAACTTTCTAAACTGCTCTTTCCCCACACTCAACATCTCACACTCCTCCCACCAGGACCCTATTGGCCCTCTGTCTCTGGATGCTGTATGTGGTGTACGGAGCTTTGGAGTTAACTCGTTCATCACTGAGACGGAGAATACTGCACCTTCGGTCAGGGGTGCAGTACCCTCCTGTGACGCACTCGTTGCGGGGCGTCACATATGGGTTGGACAAAATTGTTGCCACTTTTCCAAAATTGTGGGTAAACAACTTTGTTTTAGGACTGTGATGCTCATTCAAACTCAACTGTGGCAAATAACAGATGTGGGCAACATGAAAATCACAGCTGAAACTAAATGAAAAGGGGAGACGTTGACTCAATTTTTGCATTGTGTGTCTGTGTGTGCCACACTAATCATGGAGAACAGATAGTAAAGAGAACTGTCTGAGGACTTAAGAATTAAAATAGTTGAAAAATATCAACAATCTCAGGGTTACAAGTCCATCTCCAGAGATCTTGATGTACCTTCATCCAAGGGGTCAAAATAATCAAGAAGTTTACAACCCCTGGCACTGTAGCTAATCTCCCTGGACATGGACGGCAGAGAAAAAAAAATTATGAAAGGTTGCAACGCAAAAGGATGGTCTGGATGGTAGATAAGCAGCCACAATCAAGTTCTAAAAAAATTCAAGCTGTCCTGCAGGCTTGGGGTGCATCAGTGCCAGTGAATACTATCGTCCACATTTGAATAAAAGAAAACACTATGGCAGGAGACCCACGAGGACCCTTCTGCTTACACAAAGACATAAAAGAGCTAGACTGCAGTTTGCTAAAATTTATGTGAGTAACCCAAAACTCTTCTGGAAAAGTGTCTTATGGACAGATGAGACCTAGATAGAGCATTTTCGTAAAGCACATCATTCTACTGTATATTGAAAATGGTATAAGGCCTACCAAGAAAAGGGTTCTTGACTGTGTGCAAGACATCATGAAATCTGAAGATTCCCAAAGAATGTTTGATCACAATGTAGTGCTTAGTGTCAGAAAGCTGGGTTTGCATCCCAGGCCATGGGTCTGCCAACACAACAATGACCCCAAACATGCTTCAAGAAGCCCCAGAAATCGATGGAAACAAAGCGCTTCAGAGTTCTGAAGTGGCAGCAGTGAGTCCAGATCTAAATCCTAAAGAACACCTGTGGAGAGATCTTAACATTGCTGTTGGGAGAAGACGCCTTTAAATATGAGAGACCTCAAGCAATTTGCAGAAGAGCCCAAAATTCCAGTTGAGAGGGTAAGGGCCACTTTACACAACACCAACTTCTGTGACCAACTTCTGAACAGATCTCTGGTTGCAGTGAAATCATGGACACATTGCTCCATTTTGTAGCTGTGTACAAATGGAACAATGTGTCCATGAGTTCACTGCAACCAGTAAGTTGTTCAGAAGTTGGACAGATAAGTTGGTGTGTGTAAAGTCGTCATTAGGAATCTGTTGATGGTTATAGGAAGCGGCTGATTGCAGTTATTTATTACAAAGGGTGGGGAACTAAATATTAAGATGAGTGTGCAAGCTCTTTTGTCCAGCCCATTATTGTTTTTTTTTGTGAAATTATGTCCAGCTTGCTTTTCTTTCTGTTTTTTGTTGTTGTTGATGTTGTTCCAATACACGCAGGAAATAAACACGTACGGTTTTATGACAAAGCATGTGATTGCAATCATTTTCTAGGAGAAATACTTAATTCTCTGGAAAAGTTTCAAAGGTGCCAAAACTTTCAGCCTGAACAGATCACAGACCATTTTCATGGAGCAAACTTTCCACAAGTAAGGGATACAGTTCTATGAGTTTAGTGTCCTTCAGCTGGAGCTCCAGCAGTTTACAGCACAAAACAGAGTGTGAGCATCTGTGATTGGCTGTTGCCAGTCAGTGCAGTGAATATGCATGAAGCATAATGGTCGGCCCCGGAAGCAGCAGCAGGAAACTGGTATGCCGATCTACCTATTCTACCATTTTATCTTATCTATCTGTCACAGCCCCAGGCCCTGGGGGTACTCGGTCACTCAGGCGTAGGTCTCTGGGGGTAGTCACGGGTAGCGGTGCCTGAGGCCGTGGGCCCGGGGGAAGCAGATAAAAGGGATGGAGATGGCAATAAAATAATAAAATGTCTGTCGTGACGCCACCTGTAGGGGTCCGTGATGGCACCGGCGCTGCTTTGGTCTCCGGGGTGATGTGCGGCAGCTAGATGGAACCGCTCCCTACAGGACGAGCAGGGTTCCCCGGGGCAATTAATGGAGTTTAGGGGAATAGGGTAGCGCGGTCGGTGTGGTGTAGTTGGAAGGAGGGACACGTACACATAAAGTCTTTTGGTACCTTTACTGATATTGTTCACAGGTACACTCGAACGGAGATGAGGTAAACACTTCAGGACTTTCCACAGCAAGCAGGGTTGTAGGCTTCCTTGTGTCTGTTACTCTGCTGGAGTCTGGCAGGCATGAAACCCAGACCAGACTGTTACCTCACTCTCTGTGTGACTCTTCACACCCGGATTTGCTGCACTGAGGGCACTCTATGGTATTCCTGTCTGGCCTAGACTCCGGGCTCTCATTTGGTGGTTCTTAGTTCGTACTTGTAGTCACTGTGTAGCTCGTACCCAGTGACTGGAACTCTGCTAGGGTGAGTTGGTATGACTCCTCTGCCCCTTCTTGTACTCTTTTCTCTCTCCTTTTCCTGTGACCCTTACTCTCAGGGTCTACCGCTTTCTCAGGTGTCTCTGGTATGGGCCTAGCACGACTCCAGTACCAGGTCAGCTCACTCAGCTCTTCACAGTTCTGTAATGTACTGCCTGCGGGCTCTCCGGACGATGGGAATGCAGGCAAGCATGGAACCTCCCCTACAGGCCTGAGGTGATGAAGGATGCTGTGTGTTAGTGAGGCATGCTTGCTGTGTTACCTCTTTCATGCCTAGTGGAAGTCTGTGGATGGCACGGTGACACTGTAAGTTCTGTTGTAAGTTTCCTTTTACTGTAACAGAAAGTCATGCATACAGTTGACGGGTAGTGTCCAGGTGGATTCATGCAATGCAAATTTTCCTACAGAAGCTCCGCGTGTTGCCTCCATTTAGCTAAATGGTTGTGTGCCGTTGCCGGACCCGAGGACAGGCGTTTTCTTCCTCCTCCTTGTCACAGATGGACCGCGCCTGCCGGTAGTGGGGCCCGGTGGTCCAGATCAAATAAAGACGTCGTTAGGTGAACAGATTAGGGGTTAATTTGTTTCGTGACGCCACCTATGAGAGTTCCGGTAACTGTACCGGCGCTGCGGGGCTTCCGGGGGATGGGATGCAGCAAGATGGAACCCTCCCCACAGGCTGAGCGATGATCCCCGGAGCCAGGAGCTGCGCAAGATGTTCTGAGGCAGCTACGGTTACCTTACTGCGCAGAGATGGACAGTTCTTAAGAAGGCACGGACACTGTAAGTCTCTGTAACGGGTTCTTTACTGTAACCAGCAAGCAGTACATGCCATACAGTTGACGGGTAGTGGACCGGGTGGATTCAGCAATGACCAGTGTTCCTCAGAGCTCCGCGGTGTTCCTCCATTCTAGCTAAGTTGTGTGCCGTTGTCACCCAGGATACCAGATCGGGTACAGGGAGGCTGCTTCAATGCCCTACCCATGGTGTACGTTCTGGGTGTTTTGGGGAGCCTTGGGTCCCTTGGTGGGTACACCGCTGGTTAGACGACTGTATTTGGCAGTGGTGGGGTGCTCCTGTAAACCGGTCCCTCCACTCCTCTGGTTCGCATAGAAGTGCTTAACTACTCCTAACTTCGGTACCAGCAAACCGGCTGTAGATGGGCACGGGAGTTTTTGGAACCCGTATGTTAACGCCCGTTGATTGGTTGTTAAAGCACGGAAATAATGGCGCTCAACCGGGGTGATGGCCCAGGGCTGCACGGAACTGTGTGGAGCCCCCCGCTCCTACATTACTCTCCTGCAGACTCTCCTTTTCGTTCTTTTCTTTCTGCACTCACTCTCTACCTACAGCCCACACTCCGCCCACCAGGACCTGATTGGCCCTCTAACATGAATGTGCATGTGGGGTATGGAGCTCTGAATTAACCGTGTCATTGCCTTAGTCAGAGCATATCACAGCTTCAATTTGGGCTGCAATACACTCTTGTGACGCACTCGTTGCGGGGCGCCATACTCCCCCTTGGTGAAATATGCTTGTCCCCAAGCGTCCACACTACCCAAACATTACAGAGATTTTTATATTTTATAACTGGCAATAAAAGTAACACTTTTATTAATAACAGGTATGCATTTTACTTAAGCTGTTGCAAGTAAAAGGAAAAACAGGTTAACACTTATGAAGACCCGGCGGGCGGTCGGCTGTCCTTATTATGAGTCCAGGCTGTAGCCGCCAAGTCGGGTGTTAGCGGTTAAACAGAAACAGAGTCACTGATGAAGTCCAAGCAAGTAAGTCACTTACGCAGGGAACTATGGCGTACCCGTATGGCAAACCACCCATCATGACAAGCATGGCATTATAAGTTATTATGTCCCCTCTGTACAAGTCCGATTGGGATGTCCTCTAGGCAAATGTGACTCGACTTCCCGGCGCCCCACAAACACCTCTCCACATACACCCTCCTCCCTTGCGAACCCCCACCCGGTAGATAAACTGAAGGTGGTGACTCTACCTTCCCGGCGAGTTCATCAGGCAACGGCGGTTGGCGACGAGCCGCGGCATCGGGCCTCCATGTTGGCGCATTCACGGGCTCGCCACTCCTCTCTGCGAAGCTGACGTACATCCTCGTCGGTGCGGCACGGGGTATGGATGTAGCTGCTGCGACGTGTGGGTTGATAGGAAGCTTGTGCTTGGCGGGAAGTCTGGATAGGCACCCGGTTAAACGGCACAGGGGAAGGTGTTGCGGCTGCACCAGACCAGTGTATCCGAGCGGGTTGCTCGGCTGGAGGTCCTCGGTGTCTCCCCAGGCAAATCCGGTGTAGAGGTCCTCAGGAATGCTGTGGGTCTCGTCGTCGTCATCATCTTCCTCTCCCTCGACGATCACATCGGGCTGCTCGGAAGGTGGAGATGCTGGAACAAGGAACTTCCGTACAACGGGGCGGTGGTGCTGCGGATCCTTCCACAGGGTCGTCCTGCAGGGCTTCCAGGCTGCCTGCCTCTTCATCTGTTACCTCTGGTAGTGGTGTCTCTTCCGGTGAACAGTAGGCCTCAGTGTTTGCAAGAGAGGTCTCCAGTCCAGGGAAGAAACAAGCAACAGTCTTTAAAGGGATGGTGAGACTGTTGGTGGGTTCACGGCGGGAACCAGGTAAGTATCTACTTCTTCTGTGGAGCAGGTTGCAAGCTCCGGCTCCAAAGCGGACTCGGCTGCGGTTTCAGGCAATGGAACGGGCTGGACTAGGTCTCGACTGGAATGAGACAGTCTATAGGCTCCGTGAGGAAGCAGGCAGGTGGTAGGTGTTGGGGAGGCTGTGGTGAAACTGGAGATGTCGTCCGGTCCTGGAGTGGCTGTACCCAGTCGGCTCTGCTGCATCGCTCGATGTAGTCTGCTGCCTAGGCTCGCGCTCCAGCTGCGAATCATCCACTCAACGGTTTCTATGAGCCTCACCCGGAGGTCTTGTAGAGCCTCTTGCCAAAAGTCGGGGCTGCCGTCGATAGTGAAGACGGGACCCGGACCGGATGGCCTATGGCTGCTCTGGCCTCCGCCTCGACCTGTTGCATAAGGTCATGGAGTCTGGTGCTGGTCATCTTCTTGGAGGTACCACACCCGTCCAAACCGGTAACCGTTCAGTTCAGGAGCTGGTGAAGAAGACTCTGACACTCCCACTTCATTGGGGGTTTTTGTAGTCCAATTGTGGGAAAAAGTCTTTTGGCCCGCCCCCATGGTTGTTTCGAGCAATCAGGGCGGACAATGATTTTGGCGCCTTTGCTTAGGCCCTCCCACGAAGAGGGGCGGTGGCTCACCCCTGGGCTTGCCACGTGGCGATGTACATGGCGGGGATCGCCATCTTGGGCGCCATCTTGGCCCAATGGTGAAAAGGCGTAAAAGTTCTTTTTGGGACGAACAAAGTCCTTTTTGAAGAAATAAAGTCTTTTTAAAGCACATTATACCCGTTAGGGAACGGGCCTGCTCGTATCCTGTTCGTGAGCCAAATTCTGACTCACCGTGGCCGGGACTCCGGAGGGACAGGCTTTATTCTTCCTCTTCCTTGTCACGGATGGACCGTGCCTGCCGGTAGTGGGGCCCGGTGGTCCAGATCAAATAAAGACGTCGTTAGGTGAACAGATTAGGGGTTAATTTGTTTCGTGACGCCACCTATGAGAGTTCCGGTAACTGTACCGGCGCTGCGAGGCCTCCGGGGGATGGGATGCAGCAAGATGGAATGCTCCCCACAGGCTGAGCGATGATCCCCAGAGCCAGGAGCTGCGCAAGATGTTCTGAGGCAGCTACGGTTACCTTACTGCATCGGAGATGGACAGTTCTTAAGAAGGCACGGACACTGTAAGTCTCTGTAACGGGTTCTTTACTGTAACCAGCAAGCAGTACATGCCATACAGTTGACGGGTAGTGGACCGGGTGGATTCAGCAATGACCAGTGTTCCTCAGAGCTCCGCGGTGTTCCTCCATTCTAGCTAAGTTGTGTGCCGTTGTCGCCCAGGAATACCAGATCGGGTACAGGGAGGCTGCTTCAATGCCCTACCCATGGTGTACGTTCTGGGTGTTTTGGGGAGCCTTGGGTCCTTGGTGGGTACACCGCTGGTTAGACGACTGTATTTGGCGGTGGTGGGGTGCTCCTGTAAAGCGGTCCCTCCACTCCTCTGGTTCGCATAGAAGTGCTGAACTACTCCTAGCTTCGGTACCAGCAAACCGCTGTAGATGGGCACGGGAGTTTTTGGAACCCGTATGTTAACGCCCGTTGATCGGTTGTTAAAGCACCGAGTAATGGCGCTCAACCGGGGTGATAGCCAGGGGCTGCACGGAACTGTGCAGAGCCCCCGCTCCTACGTCACAAGTGCAATCTGATGTTTTATCAGATTGCACTCGCATATCATTTCCACAGATGTGAACACACATAACAGTGGGAAAAGGAGAGGCAGGCCAGCTCCCGACACTAACCTGTGTCTGTTACCTGATCTATATGGGTCCTTCACCCTTCACCAGGGGCTGGCTGGCAAATTTTGGCCTGGGGGGCAATCACACAGCAGTGGCCCATGAGCAGTGAGCTTCAAGGGCAGAGCGGCCTCCCAGACCAACATTACAAATGGCCAGGCGGCCCCAAAACTGCTGCTTGACCACTGGCCCGGGGACATTTGCCCTCCTGCCCATCACTGCAATGTGTCTAGTTCCTAGCTGTCCCTGCACCCACCCTGGATAGTGCAAAGGCCTGTAAGTGGACTACACTGTGTGCAGAATTATAGGCAAATGAATATTTTGATCACAGGATACTTTTTAAACATGTTGCTCTACTCCAAACTATATAGGCTTGAGAGCCAACTACTAATTAAGTAAATCAGGCGATGTGCATCTCTGTAATGAGGCGGGGTGTGGTCTAATGACATCAACACCGTATATAAGGTGTGCTTAATTATTAGGCAAATGCCTTCTTGGAAAAATGGGTCAGAAGAGAGATTTGATGGGCTCTGAAAAGTCCAAAATTGTGAGATGTCTTGCAGTCTTGTAATTGCCAAACATTTGAAGCATGATCACCGAACAATCAAGCGTTTCATGGCAAATAGCCAACAGGGTCGCAAGAAGCGTGTTGGGCAAAAACGGCACAAAATAACTGCCCATGAATTGAGGAAAATCAAGCATGAAGCTGCCAAGATGCCATTTGCCACCAGTTTTGCAATATTTCAGAGCTGCAACGTTACTGGAGTATCAAAAAACACAAGGTGTGTTATACTCAGGGACATGGCCACAGTAAGGAAGGCTGAAAAACGACCGACCACCTTTGAACAAGAAACATAAGATAAAACGTCAAGACTGGGCATCTGGGCCAAGAAATTTCTTAAAGAGGACCTGTCACCAAACCAGGCATGGTGATCTAATTACAGCACTGGGTACAGCATGTCTGCAGCATCCAGACAAGGGGTCACCCAGCACTTGAGCAGCCCTGTACCCCGTGATCATACAGTTAGAAAACTTACATCCTGCAGCCACTAAGGAGGTGGCTAGGGGCTGTAGCCAAGGGCAGATTCACACCCCCTGCCTGTGTAATCTGCCCACCGCTGCCAATCATTCTCTCCCTGTCTGCAGCATTTAAACAGTTTTTTTTCTCTCTCCCAGAAAGTCTGTTAGCCCCACCCCCTGAGGGATGGGGCTAAACGGAGAGAAAGAAAAACTCTGTTTAAATGCTGCAGACAGGGAGAGAATGATTGGCAGCGGGTGTGAATCTGCCCTTGGCTGCAGCCCCTAGCCACCTCCTTAGTGGCTGTAGCATATAAGTTTTCTAACAGTATTATCTCGGGGTACAGGGCTGCTCAAGTGCTGGGGGACCCCTTGTCTGCATGCTGCAGACATGCTGCATCCAGTGCTGTAATTAGATCACCATGCCTGGTTTGGTCACAGGTCCTCTTTAAGACTGATTTTTCAAAGGTTTTATGGACTGATGAAATGAAAGTGACTCTTGATGGGCCAGAGGCTGGATCAGTAAAGGGTAGAGAGCTCCACTCCGACTCAGACACCAGCAAGGTGGAGGTGGGGTACTGGTATAGGCTGGTATCATCAAAGATGAACTTGTGGGACCTTTTCGGGTTGAGGATGGAGTGAAGCTCAACTCCCAGACCTACTGCCAGTTTCTGGAAGACAACTTCTTCAAGCAGTGGTACAGGAAGAAGTCGGTATAGTTCAAGAAAAACATGATTTTAATGCAGGACAATGCTCCATCACATGCATCTAACTACTCCACAGCGTGGTTGGCTAGTAAAGGTCTCAAAGAAGAAAAAATAATGACATGGCCCCCTTGTTCACCTGATCTGAACCTCATAGATAACCTGTGGTCCCTCATAAAATGTTGCAGGGGATCACCAGGCTCCTCCCTACCCGTGTCACTACGGCATATGTGGCGCCCCGCAACGAGTGCGTCACAAGAGGGTATTGCAGCCATAAATGCAGCCGCAATATTCTCTGAACCAGCAGTGATCTGGTTAACTCAGAAATCCAACCCTGCATGCATCACCTAGAACAGAGGGCCAATCCTAGGTCCTGGTGGGTGGAGTGTTAGGGAAGTGTAGGAGAACAGACCCTTAGTCTAGTCATTAGGAGAAGGGATCTAGAACTTGACCTGAGCAGTCTAGAACTTGGAGAGGAGCGGGGGCTCCGCACCCCGTGCAGCCCCCGGGCCGTCACCGGTCGGGTGTCATCACCTGAGGCCTTACCAACCGGGAATGGGCATCATCACACGGGTTCCCAAAAGACTCCCGTGCCCACAACCACAGCCGGTTCACTGGTACCGAAGCTGGCAGCAGTTCACCTCTGCTACGCGAACCAGAAGCGTCGAGGAGCAGCTTCACAGGAGCACCCCACCACCAGCCAACTTCCAGTCGTCTAACCAGCGGTGTACCCACTGAGGGATCCAAGGCTCCCCAAAACATCCACAACGTACATCTTGGATAGGGCATTGAAGCAGCCTCCCCGTACCCGACCTGGTATTCCTGGGCGACACTGGCAACTACTTAGTTAGAATGGAGGAACACTGCGGATTTCTAAGGGACACCATCACTGCTGAGTCCACCCGGTCCACTACCCGTAAACTGCATACCATGTACTGCCTGCTGGTTACAGTAAAGACCCGTTGCAGAGACTTTCTGTGTCCGTGCTTCCTTATGAACTGTCCGTCCGCACTACAAGGTAACCGCAGCTGCCGCACAACATCTTAAGCAGCTCCAGCCTCCGGGGATCACCGCTCAGCCTGTGGGGAGCGTTCCATCTTGCTGCTGTCCATCCCCCGGAGGTTCCGCAGCGTCGGTAGCCCTTACCGAAACTACTCATAGGTGGCGTCACGAATAAATTAAAAACCCCTTTAATCTGTTCCACCAAGACGTCTTCAACCGTTTTGATCTGCACTACACCGGGCCCCACTACCGGCAGGCGCGGTCCACCCGTGACAAGGAAGAAGGAAGCATCGCCTGTCTAAACCGGAGTCCCGGCCGCGGTGAGTCAGATAATGGCGTCACGAACAGGATACGAGCAGGCCCGTTACCTAACGGGTATAATGTGCTTAAAAATGACTTTATTGTCTACAAATTGGACTTTGTTCGTCCTAAAAAGAACTTTCCCGCCTTTTCACCGTTTGGGCCAAGATGGCGCCCAAGATGGCGTTCCCGCCACAAGAATCCGCCACGTGCAAGCCCAGGAGTGAGTCAACCCCCCCTCATCGTGGGAGGGCTAAAGACAAAAGGCGCCAAACTCTTTGTCCGCCCTGATTGCTCGAATCAACCATGGGGGCGGACCCCAAAGACTTTTCCCACGATTGGACTACAAAAGCCCAGAGGAAATGGGAGTGTTACAGACGTTCTCCACCAGCTCTACCAGAACGCTTACCGGTTGAACGGGTGTGGTTTCCCTCCGAAGAAGAGAATGGCCAGCATGAGACTCCAAGACCTAATGCGGGAGGTCGAGGCGGAGGCCAGAGCAGCCATCGGCCAACCGGGTCCGGGTCCTGCCCTTACCATAGACGGCAGCCCCGACTTCTGTCTAGAGGCTCTACAAGACCTCCGGGTGCGACTAATTGAGACTGTGGAATGGACGATTCGCAGCTGGAGCGCGACCCTAGGCAGACGACTACACCATGCGATGCAGCAGAGCCGACCGGGTACCGCTACTCCAAGCCCAGACGACGTCACCAGCTTCTCAACCGCCTCACCGTCGCCTACCACTTGTCCTGCTTCGTCACCAGAGCCAATCGACTGCATCATTCCGGTGGAGGCCACAGCTCGACCCGTTCCAGCGATTAATACCGCAGCTGACCCCGTTCCTGAGCCGGAGCTTACCATACGCTCCATGGAAGAACTTGACCTTTACCAGGTTCCCACCGAGGAACCCGCGACGTGTTTCGCAAATACAGAGACAGTCGCCTGTTTCGTCCCCGTACCGGAGGCTTCCCTTGCAATTGCCGAGGCCTACCTTGTAACCGGGATTGAGACCCCTCTGCCTACAGTTACAGATGAAGAGGCAGGCAGCCTGGAAGCCCTGCAGGACGTCTCTGTGGAAGGATCCGCAGCACCACCGCCCTGTTGTACAGAGGAACCAGCTTCAACATCTCCAGCCATCAAGCAGCCTGATGTGGTCATCGAGGAAGAGGTCGAAGAGGATGACGACGAGACCCGCAGCACCGCTGAGGACCTCGACACCGGGTTCGCTTGGGGAGACACCGAGGAACTTCCTACCGGGCATACAGCTCGGGTACACTGGTCGGGTGCAACGCTGACACCTTCCCCTGTGCCATTCCACCGGGTGCCGGTCCAGACAGCCCGCCAAGTTCAAGCTTCCCGCCAAACCACCAGCTCCAATACTCATCTCTACACCCTGAGCCGTAACGACGGAGATGTACGCCAGAGACGACGAGAGGAGTGGCAAGCCCGTGAACGCGCCAACATGCAGGCCCGTACCGAGGCTCGCCGCCAACCGCCGATGCCTGAGGAACTCCGCCGCGAAGGTAGAATTTCCACCTTTAACTTACATACCGGGTGGGGGTTCGCTTGGGAGGTGGGTTTGAATGAGGAGGTGTTTGTGGGGCGCCGGGACGTTGAGTCAAACTTGCCGAGAGGACATCCCGATCGCGACCTATACCGGGGCGATGTAATCACCTATGAACGCTATGCTTGTCCAGATGGGTGGTTCGCTATCCGGGTACGCCATCGTTCTCCGTGCCAGTGACTTTAAGACTTGAACTCATTCAATGACTCTGTTCCTGTTAATCACTGTCTGTGCGATCTTGCGGCTACAGCCTGAACTTTTATCCAAAGGACAGCCGACCGCCCGCCGGGTCCGCACCAAGTGTTTACCTGTTTATTTTATCTACCTCACTTTTATGCCATATAATGACCTGTCATTAATAAAAGTGTATTACCTGTTATAAAATATAAAAACCTCTGTAATGTGGGTAGTGTGACGCTTGGGGACAAGCGTATTCAACCAAGGGGGAGTGTGGCGCCCCGCAACGAGTGCGTCACAAGAGGGTATTGCAGCCATAAATGCAGCCGCAATATTCTCTGACACAACAGTGATCTGGTTAACTCAGAAATCCAACCCTGCATGCATCACCTAGAACAGAGGGCCAATCCTAGGTCCTGGTGGGTGGAGTGTTAGGGAAGTGTAGGAGAACAGACCCTTAGTCTAGTCATTAGGAGAAGGGATCTAGAACTTGACCTGAGCAGTCTAGAACTTGGAGAGGAGCGGGGGCTCCGCACCCCGTGCAGCCCCCGGGCCGTCACCGGTCGGGTGTCATCACCTGAGGCCTTACCAACCGGGAATGGGCATCATCACACGGGTTCCCAAAAGACTCCCGTGCCCACAACCACAACCGGTTCACTGGTACCGAAGCTGGCAGCAGTTCACCTTTGCTACGCGAACCAGAAGCGTGGAGGAGCAGCTTCACAGGAGCACCCCACCACCAGCCAACTTCCAGTCGTCTAACCAGTGGTGTACCCACTGAGGGATCCAAGGCTCCCCAAAACATCCACAACGTACATCTTGGATAGGGCATTGAAGCAGCCTCCCCGTACCCGACCTGGTATTCCTGGGCGACACTGGCAACTACTTAGTTAGAATGGAGGAACACTGCGGATTTCTAAGGGACACCATCACTGCTGAGTCCACCCGGTCCACTACCCGTAAACTGCATACCATGTACTGCCTGCTGCAGGGGCGGACCCAGACTGTAGTGGGCCCTGGTGCAAGAAATTTTTCGGGGCCCCCCACAGCCTAATATATACAGTCCATTACAGCCTAATATATACAGTTCAGCACAGCCGCCAGGTAATATATACAGCCAAGCACAGGCTCCAGGTAATATATATAGACTAGCACAGCCTCCAGGTAATATATACAGCGCAGCATAGCCTCGTATAACATATATTGCCCAAGACAGCCTCAAGGAGGATATATACATACTAGATGTGTGCCCGATGCGATCACATTGGAGGGCGAGGATTGGTGCGGCGGCGGGATGCAGGGGGCGGCTAAGTGGACACACACACACCTACACGCACAGAAGGGGGACGGAGGAGAGAGAGGACAGAGAGGGACGGAGGAGAGAGAGGACAGAGAGGGACGGAGCAGAGAGAGGACAGAGAGGGACGGAGCAGAGAGAGGACAGAGAGGGACGGAGCAGAGAGAGGACAGAGAGGGACGGAGCAGAGAGAGGACAGAGAGGGACGGAGCAGAGAGAGGACAGAGAGGGACGGAGCAGAGAGAGGACAGAGAGGGACGGAGCAGAGAGAGGACAGAGAGGGACGGAGCAGAGAGAGGACAGAGAGGGACGGAGCAGAGAGAGGACAGAGCGGGACGGAGGAGAGAGAGGACAGAGAGGGACGGAGCAGAGAGAGGACAGAGAGGGACGGAGCAGAGAGAGGACAGACAGGGACGGAGCAGAGAGAGGACAGAGAGGGACGGAGCAGAGAGAGGACAGAGAGGGACGGAGCAGAGAGAGGACAGAGAGGGACGGAGGAGAGAGAGGACAGAGAGGGACGGAGGAGAGAGAGGACAGAGAGGGACGGAGGAGAGGACAGAGAGGGACGGAGGAGAGAGAGGACAGAGAGGGTAAGTTACATGAATGTGCATCCAAAGCTCCTGTTTCACTGACACTCAGGAGCCGGCCGGCTGCTTCTTTGCACAACGGGGCCCCCAAGCACTGCAGGCCCCCCCCCCGACTTCAGTAGTTATGCCCCTGGGTCTCCTATCCTGGTGTATAGGTTCCCCATTCTGGTATATACAGTATATCTCCCAGTATGGTAAATATGTCCTCCAACCTGGTATATATGGGCCCATACTGGTATATGTCCCCATCTGCACACTGGATATATAATGCACTGTATTGATCACACCTGGTGCTGCCTACAGGACATCACATATATATGGAGCCATATAAAATAATATGTGATGTCCTGTAGGTTCAGATGTGATCAGTCAGTGCAGGGCTCTGTATACTGGGGTCTGTGGTATCTGCTGGGGTCATAGTGATTTATTGCAGGAGTCTGCTCTTTCCTGTAGGTCGGGTGATGCTGGAGCCGATAATCCAGCACTGACAGCCCGACCTGATCTGCCACAGACTCCTGCAATCACTCTGATCCCCAGCAGAGCAGACCCTGACCAGGACTGAGGAGCGTCCTGCTGCCCCACACCATGATTAATGACCTCCTGCTTACCAGCATCTTCTGAGGTCTAGTCCATCCACAATCTGCTCTCCGGGAGGCTGAAGGAGCAGGTGAAGTGTCCCTCTGCAGACCCCGTCCACACAGTGTGCAGGGGGCCTGTCTGCAGCTGCTGATGTGATCTGCGAGCAGCCTGGCGGGAGAATAGTTACATTCTAATACACAGTGCGCTCCCCAGGCAGCTCCAACAGCTGATATTGGTGCGCCCCCTGCACTCCCAGGCCCAGTCCCGACCGCTGCGACTGTGATTGTTGCACCCACAGCAGTGGAGGCAGGGGCCCGTGCAAGGCGCGGGGTGGGGGTGGAACCGCGGCACCGGACCCGCGGCTGGAGCCTTGGGGGCCCCCTAACCGGCCAGGGCCCTGGTGCAGCTGTAATTGCCCACAGGTAACGGGATACGCAAGGACTGCACGGAACACAGAGGGTTAAACAAATGCAATTTTAATGCAACTGAGGGAAAAGAAGGGGAAGGAGCGGGAAGGTGTGCAAAAGTAAATACAATACATATAACCACTGTGCCTAGTCTGCAGCGAATGCAAGGTCTCTGAATGTCTGAAGAAATGCAAAGTCTTTATCAAGCGAGACGCAGAGTGTTTGTTTTCTTTCTATTCCTTGTATATTGAACTGCAGAGTCTTTTCCTATCTGTCCCTAACTAAAACAGTGTGCACACTTTACTACAAGTTTTACTGTGAGGTACCTCGTTGCCGTTGGGGCCCATAATTCGCTGACAGGCGTGTGGAGTGCAGTCAGTCTTGGATCTCTGTCCTGGATCTCAGCTTGCATGTGCCGTCTGGCCCCTGACTCGACATCCAGTCTCTTTAGGTCTGTCTCTCTCTGCAACACACATGGAAGTGCTTTTTTCTCCTTCAGGAGACCCACCCATCCATCTCCTGGACTGTTCCATGTCATTCTCAGCAGCAGGGGGTTTCTCTGCTATCCTTTCCTTTTTGGCAGCAGGTGGCAGTATAACACAAAGAAGAGTCCACAAAACATTCCTTCAACCATATATATAAATGTTAACAGGTCTTACATTTCCCCCCCTCTTTAACATCGGCCGTCCCGGCCGATACTCTCTTGGGGCCCTCTGCACAGGAACACACGATGGCAACCTCTGCCGTGCTTTACAACCTGTTGCCTGGGAGTCAATGTCTTACAACCGACTCCATTGACAGAATACACAAATTCATCTGCCAAGTACCGATCAGGGGGAATACCAGCATTAGCCCGTTCAGTCCTACGTGGAGGTACGGCTAATTCACCAGATGCTGGTGCAATAGCAGGGAGTACAATATCCTCGTCATCATCTCTGGAGATTGGTGGCTCATGCTCTGCAGGGGTGGCACCTGCATCTTGAACGGATGGGAGGTTGGACCCTCCCCAGTCTGTTGGGTTGGACGGGGCCCGCCACCATTCTTCATCGTCAGAGCCCTCCTCGAGAGTAGCAGAAACGGGCACGGGCACAGTCCCCGAGTCGCTTTGTCCGGTC
The DNA here is from genome assembly GCA_033576535.1 of Allobates femoralis. Taxonomy (NCBI): domain Eukaryota; kingdom Metazoa; phylum Chordata; class Amphibia; order Anura; family Aromobatidae; genus Allobates; species Allobates femoralis. Next base: position 108,117,820 of record JARQOC010000004.1, read on the forward strand.
CTGTCTTCTGAATAGCAGGGCCTCAGCATGTTACGATGCAGGATGAGGGTGCCACCTCCCCGCTCGCTTCTCACTTCGTACACTGGCCCATTGGGAGAGACTCTTCTGGTCACAATGTACGGCTCTGGTTTCCAGCGCTCACTCAACTTGTGTCTCGGGTGTTTCTCTGCAACTAGCACTCTGTCTCCTGGTAAGAACGGGGCCTCATGTACAGGTTCCTGCCGGGGGTATATCTTTTCTTGCAACCGCTTGGTGACAATTCGATGGATAGTCTCCAGCCGTCGACGGTGACAGTCAACCCAAGACCCTACGCTCTGACTTTCACTGATCTCGGGTGGAGCCAGGTTTAGTTCTTCAATGCCTCTTCCGGCTCTTCCGAACAATAGCACGTATGGGGCGTACCCAGTGGTGGAGTGGACACGGTTATTGTATGCCCATACGAGTTCTGCAAGATAACTGGGCCAGTGATTCTTACGATCATCTTCCAGTGTGCGTAACATTTGTAGGAGGGTCCGGTTAAACCTCTCGCAGGCTCCGTTGCCCTGTGGATGATAAGGCGTGGTTCTTGACTTTTGCATCCCGTAGATCCTTTGCAGTTCTCTCATGACACTGCCCTGAAAGCAGGCCCCTTGATCAGAGTGTATCCTTTTAGGGCAGCCGTATACCCGGATAAAGTCATCACTGATGGCTCGAGCAGCCGATTCAGCCGTCTGATCTCTGGTGGGCGTCACCACCGCAAATTTTGAGAAGTGGTCTGTCATCACAAGGCAGAACTGATAGCCCCGGTGGGAGTGGCCAATCTTCAGGTAATCGATCATAAGTACTTCCAATGGCTCTTTGGTGACAATGGTCTGTACTGGTGCTCGCTGTGGGAGAGCTTTATTTAACTCGCAGGAACGGCACAGTTTACAGGCCTTCTCCACTGCCCGAAGCATCTGAGGACAGTACACTATTCTTTGCAACCACTGGTAAGTCTTGTCCGGCCCAAAATGGGCTCCTCTCTCGTGCGCTTCTCTGGCCAATGGTACTGCCATCTTCTGGGGTATCACCACTTGCCACCGTACTTCCAGCTCCGTAGCTAGGTGCACCTTCCGATACAGCATCCCTTCTTGCACCGATAGCTTGTCCCACTGGCTGAGAATCTGTAGGGCCGTGTGTGACAGCATGGCCCGTATTTCCTTCCTAGGCTTACGCTGCCGGATCACCCACTCTTTCACTTGAAGCAGTTCTGGATCAGATGACTGGATCTTCACCCATTCCTCTCTGGTTTGGCCAAGCAGGCGCGATGTTGTGCCCGACGTAATCTCCAGTATACAAGCCTCCACCACTTGGGCAGTGAATTTACTGAAGTCTGGAATTTCGTCTTCCTCTAACTGCTCGTCTCTTTTCCCCACTGGGGCTTCTGTGGTAACACGAGAGAGGGCATCCGCATTCTGATTTTCGTGCTTGGAACGGTACTGCACATGATAATTATATCTGGAAAGTCGTGCCAACCACCTCTGTTCCATTGCCCCCAGTTTGGCGGTGGAGATGTGAGCCAGTGGATTATTATCCGTATAGACTTCAATCTGAGCTCCCATGAGATATTCAGAGAACCTTTCGGTTATTGCCCATAGTAGTGCCAGTAACTCCAGACGAAAAGAACTATAATTCTCAGGATTGCGTTCGGCTTCTCGCAACGTCCGACTTCCATATGCAATCACCCGTTCAATACCGTCCTGTACCTGGGCCAGTACTGCACCCAGACCGTAGAGGCTCGCGTCTGTATATAACCGAAAGGGGAGTTTGTAGTCTGCATAGGCAAGCACAGGGGCGCTGACCAAGGCCTCTTTTAGTCGGTGTAAGGCTTCTGCTTGTCTTGGTCCCCAGCAAATTTTCTGTACCTTTGGTCCTTTCGCAGTTCCTCGGAGCAATTCATGCAAAGGTTCTGCCTCCTTCGCGAAGTCCTTGATGAAGCGACGGTAGTATCCGGCCAGTCCCAGGAAAGCTCGAACTTCTCTCACTGTGCTGGGTGTGGGCCATTGTAGCACTGCTCTCACTTTCCCATCGGACGGCTGCACGCCAGCCTCCGTCACCTTGTGCCCGGGATATTCAATCTCTTTTTGAAAGATCCGGCATTTTTTTGGTTTCAGTTTAAGCCCATGGTCCCGTAACCGTTGAAACACTTGACCCAGTTGTTCGAGATGTTTTTCGAAGGTTGCAGAGTACACTACGATGTCATCCAGATAAATCAACGTGGCTTCAAAGTTCATGTCTCCAAGGCAACTCTCCATGAGGCGCTGAAAAGTTCCTGGGGCATTATTTAGCCCAAACGGCATGCGATTGAACTCGAAGAGTCCCATGGGCACAATGAATGCGGTCTTGGCCTTGTCTTTCTCTGCCACAGGGACCTGCCAATATCCGCTTGCTAGATCAAGGGAGGAGAAGTAGCGTGCCTTTCCCAGCGCAGACAGGGACTCCTCTATCCGGGGCAGAGGATAGGAATCACGAACTTTGCATCCATTAAGCTTGCGGTAGTCAACACAGAAGCGAGTAGACCCATCCTTTTTCTTGACCAGCACGATTGGGGCAGCCCATGGACTCTGACTCTCTCTTATCACCCCGCTCTTCAGCATCTGTGCCAAGAGCTCCTTCACCTCTTGGTAATATTTTGGGGGTATTTGTCTGTACCTTTCTCTGATCGGTGGTGCATCTCCTGTGGGTATTTCATGCTGAATCTTGTCAGTACAGCCGAAGTCTTCTGCCTGACGGGAGAACGTGGCTTGATTCTCCCAGATGAAGTTTTCTATGACCTGGGCTTGTTCTGAAGCGAAGGGGGTCAGGTCCACTTCCATCTGTCCTATGATAACTTGACTGTTCCACTGATCAGTGGGCTTCTCTTCTCTCTCTATAGAAACAGCCAAAGTCCAGGTCTCCCCTGCCATGGGCTTCAATTCAATCAATTCTGCGTTCGCCACCTCTTCAGGCGCCAGGTAGACATGGGCCAGAACAACTCCCGAGGTCAAGGTGTAGGCCTGTTCACCGGTGTTCACGCAACGGAAAGGGACTCTTCCATTTCTTACTGTTGCTAAAGTGCGAGGCACCAACGGTTCGTCTCCGTTCTCTTCACCACGGTAAGGTTCTACCAACACCTCCATCCCCTCGAGCATACGATGGGCCCCGACTGGCAAGGTGAGGACTGTCTCCCGATTTGGAGGTAGAGTAATTGTTGTCTGTCTTGGGACTCGAACCTTCCCCACTGGGTAGCGGCTCCCACCATTCCTCCACAGCCCCCTGGCACGGATAAGGTGTTGGAAGACCTTTTGAGCAGGCCCGTTAGCAGCAGTCATTTTCCAGTAATCACAGCCTTCCTTGTTGAAGAGCAACTGGTCTAGTTCCTTCAGGATGTTCATGCCTACGATAGCCGGCACTTCTCTGTCATACCGGCCCTCCGTTAACACGATCCCTTTTTGGCCTAAGTTCTGACCACAGGCACGTATGTTCATCCACACGACCCCTACAACCGGAATGGGAAGATTATTCGCAGCCTTCAGTCTGATATGTGTCCTCTTATCAATGGATACAGTTTGTCCAAAGTGTTGATAGAAGAACTGTTCTGGCATGGTGGTCACTTGAGACCCAGTATCCATCAGGCATCTTACTGCTTTCCCTTCAAATTCGGCCGTGATTGTGGGCGTGCTGGCTGCTATATCTTCAGGGCGGTTGTTTTCTCTAAGCTCAGTTGGTCCCCCCCCCATGTGCCCGACCATAGAGGGAGGTACTAGTTTAATGGCGGTCTTTCTTGAGACATCCTCCTCTCCGGGCAGTGCCGTGATATATGGTCCCGATTTCCACAGTTCCAGCATTGGTAGTCTCTAGTGGTTCTGGATCGCCTCTGCTCGATCTGTCCCCTCTCTTCTCGATAGGTATACATGTGGGTACCCGGCCGCGGTGCTGCCGTTCGGGCTTCTGACGCCGGGGCTTGCATATTCTTCAGCAACTCTTGTAGAGCAGTAACAGTCTCTTGTAACTGATCCACTTTAGCTTCAAGCTGGCTTGGTTCTCGGTTTCTCTCACTCGGGACTACTCTATGAGCACAAACTTCTCCCCCCGCGTTCTGCGGGTCGCAATTTTCAGCTTGTGTGCGGGAGACTGCTTCTTCCAGTACTTCCTGAAAAGTTAATTTTTTTTCTACCCTGAGCCGTTCACGGAGAGCACTTCTGATCTTGGGGTTATGTAATCCTCTGAGGAATTGATCTCGCAGGGTACGGTCAGCGTAACCAGGGGTCTGTGCTAGCTCTGGCTCTGCTGTAAGCATTTGTCTCATTATTCTCTGGAGGGCATTCGCATACTGTGGCAAGCCTTCCTCTTCACCCTGCAGCCGGTAGAACAGTTGTGCCTGCAAATCACCTGCTTCTGGCTTGCCGCCATACACCCTCTCCAGAATCTTCACCACCTGTTCTAACGTCTTTCTTTCACTCTCAGGGCGCAATAAAACAGTCTCTTGAGCATGGCCCTCAAGGGCAATCAACAGTATCTCCCCTTGGTTTTCTGCAGTTACTCCTGCTACTTTCAACATGCCCCTCACTCTCTGCGCCCAGTCATGGAGAGGTATATTGTTGCCAGTAAATTTTGGTATATGGGTCAGCATAGCACCCAGGGACAATTGCCTTGCTGGTATTCCCCTATCAGGTTGTATTGGAACATTTACATCAACAACATCCCTCTGTCCTTCCATTGTTCAGTACCAGCCTGCGTATCCTGCCGACTACGCCAAGTGTCATTGCCCACAGGTAACGGGATACGCAAGGACTGCACGGAACACAGAGGGTTAAACAAATGCAATTTTAATGCAACTGAGGGAAAAGAAGGGGAAGGAGCGGGAAGGTGTGCAAAAGTAAATACAATACATATAACCACTGTGCCTAGTCTGCAGCGAATGCAAGGTCTCTGAATGTCTTTAAATGAAGAAATGCAAAGTCTTTATCAAGCGAGACGCAGAGTGTTTGTTTTCTTTCTATTCCTTGTATATTGAACTGCAGAGTCTTTTCCTATCTGTCCCTAACTAAAACAGTGTGCACACTTTACTACAAGTTTTACTGCGAGGTACCTCGTTGCCGTTGGGGCCCATAATTCGCTGACAGGCGTGTGGAGTGCAGTCAGTCTTGGATCTCTGTCCTGGATCTCAGCTTGCACGTGCCGTCTGGCCCCTGACTCGACATCCAGTCTCTTTAGGTCTGTCTCTCTCTGCAACACACATGGAAGTGCTTTTTTCTCCTTCAGGAGACCCACCCATCCATCTCCTGGACTGTTCCATGTCATTCTCAGCAGCAGGGGGTTTCTCTGTTATCCTTTCCTTTTTGGCAGCAGGTGGCAGTATAACACAAAGAAGAGTCCACAAAATATTCCTTCAACCATATATATAAATGTTAACAGGTCTTACACAGCTGCACCAGCTGCACCACGGTAGGTCCGCCCCTGGCCTGCTGGTTACAGTAAAGACCTGTTGCAGAGACTTTCTGTGTCCGTGCTTCCTTATGAACTGTCCGTCCGCACTACAAGGTAACCGCAGCTGCCGCACAACATCTTAAGCAGCTCCAGCCTACGGGGATCACCGCTCAGCCTGTGGGGAGCGTTCCATCTTGCTGCTGTCTATCCCCCGGAAGTTCCGCAGCGTCGGTAGCCCTTACCGAAACTACTCATAGGTGGCGTCACGAATAAATTAAAAACCCCTTTAATCTGTTCCACCAAGACGTCTTCAACCCTTTTGATCTGCACTACACCGGGCCCCACTACCGGCAGGCGCGGTCCACCCGTGACCAGGAGGAAGGAAGCATCGCCTGTCTAAACCGGAGTCCCGGCCGCGGTGAGTCACGTACATCAGGGGATCCCTCCTGTCAGTCGTCCTCTGTCACCGCTGCCGTTTTCCTCGGACCCAGCTGCACTGGTTCGGTCTTTCCCCTTCCCTTTGCTTACGGGCTGTGGAGCGGGCTTTCTCTCCAGGGGCTTAGGCCTCGCAGGATTCTGCACCTCCAGGGAGCCCCAAACCTTCAGGAAGGTTTCTATTTGTCCTGGTCTTTACTGTACAGTCTTTGCTGCTCGGCACCCTCTAGCCTACTCTTGGTCTTTGCTGTTCAGCTCACTTTGGCCTACTACTGCTACTTCCTGATGTTCCCCTTATGTACCCAGTCTGTTACCTTGATTACGTCCCACCCACTATGACTGGCCCTACCACCCCTTGCCCGCCTAGAGTCCCGGGCTCCAGGATGGGTCTTGTGTTTGTGGATGTGTTTATGAAGGTGTTTATAGAAAACTGTCCCCACCTTCCTGGCTGCAGTTCTTACTTGTGGCCACCCTGGTCGCAGGGGCGCCACATGGCCACAAACCCGGCACAACTCGGAGAAGGCAGCCGTACTAAGGCGCGGTACTGGGAATCGGTACCACCAAATGCCTGTGGCTGTCGGTACCTGAGCTCTGTGTGTGGAGGCGCTGAGGGGAGAGGCGAGATGAACTAGGAGCGCTAAGAGTACCACCAGAGAAGGTAACACCGTAGGAGCAAGGAACACCTAAGGGGGTCTCGATGACACTGTCCCGGTTCTAGAGAAACCGCTGAAACCATCGAATGGCAGAGGGAAGCACCCAGCGGCCTGGTTGAAATATTAGAGTAAAGGTACAGAACTCCAACAGATGTGTGTGAGACTTTTCTTAGTGGCGACCACCGGCTTCAATGGCCGCATGACATTCAGAGGTGCCAAAGACCCAATGAACACTGGCCAATGACCCTGAACTGACCTTCCTACTCACTGCCCTGGGAAACCATTTAAGCTTCCGGTTATCATCCCTAGAGGTTCTGCAGCAGCGGCGGCCACACATAGCGCACACCGCAGGTTGCGTCATGAATCCACCTTTTCCTTTAATTCCTCTTGACATCTGATCTTTTAATCAACACCGCCAGGGTCATGGAGCCGGGTGGTCACCTTGACACCCCCCAAAAAGAACCGTTAGAACTGGCCCGGTAACGAGTAACCCACGGCCCTGGAGTGGGAGTGTCTCACGAACATGTGACTGTAAGTATGCGAACTGCATACATGTGTTCACCTGCTGCCTAGATGTACATGGCCTCGATCAATACAAGTCAAATTAGCAAACCCAAGTAAGTTTAGTTGTAATGTAGCGGAGGTGTAGAAATCGCTTTCTTGCAGTCAAATGATGGCCCGCTCCTAATGTCTACCCTAGAGAATCCTGAAAGTATGCACTACTAGGATTTAAAAGTCTGAGGTCACATAGCCTAAAATGATCAGTATGGTGGTATTATCACTACTGTATATGCTGGTAATATTTGGTTATGGTTTGCTGGTATTTGTCTGTTATACTGCAATATTATTATAACAGTATTATTATTAAGTATTATTATTAATATTCAATCTTTTATGGCAATATTATTGGAATTAATAGAAATACAGATCTTGTAGTAAATCTTGATTTCCTCCAGGCAGGATAATATTAGTAACAGATATCCCCATTTTGGGTCTTGGGGGCAGCCATAGCATGGGCCTGTGTGCTTTCAAATGCCAGGGTTGATTTTCAGTCCCAGTCCTTTCCTATTACTTTGAGTACGTTAATCATATGATATTAATGAATGATCTGGTTCTGTGTATAGACGATGATGCGATTACTCTGGGTTTGCAGTATGGAGAGCGGCATCTGGATGAATTGACTGTAGCGGGACTTGGAACTGGTTCTGTTTATGAAGGCATTTTTGGAAATAAAATGGGTGAATTAGCTGGCTGTGTGTAGCGCCAGTTAGGGGGATAAACTGTTTAGTTACAGGGATGTGCTGCTTTATGAGCTACTTTGATCTCTAAAACAACTTGATTAAGATAGACAAAGCCTTCCATGTGTGAAATTGACTAGTTTAAAAAGCCTGGGGCTCACTCTCTACAGCAGGATCACAACATGCAGGAAAGTGACAGGACATGGAGCGCTGGAGCGCCAGGGCACCGATATGTGGAGGAGGTGAGAAGGTCAGCGCTGGCTGCGGCCTAAATTACCAAACCACAGTAAAACAAACATTACAGCAGTATGGTCATCTTAGAAGGGGGATTGACATATCTAAGATCTTCAAGTGAATCCGCCCCAAAATAAAAATTCTAACAGTTACACAACCCATACACCGACTACACAAGTGTCCTAAATGTTGATATATCAAGAATGGTACCTAGGAAAATTACTGTCATTAAAAAAGTTTCTAGCAGCACCTCTGCCAAAAAAAAGGTGATACAGTTAGGGCCAGAAATATTTGGACAGTGACACAATTTTCGCGAGTTGGGCTCTGCATGCCACCACATTGGATTTGAAATGAAACCTCTACAACAGAATTCAAGTGCAGATTGTAACGTTTAATTTGAAGGGTTGAACAAAAATATCTGATAGAAAATGTAGGAATTGTACACATTTCTTTACAAACACTCCACATTTTAGGAGGTCAAAAGTAATTGGACAAACAAACATAACCCAAACAAAATATTTTTATTTTCAATATTTTGTTGCGAATCCTTTGGAGGCAATCACTGCCTTAAGTCTGGAGCCCATGGACATCACCAAACGCTGGGTTTCCTCCTTCTTAATGCTTTGCCAGGCCTTTACAGCCGCAGCCTTCAGGTCTTGCTTGTTTGTGGGTCTTTCCGTCTTAAGTCTGGATTTCAGCAAGTGAAATGCATGCTCAATTGGGTTTAGATCTGGTGATTGACTTGGCCATTGCAGAATGTTCCACTTTTTTGCACTCATGAACTCCTGGGTAGCTTTGGCTGTATGCTTGGGGTCATTGTCCATCTGTACTATGAAGCGCCGTCCAATCAACTTTGCAGCATTTGGCTGAATCTGGGCTGAAAGTATATCCCGGTACACTTCAGAATTCATCCGGCTACTCTTGTCTGCTGTTATGTCATCAATAAGAACAAGTGACCCAGTGCCATTGAAAGCCATGCATGCCCATGCCATTACGTTGCCTCCACCATGTTTTACAGAGAATGTGGTGTGCCTTGGATCATGTGCCGTTCCCTTTCTTCTCCAAACTTTTTTCTTCCCATCATTCTGGTACAGGTTGATCTTTGTCTCATCTGTCCATAGAATACTTTTCCAGAACTGAGCTGGCTTCTTGAGGTGTTTTTCAGCAAATTTAACTCTGGCCTGTCTATTTTTGGAATTGATGAATGGTTTGCATCTAGATGTGAACCCTTTGTATTTACTGTCATGGAGTCTTCTCTTTACCGTTGACTTAGAGACAGATACACCTACTTCACTGAGAGTGTTCTGGACTTCAGTTGATGTTGTGAACGGGTTCTTCTTCACCAAATAAAGTATGCGGCGATCATCCACCACTGTTGTCATCCGTGGACGCCCAGGCCTTTTAGAGTTCCCAAGCTCACCAGTCAATTCCTTTTTTCTCAGAATGTACCCAACTGTTGATTTTGCTACTCCAAGCATGTCTGCTATCTCTCTGATGGATTTTTTCTTTTTTTTCAGCCTCAGGATGTTCTGCTTCACCTCAATTGAGAGTTCCTTTGACCGCATGTTGTCTGGTCACAGCAACAGCTTCCAAATGCAAAACCACACACCTGGAATCCACCCCTGACCTTTTAACTACTTCATTAATTACAGGTTAACGAGGGAGACGCCTTCAGAGTTAATTGCAGCCCTTAAAGTCCATTGTCCAATTACTTTTGGTCCCTTGAAAAAGAGGAGGCTATGCATTACAGAGCTATAATTCCTAAACCCTTTCTCCGATTTGGATGTGGAAACTCTCATATTGCAGCTGGGAGTGTACACTTTCAGCAAATATTATATATATATAATTGTATTTCTGAACATGTTTTTGTAAACAGCTAAAATAACAAAACTTGTGTCACTGTCCAAATATTTCTGGCCCTAACTGTATATCTGTAACGTGCATCCAAGTTACAGGTAAAAAAGGGAATCCCGGAAAGACTAAATTCAAACCGCACCGTCTGGCAGAACCCAGAGAGACCCAGACACCTTTTAACCTCTATACAGGGATTTGGCTTTACTACAAGGTCCAAGGGGTTGCTGCCAATAGATGGGTTGCAGTCCAGGAATAGAAAAGTCGCTATACATGGTCAAAGCCGAGAGGTCAGGAAAGTACAAAATCGTTAGGCTGAAGAACAGCACAAAATCAGGCAGAGGTCAATCCAGAAAATCAAATATACAAAGCAGGAATACCAAGCAAACCAGGGAATATATCTGGCAACCAGCAGGAGCACACAGAGGATTCAAATAGGCAGCAGTATTTCTTAATTGACTGAAGTCAGAGTTAATGACAAAAGCTGGGCAGCCATACAACACATCCACAAGTCAGACTACTACATCACCAGCCCCACTTTTGGAGTGAACACAGCGACATCTGGTGGCAGACACAGGAGCAGACTCTGGGGATGTTACAACAGCAATAGGAAGCAATGCTTGAGAGTTCATTATCGTTAGCCCACTACCTATACAGAGCGCAGCAGCTGATGACAAACTCATCTTGTCTGCTACACTCTGCAAAAGCAGCACCATGCAGGCATTCAATGCATCTTATCAAGAAGAAGCAGTGTCTATAGGTACTAAACATTTGACTGTGAGGGTTTCAGACTGGAATAATTTTGCAATCCCCATAGATTTTGGCACCCTGGGCAACTACACATGTGCCCCCTACCTACATACTAAACCAGGATTGCAGATAGGAGAAAAAGGGACAAATGGACGTGCTCCAGCTCCATAATAATTCCAAATTGAAAGGCTGTATGAATTCATCAGGTGGTATTTATTCCACGCATTTTGGGGACAGGCCCCTTCCTCAGGAATACCACAAAAATGACACAGTAAAGAGATGTACATACCGGGACACCCTGATCACACTAGGAACGATTGAAGTGGGGTTAGGTGGTGAAGGAAGTAGTTAAAGGGAGCACTTTGGAAGGAGTGAGGTCAGAAAGAACACACGTAGATGACATGGGACACATGACAAAGGGTATAAAAAGAGCTAGACACATCTAGAACGTAGCAAACAACAGTGAGAAGACAGACAGTTAACAGAGAGAGTGACCAGCAGGAAAAAGATGGTAGAACCGCTGAGGAGAGGCCATTGAACACCATGGTCGAGTTGGGGGGCAGCTAGAGAATATATGCCTAAGTAGTGTCTAGAGGACTGGAGCAAATGGGAGCTTGTCCTAAGGCCGAACCCTAGAGCAGAACATCACCCAGGTGTCTCCGGAAGGAAGAGGGGGTCCCAAAGGCACAGGAAGTGAGCTATTCACCCATGGGACCTGTATCCATTGTCAAGTGCAGGCAAGTGGAGGGACTAGGCCGCAAGGGACATCGGGAATCCAAAAGACTAGTGGAGAAGATTAGGCTCAGCTAGCTACCCGGATGCTGTGCCACTTCCAAGGTGACACAGTCGACAACCGCACACATCTGCTAAAAGTGGCAACCATAGTACTAAGGTGAGACACTGTAGGGGAACCTATAGGAAAAGCCCACAGTCACTGGCTCAGAGCTCTGTGTGGCAAGGCACAAGGCAGGAAGGGCGAGGCAAGTGCTGTATGAGACGACCTGGAAAGGACAGAGAAGGGGTGCCGGTTATGTACTATCCTGCTGCCAGTATAGCTGGATCCCTGCCTCTGAGAACCCAGTGGTCAGCGGGCTTCTGCACAAAGACTGTGAGTAAAAGACCTGAAGACTGCAAGCTGCTTTGTCTGTCAACTTTCTTAAAATGTCTAAAGCACCAGAAACACAACTACCAACTCACTCAGGTACCTTTGGCCTCCTTAGGGGTCAGCCCTACCCGTAGAGCGTTTAAGAACATTGCTGCCTCCCAACCATCGGCCCCTAGGAAGACTGTAGAGCAGCGGCGGCCAAACATAGCTGCAACCTGCGGGTGGCGTCACATGTAAATTAACAGGTATCCCCAGGTCCAGGTATCCCTGTCCAGAATGAACCCTCCATGCCAGATCCCTATGCCTAAGAGAGAGAGCCACCCACACCGAATTTTTAATGACACTGCCAGGGTCACGGAGACGGGTCTCAGTCCCTGTGATCCCCGTGATGAAGCCTCAAGAATGCCCGGTTCCCAGTATCCTAAGGCCCTGGAGGGGCATGTCACTATACTATAAGTAAGTATAAGTGGCCTAGCCAGTCTCCAGATCTCAATCCTATAGAAAGCCTTTGGTGGGAGTTGATAATCCATGTTGCCCAGCGAAAGCCCCAAAACATCACTGCTCTAGAGGAGTGTGTGCCAACCTTGTGAAGACTTACAGAAAATATTTGACCTCTGTCATCACCAGCAAAGGATATATAACAAAATATTGAGATGAAATTTTGTTATTGACCAAATACTTAATTTCCACCAAAATGTGAAAAAAAATTCTTTCCAAATCAGACAATGTGATTTTCAGGATGTGTTTTCTCATTTTGTCTCTCATAGATGAGGTCTACCTATGATATCAATTACAGACCGACCTCATCTTTTTAAGTGGAAGATTTGCACAATTGGTGGCTGACTACTTATATTTCCCCACTGTATCACAATTCAAATTACACATTCCAATACTTATCACATCATACCATATATAGTACAAGAAAATTATTGCTCTCTTCAAGGGGTAACATGACAACATTTCCACCTCCTAATGTGGCACCCCCCTGGTGGGACGCCACAGGGAGGTACTGCACCCCAAAAGAAAGGTGTAGTATCCCCATAGTCACAGGTAGAGGGGGGAACTACAGAGTCTGTCCACCAAACCCACCCACAGACACCCTAGCACAGTGGACTGTATTTCAGTAGGTCCCAGGGGGTGGAGCTTAGGAGAGCGGGAGACAAGAGTGACAGTTGACACACAAGTCAGTCAGACGGTGACAGAGAGGAAATGGACGGATGCAGGGGTCCCTACTGTCTCGAGGAGAGGGCACTTTTAAGGAGCGGAGGTGACCCAGACAAGAAGGGGACACTCCAGGTCTGGTTGGAGCCGTCTGGAGTGCCCAGGTCACACCGGTATTCTGGAGCTGAGGCGGTTTGATATGGTTTACCCCAAACTGCAGACCAGCACGTTGTGGGCCCTCATAAGGAAGCCACGACACCCACCAAGAAGCCTAACCACGGTCCGAAAGCTAGGTCCAAGACGTCAAGAGGTAACAAAAACCTAAGGCAACAGACCTAAGGACCAGTAACCAGACTTTAGCGTGGGAGAGCAGAGAGTCATTATAAACAGAGACCAAGAAAGATAATTGAAAAACACCTCTTTCAGACTCTGTGGTGAACCCTGAAACCTGTGGCTATAATCCCCGGTGGGCCAGACCGTACCATGTACCTTAGGATGGGTTCACATTTTTTTTCCTATCCGTGGGATCCTACTTTTTGTAGGACCCCACGAACAGGAAAGGACACCACAGGGGGTGACCTATTCTGTGTCCGGGTCCGTGATTATCACGGATCTGGACACAGTGGGGCACTTTCACTTCCGCAATGTATAATATACATTGCGGAAGTGAAATATAGCATAAAAGAAAGCGTTAAAAAGAAAAATCAGTATTCTCACCTATCCGCGATCCACCGCTGCCTCCAGCAAGGTCCGGGTGCTTATAGGACCTGTGGTGAAGATTGTGCACACACAAAAACCCAAACAAAATCCTCATGGTGCAGCCACCCTGGTGACTCCACCCTCTTCATCATGTTGATGCCTCACAGCACCAGCCACCCTATACCTGCTGGTGCTGCCAGGCCACTGCCCCAGGGGCATTAAAATAGGAGCAGTATGCCTCTCTACTGTTCCTGGCATCCTGCTGAGTCCGACCCTGGCTCAGCGGCTGGAGTGGCGCCACACCATGGTCGGTAGCACACCAATCCCCTGGACGGACCTTCCCTGTTGTGGGGTCCACTGAATCCACATAACTTGCCAGCGTGTATGATGACCGATCCTTACGACGCAGGAAGTTATGCAGCACACAGCAGGCCAGCAGTACCACATCAATAGATTCCAGTTTCATATGCAGACGTGTATGAAAAACCCAGAATGTATTGGCCATGATCCCGAACGCATTTTCAACCACACGGCGGGCCCGGGATAGCCGGTAATTGAAAATGCGCTGCTCAGAAGTAAGGGTCCTCTGGAGATATGGCCGTAGTAGGTGTGCCTGAAGTGGGAAGGCTTCATCCCCCACAAACGCAAAGTTGAGATGATGGGTTGTCTCTTCATTTGAGGGCAAGTTCAGCCCACCTGTCCTTAGGTCTTGCGCCAAGGAGCAGTGTGCGAACACATCCCCATCTGAGATACGCCCGTTCATTCCAGCGTCCACGTAGAGGAGCTCATAGTTTGCATCCACCAGGTACAACTTACACCTGAGCCCCCTACCTACATACTAAACCAGGATTGCAATAGGAGAAAAAGGGACAAATGGACGTGCTCCAGCTCCATAATAATTCCAAATTGAAAGGCTGTATGAATTCATCAGGAGGTATTTATTCCACGCATTTTGGGGACAGGCCCCTTCCTCAGGAATACCACAAAAATGACACAGTAAAGAGATTTTACATACCGGGACACCCTGATCACACTAGGAACGATTGAAGTGGGGTTAGGTGGTGAAGGAAGTAGTTAAAGGGAGCACTTTGGAAGGAGTGAGGTCAGAAAGAACACACGTAGATGACATGGGACACATGACAAAGGTATAAAAAGAGCTAGACACATCTAGAACGTAGCAAACAACAGTGAGAAGACAGACAGTTAACAGAGAGAGTGACCAGCAGGAAAAAGATGGTAGAACCGCTGAGGAGAGGCCATTGAACACCATGGTCGAGTTGGGGGCAGCTAGAGAATATATGCCTAAGTAGTGTCTAGAGGACTGGAGCAAATGGGAGCTTGTCCTAAGGCCGAACCCTAGAGCAGAACATCACCCAGGTGTCTCCGGAAGGAAGAGGGGGTCCCAAAGGCACAGGAAGTGAGCTATTCACCCATGGGACCTGTATCCATTGTCAAGTGCAGGCAAGTGGAGGGACTAGGCCGCAAGGGACATCGGGAATCCAAAAGACTAGTGGAGAAGATTAGGCTCAGCTAGCTACCCGGATGCTGTGCCACTTCCAAGGTGACACAGTCGACAACCGCACACATCTGCTAAAAGTGGCAACCATAGTACTAAGGTGAGACACTGTAGGGGAACCTATAGGAAAAGCCCACAGTCACTGGCTCAGAGCTCTGTGTGGCAAGGCACAAGGCAGGAAGGGCGAGGCAAGTGCTGTATGAGACGACCTGGAAAGGACAGAGAAGGGGTGCCGGTTATGTACTATCCTGCTGCCAGTATAGCTGGATCCCTGCCTCTGAGAACCCAGTGGTCAGCGGGCTTCTGCACAAAGACTGTGAGTAAAAGACCTGAAGACTGCAAGCTGCTTTGTCTGTCAACTTTCTTAAAATGTCTAAAGCACCAGAAACACAACTACCAACTCACTCAGGTACCTTTGGCCTCCTTAGGGGTCAGCCCTACCCGTAGAGCGTTTAAGAACATTGCTGCCTCCCAACCATCGGCCCCTAGGAAGACTGTAGAGCAGCGGCGGCCAAACATAGCTGCAACCTGCGGGTGGCGTCACATGTAAATTAACAGGTATCCCCAGGTCCAGGTATCCCTGTCCAGAATGAACCCTCCATGCCAGATCCCTATGCCTAAGAGAGAGAGCCACCCACACCGAATTTTTAATGACACTGCCAGGGTCACGGAGACGGGTCTCAGTCCCTGTGATCCCCGTGATGAAGCCTCAAGAATGCCCGGTTCCCAGTATCCTAAGGCCCTGGAGGGGCATGTCACTATACTATAAGTAAGTATAAGTGGCCTAGCCAGTCTCCAGATCTCAATCCTATAGAAAGCCTTTGGTGGGAGTTGATAATCCATGTTGCCCAGCGAAAGCCCCAAAACATCACTGCTCTAGAGGAGTGTGTGCCAACCTTGTGAAGACTTACAGAAAATATTTGACCTCTGTCATCACCAGCAAAGGATATATAACAAAATATTGAGATGAAATTTTGTTATTGACCAAATACTTAATTTCCACCAAAATGTGAAAAAAAATTCTTTCCAAATCAGACAATGTGATTTTCAGGATGTGTTTTCTCATTTTGTCTCTCATAGATGAGGTCTACCTATGATATCAATTACAGACCGACCTCATCTTTTTAAGTGGAAGATTTGCACAATTGGTGGCTGACTACTTATATTTCCCCACTGTATCACAATTCAAATTACACATTCCAATACTTATCACATCATACCATATATAGTACAAGAAAATTATTGCTCTCTTCAAGGGGTAACATGACAACATTTCCACCTCCTAATGTGGCACCCCCCTGGTGGGACGCCACAGGGAGGTACTGCACCCCAAAAGAAAGGTGTAGTATCCCCATAGTCACAGGTAGAGGGGGAACTACAGAGTCTGTCCACCAAACCCACCCACAGACACCCTAGCACAGTGGACTGTATTTCAGTAGGTCCCAGGGGGTGGAGCTTAGGAGAGCGGGAGACAAGAGTGACAGTTGACACACAAGTCAGTCAGACGGTGACAGAGAGGAAATGGACGGATGCAGGGGTCCCTACTGTCTCGAGGAGAGGGCACTTTTAAGGAGCGGAGGTGACCCAGACAAGAAGGGGACACTCCAGGTCTGGTTGGAGCCGTCTGGAGTGCCCAGGTCACACCGGTATTCTGGAGCTGAGGCGGTTTGATATGGTTTACCCCAAACTGCAGACCAGCACGTTGTGGGCCCTCATAAGGAAGCCACGACACCCACCAAGAAGCCTAACCACGGTCCGAAAGCTAGGTCCAAGACGTCAAGAGGTAACAAAAACCTAAGGCAACAGACCTAAGGACCAGTAACCAGACTTTAGCGTGGGAGAGCAGAGAGTCATTATAAACAGAGACCAAGAAAGATAATTGAAAAACACCTCTTTCAGACTCTGTGGTGAACCCTGAAACCTGTGGCTATAATCCCCGGTGGGCCAGACCGTACCATGTACCTTAGGATGGGTTCACATTTTTTTTCCTATCCGTGGGATCCTACTTTTTGTAGGACCCCACGAACAGGAAAGGACACCACAGGGGGTGACCTATTCTGTGTCCGGGTCCGTGATTATCACGGATCTGGACACAGTGGGGCACTTTCACTTCCGCAATGTATAATATACATTGCGGAAGTGAAATATAGCATAAAAGAAAGCGTTAAAAAGAAAAATCAGTATTCTCACCTATCCGCGATCCACCGCTGCCTCCAGCAAGGTCCGGGTGCTTATAGGACCTGTGGTGAAGATTGTGCACACACAAAAACCCAAACAAAATCCTCATGGTGCAGCCACCCTGGTGACTCCACCCTCTTCATCATGTTGATGCCTCACAGCACCAGCCACCCTATACCTGCTGGTGCTGCCAGGCCACTGCCCCAGGGGCATTAAAATAGGAGCAGTATGCCTCTCTACTGTTCCTGGCATCCTGCTGAGTCCGACCCTGGCTCAGCGGCTGGAGTGGCGCCACACCATGGTCGGTAGCACACCAATCCCCTGGACGGACCTTCCCTGTTGTGGGGTCCACTGAATCCACATAACTTGCCAGCGTGTATGATGACCGATCCTTACGACGCAGGAAGTTATGCAGCACACAGCAGGCCAGCAGTACCACATCAATAGATTCCAGTTTCATATGCAGACGTGTATGAAAAACCCAGAATGTATTGGCCATGATCCCGAACGCATTTTCAACCACACGGCGGGCCCGGGATAGCCGGTAATTGAAAATGCGCTGCTCAGAAGTAAGGGTCCTCTGGAGATATGGCCGTAGTAGGTGTGCCTGAAGTGGGAAGGCTTCATCCCCCACAAACGCAAAGTTGAGATGATGGGTTGTCTCTTCATTTGAGGGCAAGTTCAGCCCACCTGTCCTTAGGTCTTGCGCCAAGGAGCAGTGTGCGAACACATCCCCATCTGAGATACGCCCGTTCATTCCAGCGTCCACGTAGAGGAGCTCATAGTTTGCATCCACCAGGGCCATGAGGACAATACTAAAATATCCTTTGTAATTGTAATACAAAGACCCCGAGTTTGGGGGTTTAGTTATCCTCACGTGCTTACCATCCAATGCACCGCCGCAGTTTGGAAATTGCCAGCGGTCCTCAAACCCTCTGGCTACATCCATCCATTCAGCGGGTGTTGATGGAAACTGCATATAGGATGGCAGCAGACTACTCCAGATAGCCTCACATGCCTCGGGATCAGGCGGATCAGCAGGGACAGTGATACACGTGAAGTGTATTGCAGGTCGGTCCTTGACCGACCTGTAGCAAGGAACTGCGAAGTTACTGCCAAACGCTCCTCAGGTGGCACAGCTCAACACATCACAGTGTCATGATGGGCTATCAATGGCCTTATGCATTCCAAAAGGAATGTGAAAGAGTCCTCAGACATACGGAGGTAGATCCTCCAGCTCACGCACCAGCTGCATGTGGCTCCGGGAGTCCCGGCGGCGAAGCCAATCCCGAGTCCACACATGCCGTGGTCTGCGAGCCAGCAAACTCTCATATCTATCCTCCAGCCACAATTGCTCTTCCACCAAGGCAAGAGCCACGATAACATCTCCATCAGGGTCGAACATCATCTCACGTACCAACCCCTGCAAAAGTGAGAAAAAGAATCATCAGTACAAGATTACTTCATCACACATCATCTACACACACCACCTCTTTCCCTATACATCTCCTGCCCACTTTACCACAGCATACCCAACTGTGAACAGCAGCCCACACACATATATATCCCCATTCCAGGGCCAAACCCAGCATTGCACAGGCTGATACCCAAACCTGGTCATTCGACACCCCTGGCCCTCCTGTACAATACATCTCCCTTGTCAAATGCAACACATCATGAGGCTAAGGCCAGATACATGGCCATAATGTTCATGCGTGACCACAAGGCATGGCCCTACACATAGTTCACATTAATTACATATTTTTTTATAATGCATCTATACAATTTCATTATACACGTACCCCAGCCTTTGTGTCTCATGCTCAAAATATCACGCCACGAAGCAGACTATTGAATACTCATCATGTCCAATAGACTTCCCTGATGTGTTGTGAATGCAGGATGTCCAGAGCCCAACATTCTCAGATGCCACATGCTCCACTCCACATCTTTTTTTACTTAAACGTCCTATTCTGTGTGATCCACGACAGTACTATGTGTCCTCAATTCAGATGCTCCCAGCAACTAAAGACACACGCATCCTTCAAACATGATACTGTATGGCAAAGGCAAAATGGCTTTTCAATGAGGATACGGTTTGGTTTGGGAAAACACTCAGGCATCCATTTGTCATTACACAATAGTATATATGGCCCCAAAAAATACGAGTAACTACATATCCCACCACTTGGGCGTCACCTACACTATGCAAGAGCGACCCCAAATGGTAAGGGCCTGTAAACGAAACACACCCACATCACAGATCATGTTTGCACATCAGTACTTACTTAATGACTCTGGGCAGCAAGCATGCCCGACATCGGCCTTGAGCGCATTTTATATGTGAAGCAACCAATCAGAACGCAGCGGCGTCTTGTAATCGATGTAGCCGCCTGGGCGTATGCAGGTAGGACCAATCTTTAAGCGCAATTGTGCTTTTGTGATTGGTCAGGTTGTGTTTAAATAAGCACGTGTTGGGGCGTAACCCCTGCCCCGACTGGAATGTGCATTGAGCTAGTAGTGTCTCATCACAAGTTCTCTGTTCGACAGACGGTAAGTGGGGGCACATGCTATTGGGAACTCCTAGACATATTTTTCTGTGTGCTGTACACCCATATGTTGGCTGATGTTTGCGCGCATTAGGTCCGGCTTCAGGTAGTGTCATGTAGAAGTGTATTTAGCGACGTGTACGCATCGTAAATACACTCAGTGTCCTGTAGCACACATAATGTTCAGTGAGATTCTTGGCAGGACAATATGTGTACTCCAGCACTATGCTTAGCCCAAAATATGTGTGTATCTGATGTGTGTGTGTTGAAATGTCCTTAGTTACACTATGTGTGGCATTTGTAATGATAGACCTTGACATATTGAAGTACAGTGGGCCCAAATACATATATCACGTTACCTGTCCAACATGACCCATGTATGGACCCATGTTAACGCCAACAATGATTTGCCCCAGCCAACCTGACCACCAGAACACATGTTATTAGTCTTGCAGGACATGGGCTGGACACACAGAGTAGGGGTGACCTCTGATGCCCATGTGTTTGTTTGCATGACCTTTTCTTTTCTTTTTCTCAGATGGCTGAGTATCACGAGATTGTGACCCAACTCATCACCATGTACCTGGCACATGAATGCCTGTGGTGGGTGTCGCTGCCTGCGTATCATGACCAGGCAGCACGGGCTGCGGCCTACATGCCGCTGGTGGAGCTGTGCAACCGACTCCAACCTCAAAAGAACTGGACAGCGGTGCTGGTTGCGGAGAAGATCAAAAGCCTGCACACCGTGTTCAACAAAACCCACAAATGGTGGATGGAGGCCCGGTCTGGGGCTGGAGCTGAGGAGGTTCCTAAGCCAACTCTCTGATACTATGACCTCCTCAGCTTCACCCTGGGCCAAGAGGGGCCTCGTGGAACACGGTGCAGCAGGCGCCGCCCGCAACCAGCTGTAGCCGCAGCCCAAGACCCTGCCCCGTCGCAGGAGGTGGGTAAATGTGTTTATGTGTTTGATCTACCCAGCATGGTGTTTGCACTGACGTGGGGTTTGGGCACATGTGGTAGTCACCATTGTACTTTTCAACCACTAATCCTGTGTTCTGTTCTATCTGTTTTGTGGTCCGTGTTTTTAAAGATTGTTTTGTGTTATTTGTGGCCACTTTACATATCAATGTGGACCCTCAGGTGAGTATACTGCACTTGTGTCCTTGTTAGGCTTTTTCTTCTCTAAACTCTGCTCCTGTGGCTTTTGTTGTTAGCCTTGGTGAACTTGGCTCTATGTTGTCTGGGGTGTTTGGTTGTGGTATTATCATCAACTAAATTACAACATGTGGCTGATTTTTTTTTGTTTGATTGTTTGTTTTTCAGGCCCCTCTGGCGCCTGGCTCCAGTAATGAGGAGCCAGCAGCTGGCGAGGCTCTCCCATCAACATCAGTGGGAGAGCCAGTGCCCGGGACCAGTGGTGGGGTCGGGCCCACGTCCCAGCTCTGAGATCAGACGTCGTAGACCACCAGCCCCACCCAACACGGAGCTGGGTACCTGGGTGAAACGGGTCCTCCTTGATCGTGAGAGGACCCCCGGCTCTGGGTTCGGGTACATTGCCAGTGAGATGCTGGCCCGCATGGAGCCAGAGCAGCAGAACATCGCAGAGCGGGCCATGTTTCGTGTCCTGGAGGCAGGCGTGGATGGGTCCCTGCAATGGGGGTCGTCCTGGACGTTCCCCCAGAAGACCACCCCAGGGCCCACTGCGCCCGCCAGACGCATGGTGAGGAGGCCACAAACTCGTGATACTCCACCTCCCCCAAGGAGACAGCCCAGTAGAGATTCAAGATCTCAAGGCCACTGGGTGTATGAGGAGGGGGAGGCCCCATTTTCTGATCCAGCAGAGGAGGAGGAGGAAGAACAAGTGAACTACTAGCCAATACACAACCTTGGCAACACCTTTTTGTTTCAATTTGATTGGCCAGGTGTGGCCCTTTTACTTTTTTTGAAAATGAAAATCATTTAAAAAAAATAAATAAATAAATCTTTAATTTCTCCTACACTATGTCCACATCTGTGTCACGTACACCAGTATTTGTGTGTGTGTGTTGGGTTATGTGGGTGTCATATAGGAGAGGCTTTGTTGCCACCTGAAGGCTGAAGGAGAGGGTTTGTTGCCACCAACACACCAGGGCTCGTCCGGGAGGTTGAGATGCTGGGCTGGTGTGGTGCTCCCAGGGCTCTAGGCCTGGGTGCAGCCATGTGTACAGTCCCTGCTGGTGAGGGAGTGGCTGCGCCCTCCGGGGTCGGGGCTGGTGGAGTCCCTACTGGTGAGGGAGTGGCTGCGCCCTCTGGGGCTGGTGGAGTCCCAGGTGGGGAGGGACTGGCTGGTACCTCCGGGGCAGGTGGTGGGGGTGTCCCGGGTGCCGGTGGGGACTCGAGAGGGTCCCCAGACATGGAGGCCTCATCATGTAATGTCAAACATGATAACAGACACATTTTAGAAAAGGCACACAACAGAGGGAAAACACCTTGTGTGTGTATGAATTTCATGATGGCGTGAAGGATACAGTGAAAGGTTATGATAGGCGCATACCTTGTGGTGAGGGCCCACTCTGGGTTGCCACATGAGTCCAACACCAGTGCCCACATATTTTTAATGTTACATAACCCTTGCCTTAGCATGGTAGGTATTTGAATCTTGTACACAAGAGCAGACAGTAAGCATCATGTGTTTGCTGCATGGGGGCCAACACATAGCGTTGATATTGTATTCAGTGTTCGGTATTGTGAGGATTGTGTTGCAAAATTATATGTGTCACAGGTCACACATGTGCTGCAAGGTGTCATGTGGGTGTTGAACATTGCATTAATATGTTGTTGTCACCTTTGTAGTCAGGACACAACTATTTTTGCCACCACACACATCAAGGACCACTATAGCCGTCGACATTTGTATGACAAATGAGTGTTTCATACATCTTCATGTTGGCATGTCACCAACATGCAGATGCACATTGGTGACAGCTGAGCATGTTGTCTTAGGCCGCATTATGTGGCATGGCACAATACCACATGATGTTTGTGTAGTGTTTGGAGTATTTAGCTTGCCATGTGTGTGTTTGGCATTGCCACATACTCACCACGCTCTCTACAATCTCTACAATGCGCACTGGGCTCTTGTGCTTTAGATCAGCCACTTTCTTCTGGATCTGTTTGCAGGTCCTATCAACCCCCAGTTTGGTGATCAGGGCCCACTGGATCCTCCGGAGTATGCTGCGTTTGGTGCCGGTGACGCTGGGCACACCAGTAGTCATGGCAGTCACAAATATCTATGAGGAGCATTAGCTCCGCCAGACCCCATGTCGCAGCGCGCTGTGCGGCAGCCATGACTCCTCTTCTATTTGCAGGGGAGGGGCAGGCACCTGGCAGGCAGGGAGTAACCAAAACAAATGTCATGACGTCATCACGCACACTAGTGCCACCAAACCACATTGAGGACGTGAACAAGGTTGCCGTCCGCGGAGCAGGAGTAGCGTAAGATAGCCATCAGCGTCACCAAATTCACCAACGATTGCAGTGCGTATCCCATGGCACCCATGTGCGATGTGTAGCTTAACATCTGCACTGTCATGTGTGGCAGTATTGGTGGACACAGTGCAACTTCGAATACACGCGCCCAGCATAGCTTGCGCTATAGCATGCACGCGTAATTGTACTGATGTAGTGGATGGTTGTGTAGGTGAAGATGTGTGTGGTGCTGAAGTGACAGCTCTTCAAATATGGCGCCCTGTGAAGGGACAGCCAATGGAAACATTCCCTGACATTCTCCCTGACACAGTCCCCAGGCAGCAGGCATCTCTGGTATGAGAACTATTTATTAACCTCTGGTGTCCCTGACATTGGTTCTAGTTGTATGTTTATGATGCTGTAAATTGACTGTAATCACCTTGGCTGCAACTTATGCAAAAGGCTGCAACTGTATTCTTTGTTGGGGAATTTTTACCTTTTATATTAACGTCATTACCATTGAGATGTCTGCAATGTAAAATTCTGGGTCCTGTGTTTGATCTCTCTTTTCACCCTGCACTTTGTCCTTGAAAAACCCCCCCCTTTTGCACTGATGCACTTTTTTGCTTACTAGCTGTGACAATCACTTGTTTTTCTACAAATAAAATTGGTTGTAACGCATGAAGATGCATTGTGTGACTCTATGTACCTTAAAGACATTTTGGTTCGTTGGTTTTAATATGTGTATATGTCGGTACTTTTACAACAGGTCATGTTGATTCTCTGGTTGTTTACAGTAGCCACAACCAATCATCGCTGACTGGGCGCGGTATCCAGCACGCTGTGGCACACCTCCGGGAAATGAGTAGGCGACACAGATTCCATTCCTATCGCCCGTTCACATGCCAAAAGCCGTGAATTTCGCCTTCATGATTGCCTCTGATTTTGAAGCAGTGCTGTGAAATCGGAACCAGGCGCAACCTTTTTGATCACCGCCAAATTGCCCAACTACACGCCGCAATTTCGAGGCAATTTCACGGCGAT
Source organism: Allobates femoralis (assembly GCA_033576535.1). Lineage (NCBI taxonomy): Eukaryota > Metazoa > Chordata > Amphibia > Anura > Aromobatidae > Allobates > Allobates femoralis. The sequence goes on from JARQOC010000004.1 coordinate 108,142,107, forward strand.
GGGGCTACTGATTGCCGGTCAGATTTCTCGCGGTGGCGGCGTGTAAAGGTACGCTAAGGGTAGTTATTTATGTCAACGGCACAGACCAATGTCCCTCCACCCAAAGTCAGTCCTTAGGGTCTTTTCACATAGTTTTTTTGTCTGTTTGGACGCATTGCATTTTTTTCAGGTGTGTTAACGCCTAGAAATGTGATCAAACGCATGGTTAACACACCCATAGACTTGTATGGGAAAACGCATGCAAACGCAGTAAAAACGCATTGCAAAACGCGGTTGTGTTTGAACGCATGAGATTTTACCCAACGCACATAAAACATTGCAAGCAATCAGGAGTGAACAAAAGATGAGGCTACAGGGAATAATGATTAGCCCAGAGACGCCATGAGGGCAAACCAGATACCCTCTATCATTGAGTTGATGGCGCCATCTGTCTTAAATTAAATATTTTACTTTAGTTATTAGTGTATGAGGAGAAGGTTCTTTGGATTTGGGCTCCTGGTACAACTACACTGTGAGTAACATTATCAACTGAAACTTTCACAGTAAGATAATTTAATTACTACACTATTGAACAGATTGAGCTGTTTGACATCTATTATCTATGTGAGAGCAATGTTGTTATTGTATCTATTTAGATTCACTGCCAATTGCTCAGTTCAGATTAGGCGCTTCATTTATAAAATCCTAGTGTCCTAGTCTCTCTTTTTTCAGGACTTAGTGGAAGCACGTGTACTCTTTGAGTATAAGGGATAGACCCATAGTCTGTGGACCGTCTGTTTTGATATACATGCACAGGTCTAGGTTAACTAGATGGAAATGTGGAACCCCAGGGGTTAATGTACCACAGAAACAACAACAAAGGATTAACGCCCACACAAACACTGGACACTGCACTAGCACCTCTATGCCAGAAGGGGGAGCTAAAGCAGCTCCCTTATATACTCTGGGTCAAGAGGAAGTAGTTAGTTCAGTTCGTGGGAGAACTGAGGAAGAGAGACTGTAGTGTAAAGAGGCTGCCTCAGACTTCTCTACAGTCTGCTTCTCGATTCCAGGCCTAGCCAGAGTCTGAGGGAAGGAGCACAACAAACAGAAGAACACACCTGGGAGACTGAGTGACTTTACAACTCGCCCCGGAAGAGCGCACAGACCGGATACCGGATCCGAAACTGTGACTGACACACGCAGCACAGTAAACACCGGGATAGTGGAGGTTGTAGATCTAGACTGTACCTCAGCGAAGCAACACGGTGGGGTCAGAAGCACACGGAAAGACTCCAGTTGCCTGGCAAAGGGGGTACCTGTGAGGAAAACCAGTGCCAGCAGCTCAGCTAAAGCAGCAGGGCCACACACACAGTGCAGCAGTGGGAAGCTGAGGACCCGGTACAGACTCCATGGACAATACTCTGCTACCAAAACCTGCAGTAAAGTCTTGGAAAACTTCAAAACCCTGAGTGTGTGTGATCCTTGTGCTCGAGCCCTAACTTCCCTCACAAGCAGCCACCGTCTCCACTATCATCCCTATCCTTCAACATCTATAGCATTCATCATAGACTTTAACTATCACTTCCCCCGGGAACTAGGCTCTACCTGTGGAGAGCCGTTACATTTCCAGCTGCCAAACATCATCCCTCCATTTATTGTGGAACCCGGGACACGGTCCGGACCAAGACCACCGTGATATCCCCAGCAGTACCCCGGTCTGGCACCGAGTACCCTGTCCCAGTGGGCTCCACAGAAAGATGTTTGTGATTTTTTGCTGACTGAGCCATGGGTACCAGATTAGGGATACAGAGTCAGCCGCCGAGGTACAGGGACACTATTTTTCAAGGTGTTGAAAACTCCGTTGTCAGGCAGGTTGATAATAGGGAGAGCACAGGATTATTGTTGTACCCCTCTCTCGTCCAAATGTGTTTGATGTGTGTACAAAGAAATTGGACATATCGGTCCGTGTTTTTTAACCTATGAAAATAAAAGTTAAATTTTAGGAGTATACCCTTTTTTTGCTTTTGATATTGATTTAGGGTTGCAATAACCTACTTTTTCAGTGAGTCACATGAAAGAGGGGATCCTGGCTAGGTATACGGACATGTGTCAAGGAGGCAGTTCACTACATGATGCCAATAGCATTGGCTGTCCAGGACCAGATATTAACCAGTTCAATGAGAGAGAACACCAGTTCTTAATAAATTGTACTTTACTGTACAACCACTTAATGGAAACTATTTTCAGGAGATAGCGGGCACATGAGATCTTGTATGTTTCTTCATTCACCACAATCCAGTTTAGCACCCACGATTCCACATTTTGTTCTCCTCTTAAAGAAACTGGTTTTCCAATTAGACTGAGCTTAGTATTAAGTATCCTGATGAATAGAAAATTCACCGCCCGAGGTCCTCCATCTCATGTTCTTTTCCATCCTGGCCTGTTACTCTTAAGAGTCACAAACTCTGTGCTACGTGTCCTCTCTCTGGACCCGTCTTCAGTTGCTTACTATGCACTACAACAATCAATTCTATATCTCCTTTCAGAAACTTGCTTACCTCTGTCTCGGTTTCCTCTACTAATAATCTCGCTATCACCTTCTTGGACTTCTCTCACTCTCTTGAGACACCCACGTCATGCGGATTGCTACTAGCTAGACCAGGGTTGTGGAAATCCAGGCCTTGAGGGCCACCAACAGTGAAGGCTTTCAGGATTTCATGAGTATTGCACAGGTGATAATATAATCACCTGCACTGGTGCTGATTCCAACCCCTGTGCAATACTAAGGAAATCCTGAAAGCATACATTGTTGCTGGCCTTCAAGGCCTGGAATTACCCACCTCTGAGCTAGACCTGAGGTCTGTTTCTGTCTCAGGCTGTGCCCTATCTGATGTTATGACAGGAAACTGTCACTGTACCTGCAATTAAACCCCTCCCACTCTGGGCTAATCAGAAATATTAACTGTTTTTGCCCTATGGTTGACATAACACAGTTCAACATTACACATATCACAATTAACATTGCACATTATCAACATATATCAAATTAAACATTATACATTGCAGCAACACTATTAATGTCTTCAAGGGGAACGTGACCCAAGCTTTGTGTGTCATTGTGATACTACACTGTCTGCTCATGGTTGTAATGCTGATTGCGCTACATTAAAATCAATTCCAGGTTGAATTGCCCTTTAACAGGACAACCTAATTTCCCCACAGATAGCGGATTCTATTCTGCTAAGCAGATTCCATCTGTATTAAGTGCCCGTTAAACACCTCAAACTGCTGAACATTTTTATCTGCTCTATGTGTGAGCTGATTCAGCCCTGACAGAAAAACTACTCACAAGCTTTATCATGCAATTATGTAAATTAACTGTTCTTCAGCATAGATAATTCTGATGGAAGTCATGAAAATAACAACATGAACTTTATGTTATCTGAATAGTACAATGCGATACAACATGCAGCAATGGGGCGCAAGATCATCTCTTAACTGCCTCCATGTAATGTAAAATGCCAATAGGTAAGTCGGTAGTTAAAGACGTATCTAGTTCTTTAAAATGTATAGCCTATCCTTAAAGGGGTTGTCAGAAGCATTTATACTACCCTAAGGATAGTTCATTATTATCAAATCGGTAGTGGTCTGACACCTCCAGCAATCTACCTGTGACGGAAGTGAATTGGAGCTGAGATGCAGTATCTGAGGCAAAGCCACATCACAGTGTAGAGGGCTGTGGTGTATGGCCTCATTCCATTGTAACAACCCGTGGAGTGCCGAGTCTTTGGGGATTACGTGGTTGGTGCAGCTAACTCCCAAGTAAGGTAGTGGCACAAACCGGCACCCCTTTCTATTGTCCTTTCACCGTCGATTCTTCTCCTGCGCTTCCTTTGCCCTCCTGCCCTGCACATCGCTCACACAGTGCCCCGATGCGGTGACTGCGGGTCCTTCCTAGGGTTTGTACGTCGTCTGTCCCTGAACCCTGTGTGCCACCTTTTCAGTAGATGTGTGTGGTATCGGCTGCGGCGCCTTGGAAACACCACAGCCTCAGAGTTGCTAGCTGAGCCTGGTTGTTCTACACTAGTCTGGGGCTTGGTTCCCCTCCTGCAGCCTGGCACCTCCACATGATTACAATCACTGTGGATGCGGGTGTCCCTGGATGGATCACTACCTGGCCACCTGGGACCCCTTCTATTTTCTGGGTCACCCTCGCTCTTTCTCTCTCTTTCCAGATATTACCCTTCTACTGACACTTCGGTCCATGCAGACTCTTGCCAACGACTCTCCACCAACTACCAACTAACTCTAGATGCTTCTGTCACCCCTTTTTATAAGGTCCATCACATGTCCCATGTAGGGATGGGCGAGTCTACTCGCTAGGACTTGTTACTCGGCGAGTATTAAGGGATTCGCAGGACTCAGCACTCTGCGAGTTTCCCAGCGATTACTCGCACAGTAACGAGTCCAATGCAAATCAATGGCAATCCTAGTTTTGTCAGAGACTCTGACAAAACTAGGATTGCCATTGACTTGCATTGGGCTCGTTACTGTGCAAGTAATCACAGGGAAACTCGCACAGTAATGAGTCCGGCTGTCTGCTCTGTGCCGGGCTCGGTTCCTGCGGGCTGCCGCAGCTCCAGGGTCCTAGAGCCCGCCTGCTCTCCCTGTGTACAGACATGAATGTCTGTGCACAGAGATGATGTAGCAGAGCTGAGATTGTTCTCAGGCTGCTCACTCCCGGTGCATAGACATCTATATCTATGCACAGGGATGTAGCAGCGAGGACATCGCGTTTTGGACTACGTCGGACGGAAGAGGACATTTTAAATTAAAGATGGAGTCCCTAATGGATTTTTTTTTTATTTCTAATAAAATTTTTTCTCTGTGTTGTGTTTTTTTTTAAAACAATTTAATAGAAATTCATGGCGGTCATGTCTAATATTGGCGTGACCGCCATAAATTTCGGGCTTAGGGCCAGCTGATAATACAAAGCTGGCCTTAACCTCATTATTACCCAGTGAGCCACCGCCACCAGGGCCACTGGAAGAGCGGGGTTCAGCGCCAGAGGATGACGCTTCAATGAACGCGCCATCTTCTGGGGCGGCTGCGGGCTGCAATTTGCAGCGGGGGGTGCCCAGAAAGCTTGGGCCTCCCTGCGCTGTGGATTCCAGCCCCCAGCTGCTTAGCTGTACCTGGCTAGACATAGAAATTGCGTGGAGCCCCACGCATTTTTTTTTAATTATTTCATGAAATTCATGAAATAATAAAAAAAGGGCTCCCCTATATTCTTGTGTCCGGCCAGGTACAAATAGGCACCTGGGGGTTGGGGGCAGCCTGTCGCTGCCTGCTGGATCCGGCTGGTTCCAGAAATAAGGCAAAGCCCACGTCATTTTTTTTCTGAAAAGAGCCCGGTAAGGCACCTGGAAATGGAGCTTATTATTAATGTAATGTGCCATTTTCAGGGGCGGCTGCGGGCTGCTATTCTTTAGCATGGGGGGACCCTATAACAATGGGCCCTCACCCCGCTGAGAATACCAGCTTTCAGCTGCTTAGTTTTACCTTGGCTGGCATGGAAAATAGGGCGGAGCCCATGCATTTTTTTTTGCCAGCCAAGGGGAAATTAAGCAGCTGAGGGTGGCAGCTCGCAGCTGTCTGCTTTCATCGGGCTAGACTTAAAAATGCTGCGAAGCCCCACGCGGTTTTTTTTTTTAATAATTATTTATTTTACACCCTACAACGCCAGGTTGGTTGCCATACACTAATGTGTATGGCAACCAAGCAGAATCACTGTCCAGACTGAGAAAATCCAGTCTGATTACAACAGCCAATCACAGAGGCTCCCACAGAGTGTGATCTCCTGTGATTGGCTGTTAGTTTGACAGTGCAGAGAATATGTAATGAGCTTAATAGGCGGCCCCGGAAGTAACAGTGGGAGCCTATTAAACATGATTTAGCTATTGTAGCAGATAGAGCCTGAAGCTTCCGAGACACATCTGCGATTTGTAAATCGCACATTACTCGCTATTACTCGCTTCCCCATTCATTAACATTGTAATTAAAAGAAAAAACAGATATTGCGCCACACTGCAACTGGAGGAACTTAATACACGGTTTTACTATGTTTGCACTAACCTTTACTGGTTGTGCAACACCCCGCACAACCAGACTGATGGCTTAATGTGGATCACTGTAGTGACAAGGGCCAATATTCCCTCCTCCTCAGATACTCCGGGCCTGGTGGTCGGCTCCTTAGTTCCTCTGGAGATGGGGGTGGGCTCCTTCACTCCTCCACCCGAAGAGGCAGACTCGCTGCACTGGCTTCCGTCCCAGCTCCACACTGTGTATCAGTTGATCATTCAAGGGTGGGTCTTTATGATGTACTGCCAGGTACTGTGGATCTTAGAGCAGCTCACACACCGCACTCCCAACAAGGGAGAAGGAGATTAGCAAATAGAAAAACAAGCGGTGTCAGAGGTTTGGAGCGCTAAAGAAACCACGGGTTGGTGATTAAATTACCGATAATTTATTGCACGAACAGCAGGGGTCCAGTATGCCACAACGCGTTTCGACGCACAGATGCGTCTTTCTCAAGTGGATCCACTTGAGAAAGACGCATCTGTGCGTCGAAACGCGTTGTGGCATACTGGACCCCTGCTGTTCGTGCAATAAATTATCGGTAATTTAATCACCAACCCGTGGTTTCTTTAGCGCTCCAAACCTCTGACACCGCTTGTTTTTCTATTTGCTAATCATTCATTAACATTGGACTCGCTAGACTCGCTAGAGTCAAGCGATTCCGAGTAATTTAGGACTCGCCCATCACTAGTCCCATGTCATCTACGTGTGTTTGTCCTAATTCCACTCCTTCCCTGGTGCTCCCCTAAACCCTACTCTCCACCCGGCCCCACTACCCTGGATCTTCTTCCCCAGGATAGATCAGGGACTGTGTTATCCCGTAGGAGCAATCTCGCCCTGACCCCGACCTGGAGTGGTGTGTGGTGTCTGGGTGCTTGGATACCCATTAGTGCCCCCTTCCTTACCCGAGAGTTGGGTACTATACCTCCAAATGGGGTGCAGTACCTCTGTGGTGACTGGATCTGCATGGGTGCCACAGATACAGAGACAGAGACACACACTTTCTTACCCTCCCCAGTGTTCCCATGATGAGCTCCAGTAATGTCTTTCTCCTGGGCACTGGTTGGACCTGTGAGTAGTACGAGTACTTACAGGACTTGGACCATGTGACTCTTGGTCAGTAACGTACCCGCAGGTCCTGCCGGTGCCCAGGAGAAAGACATCACTGGAGTTCACCGTGGGATAATCAGGGAGAATAAGTAATTGGAAGTTAGTGGTGCAGAAAGTGTACCAGAAAAACTAAGAAATAATTGACGCTCATTATTTTCTAGATGCACTTTCTGCTCCACTAATACAGCAGTTAAAAACGCTGATGTCTGCAAAGCAAATTGAAAATCACATTCACTTTGCTGGCAGATGCAGTGACTAAGGCTGGCTTCAGACTTGCGGACCCTCCGCAACGTCCTGCGGAGGGGATCCGCAAGCTGACCGTAGCCCCTATGTTTATAATGAGAACGCACGGTGCTGCGCAGGTCTGCGCATGACCGTGCGCTCTCATTCACTGCAATATGTGATTTGTACGCGGGCGGATGCCCGCGCACAAATCACACACTCGCGTCCGCACCAGGAACGCGACGCGGAGGGTCCGCAAGTCTGAAGCCAGTCTAATCCGTTTTTAGTTCAGTGTTAAAAACCACAGGATCAAAAATGTCCAGTGTGAACATAGCTTTAGGGCTTGATACACCATTGACTTCCTGCCACCACAGGAGTGGCTAACATCTAATCAGGAAGGCTGGTGAGTGTCAAACTCCCACGAAACTGATAATGAAGATTTAGCCTAAAGATAGGGATCAATATCTTAACCCTCCACAACCCCTAACAGGCTATGCCTAGTATTACAACTAAAAGCAGCTGTATCTTATTGAAATAAACAGGACTGAGCTCTAATACAAGGCTGAGTTCTGGATATTCCCAAAATACCTAGTATGGGTTATAGAATAAGGTGTAACTTGCTAAACACTGGGGGACCCATGGTTAGGCCCCCAGTGATCTAGAGGATAAGGTCCTGTATTCTGGTAAAAGGGTTCTGCAGAGCATCTTGAATGGAGTAGAGCCCCATGAACAGCTCCATTCATTGTCTATGGGCCTGTCAGAGAAAGTTGAGTAAGTGGATAGGGTAAAACTTGCAATATCGTGAGTAGCCCTTGAACCTTGTCAGCAAGATTTGGACATCCAAATCTGTCTTTATCGGCAGCCACTCCCGGAGCACTTCCTGTGGTCCGCCCGCCTGATTGATTGATGGCAATCGGGGCGGCCACACTTTTTCACGCCTCCGTCTTGGCCCTCCTTCTTCTAGGTGCTGAGGCACACCCCCGGGCCTACACATAGTGTCTAGTATATGGCTATGGCGCCATCTAGGGTCCTGATGCAATGATGGCTGGAACCCATTTTTGGCGCCAAGCAAAGGCGGGAAAAGTTCTTTTCAATGCATTTCAAAAGTCCAAGGCACACAGTACCCGGTAACACCTGGGACAAGATCCTGTTCGTAATGCCAGAAATATATGTCGAGCCCCAGGCCCTGGGGTACTCGGGTATCAGGGTCCGAGTGGTTCACGTGGATGTCACGGGTGGCGGTGCCTGAGCCCGTGGCCTAGGTGACACTTCCATAGAGGGGTTATAAACAATGAAAAAAGAGTTATTGTCACATGACGCCACCTGTAGTACCTGGTGATGGGTCACCAGCGCCGCCACAGTCCTCCGGAGGGCGATGGTATTGCGGCAAGGATGGCTAAGCTCCCTCCGGGGCAGCATTGCTGTAGCAAAGAGGTCGATGATAAATGGCACAAAGACACGGAGGCAAACTCACTCTCCCGGGTACTTTACTGTAAACAGTCATCAGCATACAAGTCTACAGTTCAGCAAAAGTTGTTAAAGAAACAGGTAGGTCTGCGGGTGGCTGAAAGTGGATGCCAGGTGGTTTGCTGGTACCCGTGGTACATTAGTTGACGAACCCGTGTCCTTTCTTCCCCGCCTAGGATGAGTCTATACCCAATTACTCCTTGAAGGTAGTCTTGGGGCTCCCCTCCCTCGAAGTTAAGAAGTAGGCAGACCACCCCATTTGGCAGGGTGCTGCAGCCAGTGAACATACCGCAGAGGTAGACTCTGGCTGTTTCCTCGGGTCCGGCGTTCCCGTGGTGGACTGGGGAATTCCCTGGAGTATAGTCGCTCCACGCTAGGGTTCCCCCTTTCTCTCTCAGGCCCAGATTCACGTGTCAGGCACCCTCTCTCAGGATCCCCTCAGGATCCCCTTTCATCTTCCTCAGGATCAGCCTGGAGCTGTCCTGTTAGACCTCCCGACTCGCTCCACACTCCTCCTCGACTCCAACTCTACTAACTCCGTCTAACTTCTACTCCCCCTAGAGGTAACTATATCTCCCTCCCAGGAGTAACCTCCCACCACTACTCTAGTGTGGGAGTGCAGGAATGGGTCCCACCCACCAGCCCAGCATCCACCTGCAGTTGGGGAAAATTACACCACTTTTACGAGTGCAATACCCCGGTGTGACGCCTGACCATGTGGGGCGCCACAGTAGCTATAAAGCATGCATGAGTTTTAGTTGCACCCAGTACAGGTACCTTGGGGCCAAAAAGGTCATTATGGTCCATTTGATAAAGCCAATACTATTAAAAACCTGTGTTTGTGGGGGAAAAAAAAACTTCCACCATGCTTACATATATCCTTTCAGTTATTGCTCCTCTAATCATTACTCTCCTTCACTATCCCCAAACCCCAACACCCTCTCTTTATCCCTCTGGGGGCGTGTGCACACTTTTAATATTTGCTGTTTTTTTCCCGCTGAGTTTTATCACAAAAACAGAAAAACCTTTAACGTGATTCAGATTTCTGAAGTCTTATGGTCATGTTGCTTATTTTTTTCCATGCAGACTTGAAGCAGTTTCATATCTGCAGCATGTCAAGTCATTGTAGCGCTTTTCACCTATTTTATTGAAGGGAGGAAAAAAAGGCATAAAAAGTATGCATAAAAGTGAAGATTTTACGCTGAATTTTTCCTACCAATACTTCAGTATTTGCAGAAGAAATGACAGCGACAAATGCTTAATGTGTGCTCATACCCTAAAGGTACCGTCACACGCGGCAATAATGCTTGCAATTTCACTGCCAATTTGCTGGTTGCAGTGAAATCATGGACATATTGTTCTATTTGTACACAGCAACAAAATAGAACAATGTGTCCATGATTTCACTGCAACCAGCAAATTGCCAGTGAAATTGCCTAGCAATATTGCTGTGTGTGAAGGTACCTTTACACGCGGCAACTTTTCTAGGAATTTCACTGGCAACTTACTGGTTGCAGTGAAATCATGGACACATTGTTCTTTCTTGTTGATGTGTACAAATGGAACAATGTCTCCATGATTTCACTGCAACCAGTAAGTTGCCAGTGAAATTCCTAGAAAAGTTGGCGCGTGTAAAAGTACCTTTAGGGAGTGTATGGATAGGGTGGTTTAAGGGAAAAATGTTCATGATGCCTCCTGTGGTTTGCGGCTATGGGTAGCCACCGCTGCTGCTGAACCTCTGGGAATGATGGACGGGCAGTTTGAATGGAGTAGCTCCCCACGGGTGGAGCGGATCCCCAGGGCAGCGGGAATAAGGATTAATAGTCTCTGGCAGAAAGGGATTATCTCAGGCAACTTGTTCAGTGGCCTTCACAGCTGGAAATAACACAGTCTCACACAGTTCTGCAATTCTGTACCTGGGTTTACTCACAGCAAGCTTCAAGTTCAATAGGTCAAAGATGTTACACACTTTTGGATAAGCTCCAGCCTGTGTACTTTTAGGAGATCGGGGTAGCAAGTATGAGATCCTCGGTGGTGTGCCTGCCTTCTGCCTCTCACTGGTCCTGTTCCTCAGCGCTCCTTGAAGCGCCTCTGCGAGCAGAGCCCTGATCCTGCAGCCTCGGGTAATAGTGGGTGACTGGTACCTTGTACCCGGACCCATGTCTGGCTGCTTTCTTTGGTTATATGCCAAGTGTGTAAGCTACAGCTCCTATGAAGCTCATAGCCTCCGGTTCAACAGTTTGGGTATGAATCCCCATGACGTGTTCAGGTCCGGTCCCTGTTTTTGACTACAACCCCTCCGGCCGGTATCACCAACTCCGAATTTGGGCGCACGGGCCAGTTCAGCTCCACCAGTGCCCCTAGGGTTCTTCCATCTCGGCAGTCTTTCTGTTCTCACCTCCTCGCTCGACTCGACTTCTCCACTCTCCCAGCTCCACACACTAGCTGTTCACTCTAGCAATCTGTTCACTGACTTCCTTTTCTTGTTCACTCTCTCAACCACACTTCTCTACCCCCTGTTGTTCCACTGGGCCCTCCCCCCTGTGGTTGTTATGTAGGGTTCCCTGGGTCCTGGGTGTGTCTGTTTGTGTGCGTGTTGACCATCATCACACCTACCATCCCCCATATCCTGACTACTGGAGGACCACACCCTGGCTTGGGTGCAATACCCCTCGTGGCATCGTGACCAGTGGGGCGTCACACTATTATTATTATTGCTATTATTTAACCTTCACAACACTCTACAATTACTGGAAATACCGACAACCTCTACAACCTACACCATGGTGCAAATTATTATGCAAATTGGTTTTAAGAGTTACAGGGTTTTTTTTTGTTTTTTTTTCAATGAAACCCATTGATGGTATTGTGTCTCAGGGTTCTTTGGATCACTGAAATCAATCTCAGATACCTGTGATAATTAGTTTGGCAGGTGAGCCCAATAAAAGGAAAACTGCGTGTTCCACAATATTACACAGGCTACAGTTTTCAAGAAACATGGGAAAGAAAAAGAATCTCTCTGTTACCAAAAAGCAACAAATAGTGCAATGCCTTGGACAAGGAATGAAAACTTAAGCGTGATCACCGTACTGTGAAGAGATTTGTGGCTGATTCTGAGCACAGACGTGTTCATGCAGATAAAGGCAGAATGAAGAAGGTTTCTGCCAGGCAAGTTCATCGGATTAAGAGAACAGCTGCTAAAAAGGTCTTTCAAACCAGCAAACAGATATTTGAAGCTGCTGGTGCTTCTGTAGTCCCTCGAACCTCACGGTGTAGGATCCTTCTAGGCTTGCTGTGGTGCATAAACCTACTATTCGACCACCCCTAAACAGTGCTCAGAAGCAGAAACGGTTGCAGTGGGCTCAGACATACATGAAGACTAATTTTCAAACAGTCTTGTTTACTGATGAGTGCCGAGCAACCCTGCATGGTCCAGATGGATGGAGTAGTGGATGGTTGGTGGATGGCCACCATGTCCCAACAAGGCTGCGACATCAGCAAGGAGGTGGAGGTGTCATGTTTTAGGCCTGAATCATTGGGAAACAGCTGGTAGGCCCCTTTAAGGTTCCTGAAGGTGTGAAAATGGCCTCTGCAAAGTATATAGAGTTTCTGACAGAACTTTCTTCCATGGTACAAAAAGCAGAAATGTGCCTTCAGGAGCAAAATCATCTTCATGCATGACAATGCATCATCGCATGCTGCAAAGAATACCTCTGTGTCATTGGCTGCTATGGGCATAAAAGGAGATAAACTCATGGTGTGGCCACCATCTTCCGCTGACCTCAACCCTATAGAGAACCTTAGGAATATAATCAAGCAAAAGATCTATGAGGGTGGGAGGCAGTTCACATCGAAACAGCAGCTCTGGGAGGCTATTCTGACATCATGCAAAGAAATACAAGCAGAAACTCTCCAGAAACTCACAAGTTCAATGGATTTTGAAGGTGATATCAAAGAAGGGTTCCTATGTTAACATGTAACTTGGCCTGTTAGGATGTTTTGGAGTTAAACAGCTTTTTATTTCAGTGAATGTGACCTCCTAATGCTGCAAATTCAACAAATGAGCATTTTCAGTTCTTTCAAACATATAATAATAATAATAATAATTTTTATTTATATAGCGCCAACATGTTCCGCAGCGCTTCACATTCACAATACAAAGCTCACATTTAAACAATCATGAGAAAATACAATACAATGCCAAAATCAATACAATACAAAGCATAACATAATACAGTAATTGGAGCAAAAAATGGCAACCCTGCTCATAAGAGCTTACAATCTAACAATGAGGTGGGGGTGACAAGGTATAGGTGCTCATTTGCAATGAAAGTATAGTCAACTTGAGGAGATGGGGAACAGATAGGAGCAGAATAAGTGGCCACAACCCGTTATATGTGATCCACTTGAGGCGGAGCGGATAGGCTATGTCTAGATGACTGACTAGGGATCATGATAGGCCGTCCTAAAGAGATGTGTTTTTAGGGATCGCCTAAAACTATTTAAATTTTTTTGGGTAGAGCATTCCAAAGAATTGGTGCGGCTCGGGAGAAGTCTTTAAGCCAGGAGTGGGAGGTTCGGATTAATGCAGAAGTGAGTCTAAAGTCATATCAAATGTTTAGAAACTCTAATGTGCCTAATAATTTGGAACAGTGCATTTGGAGTTTTTTTTTAATTTTGAAGACTATACTGTTATCATTGGGAGGTTTTAAAATTCGATGTATACTCTAATGATGACTGTTTATTACACTGACTGTCATTTGCACTGACCATTTAGGAAAATAAGAGAAAAAGAACATTTGCATAATAATTTGTAACACATTCACTTGACCCCTGCTTCTCTGCTTCCTTTCTGGAGCACTATGGAACGCCCAATGCTTCTCTAATAAACTCCATTTCATGTACACCCTATTTACTTCTCACAATCTATTCTTCCTAGGCCTCCCAAAAACATGGCTGACACACTCTCACACAGCCTTCTCTGCTGTACTGTGCCACCATGGTCTTCACTTCACCCACTCTCCTCACCCTGGCAATAAACATGGTGGAGTTGTTGGCCTTCTCTTTTCTAACTGCACTTTCAACACAGTTCCTCCTCTACTCCTTCCTCTTCTACTCCTTCTTATACTCCCTTCTTTTGAAGGACACTGTGTCCACATCCATCCAACCTCCAAGTTGCAGTCATATATCGACCCCCAGACCCTGCCACTCCCTTTATTTACCACTTATCCACCTTGCTTCTACATATTTTCTCCGGAGGCATTCTCACCTCCCTCATGGATGACTTCAACATCCCATTGACGCCCACCAGTCCAGAGTCTCCAAACTCTTGCTACTTGCTTCATCCTTAGATTTCATACAAGGGTCATGCACATGTATCCATAAAGATTGATATACACTAGATCTTATCTTCACCCACCTCTGTTACCTGTCTAACCTCATAATCTCACCTCTCACATTATCATCCCTGTTCTCTTCAATTGCCCCCAAGTTCAAAAGTTAGCACATCCCTGCAGAGAGACCTCTCACTTCTAGACATTCACTCTTTAGCTCTGACTTTCATCTACCACTGTCTATCATATCTTTACACCATGACACAGTGACCGTTTTCTACAGTGCCATACTCTCATCATCTATTCAGTTGGTTGCCTTTCTCATGTATAGCAAAAGGCAACAAATCAATAAACAAGTCTAGACCACATAAGACAAAGTTGGGGGGGGGCAGAGAGTAAGAGGGAAAAAACAGTGGACAGGAGAGGGACATCATGGGGGGAAATGGCGGCCGCCACAGAGCCCGCCCCATCACCATGTCACCATCCATGCTGTAGCATCATGCCCACATCTAGTATTATATAATCCTTCTCCTCAAATTATCCTCTCTCTTTGACACAGTTGACCACTGCCTCCTACTTCAGATATTTCCTTGACTTGGCATCAAAGATTTTACCCACTCTGGGATATCCTCCTACCTTAATGTACCATGCATTTCTTAGAAATCGTTTTGTGCATATCAGCACGTTTTCCTAAGGTGTTATTGCCATTTTAGCATATATATACCTTTAACCTGGCACATTGCACTTTGACTTTATGTCCTTCATGAGTTCAAGCCCATTTGACATCGGATACTCATATTAAGGAATTTTTTAGCTATCTAAAATATAATAATACAATTGTATTTTAAATTGTTATGTGAATTATTTATGTCCTATCCCTCAAGCTGGAGCTAATGTCCACGGGGTATTGTTTACAAACTTAGTGACGTCACACAGGGATCCTCCCTGCTCACAGACGTCACGATCAGCATTACACTACACTTTTTTGGTGCCTTAACCAGGTTAAATATGGAATGTGCTCATTGTAATCTTGATGTCCCTGAGGAAGGAGCTCGGATGTGGCTCCGAAACGCATAGGAGAAGAAAGAATAAAGGAGGTTTTATTGAAGCATTGCCTTCCTTGTGATCCTTTTATGTCACAGCAGCGCGGACCGTGGTACACCTTTTCCTAACAACAGATTATCGATTTACACGTGCAGTGGCGGTGGAGGTCCAGCTGCAGCTTTATTAAGGCACTCAAGCCATGGTTGTGGGTATACACAACCAAACAAGGTGAGTGGACACTACATATCACCGTGTCTAGTAGTGTCATCATTGATAGGTCACAATTCTGCGCCTCGCTTGTCTCCTTTGTTTTTTACACAGTATTTTATATTCTTGTCTGTTTCCCTGCTACATTTTTGTGCTAATTGCTTGTGCCTCCTCATGTAGGATCCATACATCTTTTAGGTTCCACAACCTCTGTACCTAATATTTATTTCAACTTGTGTTTACTGTCTACTATTTTTTGTGGTTCCTTTACTTATGATTATACATGTTACCTTTGTGTATTGCATTTTTAACACACTTGTAGTTTGCTAGCTGTGGCTGGCTTATATACATACATTTTGCTTTTAACTGGTTTTAATTCTGTGCTATGTGTTTCTGCTGTTGAATAAAGTTTATATATTTTTGGATACATATTATTGTGGTTGTGCATGTTTTCTCTGCAGAGTCTTTTTTTCTTTTGTTTACGGCTTTACCCTTTGCTTAACGTTGCACCCTTCATTGGTTATTTATTAGCCATATTGTTACACCCTCTGTTCCTTATTTAAACTACTGTACATCTGAAACTATCATATGCAATTGGAAAATCCATCTCTTCTGGAAATTTTTAAGCATGCAATAACCCTGCTGCCAACTCACTACTACTGGAATTGCAACAATCCGACTTAGTAGTCCCCACTATTCCCTTGTTTGCAGCCGTAAAACGGGCGGTTTAGCACAGGTTTGTCAATTTATTTATGTAAATCCTTAGCAGCTTTAGGACTTACAAGTAACCCTATGTAATTTAGAAAACGCTGTGCACACATAGTGGGTTTATGTGAGCACATCTGCCAGCGGTTTACTGTCCCCATTATTACCTTGTAGACTGTAAGCCTGTAAGAGCAGGGTCCTTTTCCACTGCACCAGTTTGTCAATTTATTTACTTTATTTTACGCATTTTTATATGTATCAGGAGCACTCCTAGAAACCATGAAGCCCCATAGCAGAAGTGAGTACACTGATGGCCATAATACTCTATTGACTATGCATTATATGATATAGAGGACTATGGGGAGGGTGCACTGAACTATATGGAGGACTATGGGGATGCACTTATACTGCTGACAGTATCAGTTGATAGAATTACACATGCTTGCCCCTCCTTATATGATGTGTACAGATTTTCCATACTTGGCTGTACAACAGTGATTGTAGTATTTTATTATTATTACTACCTGTCCTATGTAATTTGTCCCTATTGTCCTTATACTTTATAGGCATTATTGTATTTGGAGTTCTTCCTAATGAGAGTTTGTAACTCATGGTCTCTAATTTTTGGTTTGATGTAACTTGTCAGTTAAGATTATATTGATTGCCTTCCATATAGTGTAATGCACTTTCCATAGTTCTGCATATACTATATTGGGCCCACAAAGTCCACCATTATGTATAATGCATCCCCATAGTGTTGCATATAGTATAATGCACCCCCATAGTCCTAAATATCATATAATGAATTCCCAATAGTCCTCCATATAGCATAAACACCCCATAGTACTCCACATCATATATATACTATATATCGGTATAACGACCTTATAATCAACTACTTTTGCCCCATAAATAAAAATCTATATGTATAACATGCACCCCACAATAGTTCTCAGTAGTGCTATAATGCCCCCGTAGTCTATATAATATAAGACCCATATTCGCACCCCATGTATTCTATAAAGAACCCATGATTCATCCATGTGTATAAAGAGCTCACCTATATCCTGCATCATGTATACGTGTCTGCAGCCCTTCAGCTAGCCAGTGGTAATGCACCCCCCATGTCCTTATATCGCTATAATCAGCCCCCATGTTTTGCACCACTTTTATAATGCACCTGTTTCAAGCCTTATGTAATCTAATGCACCCCTGTATGATCCTCCAATGCATCCCTCAGTAGTCCCCATGTGGTATTGCACTCCGTGTACTCCCTGATTAAACAGAGTATATTGCAGCCTCATGTCTGTTACACCCCTGTTACGCGGCCCATGGCATAGTTGCTGCCCTCATGTACATCTGGTACAGCATGGTGTAATGGCCGTATTCAGCACCCCTGCATTGAGCGTCAGATTGAGTAAAAAATGGTATGAGAGGAGTACAGCGAGACAGCCTCCTCTTTCATCATTCTTTCACTGAGTCGCCACCCAGGATGCGCAGTTAAATATAACGAACTTGATACTCCTTCGGCAGCTCACTACGACACTGGTCATATGTATTTCTTCTTTTGATATTGATTCTTAAAAATATACCTGACTTAATAATAAAATAGGAAACCTGGCGAGGAGTGGCAGTGGCCCAACAGAGCTTCATTAATGACTGCTATACAAATGATTATTCCCATCTAAATGCAGCTGGGGGCGAGGTAAACTGTTAAATATTACCAGGAACATATTAAGTTGTACTAGCAATATAGGACCCCTGCTGTGGGATCGTATATTTTGTATATGACCTACTAAGTGTCCAGGATAGTGGTCTTCAAGACGAAGTCAAGTACCACGCACTATATAGAGTGTACAAGAAGTAAGGAGATTTTACAATGGGCTGATATAACTTTTAAATAAGGTATATAATATAATACATATTTGTCATATTATATCATCGTTAAGGCTGTTTCACATTATTGCTTATTTTATATGTCCATAGTCCTCCTATTTTTGTAAATGACGCCACAGACAGTAAGAGACACCACAGGTGCCTATTTGTGTACTGTCCGTGTTATTAGGTATCGGACACATAGTCCTTCATATCGTATAATGCACCCTCCATAGTTTTCCATTTTTAATAATGCACCTTTCATAGTCCTTCATGTAATCTAATGCAACCCCCTGTAGTCCTCCAACGCACCCTCAGTAGTCCTCCATGTAGTATAATTGCCTCCGCTGTACTCCCTGATTTAAAAAAATAATTACCTCATTCTGTTTCCCCACTGTTCCGGTCTCCATGGCAAGAGTTCTGCAGCTCTGTACATCTGTACAGACTGGCTGTAATGGCGTCATTGCACCCGCTGCACTGAGACATCAGATCTGAGGAAAAATGATGGAGGAGGAAGCAGACGCCTCTCTCTTTCATCATTGCTTTCAACTGAGTCGGCATCCAGGATGCCGATAAATTATAACGGCAACTTGATCTGCCATTGGCAGTACACTACTGACATGTTATATGTATTTAACCCTTTTGATATATAATATTTAAAAATAATGATTAATAATAAAATAGGAAACCTGTTGGAGATTTTGCATTGTGGCCCACAAGCTTCAATTAATGCTGCTGATTACACCAATGATTATTCCCATCATAAATGAGCTGTGCCGAGGTAACTCGTTAAGATATTGCCAGAAATGTTTCATATTGTACAGCAAATAGACCCTGCTGTGACTAATTTTGTATATGTACCTACAAGTTGTCAGATAGTGGTCTTCAAGACAGGAAGTCAAGTACACGCACTATATAGAGTGCTACAAGAAGTAAAGAGAGATTTTTACAAAGGGTGTATAATTTTAAATAGGTTGTCCCATATAATACATTTCTGGCATTAATGCATCCCGTGTAAGGCTGCTTTCACATTACTTTTTTTTTCTGTCCGTGGGTTCCTACTTTTTGTAGGACGCCACAGACAGGAAAGGACACCACAGGGGGTGACCTATTCTGTGTCCGGCTCCGTGATTATCACGGATCCAGACACACCGAGGCACTTCCACAATGAATAATATACATTGCGGAAGTGAAATATAGTAAAACAAAGAGATAAAAATAAAAAAAATGAGTATTCTTACCCATCCGGGATCCACCAGGATCTACCGCTGCCTCCAGCAAGGTCTGGGTGCTTATAGGACCTGTGGTGACGTCACAAGCCGATCAGCTGGTCGGGTCACATGACCGCAGTTACTGCGATAACTGCGGTCATGTGACCCGATGACACTGCCGGGTTGTGACATCACGACAGGTCCTGTAAGCACCCGGACTTTGCTGGAGGCAGCGGTGGATCGTAGGATAGGTGAGAATACTGATTTTTTATTTTTAACTCTTTCTTTTACTTAATTTCACTTCTGGAATGTATATTATACATTGCAGAAGTGAAATTTGATGGTTAGGAGCAATTTTAGTGTACTGAGCATGCTCAGTACACTAAAATCGGGTCCGAGGAACGATCAGCTGTTTCCTCAGACCCGCGCTCGTAGGCCCCCATGTTAAAGGAGACGGATCGGATCAAATTTGGCCTAATTGCCATCTGATTTTGTGGGATCCGATTTTTTTCTGTGCCCAAAATCGGAGCAGTCTCTGATTTTGGGTACAGCAAAAAATCAGAAACCAATCGGATCCCACAAAATCGGATGGCAATTAGGTCAAATCCGATCCGATCCCCATAGGATAACATGGGGGCCAAATCAGACCCGTGGCTGTCCGTTTTAAAACGGACAGCCACGGATACAACAAAATCGTAATGTGAAAGCACCCTTAGAATGGTGTTTTCTTGATCCTCCATTGCGTTGTTGTAGTTCCACAACCACCCCAGCTTATCTTCTTAAGATGCTTTGATGTCTCTACCAAGGATATTCTCATTCCTATGTACTATGATATTTCTCATTTATGAAGTCAGAGGAATATGGGTGTAGAACAGTGAGGCCAATTACATGAGTATGAGCATTTATTGCAGTAGCCCTAAAACAACAGTGAGCTAGTATCCATATAACTGACATAGGTCCACAACACATGCTGAAAGCAGGAAACAGTCCACGGATCAGTTCGCAGGGGAAAGATTATAAAACATTAATTAATTACATTAATTACTTATAAAATGACTCAGCCTACAAAAGTGCACTAAGTAATTCATGGGCTATAATGAGTAAAATGGGTGTATTATTTTGTCCACTTTTGTAGGTGGGGCTATTTTATAAGTAATTAATAAAAGCTAGAGCGAGGCATCAGACAAGGCTTCATCCTGTCACCATTTCTCTTCAATTTATATGCAGAAGCTATTTTCAGGAAGGCTGGACTTGCCAAAAAAGAAGGAATCAAAATTGGAGGAAAAATCATCAACAATCTAAGATACATAGATGATACAACACTGATAGCAACAAGCGTAGATGGAATGAAGGACTTAATATGGCGAGTCAGGATGGAAAGCTCGAACATGGGACTGCTACTCAAGACAAAGATTTTGACTACTGCCAGGTACAACAGGGATACATTTGAGATGGACAGCGATGAACTAAAAGTGGTAAAGAACTTCAACCTACTTGGATCAATGATCATTTAGGATGCCACCGGAAGTCAATAGGAGAATAGCTATGGGAGAATCAACAAAGAAGTCACTGGACAAGATCTTCAAATTGAGGAACATTTCACTGTCAACGAAGACACAGCTTGTCTTTTCTGTAGTAACATACAGAAGTGAAATATGGACAATAAAGACACAAGGCAGAAGAAAAATCAATGCCTTCAAAATGCAGTGCTGTAGAAGGATATTATCAATACCATGGATGGGAAGAAGAACAAACAAATGCATTTTAGAACAAATCAAGCCAAATCAAGCCAGACATGTCACTTAAAGCAAGGAATACCAGGCTACTATTTGCCTATTTTGGACACATCATACGAAGAGAGAAATCATTGGAGAAGGACATTATGATAGCAGGACTAGAAGGTACAAGGAGAAGAGATAGACAAGCAACCCAATGGCTTGATACTGTGGACCTATCTTCCTACAGAGAGTTTGTCCATCAAGTCACCATGGCTCGAGATCAAGCTGAAGGCCAATAAGTAATAACTAATAATAATAACTTTTATATATCCTGCCCAGTGAACTATTTTTGACATAGGAGATATTTCTTTCAGTGATATAATCATGGATTGGCATCTGTCAGACACCCGGGAAAAATGTACTAAAGGGAAATTCAGAATTTTCAGTTTTCCGTTGACTTTTAACAGCAGAATGAGGAAAGCACCCAGCTCTATTTCATCTTATTGTTATTGCTTCTGACAGCCGATTGAAAAGGGGCCATTAAAATGTCTGTGCATTTGACATGTAGTAATATCCAACCATTCCTGAGGTTTATAACAACTATTTAGAAGAACAGTTGTAAACAGGACTTTGATAAAACTTTCCAAACTGCATGTTATAAGGCCGCTATAATGATACTTTGTATATTGGAAGCACATCAGATGCTTGTAAATCTCTTCTTGGGGATTAAAATGTAAAGTGATGCTTGAAAAGTTATTGTATTGTATAATCTGGGGATTTTCTTCAGACATTCTGGCCACTCGAGGCGCTGTTCCATGTTTACACTAATGCAATCATCTATTTTAATTAATTTACATAGCATCAGCCTATTCCGTCATAATCAAAAACTACAGTGGGGTTCACAATTTCGGTTTCTTCTGACCTAGTACATACGCATGTAAAGTGCTGCTGAATATGTTGGCGCTATAGAAATAAAAAAGTATTATTATACACAAGGACTCATTTATATATTTCAAGATAAGAGGAATGTTCTGCATCGAAGATCCAAAGTATGATCGGAACGCAGGTTGCAACGCAGCAAACAAATGGCCAGCCAATCACAACTGCATGGGTGCAAACACTTGAAAATACACGAGTTTGAGGAAATCCCCAGTGGCGTAACTTCAGGCCCAGGGGCCCCGATGCGAAAGCTCCAATGGGGCCCCCAATTATTTAAAATCTTTAATAGTATTATTCTTTTTCTATAGGCCAAAGGGACTTTTGGGGCCTCCCGAGGCTGTAGGGCCCGGGTGCGATCGCAACCCCTGCACCTATTGTAGTTACGCCCCTGGAAATCCCCCTAAAAAAGGATAAATAGTATAGGACCCGGGGAAGTGTGAGTGCAGCATCTATATATCACCTGCCATGCCTTTTAATTAAGTTGGAATAAAGACAAAGTTTTATGCAACGTTGAGTGCCACCTTTTTTCTCCAGGGATATTTATTTGGTGAGCCAACTCTTTAAAGTGAATCTGTCATACGAGTTAACACTCTATACATTGCTATATGGATCTCTTGGACCTGATCAGACTGGTTTAAATACCGTATATACTCGTGTATAAGCTGACCCGTGTATAAGCCGACCCCCCTACTTTTGCCCCCAAAATCTAGGAAAACCTATTGACTCGTGTATAAGCCGAGGGTGGACCCCAGCACAGGTATACAGCCCCCAGCAGTGTGGTATACAGGCCCCCCCCAGTGGTAGTATACAGCAGCCCCAGCAGCCCCAGTGGTAGTATACAGCAGCCCCAGCAGCCCCAGTGGTAGTATACAGCAGCCCCAGTGGTAGTATACAGCAGCCCCAGCAGCCCCAGTGGTAGTATACAGCAGCCCCAGTGGTAGTATACAGCAGCCCCAGCAGCCCCAGTGGTAGTATACAGCAGCCCCAACAGCCCCAGTGGTAGTATACAGCAGCCCCAGCGGTAGTATATGTGGAGCTCACTGGGATGGGGTACTCGGTGCCGGACCGGGGTACTGCTGGGGGATGTCACGACGGTCCTGGTCCGGACCATGTCCCGGGCCCGCAGAATAAAATGGGGGTTATTTACAGGGGATTTGTCACTCGTGACGCCACCCACTATATGCGGCCAGTAATGGGGCCGCCGCTGCTGCAGAACCTCCGGGGATGATGGATAGCAGCTTGGATAGAATAGTTCCTGTGGGCAGAACTGGGTTCCCCGGGGCAGTGGTAGTAGTAGTTAAAGTCTGTGAGGATAGTTATTGATGCTGCAGGAGAGTAGGGGTAGCAGTAGAGATGATGAGAGTAGAGGTAATCGCAGTATATGAGGGCAAGTGGGGCTTCAGCATAAGGATCACAAACACTCACGGTTTCTGTAGTTTTCCAAGTCTTTACTTGCAGATGGTATATCACAATATTGTCCACGGAGTCTGTACCAGGTTGCTCCACCCTGACCGGGTCCTTGGCTTCCTACTTAAGCGCTGTGGTGGCCCTGCTGCTGCTTGTAGCTGTACTGCTGGCCCTGTCTCTGCTCACGGGTACCAATATGCTGGGCAACTTGAGTCCTCTGTGTCACTGACCCCTCCGTGTTGCTTTGCTATGGTGCTGTGAAGATGGTGGACCTTCACTATGCCGGTGTTTACTGTCCTGTCTGTCTCAGGCACAGCCTCGGATCCGGTATCCGTCTTAAGCGCCTCCCCGGGGTCAAGTTTTTGGGGTAACTCTTTATCCCGGGTATGTTCCTCTGTTCCTCTGTCTCCTCTCCTCAGACCTCTCAGGACCTCCACTTCTACTTGACTCTGCTCCTGCTCCAGACTAAACTGAACTAACTGTCACTCCTGCTCTGTGGTAAACAACTTAGCTCCTCCCACTAGTGCAGGTGCCACCTAAGCTCCTCCCACATTCTAGTGTAGTGTTGTGTGGGGATTAAACCTGTGTTGATGTTTCTGTGGCACATTAACCCTTGGGGTGCCACATATGGGGACTCGGGCAGTGGCGGAACTAGAGCTGGGCGGGCCCCGGTGCTGCTGGTGCTGTCCCAGGTGAGGAGTGGGGGTGAGTGCTAGTGAGGAGCGAGGGTGGTGTGGCGAGCTGCTGTCCCAAGTGAATAGCAGGGGGGGTGGGGTGGGGTGGGTTGGTAGTGAGGAATGGGGGTGGTGTGATGGGCTTTTGTCCCTGGTGAGGAGCGGGGGGGTGCGGGGATGCTAGTGAGGGGGGGCTGCTACCTGCGTTTCCAGCACATTACAGACCAGGGAGTTGAGAGGAGAGGAGGAAGCTTCCCTCACTTCACCTCTCCTCTGACCTCTGACACACTATCGCGGTCTGCGGGGGGCGGCTGGAGACCCGGGCCCCACTGCAGGAAGGTGGAGGGGCCCCCCTAAATGTGCCTGAAGGACCCCCTAGCCGGTCGGGGCTCTGGTGCAGCTGAACCAGCTGCACTGCGGTAGGTCTGCCCCTGGACTCGGGTATATGGGCCCTGCTGTAGTTGGGATGTCACTGGTGGCCTGCCCAGACCTGTGGACCTGATGATCAACTGAAAAGGGGTTAGGGAATGGAAATAAAGTTTGTCGTGACGCCACCTGCAGAGTCTGGTGATGGGCACCAGCGCAGCTTCAGATCTCCGGGGGAGATGATACTGCAGCTTGGATGGAGCAGCTCCCTGCAGGTGGAGCTGAGTCCCCGAGGCAGCCCAGCACTGATGGTGGTGGTGCTGGATGTGGATATGATCTGTGGAGCAGTGCAGAAGATGAACAGACACACGGAGGCTTTGTCACTCTACACGGGTACTTTACTCTGTAAACCAGTTCAGATGGCAGTTCAGGTTACAGCACAGTCTATAATCAGGTAGCTGATCGAGTAGTCACAGAGATTCGCAAGGTCATTCAGTGGATCCCATAGTATACCCTCTTTTGACGATCTCGTGTCCTGCTGCTAAAACCTGCCCCGGCACAGCCCTCTTATATACCAGACCCGTTGGGGTGCTGTGAGATTCCCTCCTTTCTCTCTCTGAAAGGGCTCGACCTGTGGTGGGCAATCCTGGCGAGGCTGCACTTTGTAAACAGGGTGTAGACGGCTCAGGGGCTGAACACCCTGCACCGTATCCTCGGAGCCGATACTCCATTAGGTGGACTAGGGTTCCTGCAGAATATGAGCGCTCTCATATGGGGTCCCCTCTTTCTGTTCTTGGGCTGCCTCTTCTCTAGGCCCCCTCCCTGGGAGTCTCTTTCTCTCGCTCGGAGGCTCCCCTCTCCCTCGCTCCTCAGTGTAAACTAGAACTCCACTGTGTGACTTCCCCCCTCCCCTAACTCTCCCCCTAGGGACTGGGCTCCAACCATTTGCCTGGGCTCAAGTGTGGGAGTGCTGGGGTGGGATCCACTTGCAAACCTTACTCGTCCCTGTTACAGGAATAACTGCACACTCTTTTGTGGGCGCACTGACCAGTGGGGCTCCACACATGTCTCAACTGAAATCTGATCCCAGGCCTCTTCTACACATTCCCAATGTTGGTGCAGAACTAATCAAATTGTAAATAGTTGCAAGACAAATTTATGTATGAAATATCCTAGATGATTGTCTATAAAATGAAGGTAGCTGTAGTGGATAGTGAGATATAGAGCCTAAAAGACAAAAGTTTAAAACATTGTTAACCTTTTGCTTGTCACTGTATGCACCCCTATGCACATCCAGAGGGCAGTAGAGGGTATGGTGCAGCCCACAGTCCACTGCTTTTAGCCCAACGGCTGTCTCAGGCCGTACTTTGACCAGCACTAGTCTATAGCAGGCAAGCACCCACATCTACACATGGAAGTGACTGGCCTGTTAGTACAGACATCTAAAGCCAACTGAAGAATGTGTTCAGTTCTACTGGTAGAACAACCCCTTTTCATTCCCCATGTTTTCCTGCATTAAAAGTTAAAAGCTGATATTCACCTTCTTTGCCGCCATGGTTACACTGGTGTCGGCGCTACCATTCCTAGGAGCTCATATAAGATTGTTACGGCACACAAGCCCCGCTGCCAATCACTGCTGGCTTCCCTGTCCCCACCTACAGACATATAAGTAATTAACAAGAAATGAGAGCTGTGGCTGGTTACTTGCTGCCTGTTAATTACTTTTACGTCTTAAGAAGGTGACAGGGAAGCTGGCAGTGATTAGGCGCAAGGTTGTGTGTCGTAACAACCTTACGTGAGCCCAGGGAGTTCAAGTGACGGTACTGGAGGTGAGGTTCTTTTAGTTTAACTGGGCCAAACATGGGGAATGTTTAGTAGTGGACAATCCCTTTAACTCAAAGGAAAAATAACTGAGAGCCTTCATTTTTAGTTTGCTATTAAAGGAGATATCTGGGATAACTCAACAAATAAATTGTGCCTAAGTAAAAACAGGCAGGTTGTTGGCAACCTACCTGCCAGTTGTGCTCGGCACTGTTCACCACTGACTAGAGCGGTAACAGACCACGCCGGTCGGCGATTTTGGCACTTCCGGTGACCTGTCACGACTACAGAGGTTAGGATTCCCTCCTCTCTTTAGAAGTACGCATGTCCGACATCACACTGAATGATGGCCGGCTCCCTCAATCAGGTAGAGAGGGAGCTCGCTGTGAATCAGTGTGACGTCAGCTATGTGCCCACTTCTGCACAGCAGAAAAGCCGCTATGCTATGTGTTCTCGCTGCCATGTTGTCCCCAGCAGGAGCGGTCTGTGAGTGCAATTACAAAAGACACTGCAGTGGTCCTTAAGGACACAAGAGAATATATTATTTAATCTACATTTAAAAACTGCTCCTACCAGGGGTGGACAACCTGGACTGGTGAGGCCACAACAGCCAGGTACGTGCCAGCTACCTGCCTATTAGTGTTTGGGCACTTTTTTTTCACTAAGTGTCCCGGATATGTTCTTTAACCTAGCTTCTTAAACCCTAATTTTTATGGGACTATTTATAGCTTTCTTTTTGGTGCCAATAGGATTTTCTTTTGAAGGGGTGTGATAAGAAAAACACTATAATGCCCTTATTTTTCATGATATTCACCATGCAAAAAAAATATTGAGGCCAATTTATCAAACCTTTTATGGCTGAAAACTGACTTGTATTCAAAAAATATTTGCACAATTCTCCACTGTGACTTTTGGCGTTGTCAATCTAGTTTGAATCCACTTCACAAAATAGCCTGAACTGGAGAGGAGCTGGGACGGAACAGCAGCATGGTCATGCCTGACTGTCCAATTCATCAAAAGGGAAGGTTCTTTTAGGGTGCATATTCACAATCTGTACTTGTAGCATTTTGGACACAGCATCTTGATGCTGCGTCCAAAACGATGTGTGGTGTCCTTTGTATCCAGGAAACACACCTATTGGCTGAGGACAACCATCGGGTAAGACATCCTGCCTACCCCCACATATTTTTCGCCAACAACAAAACAAAGAAAGCAGGAGTTTGTGTGATGGTGAGTGGCGGAGTCCAGTTTCAGCTGAAATCAATGGAGGCAGACCCACTAGGGAGACACCTCACATTAAAATGTCACATAGCAGGGGAACTGTACACCATAGTGACGGTATATGCCCCGAACACAGGCCAAAAGAGATTCTTGAGGTCCTTCTTTAAAAGAACAACAGAATCTGCTGAGGGATCCCTGGTGGTGTGCGGTGATTTTAACCAAGTGATGGAGACTAGACTGGACTCTTCTGCACAACACACAAGAAAAGGGAGAGATCTGACTGACGTAACTAGGGAATTCAGACTCCACGATGTGTGGAGGTACATGCACGCGGAGGAGAGAGATTACTCCTTCTTCTCCAATTCCCACAAATCCTATTCTAGGATTGATTTCTTCCTAGTGAGAGACGATATTTTGCCCCACTGCACTGACACTTCAATAGGCCTGATCTCATGGTCGGACCATGCTCCGGTAACACTATCGATCAGACTGGGGCAAAAACGCAGTACCTTCCGCTGCTGGAGAATGAATGTTGGACTCCTATCGGACCAACAAACCCTTGACTTCCTAGACGCAAAGTTAGAGGACTACTTTCGCATAAATGACAACAAAGAAGTGACAGACGGCTCCCTCTGGCATTCTCATAAGGCTGTCCTTCGGGCCTCCTTATTCAGAAGGCTTCGCAGAAAAAAAAGGAGCGGGAGAAATTTTGGAGAGAATGGACGGAACAAATAGTGGAGTTGGAGAGAGTAAACAAAACTGCACCCTCCCCCCTCTTGTCCTCTCAAATTTTTGAGCTACGTACTAAACTTAGAGCCCAATTGCTTTTTTCTCACGAACTAAGCTTGAGAAAAATAAACACTCAATACTACTCGGCAGGTGATAGGGCAGGTAAACTACTTGCTAAAAGACTGAAAAAACGGGCGACACGATCCATGGTGACTTCTATGTCCACGTCCGAGGGAAGACAGGTTAGAGACCCAACGGAAATAGTGGAAGTTATGGCAGACTACTACTCTAAACTATACAACCTAGCAGATGATCCCCAGACCCCGCAACCTTCGCAGAGCCTAATACAAGACTATCTATCACGACTTAACCTCCCGTCCCTACAGCCGGACATACTGTCGGACTTGAATAAACCTTTCACACTTTCTGAAGTAACGGCAACCATCCAAACACTTAAATCTAACTCAGCTCCAGGCTCAGATGGGTTTGCCAATGAATATTACAAGATGTTCTCGTCGCGTTTGGCTCCCTACCTGCTCCGACTCTTCCAGTATTAGCAAGTGGAGGGATCTCTTCCAGCAGAAGCACTGGAGGCTCAGATTACCACCATCCAAAAACCAGGGAAACCTCCTGACATGCCTGGCAGTTATCGACCCATCTCGTTACTTAATACGGATGTGAAGATATATGCTAGGCTGTTAGCCTCCCGGCTGGCACAGGTGATCCCGATGCTGGTGGACCCGGACCAGGTGGGCTTTGTGGCGGGACGTCAAACAAGAGACGGGACCAGACGTATGTTGGACCTGATTGAGATAGTGGAGAGGAGGGGGACCCCCAGTGTATTCCTGTCCTTGGACGCTGAAAAGGCATTCGACAGGGTACACTGGGGTTACCTGAGGGAAGTCCTGGGTAAGTTTGGATTCTCTGGCCCGATCCTTAGGGCGATCCTGAGTTTATACACCAATCCAGGGGCCCGAGTGTCTATGTCAGGATACTCTTCACAACAATTTGCCATCACAAATGGGACGAGACAGGGTTGTCCCCTGTCTCCCCTGATATTTGCCCTGGTTATGGAGCCTCTTGCTGCCTCGATCAGGTCCAACCCATGTATCACGGGTATTCAGGTGGGATCTAAACAACATGTCATAGGACTGTATGCAGATGACGTTATAATAACCTGCACGAGCCCCGACAATTCTATCCCAGCAGCAATTCATGAACTTGATGCTTTCTCCAAAATATCTTACTATAAGCTAAATATGGGAAAGTCGATGGCTCTCCCGATTAATATAACGGGAGCGGAGCTGGGGGACCTCTCATCACAATTCCCCTGTACTTGGGCGCCGGATGGCATACCCTACTTGGGAGTCGTACTTTGCGCCTCGCAAAACATAGCACGTGTTAATCTACTGAAACTGATGAATTCACTGAGGGGCTCCCTAGACTCTGGTCCCAGTCCTCCCCTGACCTGGATGGCTCGTATCCAGGCGTTCAGAATGATCTGGTTACCTAGATTGTTATATCTTTTCCGATGTCTCCCACTGAATTACCCGAGTAAACTGCTCACTCAATTACAGAGACAAATTAACAGTTATATTTGGGCAGGGGGCAGACCAAGGGCCAATAGACAGACGATGTATCTAAAGCTGAGGGGCGGAGGCATGGGAGTACCTGACGTGGTGTCATATCTAAGAGCGACAATCCTCGAGGCGTCGAGGGAGTTGTGGAGGGACCGCAAAGATTTAGGCTGGGTACAACTGGAGACGGAAATAGCACCAGAGATTACACCAAACAAGCTGCTGGCTGGAGTTGGATTGGGTTCGGTAAGGATAGCTCACCCATTGGCTACTGTTCGATCAATGCAGACAGTCTGGAGTGGAGCTCCTGCTTCCTGGACCAGATTGGCCCCTGAGAAGCTCCCCCTGGAAGCTTTCCAGGTTCATATACCTTTGTTAAATCTGACCGCGTGGCGGAATTTGGGAATTGACACCCTGGGGGCCTTGTTGAGAGATGGCAAGCTACTCCCCTTCCGGGAATTTACCGGAAAGAGGGATGTGTTGCAAAATACCTTCCTCCAATACGCTCAGATTTGTCATTTTCTCAGATCTTCAAAATGTACACACGACCTGAAACAACCTACTCCCTCCCCATTTCAGCAACACCTTCTCTCCGAAAGCACTGTCCATAAGGGCCTATCCTCTATTTATGAGGGCCTGGTGACCCAGAACGCTCCTAACAAATTACATTATATGGTCATTTGGGAAAAAGAATTTAACTTTTCAGCGGAGGTGGATGATTGGGAGGGAGCAATCAGAAGTGTTACCCAAGCCACAAGGTGCATAAATCATCTGGAATCTCTCAAAAAAATACACTTAAGATGGTATACTCCTCCCTCCAGACTGGCTAGGTTTGGTTCGGGCAGCTCCCACCTATGCTGGAGACAATGCGGTCAGAAGGGAGACTTAGCCCACATGTGGTGGGGTTGTCCTAAAATATCCCAGTATTGGACACTTGTGGCTAGCCTGTTGGGATCGGTTACAGAGACGTTCATCCCCTTAACCCCACAACTCGCAGTATTACATGTAGGAGCTGAAGTCCTTCCTCCAATCCCAGACACGTCACCTCATACATTCTAACCGCAGCCAGACTGTGCGTAGCGACTGCTTGGAAGAATGTAGCGCCCCCATCTCTAAGTGACGTTATCAAAAAATTGAATTTGATTTTCTGCAACGAATACCACCTGGCTATGGACGCCCCAAGACGCAGGTATGTTGCTGAGGCCTGGCAACTTTGGGTGCGGCATCCGATGGGAGCGACAGTCGGCCCAGCCGACTAGCCAAGAGACAGCCCCTTTACTTCTTACTTCTTACTTCTTACTTCATAGTTTATAACTCAATTTCTCTCTCTCTCTTTTTCTCTTAACTTACTCTTCTTCTCTCTAACGGTCCTTTACTTCTCTTCTTTCTTTTTTCTTTTTCATCCTGTCTAGGAATTCTCCCCTTCTTTCTACCTTCCCTTCTTAAGAACCCCGATATTACCCCTCCCAACTCCCCTTCCCCCCTCCCCACCACCCCTTTTTTCCTCCTATACCCCCCAGTTTATTCGCTTCTTCCCCCTTTGTAACTTTAACCTTAGGAGTGTTCGACTCCCGCCTGCAGTACTTCAGTTATAAGTCAGACCTAATATATAGAAAACCCCACTGACAATTGGCCTGAGGGCCTTAGTATCTGTTTCATGAGCAGAGATTATAAAGCGTTCTCGCCCTCTCGCCCTCTCCACCACAATGAGGACTCTGGGACAAGTATTACACATGTGATCTTAATGCTCTGTAAAGGTCGAAGTCCTACCTCCTTTTATCCCATGTTTGTTTTCCTACACTCCCCTCTTCCCCCCCCACCCCCCCCTCTTTCTATCCTATTATAACCTCCCCGGTGTATTATTATATCTGACGTATTGTCACTGATTCTAAACATATGTTATTGTTCCGGAAACATACCTATGTTGTTATGCGATTGTGTTTATCATTTACACCCAATAAAAACTTATTGAAGACAAAACGATGTGTGGTACAGTAGAAGCATAGTGGATGGGATTTCTCAAAATCCCATCCTCACTATGCTTCACCCGACCGTAGCGTGTTTTTAGATGTGGTGCGGGTTTCCTTACCCCCACATCTCTGCAGCAAGTTAATTTCATGCTACGGCGTCGGAAGTGGTCACCATCGGCTACATGCAGGAATAAGCCACCCAGCACCCACCACTGATAGTGAGTACAGGCAGCTAAGGTCTCCCTGCAGGCACCTGACTCGCCCAGGGTATGGGGACTCGGGTATCTGGACCCTCTGCTTCAGTAGGGATGTCACTGTTGGCCTGCCCAGACCCATGGCCCGGGGCCTTATTAAAAGGGGTAGTTGTTGTTGACAATAAAAGGAAATAAAAGTTTCTAAAGTTTATCGTGACGCCACCTGAGGTGTCTGGTGACTGCGCCTGCGCTGCATGGGGCCTCCAGGGATGCTGGACGAGCAGCTAGATGGTGAAGCACCCCACAGGCAGAGCTGGATCCCTGGGGTATTTGGTGATGATAATGAGGGATGGAGCAGGGATTTAGCCGCACTGCTGGATAACCGGACAGTCTCTGTGGATGGCAGGGACGTGGGTAAGAAACTGACACACATCGCTGGTTGTTTCTTTACCTTTTACTGGTGTTGTTGCAGGCAAACATCCAGAGCACTGTCGGGTGTTCAGGATGCACTTCTGGGTCTCCACAACGAGAGGGTATAAGGCCTCCTTGTCTCTTTCCCCGTGTGTGTGAAGCCCCTTCCCTGTGTAAACCTTGGCTGGCCTCCTCTGCTCTCTTCCTCTCCACCTGTGCTGTCTTCGGGTAACCCTCAATGGACTGCTGCTACTCTTTCCTTTGTGGTGCCTGGATCCCTGAGTGTGACTGTGCAGATGTCCAGGAGACTGAAGTCTCCACGGTAGACCAGTATTCTCTACTGGGCCGGGTGCTCTCCAGCAGACTCGAACTCCGGTGTCCGGTGTGTGATTTGGGCGAACCTAACACTGGCTCCTCGGTTCCCACTTTGTTCTTTCTGTTCTCTTCGCCTTCTGACCCCACTCTTGGGTCTTGCAGGACTACTCAAAAGCTGTTCAGGGTCACGAGCTCTGGTCTAATGCAGCACCGAACACCAGTACGTATTCACAGCTCTTGTAGCATCTGCACACTCCAACTAATTCTGCCCCCAGCACCAGTATTTATAGGGGATCTTGCCTAAAGGCAACAAGTGCAGCTCCCCCTACTGTGCCGGGGCAGAAGGTGTTGTCTGTGTTTGTGTATCCACTGTGTAAACCCATCCATGCTGTAGGTGAGTCTGTGGTTACCTGTGTTAGCAGGGCGCCACACACACTCGAGTTCCCTCAGGTCTGTCCAACACGCAGCGCCTCCAGATAGTTAGCACATACTCTTGGAATATTTATTGTTTCATAATAAAGTATTTGATAGGGTAGAGGTTTTTTTTATTTTTTTAATAAGCAGAATTAGCTTTTTCTGTGTTATGTAAACCACTTACATTTAAACTTTCTTTCCAATCAAACGTTTTTTCTGCATTTCATTTGTACATTTTATATATTATGTTGAGAATGTGCTAAATGCATTGACAATGAAAACAATAAATCTGCACAGTCATCATCACCTTTTGAGAGTTGTTATAACACCCTAACACCCTACAAGATGTACCAGAAGGTTGTGTTCAATTCATCAAAGCCGTTTCGAGCACATTTTTTTCAGACTATCAAATGTTTTTCCTAGGAGCTTCTGTGGCTTTCGGCGATCTGTCACACACATCACAATGACAATTAGATGTGAGATAAATCAACACGTCTGGTAGCAATGTAATCAGAAAATGTTAAGTCCAATATGGTATCTGTGACACTCATGTATAAATAGATGGCTATTGTTGAAACCGGAAAGTGAAGAAGAGGATGGAAATCATATTGAGAGATGAGATGAATGTTGCATGAGTGAACTTGTGTACATATATATTTGCAGTATATCTTTGCATTGGTTTCTTAACTGTTTTAGCATTTGGAAAACCAAAACGTTATTGGGGAATCCGTACCTTTAATTTCAATTATGAGTATAGACCCTCCAGAAACCTATGCAACCCCAATATACTATGCAGGGACGTAACTACAACAGGTGCAGGGGTTGCAATCGCACCCGCGCCCTGGAGCTTAGGGAGCCCCAAAAGTCCCTTTGGCCTATAGAAATAGACTAATACTATTAAAATTTGCAATAATTGGGGGCCCTGTTGGAGCTTTCGCATTGGGGCCCATGAGCTTCAAGTTACGCCACTGATACTATGTGTTTTCTTTAACTTTTCTTCTGCTTTAGCATGTCCATAAATGAGTGGCATGAAATATCAGCTTTAAAAAAAGAACATAATCGCTATTGACTGAGTTGTCTTTCTTGTACATAGCAAAGGGCAATGGATCAATAGAGACCCCTGGCACACCATTCTCACAAAAAAGCTGGAGCAGCACTGGAAGAAAACAAAGTCACAGGAAGACCACCACATTCAAACAGACAATTCTCACATTCAAGTTGGCCATCAACTCTGCTGAACAGGACTACTTCATAATCCTCCTTTCTTCTTTTTCCCATAACCCCAAACAAATAATCAACCTTTTACCTATGCTTACTGTCCACTATTGCCCCCTCCCACGTACCTCAATTCTGCAGAAGAATTTGTCTTTTCAAAGATAAGATTGACCTAATCAAATGTCTATACTACTCAACCACATAACATTTCATGTAACAGACTTTTGAACTTCTCCCATAACCTTCCTTCCCACTGAAGGAAAGTTTACATCATCATCCCTCCAAATCACACCTCACCAGTTCCTCTTTTCACCCTATCCCATCTGATCTCCTCCCCAACCTCACCATCCTGCTTATTCATGACTTAACCCATGTCTTCAGTCTATCATTAACCTCTGGTGTCTTCTGTTCTGGTATTAATGCAACAATCACACCTATCCTGAAGAAACGATCCCTTGACCCAACCTGTACTTTCAACTATTGCCCCATATCACTAGTTCCATTCACCTTCCAACTTCTCAAACTGCATGTTAACATTGAACTTTCTTCCCATCTCTCACCTAACTCACTCTTCAACAACCTGCAATCTGGATTCAGTCTCCAACACTCCAACTTAAACTGCCCTTACCAAAATTACTAACAACTTACTGTGAAAGCTAACAGACAGTTTTCTATACTCATTCTAGATTTGTCCTCTGCCTTCAACACAGTCAACCACTACCTCTAGCAACAGATCCTCTCATCCCTTGGCATTGATTGCACATTCAGTGAATCCATTCCCATACTACTTCCTCATCCCGTCCTCTCTTTATCAGTGTCCCTCAAGGCCCTGTGCTGGAACCCCTACTCTTCGCCATCTATATCTTTAGCCTGGGATAATTCATGAAGTACCATGGCTTGCAGTATTATCTATATGTTAAAGACACTCAAATCTACCTCTCTGGTGCAGTCGTCCCCTCTCTGCTGTCCAAAATCCCAGAGTGTCTATTAGGCATATCATCCTTCATATCATACTTCCTAAAACCCAATATGGATAAAACTAAACCAATCATTTTTCCTCCAAATCACCTAAATCCCATACCCAATCTATCACTACAAATGACATCACGCTTTTCCCTGTGTCCACTGCCTCGGAGTAGCCCTTGACTCTCTGCCCTTCAAACCACACATCCAAGCTTTTACACTTCTTGCTGCCTCCAACAAAAAATTATTTCTAAAATTTGTTGCTTCCTCAACCCTTAAAGTACTAAAAAGTGCATGACCTCATCATCTCCCACTTTGACTATTGCAATATCTTTGTATCTGGCATCCCAGCTAACACTCTTGTACCTCTCCAGTCCATCTTTAACTTTGTTTCCTGATTTTCCATCGCTACTTCTCTGCTACTTTCTCTCCAAATCTCTCATTGACTCCCAATTTCCACATGGTACAGTTTAAACTGCTAACACTGACCTACAAGGCAGTCCACAATCTGTCCCCTCCATATATCTCTGAAACTAATCTCCTGATATCTTTCCCATGAAATCTCCGGTCTTTAAAACACTACCCTTGTCTCCTCTACTCTTGTACGTTCCTCATCCAATCATCTTGAACCATTGTTCCAAGCATCTCCCATCCTCTGGAATACTGTGCCCCAACATGTCCAATCGCCTCCAACAATTAGAACCTTAAGATAGAACTTGAAAACCCATCTCTTTAAGAACGCATACAACCTACAATGACCCCTCTGCCACCTCACCAGCACCGAAGCTTGCACTCTCAACCTACTGTTTCTGTCCTCATTACGCTGTAGACCGTAAGCCCTGAAGGGCAGAGTTCTCTCCCCTCTGTACCAGTCAGTTTTTGTTACTTCTTCATTGTCATTCATTTTTTGTATACAACCCCTATACAGCACCCTGGAATTCAATGTCTCTCTAAAAACGGAGACTAAAGATGGAGAAAAAGAGAGCACACACAGAAAGCAGCTGCAGCTAAGTAAGTGCTTACAGGGAGAAAATCTTTTAGGTTTTGCAGATACAAGACATTTAATGGCCACAAATAGTGTTATCCCTCATGCACACAAATGACAACTTATTCTCAAGTCACTAGAATGTGTACTTACATTTTAAAATAGAAATTTTGTTTTAAATCTCATTGTCTATTTTTTGTCATATCCTTCTGTTATCCAGAAAAGTGAACCACCAGGAGCCATAATACCCTGACTGAGCTTCAGAGTCATCTCAAACCAGACTAATACCTGTACAGTACAGGACGGCCTAGGCAGTAATTACTGACAGTAATCTGTGAAGTTTGGTGAAAAGCCAAGAATCTGTAGAGGTAAAGGAAAACATATAGGTCACTGACAGAATATCATGTTGGGCCACATTCCACAAGGTGATGTAACTAAAAAGCTAAATTACATTAAGGATGTTAAAATATATTAATGTAATATTGAAATAAGAATTAACATAAAGCCATAAAAAGAATACAAAGTATTAAGCTTTGAAATGAAGAAAAATTATGTTTGACAATTATGTGACTTTTAATATTACCAGTAACATTTTACTTTTGAGCATGGAGGAGGGGCATTATTTCCATTAGTAGGCTAATAAAATCCAGGGGTTGCCGTGACCTTCACCCTTTAACACATGTTCAGGGATCTGGCGTACACAGGGGCTCTTGGGCTGGGGCGATGGAGTCAGGTGCTGTTTGGTGGTGCTGGTGCAAACTGGCAAGAAACATATTCAGGTAGCTGAGTCAGAAACCAGAAGCTGATGGGTAGGTACAAAATAGTAAGGCTGAAGAGTAATAAATAACCAAGACAAAGTCAGAATCAGGAATATCCACGAAGGCACAGAAGCTGAGATACACACATGAGTTAGGGTACAATTGGCTATGGGAATTGATTCTCCTTGGTTTATATAACCATCAGCCCCACTAAGGGCTAAAAGCAGGAAGAAAGATGAACTAACTAGGATGTATCCTCAAACCTTCAGGATCGGCAAAAGTCCTAAGAGTAAAACCAAGGCAAACTCAACATTGTCAGGGCCGAAATGGACAGAACATGACTCAACTTACTTGGAATTAGCAAACTAAAATGGACTCAATCTGGACATTTCTAGTCAAACAAACATTGGGTATACTATTCTAACAATGATAACTGATGAAGAAATGGTGTCGCTTTTATTCTAACCCAAAAATTGGTCAACGCTGTCTTGAAGTACAATACAGTCAGTGATAGAGTCATCTTGATACAACTACAAGGAGCACCAATCCATGTCACAATTATACTAGTCTACTCACCCACAACAGATGCCAAGGAGGAAGACGTTGAACTATTCTGTGTCAAGCTAAGAAGAAATCGATAAGATGCCAAAACAAGACTTAAATGCCAAACTAGCTCATGGCAAACATGGGACTGTTGTTGGAAACTTTGGAAATGGTTAAAGAAACTGAGGCTGGAGGAAGATTTGTTACTTTTGTATGACAAATCAACTGCCCATTATGAACACTTTCTTCCAACATCACAAACAAAGTCTCTACACATGGATATCACCAAATGGGGACTATAAAAATAAGAATGACTACATATTTGTTTGCCAAAGGTGGAAGTCATCAATCACTATCGCAAAAACAAGGCCAGGAGTGGACAGTGGAACTGATCATGAACATTTGACAGCAAAGATTAGAGTCAAGCTGCGCAAATGGACAAGACAATAGGTCGTTTCCAATTTTGATTTGACCAACATACCTGAAGTTTTTTGGAACAGTTTGCAAAACAATTTAAATCACTGGACACAGATGAAAACAAGCCTGTGGATTTATGAACAAATATAAAGACTATCACTACTGAAGAAGCCAGAAAGACAATAAACAAGAGGCAGAAGAGACCCCCACAGCCATAGATAACCGAAGAGACCCTAAAGATCATCGAAGAAAGAAGAATGGCAAAAGGTAGGATGCATACAACATCAGTAAAAGACCAAAGAGAGCCAATCGAGAAGACAAAGAACTTTATTACCAGAAGATATGTACAGAGATAGAAAATGAACATCTTAAGGGCAAGACCAAGAAGGCATGCCAAAAGATCAAAGAGATATGACGAAAGTTTCAACCAAGAGTGGGAATGCGGAAAGATGCCAATGGGAACAAACCGGTGGAATAAACAAATGGAATAAAAAGGGTTAAAACGGCACTTTCATTAAATATACAGTAGTTGAATGCCAAATTCTGGATATGTGATTTTATTTCAATGCTTTTCGAAGTGGATACTCCATCACATTAAAATCACATATCCGGGATTCAGCATTCACCGTAATTTAATCAGCAGCACAGTTTTAACTCTCTTTATTCCATTTTTTGAAATATTCATATGGGGGATTTGGAAATTCTCGGGATCAGTGGTCATAGTATCACCTGTGACCTCCCACAATCAAACATTTTTCATCTATTCTGATAAGTGAGAAATGTAGTACATTGGACAACCACTTTACTCATTGCATAATGAAATGTTAGGAAACTAATCTGGCATCATAATGGGAGATTTTAAGTGCCATTATTTAGGCATAAGTATGTGCAACCGATTTTTCCCATTTTTTTGCCAACCTTGCCCCTTTTCTAAAAATGTGAAGCTTAGTGTAAAGAGGTAGGACCACCCCAGCCTAAGAGGTTTACTGTACTTAAACTATAAGTGAAATAAACTACATTATACTGGAAATCTATGCCAGCTCATATGGAACACTAATCTTATTAAATACCCCTTTGTCTTTTATTGTTATATATAAGAAGGCTGACATCTGTCCCGATTAAGTAATGCAGGTGCTTAGCTTGTTAATTGTGCCTGAACTATTGCATAAAATAAAGGAACTTTCGAAACATGTTCCAAAGTTTGTATCAGCATAAAATAGGAAGAATGTTAAAAAAATGCCACCTCAATTACAGAGGCAAATCACTTTGTCTTTACACATGAACCTCTCTCAATGGTTTCAGGGTCATTGCATACTAAAATTTCCCAGGTAGGTGGATAAAGCCATTGTGAGGTCCACCATTCTTCTCCTCTGGTTAGAAGGATCAGAGAAAAGAGCAGAGAACAATCAAGTTCTTACATTTTGTCCAGTGACCCCTCCTCTGGATAATTGGATTCCGCATTCTGTGAACCTCGGTCCACTGGGGGCCGGTGCGTTTGGCCGTAATGGTTACAATTGAGTTGATGTGTCAGTACACTACTTCAAACATCTCTGTAGGCGGAATATAACTCTCAGTAGATAGCGGTCTACATGTATAAAAACATGAACCCCTGTGAAGAATGACAAAGGTTGGGCTTGATCAAAGTTGATTTGTTGCCAAATGAAATGGGCTAGATAGTCAATATAGATGGGCAGGAACTGAGAGTATTTAAAGCATGAAAAACTGGAAAGCTCTATACAAAATGTACATGATTGTTTAATTCTCTGTTCAGACTATAATGTACCACAGTACGCTCTCTGGTCACTGCCCTTACTGTCCTAGAACATAGTACTTTTGCAATTTTTTTTCATATATTAATTGTGCGCATTGTAAAAGTATAACAATGTTCCGTTGATAGTAACTTAATTGTCTTCAAGCCAATTATTGCATGATACTTTATGGAGTAATTAACTTGTTGTATATTTATCTACATGTTTATCTATTGGAGGTGGGGGGGTTGTTTTATAAAGGATAGAGAAGAATCTAGATGAAAAAAATATTTGGCTTTGTAAGCTCTTATCACACAGGCCCTGTCACACATA
Source organism: Allobates femoralis (assembly GCA_033576535.1). Lineage (NCBI taxonomy): Eukaryota > Metazoa > Chordata > Amphibia > Anura > Aromobatidae > Allobates > Allobates femoralis. The sequence continues at coordinate 108,182,119 of JARQOC010000004.1, forward strand.
ACGACCACTCCAGTGATACCGACAGCGATAACGACCTGCCGGGATCGCTGGAGCGTCGTTACCTGGTCGCTGGGAAGCTGTCAAACAGGCAGACCTCCCCAGCGATCAGGGCCATGGGAGCCACCTCCACCATCGTTGAAGGCGATGTCAGCGTCCTCCCTGCTTAGCGCTGCCTTACAGGCAGCGCTAAGCAGGGGGAACGCTGGTAACTATGATAAACACCGGGTATCCAGGCAGTGCACGCTGCCTAGATACCCGCTGTTTATCATAGTTACCAGCGTTCTCCCTGCTTACAGGCAGCGCTAGGCAGGGAGGATGCTGGTAACCATGGTAAACACCGGGTATCTAGGCAGCGCACATGAGATTTGTGAAGTCTTGTGAGACTTCCGCATTTCAATTGCAGTACTCCACTGCGCGGTGCGAGTTCTCCTGTCACTCAAGCGCCTGCCAGAGGAGGGGCATGAATTTTCAAATTGCAGGGCAGGTTTTGCAGCCAGGTGAGTGGCGAGGATGTTATACATCTGGACCATATAGCATGCCTCCTGGACCTTTAAGGAGGCCAGCGCTGGACAGAATATAAGTTCATATCTCAGGTATGAGGGGCCAGTCTTGGTACATAGAGGAATTATAAGAACCCCATTTACATTATGTGTCAGCTGTTGGGAACAGTTTAAATTGCCCAAAGGGGGTGACAGGTTCCCTTTAACCAGGAGAGGAGCAAAGAGGCTTAGACAGGAGAATCCCCATACACAGACTGCAATTAAGAAAGCATACACTATTTCTTCTGAGCAGCAGTTGAAACATGTTATAAGGGAGCATGATCTTGACGTTGAAACAGCACCGCAATATAGTGTTTGGGAGAGAAGGAAGAAAAATAATATAATGAAGCACATTACAAAAATTCAGTTATGGATTTATCTAATGTACCTATACTAATCTAAATACTAAGGCAGTTTCCACAAAACTGTAATATCTAGATTTTAGTAACCAAATTACAGCTCAACATATAAAATCCCTTTAGTTGTACTAGACAGAGCTAAAAATTCACTAAAGAACCCTATTGTCAATAAGGGCTTTTCTTAAATATTCCAATCACTAGCCTTAATATACACTATGTACTGAGGATGTGTAATAGATAGGAATGTGCCTCACATTAGATGGGTATTACTTCAGGAATAAATGGAATTAATGTCTGGGCAAACGTAAGTATAAGAGTGAATTGTGAAAACTGAATCAGAGTATCTCTAAACTACAGTTTTGTGGTGTTTTATCAATATGCAGTGGTTATTATTTATTTATTATTATTTATTATTATTAATTTATATAGTGCCATTATATTCCATGGCGCTTTACATGTTAAAAGGGCAGACCAGGACAAGTAACATAGTAACAAATACAAGTAACAATAAATGTTGACAATTCAGTTGTACAGAAACAAGAGGGGAGAAATCCTGTCCACAAAGGCTCACAGTCTACGAGGGGTGGGTGGGATACAGTAGGAGGGGGAAATTCCAGTCATGAGGCGGTGTGGTGGACCGGGTCTTATTGCACGTGGTAGGCTTGGCGGAACAGGTGGGTCTTCAGGCTTCTTTTGAAGGTTCCCAGGGTAGGAGAATGTCTGATGTGTTGGGGCAGTGAGTTCCAGAGTCTGGGTGAAGCACGAGAGAAATCCTGTATGCGGTTGTGCGAAGAGGAGATGAGGGGGGAGTAGAAGAGAAGCTCTTGGGAGGATCGCAGGTTGCGTGAGGGTAGGTAACGGGAGACCATGTCAGAGATGAATGGAGGGGACTGGTTGTGAATGGCTTTGTATGTCATGGTTAATGTTTTAAACCGGGATCTCTGGGATGCAGGGAGCCAATGAAGGGCTTGGCAGAGGGGGGAGACAGGGGAGTAGCGGGGAGACAGATGGATTAGGCGGGCAGCGGAGTTCAAGATAGATTGGAGGGGTGCAAGGGAGGTATTAGGGAGGCCGGTGAGCAGGAGGTTGCAGTAATCGAGGCGGGAGATGATGAGAGCGTGAATAAGGGTTTTTGCAGTGTCGTGGTCAAGGAAAGTGCGAATCCTATAGATGTTTTTGAGCTGGAGTCAGCAGGAGGTGGCGAGGGCCTGGATGTGGGGCTTGAAGGAGAGGGAAGAGTCAAGGATAACCCCGAGGCACTTGGCATGGGGGACTGGAGAGAGAGAGCAGTCGTTGACGACGATGGATAGGTCAGGTAGTGAGGGGGAGCATCTTGGGGGGAAGACTATGAACTCGGTTTTGTCCATGTTCAGCTTAAGGAAGCGAGCAGAGAAGAAGGATGAGATGGCGGACAGGCAGTGTGGAATTTTGGATAGAAGGGAGGCGATGTCAGGACCAGACAGGTAGATTTGGGTGTCGACGGCGTAGAGGTGATATTGGAGGCCATGGGACTCAATGAGTTGCCCTAGACCGAGAGTGTAGATTGAGAACAGTAATGGTCCAAGAACCGAGCCCTGGGGGACCCCGACAGATAGGGGGTAGGGCGAGGAGGATGTGTGGGAGTGGGTGACGCTGAAGGTGCGGTCCGTTAAGTGTGAGGAGATCCAAGAGAGGGCAAGGTCCGTGATGCCAAGAGATTCCAGGATCTGTAGTAGAAGGGAGTGGTCAACAGTGTCAAAGGCGGCTGACAGGTCGAGGGGGAGGAGGACAGAGTAGTGGCGCTTGCTTTTGGCAGTCAGTAGGTCATTTGTGACTTTGGTCAGGGCTGTTTCAGTGGAGTGGAGGGGTCGGAAGCCAGATTGCAGGCGGTCAAAGAGGGAGCAGGAGGAGAGGTGAGAGGACAGCTCAGAGTGGACATGCTGTTCAAGTAGTTTAGAGGCGAAAGGGAGGAGAGATATAAGGCGGTAGTTGGAGACAGTTGTGGGATTGAGGGAGGGTTTTTTGAGGATGGGTGCGATCAAGGCGTGTTTGAAGGCTGAGGGGAAGGTGCCAGTGGTAAGTGATAGGTTGAAAAGATGAGTTAGGGCTGGGATGATAACAGAGGTGAGGTTGGGAATGAGGTGGGATGGGAGCGGGTCATGGGCACTGGTGGTGAGGTGTGATTTTGACAGGAGGGAGGAGAGCTGGTCTTCAGTTGTAGGGGGGAAGCAGTTGATGGAAGTAGAGGGCAGTATAGGTGAAAGGGGAGGCTGTGGGGACAGTGGATCAAAGCTGTCTCTGATTCTGTCAATCTTTTCTTTCAGAAAGTGGTAGAAGTAAGTACAATCAGTGAACTAGGAAAAAGAATCAATGTGAATAGAAGACTCATTGACAGGCTATATTAGGCATTTATGCTGCCCTGAGCACTTTAAGTGGTCATCCCCCGCCCTACTTGTAACTCAAACTAAAGATATGTGCACATTTGTGTACAGTACAATGGCTAGCATATTGACCATATAATAATCTAGTATCAAGTGTAATAAATTTCATCTGCTATATATCAGAAACACCATAAGGATGATCATTTATCACCAGAACCACTGTCAGTACTTGAATACAGAACCAACAGCAGTACAAAAATACAGTGTCAGAACAATCATCAATAGAGGAATTCATGACCAGAACTCTCATCTATTCATGATTACATCACCAGAACAATCATCAGTTCATGTATACAACACCAGAACCATCATTAATCTATGAATAAATCATCAGAACCACCATCAATACAAGAATACATCAACAGAACTACCATCAGCACATGAATATATTAACCACATAAATACATCAATAGACCACCATGCTTAGTACAGCAATCAATAACAATATCAGATCAGCTTCCAACATACATAACAGTATGGCATGAAGCTAAAACTCCCATTATGTCTTTAGCAATGGTAAGGATATTATTGGAGTTGTTGTTGTTACCATTCACCATCAGACTGCAGACCATACAGGAACCACTGTACTGATTGGGTGCAAGCATTTTTAAACAGTAAACTATTGGGAGATATTTAATATCTTTTACGCCCTTTAATTTTGTTCAGATTTCAGCAATCAGTAGGGTCTCAAGACCCAGATCTGTACCAGAGACCTCTTACAAATACAAAGCTCAGGAGACAGGAGCCTATGACTTTTTCTACTGTATGTACACTGAGCTGTATGCACTCCTATGTCCTGAAAAGCACTGAAAAGGAGTCTTTTGAGAGATAAGTGGGGATTTCAGGACTGGGCAACCTACCAATGTGCTCAGAATTAAATTAAAAAGTAAAATAACAAAAGCTGCCAAGAGATTAGTTATTGATATTTTTTATTATCATGGTGCCATTTATTCCATGGCGCTTCACATATGAAAAGGAGCATACATAGACAAGTACAATAACCATGAACAGTACAAAGCATAGGCAGGTACAGGAGAAGAGAGGACCCTGCCCACGAGGGCTCACAGTCTACAAGGGATGGGTTAGGGCCACGTCACACATACAGAAAATTGTGCAGATATTGTTCACAGATCTCTGGTTGCAGTGAAATCATGGACACATTGTTCCATTTTGTGGCCATGTACAAATGTAACAATGTGTCCATGATTTCACTGCAACCAGAGATCTGTGAGCAATCTCTGCACAGATATCTGTGTGTGTGACGTGGCCCTAAGGATACATTAGGAGAGAGTAGAGCTGGTCGTGCAGCGGTTTAGGGACTGAGGCTCACTGCAGGTTGTAGGCTTGTTGGAAGAAGTGGGTCTTCAGATTATTTTTGAAGGTTTCCAGTGTAGGTGAGAGTTTGATATGTTGTGGCAGAGTGTTCCAGAGTATGAGGGATACATGAGAGAAATCTTGTATGCAATTGTGGGAAGAACAGATAATAGAGGAATAGTGAAGGAAATCTTGAGAAGATCACAGGTTGAGTGTAGGTAAGTACCAGGAGACCATATTGAACTTGCTCCCTAATGTGCCAATCTAAACAGGTCACCTGATTTTGATTTTGAAACTTTCTTAAACAACTTCATCCTCGGCAGCAGATTGTCTTAAGTAAGCATGTGCTGCTTAGGCTGAAGGCACACTACAAGCGTTAAAAATAGAGCGTTTTTGTCGCACGGCAGTCCTGCGAGTGCTTTGTGTATTGTCCTGCGAGTGTGGTGCAAGTGTGGTACGAGTGTGGTGCGAGTGCAATGCGAGTGCGTTTTTTTGGCCACATCATAATCCGACAGCAATGCGTTTTTCTCTCACTGGATTTTCAGGTTTTGCAAACAATTATGATCAAATCAGCTGCCGATTGTATAGTAAATGAGGGCTCAATTAGCTCCTTAATAAGGCTAGGGTCACACTTGCATGATTCTCAATCAGCTGCCGATTGTATAGTAAATGAGGGCTCAATTAGCTCCTTAATAAGGCTAGGGTCACACTTACATGATTCTAAGTCCCCTGCATTGTTTGCAGAAAACGAAGAATCTAAAAATTCTAAGTTTTCTGCAAACAACGCAGGGGACTAAGGCTGGGTTCACACTGCGGCAGCGTCCGGTCCGGGGCTGTCAGGGGTGACAGCCTGGACCGGAGTTTTGCTGCATAGAATACTATTGGGCTGCACGGAGCTGGATCGCGCCAGGTGGCAATTATCTGCCATCCGGCTGCTAGCTCGCTGGATGTATCCTGCAGAAGTGGGGAATTGTCTGCCGACTCCAAAAACGTTGCATGCACCGTTTTTGGAGTCGACAGACAAATCCCCACTTCTGCAGGATTCATCCGGCGACACAGCAGCCGGATAGCAGATAATTGCCACCCGGCGCGATCCAGCTCCGTGCAGCCCGATAGTATTCTATGCAGCAAAACTCCGGTCCAGGCTGTCACCCCTGACAGCCCCGGACCGGACGCTGCCGCAGTGTGAAGGCACCCTTAGAATCGTGCAAGTGTGACCTTAGCCTTAGCTGGATCACGCTTGTCCCATATTACGGGATGGTCCTGAACAAGCACAACTAACATCTCAACATTAATATAACGGGACATGATGCAGGATCAGGATCTGTGGAGGAGGAAACACAGCTTGTGCTTGTAATGGGACCCTAATTGCAGCTGCGCATCCTGATAAGCTGATGAGTCAACTTACTGCTCCAAACTGTTTTTGTGCGTTTTTCACGCATGACACTCGCCTTGTGTGTTACAATGGTGCACTTTTTTCACGCATCCATTGACTTACATTGGGCTCTCGTGCGTGAAAAACACGTGCAATCGCAGCATGCTGTGATTGTACTCGCACTGCCCTCGCGAGAAAAACACACTAATATGCCATGCAGCATTGCTTAACATTGGTCCAAGCGCAATGCGATTTTTTCACGCATTGCACTCGCGCGAGTCTCACGCCAGTGTGCCTTCAGCCTTAGAACAATGCTATTTTATTTGCACAAAACAATCATGTTAACAATTGTTCTGTACATAGAAAAGTGTAATAAATGACTGCTGATCAGCTTCATATAGCTAGTTGGCGGATGATTAACCCCTTTCACGACCTATGATGTATATCTACGACATAGTTTGTGTGCCTTGCTTTAATGCAGGCTCACACACCAAGCCTGCATCTTGGCATTTTGGCTGATGTGATGAGCTATAATGTGCATCTAACAGGATCTGCTAAATCAGAGATTCATCTACTGATGTTAACCAGTTAAATCCTGATGTCAATCTCTGACAGCAGGATTTAACACACATGCAGAAAGTGCATCATTCCCCACCACCAAATGTGGCCCTGTGAACTGATCCAGGTGTGTCGATGGGTTGTGATTAACAACTCCTGCAAGCTGCAAGCCGACATTCATAAGAAATTGTTATTTCTGCTATATCGAGCAATGCTGATGCACCTCTCTGTACAGTACAAGCGATTAATTAATCGCAGCTCTAAGTTCCCTAAGGGGACAAGTAGATACAATAAAAAAATGAAAAAAGTTTTAAAAAAAGATGAAAAAAAAACGCAAGAGGTCGAATGTTTTGCCCCATTAAAAATAAAACATTTAAAAAATACATGTTTGGTATCAGTGTGTTCAGAAATGTCCGATCTATCAGAATATAAAACAAGTTAATCAGATCAGTAAACATCGTAATGAAAAAAATAAAAATGCCAGAAATACGGGGTTTTGGTCGCCACAACATTACAATAACATTACAACAAAATACAAAAAGAGGCAATCATAACATCGCATCCACTCAAACATTGTATCAGTATATCAGCTCAAGTGAACCTGTCAACTGATTTATGTTGCCCAATTTTGGCATTGTGATTTGTTATCGTTCTACGCTGTTTACCGATTGGATTAATTTCTTTTATATATTGATAGATCAGACTTTTACAAAAGTAGCAAATAGGTGTATTTTTTTTTTTTACTCCTTAGATGGACATTTTTCTTTAGAATACATTTTTTTATGATACCACCTTATAAGCTACAGTCTTTTGTAGAAAATCACCTGGTATGCAAATGGTTAAATGGAGTGTTTCTGATCTGTGCATATGGTTGTGCCCTTTGTGGAATGTAAGTGTATGTGCCAGTAGAGCTACAAGAGAAACACTGAGTTTCTTTGGTGTCCCCCTAGAAAGTGGTTACACAGTAAAGGGTGGGCCAGAAGTGGCATACTCAGAGTCTGTGGCCGCCACATTATATACACAAGTGATCTCCATGTTTAGAATAAAGCACAAGAGTGATCGGTGTGGAATGGGCGAGTTTGCCCATAGTTAAAATAGAGGCGATGAACCGATCTACTGCGCATGCTCACGTGTACTGCAGCAATTGGTGGGGAATGAAGACGCGTCACGGACATGCGTAGTTTGGCAAAGGGGACGGCATGGAGAAGTGTGTATACGATCTCAGCAGTGGAATATTACAGTAAGGTACTCTTTTTTGACATATGATCTTTTTTCAATTAATACCCCCATAATTGATTGATTGTTATACACTCCATACTTATCCCCCCATGCTGTTCCACACTCCATCCTGAACCCCAAATGCTTTTTTTTATTCATAATGTGATCCCCATTCTGCCCCACTCTCCACACTGAGCCTCTCTTACCAAGACCTTTATATTGAGGCTGATATGCTGCCCTCTCGCCATACTGAGCTCTTCATGCTGTGCCTTCTGCATACTGAGCATCCAATACTGTGTTACCTCTATATTATCACTTTTACTACCCTTACTCTGTAAACTCCCTCTAGCTTCCAATCTACATTTAAAGCCCCTCCCCTTTTGTACCTTTGGCTCTATAAGCTCTTACCTGCTCCAATATCTGTTGTATTCTCCTCGTCTGCAGCGCAGAAATTTCAGCACCGTGAGCACAGTTCTGCATGTCAGGTTGGGAAGCTGGCCCTGGAAGAGCAGATGTGACGTCCCTGCGGTTTGGCTACCACAAATTGTGGTTCATGTACATTGATTGTAATACCATGTCTGGGGAGTACTGAAGTGCCCTCTGCTGGAAGCCTAAAGCATCCAACACAAACCAAACTTCAGCCAAGAAACTGAGAACTAGAAAAGGCCCTAAAGGGGCAGGTTCCAGTTTATGGTTGGAGGGATGAGTTAGGATAGTAGGGTAGATGTATGTAGGCAAGAGGAGAGGTTCAGTCTGTATCTAGCCAGAAGGCCGACAGCAGGGACCAGCTGCAGTACAGGGTTTCAGGCCCTAGGTTGCAGGGTTTCCATGGCCCAGTAACAGAAGCTGGAGGCTGCTGGGTTCCATTCCACCTATCTCCTAAGGATTACCTGAAGTGCAGGCCACCTACTGGCTGGAAACTCCAATTGGCGACACAAAGTTATTATTTTTCTTTTGTTTATTTTCTCTATTTTTATTCTCCCTTTTTTAAATGTGATCCCTGGTGGTCAAGTGATAAGGAAAATAATAAAACAAAAATAAAGTTCATGACGCCATCTGCAGTACCTGGTGATGCTCACCAGCACCGCTGCAGCCCTCCGTTGGACGATGGTATTGCGGCAATAATGGCGTAGTCCTCCGCAGGCAGGACTGGACCGCCGGGGCAGCGATTCTGTGGGAGGAATCAGCTAAAGCAAGAAAAGATGCAGCAGAGTCGATCAAGACACTTCACCGGGTACTTTACTGAGAAACCTTTGATAGTCTATACAGTCATTCAGTGCAGTAAGTTGTTACAGTGACAAATGGCGACGGGTGCTGCAAATAGATTCTATGGTTGGTAGATGGATCCCTCACTGTGTGCCTTTCTTATTCTTTCTTTCCTGTGGACTCCCAGTAGCGGTGAAGTCTGATCTCATGTAGATTAATCTGACCTCCTGCTGTTTCTCTTTATCTCCCTTTATCCCGTCGGGTGAACCTTCTGGCGATTACCGCGGCCGACTAACGCGGGTCTGATTTCCCTCTAGTGGGCTCTTTGGGAGTCGGGGCCGTGTCTAGAGAGACCCCTGGTCAACGGATTCTCTGTGAGCCTTGAAGGTTATCATAGGTGCCTGCTCCGGTACCCTGTTCCCTCCTGGGGCAAATTCTCTAGTTACTTTGCTCCCCACTCTGAGTGAACTCCTCGAGTTTCCTGAGTTCCTCACTCCTTTCTCTTCCTTCTGGGGTCTGTTCTTGCTTCCCTGGGACCCTCAGCCGAGGTAACCCTCTTTCTTTTTGGGTGAGCTGGTCCCAGAACCACCGACTATCTCTCTTTTCCATTCCACGCAAGGAACTCCTTTCTCGCTCTAAGGACTACTATATACCCCTCCCGGGATCCCTCCCACCTGCTGACTAGTGTGGGGTGTGGGTTTTAGCGTTCCACCTACTGTCCATAGTTCCATTTGCAGTGGGGTGACTACACCGCTTTTATGGGTTAGTACCCCTTCTGTGGCACCTACGTAGTGGGCGCCACACTTCGCTCAGGCACCAGGAGATTAATTTGCATTTGTGTCCTAAGGTTGTAAATACAAATGAATGCATACACACCTCCCTGCAAAGATGTCAGTTTTATGTCCTACAAAAGAGTGACTATAGCACAGGTTGCATTAAAAGGTTATGCTGCCAATGATTGGAAGATTTGCTGCATATTTGGCTGTATACCTACAAAGGGAACATGATAATCGGAACTGGATCATAGAGTAGTGGAAGAATACGGCATGAACTGATGAATCACCTTTTCTTGTTATAGAATGTGGGTGGATGGCTGGATGTATGCACAGTACATTGCTTACCTGGAGAAGAGATAGGTGAACTCAGTGGCGTAACTTGAAGCCAATGAGTTATGATGCAAAAGCTCCAATGAGGCCGCCAATTATAGGAAATCTTTATTAGTCTTTTTCTATACTCTAAAGCAGGGTTCTCAAACACGCTGCCCGGGGGCTTCGAAGTGCGGCCCGCGGCACCGTGTACAATGTTAGGATGTCGGGATCCACAGTGCAGGGGCCGCCACGGTGCGTTGTGTAAGGGACCGCCACGGTGCAATGTGCTGGGGACTGCGGCTTTATAATCACTTCCTGCGACCGTTACAACAAGCTCTAAGCCTCCTTCCCTCAGCTACATCAATGGAAGCTGGTGGGCCAATCAGATTACAGACTCACAAGTGACGTTGGCCAATCAGAAACCTCAAGTGACATCATAGACCGACGTCACTTGCGGGTCTGTGATCTTATTGGCACGCCAGCTTCCACTGATGTAGCTGAGAGAAGGAGGCTCGGAGCTTGTCGTAGCAGCCGCAGGAAAGTTATAATAAAGCCACAGTCCCCAGCACTATGCACTGTGCCGGCACCTTACTCAGCGCACTGTTGTGGTCCCTTACACAGCACACCACGGCAGCCCCCTGCACAGTGGATCCCGCCATCGTTAAGGTGTGTGTGTGAGAGAGAGAGTGTGACTGTGTGTATGAGAGAGTGTGTGTGTATTAGTGTGTGTGTGAGAGTGTGTATGTGAGTGTGTATGAGAAAGTGTGTGTGTATGTGTGTATGAGAGTGTGTGTATATGATTGTGAATGTGAGTGTGTATATGAGTGTGTGTGTATGTGTGTATGAGAAAGTGTGTGTGTATGAGAGTGTGTATGTGAGTGTGTGTGAGAAAGTGTGTGTGTGTGTACGAGTGTGTGTATATGAAGTGTATGAGTGTGTGTATATGAGTGTGTGTGAGAAAGTGTGTGTGTATGAATGTATGTATGAGTGTGTGGGTGAGTGTATGTGTATATGAGTGTGTATGTATGAGTGTGTGTATGCGAGTGTGTGTGTATGAGAGAGTGTGTGATTGCGTATGAGTGTGTGTATGAGTGTGTATATGAGACTGTGTATGTGAGTATGTATGAGAAAGTGTGTGTGTATATGAGTGTGTGTATATGACTGTATGTATGAGTGTGTATGAGTGTGTGTATGAGAGTCTGTGTATGAGAGTGTGTGTAAAACTGTGTGTATTTGAGTGTGTAAGAGTATGTGAGTGTGTATGAAAAAGTGTGTGTGTATGAGTGAGTGTGTGAGTGTATGTGCATGAGAGTGTGTATGAGTGTGTGTGTATGAGTGTGTGTGTATGAGAGAGTGTGTGTGTATGAGAGCGTGTGCGTGTATGAGAGAGTGAGTGGGTGTATAAGAGTGGGTGTATATGAGTGTGCATGTGTGAGAGTATGTGTGTATGAGAGTGTGTGTATCTGTGTGTATGAGAGCATGTATGAGAGAGTGTGTATGAGTGTGTGTGTATGAGTGTGTGTCAGCGTGTGTGTGTATGAGAGACTGTGTGTGCATGAGTGTGTGTATATGAGTGTGTATGATGGTGTGTGTATGAGAGTGTGTGTAAAAGTGTGTGTATGTGAGTGTGTAAGAGTATGTGAGTGTACATGAGAAAGTGTGTGTATGAGTGAGTGTGTGAGTGTGTGTGTATGAGAGTGTGTATGAGTGTGTGTGTATGAGAGAGTGTGTGTGTATGAGAGAGTGTGTGTATGAGAGAGTGAGTGGGTGTATAAGAGTGGGTGTATATGATTGTGCATATGTGAGAGTGTGTGTATGAGAGTCTGTATCTGTGGGTGTGTATGAGAGCATGTATGAGAGAGTGTGCATGTGTGTCAGCGTGTGTGTGTGTGTGTCAGCGTGTGTGTGTATGAGAGACTGTGTGTGTGCATGAGTGTGTGTATAACAGTGGGTGTATATGAGTGTGCATGTGCATGAGAGAGTGTGTGTGTATCAGAATTTGTATGAGTGTGTGTATCTGCGTGTTGTGTGTGTATGAGTGTATGTATGACAGTATGTATGAGAGTGTGTATGTGTGTATGAGAGTGTGTATGTGTGTGTCAGTGTGTATGTGCATGTATGAAAGTGTGTGTATGAGCGTGTGTGTGGGTGTGTATGAGAGACTGTGTGTGTGTACGCAAAAAGAAGGGAGACCAGGTTGGGACATTACTACAAAGTAGCATCAGGATGGGGACATTACTACAATAGGACCAGGATGAGGACATTACTATAAGAAGAGGACCAGGATGGGGGCATTAATATAAGATGAAGGTCAGAATGGGGACATTACTACATGATGAGGACCAGGATGGGGAAATTACTACAAGATGAGGACCAAGATGGTGACTACTGCAAGTTCGGGATGAGGACATTACTACAAGAAGGACCATAACCGGGGACATTAATATAGGATGGGGACCAGTATGAGGACATTATTACAAGAAGGGGACCAGGATAGGGACATTATTACAAGGGAAGACCAGGATGGGGATATTACTACAAGAAGAGAACCAGGGTGGGGACATTACTACAAGAAGGCGATCAGGATGGGGGACATTACTATAGAATGGGGACCAGTAAGAAGACATTATTATAAGAATGGGACCAGGATGGGGACATTACTACAAGGGAAGACCAGGATGAGAACATTACACAAGATGAGGATCAAGACGGGGACATTATTGCAAGAAGGGAACCACGGTGGGGACATGACTAAAAGGAGATCAGGATTTGAACATTACTACATTGAGCGAAAAATTCTGGAATTACTAAAAATGTCACTTAGTAATGAGGCCCCCTGATATCAATTTTTTTCTATGTGCGGCCCACCAACCCAGCTGCGTTTGAGACCCCTACTCTAATGGGACTTTGGGGGCCCACTAGGCTTCAGGGCCCAGGTGGGATTGCAACCACTGCACCTATTGTAGTTACGCCTCTGGTTGAGCTTTGAGAAGATGTCAAGCTGGAAGAAACAGGGGGATGTTACTTATCACATAGCGAAACATTGTACAGACCAATAAACCACCACCCTTCATGTTAATGATATTGCCAAAGGGCTGTGGCCTCTTTCCTCAGGATAATGCCTCCTTCTATACTGCAAATTTCCTGAGGAATGGTTTACGGCACATAAAGAGTTCAAGGTGTTGACTTGACCACAAAATTCCCCAGATCTCATAAATAAGAACAAGGCATGGAGGCTGCATCTCACAACTTACAACACCTAAATCTATGACCTTCCTGGTGCCAGATATTACAGGGAACTATTCTTGGTCTTGTGGAGTCCATTTCTCTACAGATCAGGCTGTTTTAATGTTATGGCTGACAGGTTTATTATATACTAGCTGTACTACCCGGCTACACCCGGGTTAATAAATAACTGATGTTAGCTATAACAAAATAGAATTTGAATATGTCATATTAATGACCTGTAGGAAAATAGAAACTGAGCTGTGATTGGTTGCTATAGGCAGCCTAATAAATCTCCAGCCAACAGTAAACCCTCCCCCCGGCCGGGCAGTATATGTTACCTCACACATGCACATAATAGATATCTCATGTGACTGACATCTGCCTTAATTCCCTATATGGCACATGTGTTGCACATTGGCTGTTTTTAATCAGATGTTTATTTTTGGAAATTAAAGATAGCACACGTATGAGGCGAGTTGTGTGAGGCGATTTGTGCACATCTGTGTCTGTCTGTGTGGTGTGTGTCCCTGGGGTGTGTGTGTGTATGTGTCCCTGTGGGGTGAGTGCATGTGTCCCTATAAGGTGTGTATGTGTGTGTATTTCCCTGTGGGGGGGGTCTGTGTGGTGTGTGTCTCTTTGTGGTGTGTGTGTGTCCCTGTGGGGTGAGTGCATGTTTCCCTACAGGGTGTGTATGTCTGTGCGACCCTGCGGGGGGGTTGTCTGTGTGGTGTGTATCTGTGTTGTATGTGTCTCTTTGTGGTGTGTGTGTGTGTCCCTGTGGGGTGATTGCATGTGTCGCTATATGGTGTGTGTGTGTCCCCGTGGGGTGTGTGTGTGTCTCTGTGTTGTGTGTGTCTCTTTGTGGTGTGTGTGTGTTCGGGTGCGTGATGAGTATCCAATGTTGGGGCTGCACCTTAGCGACTATACACTTGCTGTTACTCTTTGTGTGCGTGTGGTGTGTATACATGTCCCCGTGCGTGGTGAATATCCCATGTTGGGTCCCCACCTTAGTGACTATATGCTGGCATATGCTGTTAGTTTTTGGCGCTGTTACTAAGCCTCTTTCATTCGCAACTGTCAACTGGTAACTGTCACTTTATAGTGGGCAAAATTGTTTGGTGAACTGGAACGCGCAGGTTTAAAATTTTGCCTCACAACATAGTCTATGACGCTCTTGGGGTCCAGACGTGTGACTGTGCATAATTCTGTGGCTGTAGTTGCGCCGGTGTAGATGCCAATCCCGGACATACACAAACACATACACACATTCAGCTTTATATATTAGATGTATATATTTTATACACTGTCCAAAGTTTAGTGACATAACTTTTTAGATATTTATATAATTACTAGATGGCCACCCGATTCTAAAGAATCGGGTATTCTAGACTATGTATTGTGAGGTAGCGCCCTAGGGGAACCCGCTTGGCACGGGGAAAATGACAGCAGAGACTACATTTCAACATAACATAACCAGCGGATTTATTAATTTCTGTCATAAACCGCTTTCAACACATAAACCATAACACTGTATTTCCATTTTCACATATAATATGCATATCCTTACATTGCATTATATGACATTCCCATATGACATTACATTACAGGACATTCACATACGTTTTCCCCAGAACTTCAAGGCGTCACCCCCCGACCCTTGCAGACCTCAGTCTGGTTCTAAAGACGGCTATTACCGTCTATCACCCTGACAGGGATCATTCCCCATCCTATTGCACACGAGTCATCACACATGGCACTTTTTCATGAACCATTATGACTCACGCATGACACAGCATTCATGGCATTTTTACATAAACACATATGCTACATACTCAGGGCCCACAATAGTACCAGGAACCCTGTCACTCAGTACACACAAGACCTCCACGGATCCACCGGGATCCGGGACACTAACATCTGGATCAACGGGACCATATCATGACTCACTCATTCAGTCCCAAAGTCGGCTGTGACCGCCTGGCTCTTGAGCCGTACTCGGTCTCTCACACCGCACATCTGACCGCCTGGCTCTTGAGCCATCCTCGGTCCTCATCACACATATGACCGCCTGGCCCTTGAGCCGTCCTCAGTCCTGGACACTTGCTGGCATGCACGCATCTTTGTGCCACCAGCATGGAGCTGGCAGGCTCCCATCACTTCCCCCACCGGGGACGGATCACTTCCAGCACCTCCTCACATGGCAGTGGTCTGGACTTCTGACTCCCATCGTCCTCCCCTCACTCAGACACCTGGCAGGTTCTTATCCAGGCTGCTCACTCACAGCTGCAACACAGTGAGTCAATCAGCACATCTTCACTCACACACAGACCTGAGATGTGATTAACCCCCTGTGCACCATTCAGGTTTAGCCCAGCAAAGCACTCATCCCCACAGGTTCAGCCACTCATTAGGCTCATGAATGTATCGGATCTTCAGCACTCACACTCAGCTGTTTTACTCAGCTCATGAAAACCCTTCAGCTGTTAACCCCTTGTACATCGGACAGGTTTCACACAGCACACACAATCAGGAAAATCGGCCCATGTGAACAGAGACCTGCATTGATAACCTGTGTGATGCACCCAGCCAGGGGCCACATCACCACAGTATGTAGTTTATTTATGAAGATTTAAGAATAATGCAAAGCGAAGCTGGGTTTAAATACTGTGACAATATCTTTGATTGCTTGCAGGAGGGCACAGCGGGCATGTGCGGGCAGGAGCAAGCTGTGGAAGAGCAGGCGGGTGCGGGCAGGAGGGGGCCGGGGAACAGCAGCCAGGTTCGGGCAGGAGGTAGACAGGGAACCGCCGTGGGGGGTGGCAAGAGGGGGCCAGACCCCTCTGGTACTATACACACAGGCGACATTGCTGCTGGTACAATACACACAGGTGACAGTGCTGATGCTGTTGGTAGTATACACACAGATGATAGTGCGGTTAGTACAATACACACAGAGGTGACAATGGTGCTGCAGGTACTATACACACAGAGGTGACAATGGTGCTGCAGGTACTATACACACAGAGGTGACAATGGTGCTGCAGGTGCTATACACACAGAGGTGACAATGGTGCTGGTACAATACACACAGAGGTGACAATGGTGCTGCAGGTACTATGCACACAGAGGTTAGAATGGTGCTGCAGGTACTATACACACAGAGGTGACAATGGTGCTGCAGGTGCTATACACACAGGTGACAATGCTGCTGGTACAATACACACAGGGGACAGTGCTGGTGGTACTATACACACAGGTGACAGTGCTGATGCTGGTGGTAGTATACACACAGATGATAGTGCGGTTAGTACAATACACACAGAGGTGACAATGGTGCTGCAGGTACTATACACACAGAGGTGACAATGGTGCTGGTACAATATACACAGAGGTGACAATGGTGCTGCAGGTACTATAAACACAGAGGTGACAATGGTGCTGCAGGTGCTATACACACAGAGGTGACAATGGTGCTGCAGGTGCTATACACACAGGTGACAATGCTGCTGGTACAATACACACAGGGGACAGTGCTGGTGGTACTATACACACAGGTGACAGTGCTGATGCTGGTGGTAGTATACACACAGATGATAGTGCGGTTAGTACAATACACACAGAGGTGACAATGGTGCTGCAGGTACTATACACACAGAGGTGACAATGGTGCTGCAGGTGCTATACACACGGAGGTGACAATGGTGCTGCAGGTACTATGCACACAGAGGTGACAATGGTGCTGCAGGTGCTATACACACAGGTGACAATGCTGCTGGTACAATACACACAGGTGACAGTGCTGATGCTGGTGGTACTATACACACAGAGGTGACAGTGCTGCTCTCCCCCTTGCATGCCCCGGTGCTCCCCTCTCACCTCTCCGGGCTCCAGCGGCGCGATCCAGCTCTATCCTCCTCCGCCGCCATGTCGCCGCCCCTGGAGCTGTGGATCCAATATGGCGTCCAGGAAGTCTCGCGAGACTTCCCTGACGCCATCTTGGAGAAAGTATGTCGCCGCCCCTGGAGCCATGGATCCAATATGGCATCCGGGAAGTCTCGCGAGACTTCCCGGACGCCATATTGGATCCAGTTCCCCAGGGGCGGCGACATGTCGGCGGCGAGAAGACGCAGGAGAGGAGGTAAGTATAGCCGACTGTGTGTGTGTGTTGTGTGTGTGGTGTGTGTGTGTTAGGGGCGGCTGTAAGCGTTGCGGGCTCTATGAGTCCCGGCTCCCGCTTACGGCCGCCATCTTGGGTCACCCTGAGCGGGTGTACCTCTGGGCAGTGACCGGACGCTGGGACAAAGTGACGGATGTGACGTCACAAATCCCTCCAGTATTTATATAAGGCTGCCATCACACGCTGCAATATCTTGAACGATATCGTTTAAGCGATCTGCTTTTTGATCGCTTAAGCCAGGGGTCTCAAACTCGGCTGGGTTGGTGGGCCGCACATAGAAAAACATGTATAGCGGGGGCCGCATCCCTTGTAGTACTAAGTGATATTTTTAGTAATACCAGGATCTTTAGCTCAATGTAGTAAAGTGCAAATCCTGATCCTCTTCTTGTAGTAATGTCCCCATTGTGTAGTAATGTCCTTTTCTACTGATGTCCCCCATCCTGATCCCCTTTTCTAGTGATGTACCCCATCCCAAACCCCTTTCTAGTGATATCCCCCTTAGTAGTGATGTCCCTCTTCACGGTTCCCTTTTCTACTGATGTCCCCCATCCTGATCCCCTTTTCTAGTTATATTCCCCATCCTGATCCCTTTTTCTAGTGATGTCCCCCATCCTGATCCCTTTTTATAGTGATGTCCCCCATTCCAAACCCCTTTTCAAGTGATATCCAAATCCCGATCCCCCTTAGTAGTTATGTGTCTCTTCCCGGTTCCCATTTGTAGTGATGTCCCCCATCCTGATCCCCTTTAGTAGTGATCTCCCTCATCTCGATCCCCTTTTCTAATGATGTCCCCCAACACAAACCCTTTTTCTAGTGATATTACCCATCCCGATCCCACTTAGTAGTGATGTCCCCCATCCTGGACCCCTTTTGTAGTGATGTCCCGCATCCTGGTCCCCTTTTGTAGTGATGTCCCGCATCCTGGTCCCCTTTTGTAGTGATGTCCCGCATCCTGGTCCCCTTTTGTAGTGATGTCCCCCATCCTGGACCCCTTTTGTAGTGATGTCCCGCATCCTCGTCCCCTTTTGTAGTGATGTCCCCCATCCTGATCCCCTTTTGCAGTGATGTCCCCCATCCTGATCCCCTTTTGTAGTGATGTCCCCCATCCTGATCCCCTTTTGTAGTAATGACTCCCATCCTGATCCCCTTTTGTAGCGATGTCCCCCCTACTGATCCCCTTTTGTAGTGATGTCCCCCATCCTGATCCCTTTTTCTAGGTATGTCCCCATCCTGATCTACTTTTATAGTGATGCTCCCCCATCCTGTTTTACCTTTTATTTACACACTCACATACACGCTTATTAACACTCACACCCTCACACACAAACCCCCCCACCACACACACACACACACTCTCATACACACATATCCACACATCCTCATACACACTCTCACACTCACACACTCTCATACACACACTGAAACTCACACACACCCTCACCCACATACACACACACTCACCCTCACACACACTCACACTTTTCTCAGTTTAATGATGCATCGCTCCAGTGCAGGGGGCCGGCGCAGTCCATGCTGTGCTGACTTCCGGCCTCCACTGTGCTATGACTTCCCCCAGCTGCCGCTCAGACAAGCTCCGTTGCTCAGCAAGATCAATGCAATCTGCCAACCAGAGGCCCCCATGTGACGTCATATTCCACCGTCAGCTGCGGGCCTCTCATTGACTTGCAGAGTGGCAGAGCTTGTTAGTGCGGCGGATGGAAGTCCTCACACAGTGGGGACTGCAGCGGCCCCCTGCACTGGGGCGATGCATCATTAAGTTCTCCAAGGTGCCGCGGGCCGCATAGTGAAGCCCCAGGGCCGCATGCGGCCCTCGGGCCGCGTGTTTGAGACCCCTGGCTTAAGCGATATCGTTTGTGCATCGTTACGTACGATCAAGCGATTTTACAATGTAAAATCGCTTGATCGCTAGATCGCAGATATGAGAGCAGGACCTCATATCTAGCGATCATCGCTTGTTCAATTTGCTTCATCGTGGTGTGTGACACCACGATGAACGATCTCCCAGCAGCTGAGCCTATGCTGGGAGATGGTATCTATGGTAAACGTCGGGTTACTAAGCGCCGCGCGGTGCCTAGTAACCCGATGTGTACCATAGTTACCAGCGATCTCGCTGGCCCACATCGCTGGTGAGTCTGTCTGTGTGACAGCTCACCAGCGATGTGAGCGATATCGTTAGCGATCGCGCGTGCACGTGATCGCTAACGATATCGCTCACGATATCTGTGTGTGTGACGGCCGCCTAATAGATATATCATTGTATTACAAAGCTGAACCCCTTTACATGTTAGTATTCCTACGTATCCAATAAGGTTCGGTTTGGAATACAGTTTATAATTGCAGTAATACGGTACAATGTCATAGGCTTTTCTTTTTACTTTTGTTGTCTGAAATGTTAAATTACATCCAACTTTTTCAGAACTTGACAATTGTGAAATAATTCTTAAGATTCCACGTTGCTCCTACGCAGAGGAGCGGCATCCTTAACCCCTGCATTACCAACTGCTTGATAAAAGGGGGGTTAGGACACCTTTCTTGAGAACTACCCCACAGGGGGTTTCTATTGGGAATGTCTTGGGCAATGCCGGAATCCACTCTATTATTGCATAACAAGTCTCTCTTCAGAAGGGAGACCCACGGAGTTTGACTCCCGTTTGACCCCAAGGCTTTCTTCTCTCCTACTGATGAATGCATACAATAACACCAGCTGTCTGTTCCTCCCAAATCTAACCAAGGAAGAAAGCCACTGATTACTCAAATACAGTCATTAAAGGGGGAAATGTGTTTTTAGGGCTGTCAGAGTGATTAATGAGGGTCAGCAATGCTTGAAAAAAAAAGAGTGTGTCTGTTTAGTCTAACTGGCAGGCAGGCTTTCCTATTGATTTATTGCAGCAGTTGCTATGGCCCTGTGGTGTGTGCAGTATGTGTGCCTGTGTGTCAAATCTGGAGAATTAACCCTTCCCTGGCTGACTAGTGGGCTCCTGATCCTCAATGCACCTTTTTTCTTAAACTTGCTGTGCACGTGCCTATGAGAATGATTTTGCTGTTTGCGCCACCTTTGTTTTTACATTCCGTTTTGTCCGATTTTGTCACTCACTTTGCGGTGATTTGCTTTGTGATTTAATACTATGAACCACCTTACAAATCGCGTTTTTCTGTGGATTTGTTTTCACATTTTCAGTGTATTTTTTGAGCCCCTGGTTCTGTTTATGGATATTTTTATTAATTTTCCAATGAAATACCCTATGAAACTCATGGCCAAAAGTCTTCATACAGTTTCAGTGTTTTTAGATCTTTTAGTCAGATGTTTTATGTTTACAGAAATACAATTTGAGAGTTTGAAAAGTTTGAACTTTTTTTGACAAATACAAGAAGTTTATAGAAAGACTGTGTTGATCCTTATTGAGCCTTATTTTTTAAGGCTGCCTTCACACTTGCAGATGCATCTGCAGCGTTTTGCAGATGCATCTGCAAGTATCAGCATGCAGACCGCGGTCCCTATGTTTATAATAGGGCGCACCGCGGTCTGAATGCTCTCATTGATTCCTATATGTGAGCCGTAAGCAGGCGTATGCCTGCTGACAGATCACACACTCCCGCCCCGCACCTTGGACGCAACATCTCGCATCCATAGTGCGGGCGGGAGAGTGTGATCTGTAAGCAGGCATACGCCTGCTTACGGCTCACATATAGGAATCAATGAGAGCATTCACACCACGGCCGTGGTCTGCATGCTGATACTTGCAGATGCATCTGCAAAACGCTGCAGATGCATCTGCAAGTGTGAAGCCAGCCTAAGACTCCTGTAATTCGCCCTGACATTCTGGTTATCAGTTCCTGACTGATGAGAGCCCATTCTTGCCTAATCAGTGCTTGGAGTTTATCACAATTTCTGTGTTTTTGTTTGGCCATGGGATTGAGATCTCCGGAGTTTCCTGGCCATGGATCCAAAATTTCAATGTTTTGTTCAATGCGCCACTTAGGTATCACTTTTGCCTTGTGACATGGTGCTCCATCATGCTGGAGAGGCATTGTTCATCACCAAACTATGCCTGGATCTTTGGGAGAAGTTATCCTAGGAGGATGTTTAGATAACATTCTTTATTCATGACATATATGAATGGTCTCAGGATGCTTTACTGTTGGCATGACACAGGAGTCACAGTAGTGCTCACATTTTCCTCTCCAGACAATCATTCTTCAAGATGTCACAAATAGGCTAAAGGGGTCTTCATCAGAGACAATAACTTCACCCAGTTCCTTGCAGTCTAATCCCTGTTCCCGTGGCGTAACTTCAGGCCCAGGGGCCCCGATGCAAAAGCTTCAACGGGGCCCCCAATTATTGCAAATCTTTAATAGTATTAGTCTTTTTCTACAGGCCAAAGGGACTTTTGGGGCTCCCCTAGGCTGCGGGGCCCGGTTGCGATCGCAACCCCTACACCTATTGTACCCCTGTACCTAGCGATGTAACTTGAAGCTCATGGGTCCCAATGCAAAAGCCCCCAATTATTGCAAATCTTTAATAGCAATAGCCATTTTCTATAGATCAAATTTACTTTTGCAGCCTCCTAGGCTCCAGGATCTGGGTGCGATTGCAACCCTTCCACCTGTTGTAGTTACGCCCCTGCCTGTACCCCTGTACTTCCTCCACAATGTCTTCTCTTGGTGTGATCTTTGGACAGAAGTGGCTTTTTGCTGCCCTTCTTAACATCAAGCTAGCCTCCAAAAGCCTTCGCCTCACTTTGAGAGCAATCATATGGACACCAGCCTGTTGCCTTTCTTGAACCAACTCTACACTCAGCCAATACCAGAGCTGAATTCTCTTTGGGAGACGGTTCTGACTTTCCTGAGCACCTTGAAGCCTTCAATAGTCATTGAACCTCTCTATGTTTCCTTGGAGGTAACCATGCTTAGCAGAAGACAATTATTTCAAGCACCAGGCCCCCTTTTAAAAATTCAATCTGCTCTTATAATTCACTCAACAAGTGAGTGAGATCGGCTACCTTATCCCTGCTAACATTTTCTCCTGAGCTAACAAGTGGATCACTGAAATTAGGAGTTTGTATGTTCTCCCCATGTATTTGCGATCTCCTCCCAAACACCAAAGACATACTGATAGGGAATGTAGATTGTGAGACTCAATGGCGACAGTGATGATCATGTTTGTAGAAAGCTGTGTAATTACTAGCGCTATACAAATGAGTAAAATAAATAAATGTAACCGTATTTTTTTGCACTATAAGACACACCTGATGATAAAACACACCTAGATTTGGACAATTAGGAAAAATATTAATATTGAAATACCCTGGTGATGTAAAGATGTGAAGGGGGTAATGTCACTAATGTTGGTGGTCTACGGCTTTGCTCATTTCTTGGTGCTCTAGGGTACAAGATGGAAGATGGGTGTACTAATTTATACCAAAGTGATAGAAGTATATTAGGATTGTACTAAAAAATAAAGGGCTCTATATACTGTCACAAACAGTGACATAACAAGGTTCCAACACAGTTTACTTTGGCTGTCTTGTACCATGTGCCTGATGTCTTACACATGTAATGTCTTTCATTTATGCCACTTAAGCTCCTCATGCACGACTGTAGACTATAATAGAAGTTATTCTAAATTCCTCACTCATTTTCTTACTACTTATAAAGGATGCAGATTTTATATCAGTCATACCTATACTGCACTAACTTTATGTGCCTCTTATGGCCACATATAAATAATAATAATATTTATTTAATTATATAGCACCATTAATTCTACAGCGTTTCACAAACGTCAATTTCACTGTCATTGGGGCTAAGGGTCTAGGGTCCCTATTGGTGTGTGAGGGGGGCCCATGTGGGCATGGGGAGAGCATGCAAGCTCCTTGCAGATGTTGCAGTGCTGCAAGTCTGCAGTGCTAACCACTGAGCCACCATGCTGCCAAAGTGGGCAAGCAAGGATGGCTTCATATATGTATTCTATATGGTGCACAAACAAAACAGCACATGGAAATGCAGATCGACTTTTGTCTGGGAGACTTTTCAGCTAAGTGTAAATCAACTTACTATCTACATGTGACAGTCTTGTTTTTATTCAGCCTGTGCACTGAAGATCAATTCTATTAACCCTAATTTGACCAGACGCTTTCCCTCAATCTTCTGGACAAAGTACCTTAGGTCCGCACTGCTGCAGGATAGATGTAAATGACCCCAGAAACACCGGAATGTCTGGTTAAAAGTGATGAATAACTTTATTTTCCGACGTGTTTCAGAGCCACTTGCCGAGCTCCTTCTTCAGGGTAAGGATGTTCCCTGAGGAAGGAGCTCGGCAAGTGGCTCTGAAACGCGTCGGAAAATAAAGTTATTCATCACTTTTAACCAGACATTTCGGTGTTTCTGGGGTCATTTACATCTATCCTGCAGCAGCGCGGACCTAAGGTACTTTGTCCAGAAGATTGATCGATTACCGCAGTAACCTGCAGCAGCTGCATTTCTGAGCGATCAAGCTGGTTGTATGTGACACAACCTTATCAGGTGAGCGATTCTGATTTAAACCCCTTTTTAACCTATTTATAAAATAGATAAGACCCTAATGCGCATTCTCAACTTTTACAGACACTTTCCCTAACCTACTGCAAGCTCGGCTCAGTCTCTCCTGCTCAGCATTTATTACACAAACCAAGTGAACTATGCAGCCGCTTAGTTATTCCAGTGATAGGAGCTCTGCGCACATGAATGCTCTACTCTATGATTTAAGGAACCAGTCGGGGAGTTCTGGCACTGTTGACTGTACTGACTGTGGACTATAAGACGCACATACATTTTTAGCAAGATGTTATCTTACTAAACAAACAATGCTTTTTATAATCAGAAAAATAATGTAAGTAGGTCATTTTATGGAAGAGCTGGAATTTAATGGAAATTAGGCTAAGGCAAGGAATGACTTTGTGATTTTGTATGTGCAAATTGTCACTTCAATGAGGAAGTAGACAAAGTCTAATGTCACCTAATAAAGGTAGCAATCCTAAAAGTCATAACTGACTCTTTAACAAGCCTTTCAATATGACTCAAGATTTGTGCCAGATTAGAACCCCAAACTGCAGATGCTGCGTTTCAAGGTGACTGCCCCTCATCAGTGTAGTGTGTGGGATCTGATCTGGCTGTATAAGAGGCTAAGATGAGGTCTGGGGGAACAGCTATCCTCCTTGTGGAGACTTTTCTGCCAGCCGGCGGTGAGGGGACTTAAAGCCACAATGCTCCTCAGGGAAATTACATATGCAAATTGTCACTTCAGTGAGGAAGTGAAAAACTCTGATACCACGTAATAAAGATAGCAATCCTAAAAAGATTTTGTGAAATTCTGATCATTCTTAATAACAATCTATAGTTTATGCAAATTGCCACTAGCAAAGCTGAAGCAGTACATCTTGACAAGCTAAACTTGTAAAAAAAAAAAGTGTGAAAATCTCAGCTATAAACAGAACCCTACCAGTATGATTAAAGCCTTAAATTACCTCCTAACATTAAAATGGTAGAAGAACCCATTTTGTGGTATGTATGAATACTCATGGCTTCCATGCTAACATCACTATGGTACAAAGAATACATTAGACTAAATTCATTTAAATTGGATTTTTGGAAGAAGTACGTTTGGATGAAAATGTGATTATGTGGTTAGTGTAAATATATGTACAGATATTATATTTTGTTATCATTTTTTTTAAACAATACATGTATGCACGGCTGTAGAGTTCATTATAAAGTAGGCTAATTGTGTTTTTATGCTCCTTTGTGTAACTTTCCATATGGTCCCAGTGTGGTAAAAAAGAAAGACACATCATATACACACACGTCAGTTACCTGCCGGTCCTCTATTCTACTGGCTCTGCACCCTCGCTGTTCTTCTTTCCTTCTTTGACATGGTGAGCATGCTCAGCTGCTGACAATCAGTAACCGCAGTGATTGGTTGCAGCTGTCAAGTGACATCCTTAAGAAGAGAAGTAAAAGAGTCTGGCAGGGGACAATTCCAGCAGTGGCAGGTCAATGGGTGAGTATATGCTTCCTCTTATTTATGTGCCAGAATGGCGCCATATAAAATGTTAAAAAAGGGGATGGGAACCCCTTTAGAGCTTTATGTAACTAACTCATTGATATAAGAGACAATCTAAAGCTATGTGATACCACTGAATCAAGCAGATTCTGAATAATAGGGCAGCTAGATCCCCCTCCTTACACTGGAAATGACAATGTCACTAATATTTCCTTAAAGGAGACCAGCCTCCACCCCTGACATGGCTGATTCGGTAACTCATTGTATTCCCCAGGAAGTAACAATACTGGAGCATCATTTGATTTAAATCTATATTGTGCCATTGTGGTTATTCCTCCCATAAATGTATGAATATATTGACAAGTGGGTGTTACCAGCTGAGCGTGTGTTTCTACATACTTAGACACCATCCAGTCACTCCTGAAAAACTACTGTACACATGGACATGTCTTACTGACAAGGGGAAAGTAGCTGTGAAACAGCACATTGTAGAGTTGTGAGAAAAGATGCTCCACAGTTGTGTTTTTTCATGTGGAACACAAGTATCTACTAAAATACATGTCAGCAAATTGCAAGAGATGAGCTGGAATATAAGTTTGTATACATGCAATGTGTAGGAGCATGTTCACACTGGCCATTAAACACCCATGAAAAAAGCAAAGATGAGCAAATACCCTAAAATAAGTAACATATTTTTTTCGGATCATTAGATGCACCTTGATGGTAGAGGAGGAAAATAGTGAAAAAAATGAGAGCAAGAAATGCCATGATCTATGTTGATCTATGTTTTGTGTCTTGCTCTATGTTATGTTGATCTATGTTTTGCGTATTGCTCTATGCTTTGTGGATTTTTTTGCTTTATATGAAAAATCATTTTTATTTTTCTAAATACAATGTAATAAAAATGAATCCGATTCAAAAAAGGAAATTCCATGACACACTGTCATGGGGAGGGATCTGCTGCTTACACTGTTATGGAGGAACGTCCCCCAATTCTGTACTAATGTCCCCCATCCTGGTCCCATTACTGATGTATATGTCCCTCATCCTGGTATATATGATCTCCAACCTGGTATATACATCCCCCATCCTGGTAAATATGTGCTGCATCTTGGTATGTATGTCCCTCATTATGGGCCGATACTGGTATACATTGGTGTGAAAAAGTGTTTGCTCCTTCCTGATTTTATATTCTTTTTTATGTTTGTGACTCTTAAATGTTTCAGATCACCAAACACATTTAAGTTTTAGACAAACATAACACAAGTAAACACAGTGCAGTTTATAAATATAGGTTTTTATTATTAAGAGAAAAATAA
The DNA here is from genome assembly GCA_033576535.1 of Allobates femoralis. Taxonomy (NCBI): domain Eukaryota; kingdom Metazoa; phylum Chordata; class Amphibia; order Anura; family Aromobatidae; genus Allobates; species Allobates femoralis. The sequence goes on from JARQOC010000004.1 coordinate 108,208,979, forward strand.
ATCAAAACCTATAGGACCCTGTCTGCAAAAGTGATTGCCTCCTAAACCTAATAATTGGTTGGGACATCCTAAGCAGCAATAACTGCAATTAAGCATTTGCAATAACTGGCAATGAGTCTCTTACAACACTCTGGAGGAATTTTGGCAACTCATCTTTGCAGAATTGTTGTAGTTCAGCCACATTGGAGGGCTTCCGAGCTTGAATCGCCTTTTTAAGGTCATGTCACAGAATCTCAACTGGATTAAGGTCAGGACTTTGTCTAGGCCATTCCAAAGTCTTAATTTTATTTTGTTAAGCCATTCAGAGGTGTATTCGCTTCAGGATTTTTTGGTAGAATTCATGGTTCCATTACCACAGCAAGTCTTCCAGGTCCTGAAGCAGCAAAACAGCCCCAGACCACCACACTACCACCACCATATTTTACTGTTGGTATGATGTTCCTTTTCTGAAATGCTGTTATTTTTACGTGAGATATAATAAAACAAACACCTTCCAAAAAGTTAAACATTTGTTTCATCAGTCCACAGAGTATTCTTCCAAAAGTGTTGGGAATCATCAAGATATTTTCTTGCAAATTTTAGATGAGCCTCTATGTTCTTTTTACTCAGCAGTAGTTTTTGTCTTGGAACTCTGCCATGCGGCCATTTTTGCCCAATCTACTTTTTATGGTGGAGTCATGAACACTGATCTTAACTAAGGCAAGTGATGGCTGCAGATCTTTGGATGTTGGTAGGTTTGTATTTCTTTCTCCCTTAGTAATAAAGACCTTCATTTATGTACTGCATTTTGTGTTTACTTGTGTTATCTTTGTCTAATATTTAAATTTGTTTGGTGATCTGAAACATTTAAGTGTGACAAACATGAAAAAGAATAAGAAATTAGAAAGGGGGCAAACACTTTATCACACCACTGTATATGTGTCCCATCCTGGTGTATATGTCCTCATCCTAGTATAGATGTTCCTCATCCTGGTACATATATGTTCCCATCCGGGTATATATGATCCCCCATCTTGGTATTCATGTTACTCATACTGGTATATATGCAACAGGCCTTAAGGGCCGGGGGTACTCAGTAACCAGGACGGTCAGGTCACGGCGGTGGTTACCCGGCTCCATGGCCCTGGCCATGCAGTAAAAGGAGTAGTATTTACAGGGGATGAATGTGACGCCACCTGTGGTGTTTGGCCAGGGATGGCCGACACTGCAGATCAGAACCGCTGGGACAGATGGCAGTGCAGCTGAGATTGTATCGCTCCCCACAGGCAGAGCAGGGCCCCAGGGCAGATGGTACAGTCTATTGGGACAATGATGGTCAGGGTGCAATAGGCGGCAGGGAGAGCGTGTGGAATAAAGGGAGGACACCGGGGTTGCAGTTCTCAGAAGATTGCTCACTGTTCAGTTCAGAAGTCCAGCCCAGCAGAGGCAGCGTGTCCTCTGGGTCAGCAGTCTTGTCAACTCCCAGGCAACTCGGGTTCACTTCACCGGGAAACCCCTTTTATAAGCCTTTCCAGGTCATCTCCCCACGCTGGCTACTCACCTCTCCTGCCCTGCGTCTTCATATACATTGTCCCAAGCAGGTGGCTGTGGGCCTTGTTGTGCAACAAGCACAACATCCCCTACCCTAGTTCTAGTCACCATTTTGCAGAATGTGTATGGTAGCGGCCACTACCCGTGCAGGTACAGCAGCCACCAGTTTCCTAGCGCAGACTTGAAGTGCATAGCTAGATCAGGGCTGCTGTGACCTAGCTCCACCAGCAATGCCCTCCAGGTTGATTGCTGGTATAGGGTCCCTCCGGCCAGGGCTCCATGGCGACGTTCTCTCTGGTCCCACTTTCCTGGCGTGAGCCTCCCCTAGAGCTCCATTCTCCTAGGTCTTCCTCTCAGTAGAACTTCTCCCTCCAAGTGATTTAACTCCTCCTCCTCTCTTCTTTTCTCCTACCTTCTGCTCCCTCCCCTTCTGCCTATTCCTTCCTCCAGTCGGAAGATGTGGTGCTCCCTCTCAATAGGGTCCACCCAGATTCCAAAGTCTGAAGTTAGGATGGGTGTTGGGTGCAGATGTGTGTGTGTCCCAAGTTTACGTCCCCTCCTTACCTGGGAGTGGGATAAAACACCTATGACTTAGGTGTAGTACCTCTGTGGCAACCAGACCACAGAGATGCCACATATACAGTATGTATCCCATCTTGGTGTATATGTCCTCCATCATGAGCCCATACTGGTATATATGTCCTTATCTGTCCCCCATTTTCCTTTTTCTCCAAGGAAAAAAGTGCATTTTATATCTGAAAAATATGATAATCAAAAAAACAAAACAGCACAACTGTTATTCAACGAGTGCAAAGCCCCCCTACCACATTGGCATTGTAGATCCAAGAAAAAATAGAGGCAGCACTTCCTTCAAATTCAGTCATATGGGCTTTATTCCCAGGAACCGCGACGTTGCGACTGTGTGGTCTTTCTGCTTGAGAAAGACCACACGGTCGAAACGTCACGGTTCCTGGGAATAAAGCCCATATGACTGAATTTGAAGGAAGTGCTGCCTCTATTTTTTCTTGGATGAAAAATATGGTAGTTAATTTGCAATACTGCATGTAAATAAAATAGTGTACTTAGTTAACATTATTTTGATAAAAAAAAGTAAATGTCATCCCACCACCTCAAGGTGATCCGTATATATAAATCCTTACCATATGTTTAGTGATGTAAATTTGAATAAGGATTGAGCAGGACCGGGCCCAACATACACACCCAGCAATGAGAAGCTCTATAAATGTAATGTCCAGCTCAAAGAAAAAGAGGCCACATCCTTATTTGCATTACTGAAAAAAGCACAAAGAAAACCAAAAGAAATGAACTGGAGTATAAGTGTGTATACATGCAACGTGTATGAGCATGCTCACAATGACCCTTAAACAAAAAGCAAAAATGAGTAAATACACTAAAATAAGTCAATAATTAGCAACAGTGCATGTCAATAAAATAAGGCATTTAGTTAACATTATTATTACTTTTTTTTTTCTTAAATACATGTCACGAGCAGTGACATTTCCTCTGTAAAGGGCCTTTCAGTACTTTTATATTGATGACTTATCCTTAGGTGTAGAGATGATTCCATAAACTTTTCTTTCTTGCAATTTTACAAATCGTTTGCATTTTAGTTTTTCATTCAATTCATTGGAGAATTAGATACTTAAATCATCAGCCAGGAACAAGCTGTTCCTGCTGTGATATAGCTGTCATGTCATTTGCGATGTGTTAACACCATAGAACCTTCTTAGGTACATCCCGCACATCCCGAACATGCCTTGCCCTTGACTCATGTTCTAATCATTTTTACTTTATATTTCTCATCTTGGAGATTAATACACAGAGAATCTAGTTCAAGGACAAATAAGTAAATAAATGTTATAAGTAGTTCTTTATGATTAAAATGAGTTCTGTCATGTACCACATTTATTAAGGGTTTAGACGCTTTTGCTTTACCTAGGACCTTTACTCATGGTAAAGGTAATATATGCACCAGAGACGTTTTGGTGTTTGCAACACTTCAAGGCTGTTTATTGTGATTTCATGATAATCTATTAAAAGTTTAAGATTCTACTTTTGTAGAGCCGGACACATAATTCATTTTTTATGTTGTTCCAACCCTTTGCATGATGTTGCTCTTAGCTGAGAATATGTCTTATCTCTTCTTACTTTGATGACAACTTCATACATCGTTGACAACAACTTCATCAGGTGATCACATGAAATGGCTTTTAATGAACAGGTATGCCTCATCAAGAGTTCGTTTGTCTAATCAGCAGCCTTCAGAATGTGTTTGCGACTTAGGTGTTTTTTTTTGATGACGCAGTGTTGATACACAGTTTTAAAGAGTGCTGAGCCCTCTTCCACAACTGTTCTAAGCCAGAATATAGCAAAAAAAAAAAAACTCAAATAAGAAAGGAGAGATGACAGTGCGCCATTACTATAAGACATGAAAGGTCAATCAATTTGAAAAATTGCTAGAACTTTAGTATCCTAAAGTGCAGTCATGAACATTATCTGTGGATTTGATGAAACTGGCTCTCATGGGGACTGGTGCATGATATAAAGACCAGGAATTATATCTGCTGCAGAGGATAAGTCCATCAGCATTGCCAGCCTCCAAAGCTGCAAATTGCCAGAACCTAAAATAACTGCCCTCATAAATGATACACAAATATCAAGTAGCTGAAACATCTCCACATCTAATGTCCAGAGGAGGAAGCATGAAACTGGCCATTGTGGTCATATTGCTGCAAAGAAGATACTTTTGAAGACTGCAAACAAGAAGAAATGTGTTTTGGCCAAGCAATGCAAGGACTGGACATTAGTATAATGTAAATCTGTATTATGGTCCAAATCTCTTAACAAGGGGGTTTGATTTACAAGGGGCATTCCTTAAAGATTTCCCATGATCCACCTCTATTTATCACAGGATGCTGAAACTGCACATGTGTATTGATATAATTCTCTATAGGATAAGTGTCAATTTGCAACTCTGAACTGATAATGGTCTTTCATTTACAGGTGCTGAAGTGGAGTGAGGTGTGATAATGGACCCAGTGGAATACAGAGCAGTCATCAAGTTGCTTCACTTGAAAAGTGTGTTCATCGATAGCGGAATGGGGTTGGCCTGTGGAGCCGTTTACACTGAAGTTCAACCACATTTGAAATGACGATGTCAGTTCTTGACTACTTCACACAATGGGAATTATCACCATAAACATCTTTCATGTCATTTAACGTCTCCCTTTATGTGCAGCCTTATAAGTAAAGGAACTTGCTGACTGCTCTGTATTCCACTGGGTCCATTATCACACCTCACACCACTTCAGAACCTGTAAAAGAAAGACCATTATCAGTTCAGAGTTGCAAGTTAGCATGTAACCTATAGAGACTTATATCATTACTCATGTGCAGTTTCAGCGTCCTGTGATAAATAGAAGTGGGTCAGGGGAAATCTTTAATGAATGTCCCTCGTAATTGGTTTTCCCAAGGGAGCATGACTTAAAAGATTACACCAAGTATTATATGCTATAAGCTTAGACTAGTTAGTCTAAAGATGCACCACTTTCATCATCCAGTATGATCAACTTTTACATATTTGGGGAAGTGAATTGCCAAGAATGTCCCCCCTCCATGAACAGTGGAGTAAGGTTGTGGATACACCTAATTTCTTGTGGTAGAGCATTCCAAAGAATTGGTGCAGCTCGGGATAAGTCTTGGACCCAGGAGTGGGAGGTTCAGATTAGTGCCGAAGTGAGTCTGAGGTCACTTCCAGAGCGAAGAGAATGGGTGGGGTGATAGACAAAGATAGGGGAGGAGATGTTGGGATGTAAATATGTTGTCTTGTATAGGTAAAGGTATGTAAATAGTAGTGTAAAGAAGGGTGGAGGAACTGGATTAACCCCCATGCACATTAAGTTCGGAAAAGAAAGTTCCTGGGGGTGGAAGGTTGAAACCAGGATTCCTAAGCCGAGATGCCCGTAGGGAAAAGTAAATTTAATTGATTAAGATGTCTTGTATAGTATAAATGTATAATCTTGCACCATCAAGCCTAGCACCTACAGAGACTTCACTGTAAGAACTCTTTTACACTTTCTTGAACTTTTACTTTTAAAATATGGACCATAATACCACTGGACTGGTTGTGGTAAAGACATTCTTGTAAATAACTTCATCAGCCCAAGGTGGAAAGACTGATCACTGGAGTGACAACTTTTTGAATTTTTGACTTTTTACATTGTCTTGTTTTTTGTAATCTTTATATTTTAAGACTCTGTACACTTTCAATTGATATTGGTTATTTGTGTTTATCCTGTTGAAAAGTTGGCACAGTCCTGGAGTACTGTCTTTCACTAAGGGGGAATGTGGCACCACAGGGTCTTAAGTGCCACTGTGTCATCACTGCCCCCAAGTGTTGGTATCACGCTGAGAGCAGCAAAAGGGTCTTCTCATCAGGCAGGAAAACCACACACAACACCTTCTGCCTCCAGGCCAGAAGGGGGAGACCAAGCCCGCATTAAATTTTGGCCTGGGGCGGAGCCTGTTAGTTCAGTTCCCGTGAGGACTGTGAAGAGTACCTGGAGGATTGAGCTGTGCTAAGCTGATCCTAGGTACAGCCGATCAGTTCCTAGTAGGACTGAGGAAGGCATCCTGGTGGACTAGACACTGCAGAGCTCGTCCCAGGATCGCTGACTCAGTGCCAGGCCTAAGGCTAGGGTCTGAGGAGAGTCGCAGGAACACCTGGGGAGCTGAGCGACACCGTGCTCAATCCAGAGGAAAGCACAGAGAACAGTCACCGGGTGCGAGACTGTGCAGGGTCTAACATCCCAGCAGGCAACACTAGAAGGTGGGGAATTCCAGGTTCCTCAGCCACACCGTGCCCGGAGACACAGCAACGGAGAGAGTTCAGGAACCAACACCCGAGACAAGGGTTAGAAAGGACTCGAGTTGCCTGTCATATCGGCACCTCGCAGGAAGAGACAGGGCCGGCAGCTTAGCTGATGCAGCCGCATGGGCCAACACATAGCGCAGTAAGGGAGCCAAACACCCGGCCGGGTGAGGAGAGCCCCGAGTTACTCTCAGCTAAGACCCTGTGGATAGCTGCTCCAAACCACCACTACAAGGAAAAGACTGAGCGACCAACAAAACCGTGAGTCTGCCTATTGCTTATGCCCATCGTCCTGAACCCTACACCTAAACTAACATTACTGCCCCAGGGAACCGCTCTGCCCATTCCATCCCAGCTGCCAGTCCATCACCCCAGAGGTTCTGCAGCAGTGGTGGCCACCTATAGCCACAAACCATGGGTGGCGTCACGAACAATCTCCCTATTCATCATTCCCTTCCCCTACTAAGCCAAAACCCCTTTTTAGCTGCACCCAGGGTCAAGGAAACCAGGTCTCAACCTCCATGGCTCCCCAGAGACAGTATCGCCCGGTTCCGAGTAACCCACGGCCCTGGGGTCCGACATATACATCACTGCAAATTCTGCAATTACCATTTTTTTTGCTGTAGTCCCAGTTTGCATGCATTGCTGCTATTATCCATTTCCCTGCTGAAAGATACCAGACTGCATATATATATATCTGTAATCCTGAAATTAACTGCATCCTTGGTGGATAACACTAGGTATACAGTTATTGATCCAGTTTGTATCTGCTTTATCCGCATACCTGGCTCAGCTTTATCTGGTGCTACCTGCTATGCTTGTTTGTCTGCTGTCCTGCATACCCTGCTATCTTGGTAATTGCTGATACACACATTGTCTGTAAAGACCTTCTCCATTGCACCATTGTCTCTTGGTCCATTCAGCTCACACAGACCCATGGCTAAGGGTACCGTTACACGTCGCAACATTGCTAGCAATTTCACTGGCGATTTGCTGGTTGCAGTGAAATCATGGACATATTGTTACATTTTGTTGCTGTGTACAAATAGAACAATGTGTCCATGATTTCACTGCAACCAGTAAGTTGCAAGTGAAATTGCAAGTAATATTGCTGTGTGTGACGGTACCTTAAGAGAATCCATCTCACCACCTGAGCTCTTGAATTGCTCCAAATCATACAAGAATTAATATTTTTGAGGGTATGGGAGATTTATCATTAATCAACTGGTTTTGCTCCATGTTATGGACAGGGGCAGAAATATTTTAACCATGAGTGATATATAAGAACACCCCACACCCCAGCTATGATTGTGAAAGTATAAGGCTGGAGTACTCATGCTTATTGTCATAAGCTACTTAATGCCGGCCAAGTCCAAATTCCAAGTTTCATCATGATGTAATCAATTAGACAAAGTTTATATTGGTTAATAAAAAATACTTAGACCTCTTGTGTTCTCATTTTATAGGGGTCTGACACTTTTAAGGTAGACACATAAAGTGTTTTATAGTGAGTTCTTAGAGACTATGGATAACCGTGTCACTGATAAGTCATACAACGCAACAAGAAATATTGATTTTATTACTTATTCTACTTATGCTGCTTACATAATTGCTTTGTCGCGTCTGTCATCCATTTCTGTTTGTACGAGGCCAAATCTCACAATCCACTGCGCCAACCAGAACTACGCCTGAAGCCATATTGGGAAACCCAAATGATGAGTCTCCCAATATGGTGCTGGACACCAACGCTGCAAACTCCGCTGCCCACTGCACTCCCGCTCCTACAAAGCCAGCTGCCCGCCACACTCCTGCTGCTACAAAGCCCACCGCCAGCCGCAGTCTCGCTGCCCGACAATCCCACAACACCACTACACCCACTATCGCCCACCGCATTAGGAAAATCAGAGGCTCTGACTGCAGCCTGTATGTCAAGGAGGAGATGGGCTATGGACACCCTCTGGTGGCTACAGAAAGCACCTCACCCCACCTGCTTCTGCACACACAGACCGCAGACAGAACCTTGGAGCTTCCTATAGCCGTGGGTGCAGATACACACATACACACAGGCACATGCACACTCATACACACACATACTGTTTTTGCACACATTCATGTACACACACAAATGCATACACATGCACATACTCACACACATACACACACATACATATACACATGCATATACTTGCACATACACATACTCATGCACATACACACATAATAATAATGCATACATGCATACTTATGCACATACATACACACACATACACACACACGCATACACACAGACATATACATGCACACATATGCACATACATGCACACAGGACCATACACACATAATATACCCATACACACACGCACATACACGCGCATATAAATACATGCACACACATGCAGTCACACACAAGCACACACATACATGCACACACATGCACACACATGTGAACATGCACATACACGCACATATTTACATGCTTACACACATGCGCATACACACTCACGCACATATTCACACATGCAATGCACATACACGCTTACACACTCATACTCACGCACATACATACATACACACACACACATGCACATACACACATGCATACATGCACACATGTACATGCACTCATACAGACACATATATACAAGCTTACACATGTGCAAACACACACACATACACATGCATGGACACATGTGCATATACACACATACAGACACATACATACATGCACACAAATGCACATACATGCATGCACTCACACATATACATATGCAAACATACATCCGTACATAAATGCACATACACACATATACACACATATGCACATACACACATGTGCATACATGTGAACACACACACACATGTACACACATGCATGTACTTATACATACATGCACACACATACACGCACACACTCACATGCATACACAAACTCACATGCACATACACATGCGCATACTTGCACACACATGCATGCATATACACACATGTGCATACACACATACAGACACATAAATACAAGCACACATGCACATACACGTGCCTACATACACACACGCACATGCACACATGTGCATACACACACACATGTACACACACACATATACTGTACATACATGCATGCACACACATAATATGCACACAGACATGTGCATAAACACATATACACACACAGGCAGACATGGCATACATATGCACAAACTCATGCATACACATATAAACACACGCACACATACAGACACATATATATACACACACATGCACACCCATATGCATGCATATATGCACACACATGCACATACACACACATAAACATAAATACTCAGACATGCACACATATATACATGTCCGCCATCTTTGGACACTCAGGTATACAAAGATGGCGGTGGTGTGATGCATCACACCACCCCAGCCCAAGATTACAGGATTACATAGAAGGGAAACTTGGTGCGAACTAATGAAGTGGATAACGAGGTGTCTCTGTCTATTTTGTATGTAATAAAAGATTTCTCTCTCAGTTGGTGTGTGTTTTTTTCTCTTTACTGAAAGTATCGCTAACGAATGGCAGTCATACTGATGGCTGACATTAGCAATAGGGCTTGACGTCAGCTGCCAAAAAAAAAGCTGACATCAACCCCTTTATTACCAGGTCTGCCACTACATGGCAGCTGTAAGTGAGGGGTAGCCTCCAGTTTTGGCATCTCTCATGGAGGCGCCAATTATGAGGTGGCTACTAGTTGCAATTTCCAGTGTGAGGGACCCAAAACATGTGGACCTTACCACACTGAGAATTGCAGCCCCCAGCTGCCTGCGTTACCTTGGCTGGCAAAAGAAAATATGGCGAAACCCACATCAATTTTTTTTTAGTTACTTATTTAAATAACTAAAAAAAAATAGGTCTCCCCTGTATTTTTCATTTCCAGGGAAAGTAACACCAGGGAACAGTGGTTGGCAGCCAGAAGCTGCATGGTTTACCTGCGCTGGCAAGAAACAATACAGCGAAGCCCTACACATTTTGTACCAGGAACTTAAACACTTCATTATTAAAAGAAAAACACAGAAACATGTATTTAACTAAAAATACATTTATTTAGATACATTAGGAGAGAACACGAAGGGGGGAGGGAAAGACAGCAGACAGGAGGAAAAAATTGCTGCCGCCCCCAGCACCACAGAGCCTGCCCCATCATGATGGCACTGCCCTCCCGATGCAATAGCATTGGGTTACCATCTAGTTATTCCCACAATGTGTTATCTGTATTTTTGCATTTGGTGCTTTCAGGTCTTGTTTGTGGTGGATTTTGAGGTCTTCTCAGAAACCACGTACTTACATTATTATGCCTTAAAAATAAATATACTTTTTAAGATAATGTTTATGCTTTTATGTCAGTGGAACATGTTTGTAAGGTATTAAAGGGTTTATAAAAGCTGTAACCTGAAAGGCAAAACTAGTCAGGCCATTAAAAGCAGACTGATAGTCTTTTACAATTTTTATTTGCTTTCTCACGTCAACGTGGATTGAACTTTATCAATGCAGTAATGGAGATTGCATTATTATGAGATCTTTTCAGGCAACGGTGTTCTCGCCACTCCTCCCTACACAGCATCCATGGATTATGGGCAAACAGATCATATACAACCTGTTCAGCTGTACAATGGGTCAGTGCATAAGTAACGTAGAAACTCCCACCAATCTATGTGATTGCGTGTAACAAACTGAAACTATTAGTCTCAAGATTTACAGATGTCCTGACCAGCTCTACTAGTAAAGCTTGGGGAGACTATTTCACTTATGAATGTAAAATGCAATGCAAAACAATAAAAAGGGGGTTTCCAGGCTTTAAGGGGTTCTTCAAAATATTAAAAAATTAGCCCACAAGCAGCAATACATGTAAAATAATGAATTAATTTATAACTTACTTTTTCTTTAGCAGTTCCAGCTTTCTTCTTCAATGCCCCCCATTCATATCTGTTTACATTGGCTGCAGGCATCATATATTCCATATATACTATGTGACAGCCAATCACTGGCCTCAGCATTCTCATGCAGTATACCGGTGCAGGCAGTGATTGGCTGCAGCTCTCATGTAGGATATATGGTTTGTGATGTATGTCGCTAATGTAAGGTAAAGATGAGCAGAAGCATCGGGGATACTATGCTGTACACCTATGTAACATGTAACTCTAACTTTCCAAAAAAAAAACTATTGTATCTGTGTTGGTCGCAAGGGCCAGGGTACTCAGCAGCTAGGCCAGAGTTTGGTTCATGGTAGCCATGCCCAGCAGCTGTGGATCTAACCACCATGTAAGGGGGTAATAGAAGGGATAAAGTTTGTTTGTGATGCCAGTTGGGATGATCAGCCAGATGTGGCTGACGCTGCAAACGGGAGATTGGTGTTCTAAAGCATCGCAGATAGTTATCCCTTCCCAACAAGGGCTGGCTCTTAGGGAAATGATGAGTAGTGGAGAAAATAGAATTTAAATGTTGCACCGGAGCTAGCTCGTGTTTCTGAGTGGCTGCAATAACTCTAAGGTGTCACCGCGTGTGTTCCACTACTGGGGTGTGTTAGATGTTATAGTAACTATAAGTAATGAGTTACTAGTGTTTTTTATTTTATTTTGATTTTATATTGATTTCATAGCAATGTTACCTCGTTTTTTACAATTACAGTAAAAAATTACTGTAATTCAATAATTTTAAAAACACAGTTATTTTTAGCTTTAGCTATAGCAATTGACACCAACCACACAATAACAAGGTGGTAATTGCGTAACCAATTATCCAGTTTTAATAAACATCCAAAAAAGTGTTAGTAGAGAAAGTAAACAGCAGGAATTAGTCTTCTGCTTTACCTTATACTGAGGTTTCAGTAGGCAGTCCAGAGTGTACATCCACCACCAAGCAAGTGGTCCAGCCAGACTAGATGAGAACTGTAGTCCACTCTGCTGAGTGAGTAATATGGCCTTCCTGCTGACTTCTCTAGTTGTAATTTTCCTGATGCCTGTAGCCTTCCAGTAGTCCCTATTGGTTGCTGTGGGTTATCGCCTTCCAGGCTAGTGCAGATCCTGTGGGTATCCATGCTCAGAGCAGTTCCCTGATCATCTATACCACTGTGGCCCAGGAAAGCTCCACTTAAGCTGCTGGTGAGCATAAAACTCATCAGCATCCAATTCTGCCAAAAGGCCCTAAAAGCTTGGATCTAGGGACTGGTACCCTGACTGCAGCTGTTCTCTTCAGAGCAGCTTCTGCTGCCTCCTTCTTGAACCTCTCTCTCTGTCCTACTACACCCTAACTAACCCCTACCTCCAACCAGAGGCCGAGCCACAGCCCAACCGAGGCCTTAAGTGCTCAGCTTCCTGGTTAGAGATCAGGCATTGTGTGTGTTCGCTTCAGACATCCAGCAAAGGAAGTCCAATTCCCACCAGACATATCATTACATAGATGTTACAGCAATACCATTTGTGGCCACACACAGGTTCGCCATACACCCACTAGTTGTTTTTGGAAATCACTTGCATTTTAGCTAATTATGCTGTAAATAGCTGCACAGGCATGTCCTGGTTCGGGCTATCTCTGAGGTCCCCATCCCCAGTGCAAGAGCCAGTATTGTGGAATTTAATCTGAATCTACAGAAGAGGCTCCTCTACTTGTGATGACAATCTAAGGGAGAGCCCGGACCACAATCTGAATGTGCTGCTGTTCAAAGAAAATATCATCAATGCATGTGAAATATTAGAATCTGAGAATTCCCAGTGGTTGATACCTTTTAATGGCTAACTGAAAAGATAGTAAGAAAATGCAAAGCAAGCTTTCGAGACACTATGGCCTCTTCATCAGGCTTAATGATACATCTGGGAAAACACTTAAATACAAATGCAGGGTGGGATAATGCAATACATGACACAGGTGATGTGAAGCATATAGTGGAAGGGGGGAAGGAGCAGCAGATGTCAGTAAAACCAGAGTTCCTAGATAAGAGGCATAGACAGTTTTATTGTCCTTTGATTAGTGGTTGGTCCAAAAACAGGAATGAGACAGCAGTGAAAAGTTTGTGATAACAGTTCACGTAAAAAGTGTCAAAGTTTTATTGTTCTCTAACTGGGGTCTGTTCAAAGATGTGATATCCCCAAATGCCCTTTCAATGAAAAAAGAATACATTTTCAATTAATCCATGTGAAAAGTTCATTCCTGCTTTGAATGTGCCAAAGGTTGTTATCAATTTGTATTCCCAAATTCCTCTCTCTCTCTGGGATTTGAAGTTAACGAGCAACCCCATATCTGTTATACTGTGGTCAGAGCTACAAAAATGCATCAATGCATGTGATGATTTACAAGACTATTGTGCACACTGCGCTATAATCATTTTTATTTACAGTTTGAGGGACACAAAAAAATTCTTAAAACTGGAAGAATTTTATGTGATAAAGCATTTTCCCATATTTCCATAATCCTACGTTGATTATTTTTTTTATTTTTACACCAATCATATCAAGATCATGTCAGCAAGAGGATCGTAACAGCAAATAGGATTTAAGAGGTAAGTATGACTTAGGCTGCGTTCACACATTTGCGTATTTTGCTGCGCTTTTTTGCGCGCGCTTTTTGCCGCGTTTTTCGGCCGCGCAAAAAAGCGCAGCAAAATACGCAGGGGCTTTCACACACTGCGCTTTCTTTCCCCCAGAAAGCGCAGTGATGTCACAGAGGGGAGGAAGAATCCAGCTTCCTCCTCCCCTCTGTGACATGTGTGACCGCCCCATTAGACTTCACAGTGTTAATATACACTGTGAAATCTAAATTAAACAAAAGCAAGTGTGTGAAAAATAAAAAAGAATCAATACTTCACCTCTCCGACGCCTTCTCCCGGTGTCTGGTGCCTTCTGCCGCTCTCCGGTGTCCGATTCTAAGTGAGTGTGTCTTCTCACAGGACCTGTGGTGATGTCAGAGGGGGCGTTCCCAGGGCGGTCCCATCGCTGATTGGCTGCTCGCGGTCATGTGGTATCACATGACCGCGAGTGCCTGGGAACGCCCCCCTCTGACGTCACCACAGGTCTTATCAGAAGAGATCTGACTTAGAATCGGACACCGGAGAGCGGCAGAAGGCACCAGACACCGGGAGAAGGCGTCGGAGAGGTGAAGTATTCATTCTTTTTTATTTTTCACACACTTGCTTTTGTTTAATTTAGACTTCACAGTGTATATTAACACTGTGAAGTCTAATGGGGCGGCCACAGCTGTCACAGAGGGGAGGAGGAAGCAGGATTCTTCCTCCCCTCTGGGAAAATACGCAGAAGTAGCTGCGTAAACAATTGACATATCAATTGTTTACGGAGCTGCGTTTTCTCCCGGAAAACGCACTGCGTATTTTTACGCAATGTCTGCACTGCAAAGTGAATTTCCCATTCACTTTGCAGGCAGACAAAAGGCACATTGCGTATTTTGAAAAGCGCGCGTAAAAAAACGCGGCAAAATACGCAATGTGTGAACGCAGCCTAAATCTTTTATTTTACAACATAAGAAACTCTAGGAATATATATTATATTTTCTGAAAGGACCTATAGATTAAATATGTAATTTTATTCCAGGCTGTTCTTTCTCAATTGTGTATTTTTTTTGTATCCTCATCTCTCTTTTAAGGCCACTTCACACACACAGATATCTGAGTCCAATATCTGAACAGATCTCTGGTTGCAGTGAAATCATGGATACATTGTCCATGATTTCACTGCAACCAGCAACTTGGTCAGAAGTTGGACTGATAAGTTGGTGTGTGTAAAGTGGCCCTTGGAGACATGATCTTTTCTTCCTTTGTTTTTAACTCTATAATGAAGTCTTGTTAGCCAACGGGGTGTTGTAATTAAGACAACATCCACGGAGAAGATTGGTGGAACACTCAAATTGGTTAACAAGATTAGATTAATATACAAGAATGAGGGGGGTCATTGTTAGGAATAAAAAGGCACAGCAGCAAAAAACAATAATAAAGATTCAGGAAAACAGAAACATTTATAGGAGGTAATAAAATACACACAATGGAAAGCAATTAAGTAGTGAAAAATAATTATCAGCTGGTTCAACTGATGACCTTTAAAAAGGTGTCTTATTACCAAGGTGCCACACAAGAAACATCTCATGATGGGTAAAACCAGTGAGCTGTCTCAAGACCTTCACAATGGCCATGACCAGGTTCTCTACGCACGATTTCAGACAAATGAGTGAAAATAATTATCAGAAGAGTTGTCCAAGAGTCAATAACCACCTGTTGAGAGCTGCAGGAATACCTGAAATCAACAGGTAAGTTGTTTCCATGAAAAAAATAAGTAATGCACTCAACCTCCATGGACTGTATGTACACTCAACCACACAAGACTCTATTGCTGAACAAAAAGTATGTTCAAGTGCATTTAAAGTTTGCTGAATAACTTCTAGACAAATCTGTGAAATACGGGAGAATATAGTATGGTTGGATGGGACCAAAACTGAACTCTTTGGATTTCATAATACACAACAAGTTTTGAAGTCGAAAGGTATTGTATGTCACCCCAAAAACACCATACCAACAGCGAAGTTTAGAGGTTGTAACATCAGGGTGTGGGGCCGTTTTACAGAAAACGACATTAGCAAACTTCATAACATTAAAGGAAGAATGAAGGATAAATGCACCAAGACATGTTTCATAAAAATCTGCTGCTAACTACCAGAGTAATGAAAATGAAACGTGGGTGACTATTTTAGCTTTTGCATCCTCAGCGCCCCTGCACTCTTCATGTGAGGAGCACTGACATGCTTATCATGCTAGACTTCTGCATGCCACGGCTTCATCTTCCTCTGTCTGCTTCCGAGTCTGTGCATGTGCGGCAGGGCTCTTGAAAGAACGCTTCGAGCACGGCTCTGTCTCAGTCCCGCCTCTCCTTGATGTCCATCCCACCTCTCCTCACCGTCTGACACACTCTTCTGAGTTACATCCGAATTATGTGCCTGCGCTAAGGTTCATCAAGTTTGTGCCTGCACACTGTGTTCTGCCCTACTGTGGGCAGAGCCTAAAACTGTTCTGCACATGCGTGAATCACTAAGGTCTCTGCACAAGTGCACAGTGCGTCTGTGTGATTCGGGAAAGCCTCTGCACAGGTGTGCGATTCGAATGTCATTCAGAAGAAGAGGCTGTCGGACGCTGAGGAGAGGTGGGACAGATGGCGATGAGAGGCGGGACAGACCGATCTACAATCAAGCCCATTGGACCAGAAACAGGTAATTATAATACAGGGCAGGAAGTATTTAAAACATATTTATTAGGTGTGGCGGATGGATAACCAGTGCAATGACTGGCACAAGGTGGAGACATCGGTGTATAGACTTTTTAAAGTTTTAAAGTCGGATTCTGGAGATTTTTTAAGATAAAGATGACAAATCAGAGTCTGTGTAAACATAACAATATAAGGAATATATGGGCCAAATAGTTTGCACAACACAAAAAGGTTGCTAACGAGATGGATTCAATCAACGTTGCTCTGTCACATCTTAATATAATACATGTATGTACCCAGATTAGTGACAAGAAGCATGTGACTATGAACATGCTAACAACACAGCCCTCTCACGTTTTCTTCACATAAATAACTTTTAATTATACACCTTCTTTAACTTTCAAGCACACTGCAATTTTTCTTTTGTTGCAACCAAAGCACTAGACAAGGAACCTACTGGGATCCTAACATCAGGGCTAGAATTTATGGAGCTCTTTGCTAGCCAGTGTGCATGGGGACATGT
The DNA here is from genome assembly GCA_033576535.1 of Allobates femoralis. Taxonomy (NCBI): domain Eukaryota; kingdom Metazoa; phylum Chordata; class Amphibia; order Anura; family Aromobatidae; genus Allobates; species Allobates femoralis. The sequence continues at coordinate 108,226,162 of JARQOC010000004.1, forward strand.
CTGCATTATAAGAATGTACACCTCTCACTGATTGATAGTCTTCAAGGTAACAGCCCACCGCCATGACCGGAATAATAAGTACCACACGTCCAGTGACACAACACTGCAAAAAAAGTCAACTAATATAATCTCATAATAGTAGGTGTCAATAGAGAATGGATTCTCATGCGTTTACACGAGAGTTGGGGATAGTTATATCTCACCAAATAAAATAGTAGTCCCCCAAAACAATTACAATATAGGAAATTGTGTTCTTAAGGATTATAAGCCTGCCGCTACCCGTATGTAATAAGATATTATTCCTATACTGTAATAAGTAGCAGAGAATTTGAATAGAACTTTTTATTATAGTCTAATTGCATTAAAAGCATAACTGTGGCTGGCGGAAAAAGTAGGGGGGGTACGCAGCTGGGGAGAACAATACGGGGAGAACGAGCCTGTTTTTCATCTCATAATCACCCCATTAAGGACACAATTTCTCATGTCCAGCAGTAATTCCCTAAACTGAAACAGGCTGAGTCGCTCGCTCTGTTCTTCGGTGCTGGATCTGCGCCTGCAGTTCGGCACTATGATCCCCCCCCACCACCCCTCCATCTTTCACCCCCTCGCTCTCTCTCTTCCCTCGCTCTCTATTTGTCCCAATGAAGTGGCCTTTTATCTATTCTGTAGGTACAAATGAAGCTGTCAGACTTGATCAAGCATATGATATGACAGCCTGTGGAAGTCAGTACCCCTTGAACAGAAAACCCTTGTCTGTCACAGCTGCCTGAAACAAACTATAATACATAGATTGATGACTGTGAAAGCAGGACCGCTCTATTTTCGGTGAAAACACTTCTTGAAAGATCTTGAAAGGAGCTGGCAGGTCTGCAGCCCCAATGATTAATGAGCATTGGCTGCACAAGATAGATTTCTCCCACTGCCAGGACTTCATAGCGCAGGCCAAAACATGTTATATCCCTCTTTAGCTTTCCTTGTTGTTCCGGAAATGACATTAAACGACAGGCCGCATATGGAAAAAGTTAAATATAAATTACTGCTGAAAGAGACGTAGTTTGGTTTAGTTTAGTCGAAAATGTTTATGAGTTCAGAAACACGGCACTGCATATGTATTTAAAATGATAAATGAGTTTCAATAACTGAAGAATTTCTGCTTGCGGGCAGGTTTTGAAACCTACACAGTTTTGGCAGTGTTTATCTTTCGCTGACTGCAGAATAACAGCAGGCCTAGAACTTCATAAATCTACCAGACTCAAATCAGTCATTTCGCTTCCCCCCCCCTCCACGGTTTGTTTTTCCAAGGACAAAATAACTCTGCGGATGAGAACAGTATTCCAGCTCCAGACCAGAACAGGCCTTCGATTTAATGCAGGCCTTCGATTTAATACAAACTTTGATTAAATGCAGGCCTTCAGTTTAATAGAGGCCTTGATTTAGGACAGGCTTTCAATATAAAGCAGGCCTTCTGTACTTACTTTAATGAAGGCCTTTGCCTTAATACGGGGCGGTCAATTTAATACAGGCCTTCAGTTTAATACACTTTTTGATTTAATAGCGGCCTCCGGTTTAATATGGCAAGGTAATTCAGCACAGTCACTGCACTCAGCCGGGCAGCCATTGGTTAGCACATTATTTTGACACCGATTTAGGGGAAGGGGGCAACTGTCACGGGTGTATCAGGAGCCACAGACGAGGCTGTTGGGGCCACTTGCAGAACATCACAGTGTCTGGCCAAACAGCCATAATCCTGAGCTGTTGTCCTGTCCCTTTAAGTGGTATTTCTCTGTTTGATAATAGCTGGAGATCTTTAGGCCCCAGCAGGTCTCCTCCCTGTCAACCTTTCAGCTGTCTCTATTTATATCCCTTGGCTCCCATGACTCATTGCTGGTGATAGTGTGTTTGGAGGTGAGTTGCTTAATGGCTTTCCAATGCATTGTGGATTTCCAGTATTGTTTTCTATTTTTTTCTTCATTCAGTTAAGTGTGCCTACATCTCCCCTCCTCAAAGGAAGGTTGGATCACAAGTGGTTTTTATTTCGGAGTCAGGCCCGACTCCATTCTCAGGAAGCCAACAATATCCAACCACAGTGAACACAGTCCTACATTGCCTTTTGTCTACTACGTTTAACCGTTGATGTGTAAACCCTGGAGCAGCCATTTTGTGTATATGCTGGTTGTGTGCCACACAACCTGACCAGGTGAGCAACGACCATTCCTGGTCTACTTATTTTATCAAGATAAGACCCTATTTGCACTCTCTCTCCTCCACAGTTCTGCATATTACATCTCCCCTCCATTTGTCTCCTTGGTGTTTTCTTTTAGTTATTAACTGAGTAAACCAGTGTTCACCCTGTCTGTTCTCTACATAAACTTTGTTGAGGGACAGAAAGGAAAGAGGTATCCTGCTCGGCGACAGTTGTAGAGAGTCTATAGGGTTATTAGGGGAGCCATCTATCATTGCTAGTTTTTCTAGGAATCACCATCTCCCCTTTGCCCTTAGCGTCAAGGACTCCTTTTTCCCCCCTCCCTGTGCTGGGTGTCTTCCTACACCCAGCGTAACAGCAACCTTACGTTAGAGTCCAGCCTTGTCCAACACATGTGTTGCAAGATCTTATGCCAGGGAAAAGAGCAGTGCAATTCTGTTTGGGTTTTCATGTGTACTGCTTGGTCTATGATGGGATGGCCAGACTGCTGGCCAGCAAACGCAGTATGCCAGACACACTTTACATAAGCTGTCACTCTAATGTATACTCTTAAAGGGATCCTGTCACCTCCAAAACGCCTCCTAAGCTATCAAATCATGTCCCTGCAGCATCCTATCACTAATCTCACACTCCTTTTGTCTCCTAAAAGTATTCTGTGAAAGTGGATAAAAACGTTTTAATACTACTCATTAGTGATTATAATTAGCAGGGGCTATATTCTTTAGTCACCATGGCGGGCTGTTTTGCAGGCTCCAGGATCCACCCTCTCTCTGTCTGTGCTGCTGTGATGTGAAGCTGATGGCAGGACTAATGATTTCCATTCTGTTAGTGATAGAGAGGGTAAAGCCTGCACAAGCAGAGCACACAGACATTGAGAGAGGGTGGATCCTGGAGCCTGCAAAACAGCCCGCCCTGGTGACTAAAGAATATAGCCCCTGCTAATTATAATCACTAATAAGTAAGTATTAAAACATTTTTATGCACTTTCACGGGATGCTTTTAGGAGACAAAAGGAGTGTGAGATTAGTGATAGGATGCTGCAGGGACATGTTTTGGTAGCTGAGGAGGCGTTCTGAACGTGACAGGATCCCTTTAAGGGGTAGGTTACTTTTCACCCACCTTCCGGTTCTGGAAGAGAGGGAATGGCAGAGCCCTTCCCAGATGACAGCAGCAGGGTGGCTGGTAGCTGGTCACGCAGGTCACAGTCGGATTAAACACACCAGTACAAACAGGAAAACCAGTTCAGATGCAAGCAAAGTATAAGGAAAGGCTAGGGACAAATCCAAGACCAATAAACCAGAGCAAGACAGCAAACCAAGAATAATACATCAGAACTAGTAACCTTACCACACAAGCACAATTGAAAATAATCAGGACTGAACCAGACAATATGGCGGATTTAAATATCTCTCTCCTGGATCACCTGACACTACTGAGGTAACGCCCAGTCTCTACCTTCAGCTCAGAGAGGCAACAAAAGGGGCGAGGAGAGGAGAGTGGAAGGAACCTCCCACTACATAGCTGAACCAGGAGACATAGTGTCCCATATCTCCTGGCAACAGCATCATCGCTGGGAACAAAGACATTCTGCTTCCCCGAAATACCACAACTTGAAGTAAGCTTCTCAAAGCGCATTACATGGCCGGAGCAAGCATCTGCACTAGCTCTGCCCTCCGGAGGTGACACCCCACCCCTCATGGTCAGTGAGGGGCAAAGGGTGACCTGGTGGAGAGCCGGAGTTCGTCCAAAAGTGCGAAGGGCCCGCTTGGGTGCAGAGGTATCAAAAAGATTAACTTCCCTGATGACTGGAAATCTGCCACAACGCCCACCAACATCTAAACCGCCAGACCAGACATTTTGCACACCTAAGAAGAAAAAAACTTCTGGTTGTTCACAGAAATCAAAATTTGTAAAGTGATATCTAGAGCGCCCCCCTTACTGTCACAAGTGGTCTAGCCATCCAATTCTTATTTCACCAAAACTATGAACTACATTGCTTCAGAGGCTGAGAATAGCCCAAGTACTCATGGCGTTACCCCAGGAAAACCATATAGCAGATTAGAAAGCATTACCATAACTTGAAGTTGTGAGACCTAATCTAAATGCTCAAAAGAGCCCCCAACTATCAATGGTTATTAATAATATTACTCTTCTCATATGAGACAAGGGGATTTTTTGGTTTGCCCTAGGTTCTAGGGCTCAGGTACAGGTGCACCCTCTGCACACAATATTATTAGGCCCTATTAGTTATATAAGAACTAGAGCACCCTAAAACCACATCTCTTCTGCACCCACTACACACCTCTTTCTTACTCCCTCTATGAAAGAAACTTTCAAAAGAGCTGCAGTGTTTTGGGAGGATTCAAATGTGCTCAGGAAATTTGCCAGCTCTTCCAGAGCTCCAAAAAGTTTTCCTTTTTCCTGGAAGCATAAATAATGGCTAGAGTGAACATTGAGTCTATGTTCACACTGGGCGTTTTTGATCTGTTTTTTTCTTTTATCCTTTTTTGCAGTGAACACATAACTTAAATGGAATCTCAGCAAGGTCAATGGGTTTTCAAGTTTTGCTGTTCAATTTGTGCTTTCATGACTGGTGTGTTTTTTTCCTTTGAAAAGTGAGGTGCAAAGAGAATAAGTTGTCAATTATGGGTGCACTTTTCAGAACCATTTTTCCCATTGAAACCATTTTGTATGGGCTTAAAAAAATGCACCAGAAAAAGAATAGCCAAAACGGATCAAAAGGATGATCCATTTCTGATCCGATTTTTGAAAAGCTAATCCAGATTACCATCTGAAAAAGAGAAAAACGCACCAATAAAAAGCAGATCAAAAACATACAGTGTTAACATAGAATAACACTTAAGATGGTACTTTGGTTGAATTAATAAATCAAGACGATAGCATTATCTACTGGGATTAAAAAAATAGCCTTCAAACTTAGTACAAGTACCTAATGCTTGGTTTATTCCATACTCCTTCTAACCTCTTTCATACACATTCATTCTCAGCCAAGGCACCATTAGTGCAATGGAACTGTGGATAAAAAGGAGCCACATAGGTTTTATCCTAATAAAAATCAGAGATAATTTACTGCGTTCGCTCACCTCGGCAGGTTGTGTGAGACACAACCAGTTTTGATCTGCTTATATGCTGCTGCAGAATCCATAAACCACATGAACCACGCAGCAATAATCAGAGACAATGGATATACAAGTGGACATAGACCATGCTACCAACAGAAAGAAAACCAAGGTGGTGTATATTCCAAAGTGGCCACCACTTTTGGTTGGTTTCCTAAAGAAGGAGTGAGGAATACACTTCTGAAACTTTTCTTTCCGTTGGCAGCGTGGTCTACATCAAATTGTATATCCATTGTCTAAGGCACCTTTAGTGGTGGTCTACCTCCAAGAAGGTACAAAAGGATCGGGAATGTTATATCCCAAAATGTGCAACCGTTATCAGAAGAGAGTCAGCACATCCCATAAACTTTAACTAGTCAGCCGGCCCCATTGAAATTGGCAGGCTTTGCGAACATTCAAGTCATCTTAAATGTATAGTGTAGCTTTAAGGTAATTTAACAGAGAAGATTACCTGATATATTAAAATGAACCTGCCACCAGATTTGGGTGTGTGAAACTAAAAACACTATCTTCAGCAGCTGCTATGCTGCATTCTAAGAAAGTGTCTTTTATGCCCTAACTCCCCCTGTAGACTGAATACGTTTTATAAACTTCCCGCAGTGTTTTATAATGACCTATATCCGGTGTTGTTTTGCAGCCACGAGGATCCACCCTCTCTCTGTCTGTGCTGCTGTGATGTGCAGCTGAAGTCAGGACTAATGATTTGCATTCTGTGAGTGATAGAGAGGGGAGGGTAAAGCCTGCACAAGCAGAGCACACAGACAGAGAAAGGGTGGATCCTGGAGCCTGCAAAACAGCCCACCCTGGTGACTAAAGAATATAGCCCTGCTAATTATAATCACTAATGAGTAAGTATTAAAACATTTTTTATGCACTTTCACAGGATGCTTTTAGGAGACAAAAGGAGTATGAGATTAGTGCTAATATGCTGCAGGGACATGTTTTGCTAGCTTAGGAGAGGCATTCTGGAGGTGACAGGATCCCTTTAACCTTTTATAACACTGCATCTTATGCAGTAAAGTCAATTTTTGCTACCTGTAAACATGCTAATACTACCGTTCCTTTTTAATAGTACTTGTAAGCACTGATCTAAAGCTGGCTGGATGGCTCGAGCGCATGATTGGGATCCAAACAGGCTCAGTACCACTTTGGTCCTTTAAGAGCAAAAAATGGGGGCCAGCAGAGTAATCATGCCCCTGGTCTTGACCGCCAATGTTCAGGAGTGCACCACAACCTGGCAAACAGGTAGCATTTAAACTGGGAGTGGTATGTTCCTGATGATAAAATCTAAAAACGTCCCTTTAAAATCATGTGGGATACATTATAAAAGAGTTCGTCATTACAATGTCTAAAAATATGATACATTTGGGTGACTTCATTGTAACATTATTTTCCCCTAACGTGCACCTCTTCTGTGAAGCTTCATTCATGAGCACCATTGAGTGAAGACTGGAGTATATAGAAATAATAAAACTTTATACTTCCAAGCAACAATGTAAGCAAGTGCATATCAGAAAGCCAAAAATCCCCAGAGTCTCAGACCGCCAAGATCCATAACTTAACATCCGTACTGACTAGGCTCAAAATATTATGAACATAAACTGTAAAGGATTATTATGGCAATGAAATCTGTCTGTTTATTCCAAATTCTAATCTAATTATTGACAGTTTAGCACATTTCATGTTCAATAACAAATCCAAATATTGGATAACGGTACTAATATACTACCAGGCCTCACTGTTCCATGCTTGAGGGAATCATGCTGCTCACTTATACAATCCTGTATGACATGTCTGTATTACCTCCAGGTATATGGATCTATAATGTAGCGGAATCTATAGGGGACATACTGTGCCTACATTTGACTCCAAATTCAAAATAGGGCACTCTCCATATGTATCAAAATAACGTGGCGCCCTCCATCAGAAGTTGAAATGCTTTTAGTCATTAAAAGGGTTTTCCCTTGAACAAAGTTAATTTTAATCAGCAGATCTTGGAATAAAAATAAGTATTACAATTGGATGTTATTGTGCTGAGAATCTTATATATGTGTCCCTGCTTTAGACTGTGTAATGGCCGTGTCTGACCATACAGGGACATGGTCTGATCATATCACATCTCCTGTGCTGAGATGTGAGATGTGGTATGATCAGACCATGTCCCTGTACGGTCAGACACATCCATTACACAGGACAAAGCAGGGACACATATATAAGATTATCTCAGCACGGGACATTTTTTTAAACACACACAATCGTGGAAATTATTATTATTTCTAACTCAACCCCCCTCTTATCCGAAAACAACCTGCTGACCTTCGCCCTAAACCACGCTCCCCCTCTCTCCGGAAACTCCCTCACCCCCCCGAAGAAACCTCAAGCTCATTAACTCCCTCCTCCCTCTCTCTGAGTAGCCTTCTCTCATGATGCTGCGCTGCCCTACCCTCTACGAACACCACTCTAGCCACAGCCCTCGACCAGGCCGCCCCTCTCTCATACAACAAAACCCGTGCACAGACAGCCCTGGCTCACTGCCAGCACCAAAAAACTTCGACGGACGTCCAGGGTAGCTGAATGGAGATGGTAGAAATCCAACTCTGCAACGCACCTCGCCTTGTACAACCAGTCCCTCATTGACTTCAAGACAGCACTGACCACCGCAAAACAAGCTTTCTTCTCGCTCTCATTAGCTCCCTTTCCGACATCCCAAGCAACTTTTCATAACCTTTAATGCCCTACTCCGTCCCCCCGCACCCGCTCCCTCTCACCTCATCACCGCCAACAACTTTGCCAGCTTCTTTAAACAGAAGATCGACAAGATCAGAGAAAGCTTCGATTCCCAATCCCCTCGGCCCTACTCTATCACCTAACCCCCCTTGACCAAAAGTAACTTCTCCTCCATGACTGAAGTGCACCACTCCTCCCTTATAGCACAATCACACCTCACACTTGTGCCCTCGACCCTCTCCCCTCCCATATCATCCCAAACCTCACCACTGTCCTTATCCCCGCCCTAACCCATCTCTTCAACATATACTTACCACCGATGTCTTCCCATCATCCTTCAAACATGCCTCATCACACCCATCCTCAAAAAAACCTCCTCGACCCCGCAAAAGTCTCCAACTATCATCCCATATCTTCCTTCCCTTTGCCTCAAAATTGCTTGAGCAACATGTCTACTCCAACTGTCCTCCCATCTCTCCTCGTGCTCCCTCTTTGACCGCCTGCAATCCGGTTTCCGAGCCCACCACTTTACCGAAACAGCCCTAATCAAAGTCACCAATACCTACAGACCGCCAAGAGCAAGCGACACTACTCCATCCTTCTCCTCCTCGACCTCTCTGCTGCCTTTGACACAGTCGACCACTCCCTCCTGCTTCAAATTCTAGAATCCCTTGGCATCACTGACCTGGCCCTCTCCTGGATCTCCTCGTACTTAACAGACCTGGACCTTCAGCGTCACCCACTCCCACCCCTCCTCCTTACTCTACCTGTTGGAGTTCCCCAAGGCTCAGTCCTGGGACCCTTACTCTTCTCCATCTACACCCTCGGCCTAGGCCAACTCATCGAGTCCCACGGCCTCCAATACCACCTATACACCGACGACACCCTGCTCTACCTCTCCGGCCCTGACATCACCTCCCTGCTATCCAAATCCCACACTGCCTGTCCGCCATCTCATCATTCTTCTCCGCTCATTTCCTCAAACTCAACATGGATAAAACAGAGTTCATCGTCTTCCCCCCAAGTTGCTCGTCCCCCTTACCCAACCTAACCATCACTGTCAACAACTGCACACTCTCACCCATCCCCCACGCCAAGTGCCTCGGTGTAATCCTCGACTCTGCCTCTCCTTCAAGCCACACATCCAGGCCCTCGCCACCTCCTGCCACCTCCAGCTTAAAAACATCTCACGGATCCGCTCCTTCCTTAACCAGGACACTGCCAAAACGCTTGTCCACACCCTCATTATCTCCCGCCTCGACTACTGCAACCTCCTGTTCACCGACCTCCCTGCTTCATCCCTTGCACCCCTCCGAACCATCCTCAATTCTGCTGCCCGACTCATCCACCTGTGGCCCCGTTACTCCCCCGTCTCCGGCCTCTGCCAAGCCCTCCACTGGCTCCCTACTTCCCAGAGATCTCAGTTCCAAACCCTAACCCTGACATACAAGGCCATCCACAACTTGTCCCCTTCATACTTCTCCAACATGGTCTCCCGATACCACCCCTCACGCAATCTGTGCTCCTATCAAGAACTCCTTCTCTTCTCCCCCCAAATCTCCACCTCCCACAACTGCATACAAGACTTCTCTTGTGCATCTGTCATACTCTGGAACTCTCTTCCACACCACATCAGACACTGACCTACCCTGGGAACCTTCAAGAAAAACCTGAAGACCCACCTCTTCCTTCAAGCCTATAACCCACACTGAGACCTAATTTGCTGCACCATCTCACATCTCCCCCCTCCTACTGTCTCCCACCCATCCCCTATAGACTGTGAGCCCTTGTGGACAGGATCTCTGCCCTACTGTACCTGTATGATTTATTCATCATTATTTATGTTCTCGTCCTTGTTCTGCCCTTACACATGTAAAGCACCATGGAACCAATGGCGCTATATAAATAAATAATAATTCCAAGATCTATTGATTAAAATGAACTTTAAATTAACTTTGTGGAGAAATCTCTTTTAATACCTTCAGAATGGAGTCACCTATTTAGTTTGGAGCAGTTATATCTCTGTAGACAGCGCTGAAAGCCAAAGAGAGACCCACAGCCGAAAATCCCTGCCAAATTGAGAAAGAGCAATCCAAATTATCAGTCACCTAAATGGGATTTTAGGCTAAAAAGCAAGGACGTAGATGTGAATTGAGCCTAAAGGCTGATAATTGGGAACGAGTAACTAATTTGTTAGTTTCTAATTATTGAGTTGAATAAACATGCCAGCAAATATCCAATGAAAGAGAAAAACGCTCATTCATAAGGTGATTGGAGCATTCAGACTGATAGTAAAATCATCTTTATAGGCAGCACAAGTCTTGAGCCTGTATATGACCCACCCCAGGGCCTTGGGATACCCGGTCCCAGACGTTGTAGTTCACGGGGGATGTCATGGAGCCTGTTGCCTGGTCCCGTGGCAATAGAAATAAAATAAAAGTGTTTTGTGATGGCACCTACGGTTCCTGTAATGTTACCGGCTCTGTGGGACTGTCCTCCGCGGTGATGGTGGAGCAGCAAGATGGTTACGCTCCCCGTATGTGGAGCAGTATCCCCAGTTGTGAATGTTATAGTTTTTAAACAGGGAGGCAGCTTACCACACAGAACCACATTCTCCCTTGGTAAACTCACTCGTCTGCGAGTGACCTGGTTCCGGTACAGAGTAAAATTTTACATTTTTATTAACATACAAACATCAACATTACATAGTGTTTTCTTCCCTTATGGGAGGTACTTTTACTTTTAATGTTTCCAGGTCAACAGGACCAACAGGTAAAAACAAATCAACAACACATTACCGGCCTAGAACAGGGCCGAGTTTCAATACAATTCCGGTGGTCATTGCCATTCACTCTCAACAGTGTCCATCGCACCAGTGTCTTAAAGGCACAAGTTCAAAGAGTTCATGGCTTAAGAAAATAAAAGTCAAGGCTCAACAGCATACAAGTCCTCAAATTGTCCATCAGCTATACAGTCATGGCCAAACGTTTTGAGAATGACACCAAAATTATATTTTCACATGATCTGCTGCCTCTGGTTTTATTGTGTTTGGCCACGTCACACACACAGATAATGTGCAGATATTGTTGGCAGATCTCTGGTTGCAGTGAAATCATGGACACATTGTTCCATTTTGTGCTGTATACAAATGGAGCAATATGTCCATGATTTCACTGCAACCAGAGATCTGCGAACAATATCTGCACAAATATCTGTGTGTGTGACGTGGCCCTTTGTCTGATGTTTATATCACGTACAAAATATAATTGCAATCATATTATGAGTACCAAAAGGTTATATTGACAGTTAGAATGAGTTAATGCAGCAAGTTAATATTTGCAGTGTTGACCCTTCTTCTTCAGGACCTCTGCAATTCTCCTCGGCATGCTCTCAATCAACTTCTGGACCAAATCCTGACTGATAGCAGTCCATTCTTGCATAATCAATGCTTGCATTTTGCCAGAATTTGTTGGTTTTTGTTTGTCAACCAGTCTCTTGATGATTGACCACAAGTTCTCAATGGGATTAAGATCTGGGGAGTTTCCAGGCCATGGACCCAAAATCTCTATGTTTTGTTCCCTGAGCCATTTAGTTATCACCTTTGCTTTATGGCAAGGTGCTCCATCATGCTGGAAAAGGCATTGTTGGGCGCCAAACTGCTCTTGGACGGTTGGGAGAAGTTGCTCTTGGAGGACATTCTGGTACCATTCTTTATTCATGGCTGTGTTTTTAGGCAAGACTGTGAGTGAGCCGATTCCCTTGGCTGAGAAGCAACTCCACACATGAATGGTTTCAGGATGCTTTACAGTTGGCATGACACAAGACTGGTGGTAGCGCTCACCTCTTCTTCTCTGAATAAGCTGTTTTTCAGATGTCCCAAACAATCGAAAAGGGGATTCATCAGAGAAAATTACTTTACCCCAGTCCTCAGCAGTCCACTCCCTGTACCTTTTGCAGAATATCAGTCAGTCCCTGATGTTTTTTTTTGGAGAGAAGTGGCTTCTTTGCTGCCCTCCTTGAAACCAGGCCTTGCTCAAAGAGTCTCCGCCTCACAGTGCGTGCAGAAGCACTCACACCAGCCTGCTGCCATTCCTGAGCAAGCTCGGCACTGCTGGTAGTCCGATCCCGCAGCTGAAACAGTTTTAACATACGGTCCTGGAACTTGCTGGTCTTTCTTGGGCGCCCTGGAGCCTTTTGACAACAATGGAAGCGATCTCCTTGAAGTTCTTGATGATGCGATAGATTGTTGACTGAGGTGCAATCTCTATAGCTGCGATACTGTTCCCTGTTAGGCCATTTTTGTGCGGTGCAATGATTGCTGCATGTGTTTCTTTAGAGATAACCATGGTTAACTGAAGAAAAACAATGATACCAAGCACCAGCCTCCTTTTAAAGTGTCCAGTGGTGTCATTCTTACTTAATCATGACTGATTGTTCAACATCCACACCTGTGTTAATGGAACAATCACTAAAACGATGTTAGCTGCTCCTTTTAAGGCAGGACTGCAATGATGTTGAAATGTGTATTGGGGTTAAAGTTCATTTTCTAGGCAAATATTGACTTTGCAAGTAATTGCTGTTAAGCTGATCACTCTTTATGACATTCTGGAATATATGCAAATTGCCATTAGAAAAACTGAAGCAGTAGACTTTGTTAAAATTAATATTTGTATCATTCTCAAAACTTTTGGCCATGACTGTAGATGTGGCCGGTAACGTGTTATGCCCCTAACCACTAGACACCCGGCGGGGTGCAGGAACTCCAAGTCCCTGAGACCCAACTACCAGTACAGAGTAGGACAAAGCCATCGGACTAGGGCTCATGACCCAGAGTGTGGGATGACTCACTGCAGAGCCCGTGATGGCTGGATCGAACCAATAGCCGAGAGAGGGAGAGAACAGAAGGGCCCGAGAGGTACACTGAGGGGAGTGGTGCAGAGAAACCATCCCTGTTGCAGTAAGAGCTCCAGCCGGTGACTAATACGTGGACCCAGTCCACAACTTGTGTACAAAGAACTGTGTGTTAACAAGTGAAGTAAAGTACCCGGTCAACTCAAGGTCTGTGTGTGACTGTTATTCCAAGAGTGTTGAGGCCGGGCTCACCTGCGTAGACGCATACTGACTGTGGGAGCTGCTGCATAGGAAGCATCGGGTGCCTGCTGAGTGGTACCTTGATTTCTGTGCGTGTCGGCCGGAGGAGCTGCGGAGAGAAGATACGTGCATCCCGGGCACGGAGTATCCCTGTAACCGCCCGGGGACCAAGCCCTACCCGTGGAGGGCTCACCATCCTTGCTGCCGCCATCACAACCGTCCCCGACATTGGCCATGACCCACGGATGGCGTCACAAATATCCGAATGAACTTTATTTTTCCCCTTTCTTTTTGCATTGTTGCACCTGGGACCACAGAGCCGGGCCACATTGCCGTGGCACCCCAGAGACAGAACGGTCCGGCTCTGAGTACCCCGACCCCTGGGAGTGCGACACATGGGGTGCTGTACTGCTAGCATGGCTACAGAGATATAACTGCTCCACACTACATAGGTACCTCCATTCTACAGGTATTAATGACTAAAAGTACTGTATTTCAACTTCTGATGTACGGCGCCACATTATTTTGGATTTTGGATACATATGGAAAGTTCCATATTATGAAATCAGAGTCAAATAATAAAGATGTTCTGTGCACGAACAACAACTATAATAACAATAATTTTGAGTACAGAGATTTCTGATCAGCCGGTAATTAAAGAGGCATTAAATTACATCAGTCGGCAAATATATAAGCAATCAGTGGTTGTTTGTTGGCCATGGCCAGCTAGTGTAATTGGGACGTTAGCCGAAGGCTAGAGTCATACATTGTCCATTATATTCAGTCGCATATTGGTTACATGTTGAGCCATTTTGTTTATTTTGTGATCAATACTTCTTTATATAAATATGAAAAGTAAAAAGGCAAACATTTCCTATAAATATACTAGACCTTAAGGGGAATCTGTCACCAGGTTCTTGCCACCTAATTTGAAAGTATCATGATGTAGGGTCAGAGATTCTGATTCCAGTGATGTGTCATTTACTGGGCTGCTCGGTGTAGTTTTGATAAAAATTACTGTTTAATCAACAGGTGATTATCATTAGAGGACTACTAGGCTGGCTGCCAGATAGTCCAGCATGTTCATGAACTGCTAAATCTGAAGTAGAGAAAACACAAATTTGATGAAAATTACAGCAATCAGCACAGTAAGTGACACATCACTGGAATCAGAGTCTCTGTCTCTACATTATGTTGTTCTCAGATGGGATGGCAAAAACCTGGTGACAGATTCCCTTTAATACAGATATAGCAGGACCCGATAGTTTGCAGATATGGCCGACCTTATGTTGGATAGTCTCAGTAGCCTATGTAGGTGTATTACCACAAAGACTCGGATTATCTAAAACAATTATGACAGAATTCTGGCCTAAGTGGCTTTGCAAAGTCGTAAAAATTTTTGCACAACAAGGAGTTGCTCACCCAGTGCCGTCAAAATCAGTGGATCTGGGGCAGGAGAGGGGTGGACCTGATGCCGTGATGCCACAGCTCATCTAAGCTTTCACATATCTGCTGCCAGAAATATTACTTCAGTCCATGACATGAATGAAATTTGTGACAAAGCACACACCACTTTTAGAAGTACAGGATACATTAAGAGGCCTGTGTCTCTAAATGGATGAGGTGTCTCTGACTCCAGCAAGCCCCCCATCAAAACTGGTATGGACAACAGTATTCATGAATTCGGGCCATAGTGTTCAAATAACTGTACTATCAAATATCTAATAAAATGTTTTGCTATGTACATATAATATTGCTATACAACTAGTATTATGTGTAGTGGTCAAAAGCTCCAGATGCCAGGCCACCAGTGGTTCTTTCTTCAACAGGATTGGCAGATTTGTCCTGTTTGACAGCACAATTTGCACATGCCATGGGCTGTGCTCTATACACCTTCAGCTGTTACAGAGCTATATAATGACATGCCCACTCCAGGACCAAGTCGGTTGTTGTGGTCCTTTTTTTGTTCAGGAGACCTGGCTCCGTGGCCCTGGGGGTGTCATTTAATAAAGGGGATGCTGGGCTTCAATGACGGGGGAATAGGAAAAGGGGTATTCGGTATGTGAAGAAGCTATGAGAAGCCACCGCTGTTGCAGAACCTCTGGGGACGATGCGGTGCGAGGCCCCCAGGGCAGTGGGTAGGAAAGTCAGTTTATTCTTGGCCAGTGTTCATAGGGTCATCAGCACCTCGGTGTATCATGCGGCCTCTGCAGCCAGTGGAGTTCTGTAGTTTTACTTCAATGTTCCAACCAGACTGACAGGTGCTTTCCCCCTGCCAGTCTCCGGTCCAGCTGTTTCTCAAAAACTGGGACACTGTTGTCGATACCCCTAGGTGTTCCTTGCTCTCTCACGGTGTTCCTGTCACTGCCGGTACACTCAGCACCTCTAACTCATCTCGCCTCTCACATCAACGCCTCTGCGCACAGAGCCTGGATACCAACAGCCACAGGCATTGACTGTCACTGCTTCCTAGTGCCGCGCCTTAGTATGGCTGCCTTCTCTGGGATGTGGTGGGTTTGTGGCTACAGTTCCTTAAGACCTCATGGCATGCAGTTCAACGGCTCGGGACTGCAGCTGCCACGCCGTGTTCAGGTCCGGTCCCCTGTTTCATCTACCAGCCCCTCTGTTCCTCTGCCAGATACGGGCATATGGGTGATCTTAATCTTCTTCTGCACCTCAAGGGCTCTTTCTTTCTACGCTTTCCAGTCTTTCCCTCCCAGGGCGAGCATGACCATGCTCCAGCCCGTGGGAGCTAACACCTCCACCACCTCTCGACTCTCACTCCAACTTCCTACTCCTTTGCTGTCTTCCTCCCGACTCCCGCTACCTTCTACCCCCTGTCCCCCTCTCTGAGACTGGGCCGACCCTCCCGGGTCCGCCCATCGTCCCAGCCTGGGGTCCTACATATGTGTTGCGGGTGTGGGGTCTCAATTTCACCATCCCAGTATCTGGAGAACAGGAGCACTACTCTCCCGCTAATGGAGGAGTGCAGTACCCCTGGTGGCAGCCAGACCAGGGGGTCGCCACAATAACATCTATGATCATGAGGCCTAGAGCTGGCCATCCATGTTAGATGTATATTGGTTGAACCCACTGTTTTTGGCAGAACTGACCAACCATCTTATGTGTACGAGGGTCTAATGACCAAGCATCTAATGTGTGAGGGTCTACTGGCCAAACAGCTAATGTGTACGAGGGTCTACTGACCAACCATCTAATGTGTACGAGGGTTTACTGACCAACCATCTAATGTGTACGAGGGTCTGCTGACCAACCATCAAATGTGTACGAGAGTCTACTGACCAACCATCTAATTAGTACAAGGGTTTTCTGACCAACCCAACCATCTAATGTGTACGGAGGTCTACTGACCAACAATCTAATGTGTACGAGGGTCTACTGACAAACTATGTAATGTGTACGAGAGTCTACTGACCAACCATCTAATGTGTACGTGGGTCTACTGACTATAATTTTAACTGCCCAATCCTTTTGATGTAGGTGAGATTACAAGAGTAGCCTAGCAGGTACTTCCTCTCATTTTCCTACTGAAAACAGATGTATGGTTGGCCGAATCCAGCATATGTATGGAAGGGATAGTATGTTGTGTGCTCAGCCTAACATAACAGTACAAACTACAGTATAAATGCAGGAAATATAAATATGAAGGCCCAGATTAATCAAAGTGTTTAAATCAGAAATCTGGTGTAATACACTTTAAGAGGTCATAATCTCTTTGGGCAATGCGACTTTTTGTATATTTACACCAGTTTCAGCCCGCTCCGCCTTTATGGGCAAAGCTGGGGCGGGATAAGAACAGAACACATTAGATCTTCTTACACATTAGATGTTTGGCCAGTAGACCCTCGCACATTAGATGGTTGGTCAGTAGACCCTCGTACACATAAGGTGGTTGGTCAGTTCTGCCAAAAACAGTGGGTTCAACCGATATATATCTAACATTAATGGCCAGCTCTAGGCCTCATGTACACGAAGATTGCTTGTCTAATTAATTCGCCTTTTGCCACATATCTTACTCCAGTGCATGTGGCGAGGCACATGAAGAAGATTACTTTTACTATATAACTAAGTATTGCTGTATATAGAACAAGTGTTCAGACGATCACGGGATCAAGTCCTCTAAGGAGACTAACAAACATAGTAAAAAAAACTTTTTTAAAGAAATAATTAAAACTGAAGATAAATAATCTAGTAATTCCCCTTTTTCTCCATTAAACATAAAATATTACAAAAATAAGAATTGCATGTATGTGGTATCACTGCATCCAGAAAAGTCATATCTAAAATAAAGAATTAATTAACCCGATCGGTAAATATCAACAAACGTTTCAAAAGCCCAGACTGCAATATAAAATAAGAAGCGATTAACATGTCATATCTATTCTAAAATGATATCAATAAAAATGTCAGCTCACCCCCCACAAAAAGCCCTCACACTGCTCCATCGTCTGAAAATGGAAAACATTATTGTCTCAAATAATAGCGACATAAGCTTTTTTTTCGTAAGATTACAATTTTTTTTTGCATGGTTAAATAAATTAAACCACTGTGCAAATGTCCAAAGGTACTGACCTGAAGAATCACAATGTCAAGTCATTGTTAGCACACAATGTAAGATGTAAAAATAAATAAAAAATAAAGGTGAAATTGCCCTTTTGGGGAGGACTTTTCCACAATTTCCCTGCAATTGGAATTTTTTCACATTTCCAGTACATTATACAATAAAATGAATGGTGTCATTCAGAAGCACAAAGTGTCCCCAAAAAACAAGCTGTCATGTTTATGTTGATGTAAAAATAAAAAAGTTCTTGTAAGAAGGAGAGGAAAAAGAAAAATGCAAAAATGAGTCAGGGAAAGGTTAAGAATAGGGACGGGTGAACCGTTAGGTTTTTGAAGGGTTTGTAACCAGGGTCGCCCTGTTAAAGCAAGCAAACAGTTAATACCAATACCCGTTATACTTACCGGGTCTGCGTTCTCCCTTCCAGCTATGCCACAGCGCTGCATCACTTCCGGGCCTATCATTATCTTCTGGGAATATTCATATGACTTGCTCCAACAGCCAATCACATACGCCCAGAAGATAAGGGGCAGCCCGGAAGTGATGCAGCACCACGGCACAGCTGGAAGGAAGAACGCCTACCCGGTAATTATATTATGATCGCTTGCTTTAACTGGGCGACCCGGGTTACAAACCCTTCAAAAACTTAACGGTTCACCCATCCCTAGTTAATAATTATCTTTAGCATAAAGAACAGGACAACGACCCCAAACATACAGCTAATATCAATAAGAACTATCTACAGCATATAGTGATGAGCACAGGGAGAGGGGTACTGGGACACAGGATATAATGATGGAAATGACGGGGAATCACGGGTGGTTGGGTTCCCGGTTCCGTGCCATGGCTGTCATTTGTTTGGTGGGGAGAAATTTACAAGGAAGAATAATACGTGACGCCACCTGTGGATCTCGGTAATTTGGATACCGTCTCTACAGGCCGGCCGCTGAGGTGATGATGGGTGCAGCTCAGTGTGTTACAGCTTCCCACAGGTGGAGCTTTTCCTCAGGGCAGCGATGATGGATGATGAGGGGATGAGGGGAGTAGCTGTTCTTACCCCTCCAAGGATGCTGAGGCCCTCCGTGCACCGGCGGGAAGGATGGCAGACACCGAATCAACTTCAACTCTACTTTACTTGGTACCGGCAGATGTTATAGAAAACACGGTACATTTTGGTTTAACGGGTACTAGTTGTTGGTTCAGGGTACCCCTATAGAGTCTCTAGATGTTCCTTCCTTATTATCTTTCGGGGTCTCAATTCTACCTTCCTCTCTGTCTTTCACCACCTTTGCACAGCTCTCTCGCCAGTCCCCTGGTCTTGTACGGTGAGGCACGGGTTATCCTTGATCGGTATGGACGGGAGCAGCAGGAACGCACTCTCTTTCCCGCCACCGGAATCCGGACCATTACCCTCATAGTCTTGGACCAATTATGGGCCTGAGGAGTGAGGTACCGTCTTGTGGCGCCTATGGCTACCCGGTGATTAAATTCACTGTAAAACAACTTTTAAATAACTACCGTATATACTCGTGTATAAGCCGACCCGTGTATAAGCCGACCCCCCTACTTTTGCCCCCAAAACCTGGGAAAATCTATTGACTCGTGTATAAGCCGAGGGTGGACCCCAGCACAGGTATACAGCCCCCAGCAGTGTGGTATACAGCAGCCCCAGAGGTATATACAGCAGCCCCAGTGGTAGTATACAGCAGCAGCCCCAGTGGTATATACAGCAGCAGCCCCAGTGGTTAGTATACAGCAGCCCCAGAGGTATATACAGCCCCAGTGGTAGTATACAGCAGCCCCAGTGGTAGTATACAGCAGCCCCAGTGGTAGTATACAGCAGCCCCAGTGGTACTATACAGCAGCCCCAGTGGTAGTATACAGCAGCCCCAGAGGTATATACAGCAGCCCCAGAGGTATATACAGCCCCAGTGGTAGTATACAGCAGCCCCAGTGGTAGTATACAGCAGCCCCAGTGGTACTATACAGCAGCCCCAGTGGTAGTATACAGCAGCCCCAGTGGTAGTATACAGCAGCCCCAGAGGTATATACAGCAGCCCCAGAGGTATATACAGCCCCAGTGGTAGTATACAGCAGCCCCATTGGTAGTATACAGCAGCCCCAGTGGTAGTATACAGCAGCCCCATTGGTACTATACAGCAGCCCCAGTGGTAGTATACAGCAGCCCCAGAGGTATATACAGCCCCAGTGGTAGTATACAGCAGCCCCAGTGGTAGTATACAGCAGCCCCAGTGGTAGTATACAGCAGCCCCAGAGGTATATACAGCCCCAGTGGTAGTATACAGCAGCCCCAGTGGTAGTATACAGCAGCCCCAGTGGTACTATACAGCAGCCCCAGTGGTAGTATACAGCAGCCCCAGAGGTATATACAGCCCCAGTGGTAGTATACAGCAGCCCCAGTGGTAGTATACAGCAGCCCCAGTGGTAGTATACAGCAGCAGCAGCCCCAGGGGTGTATACATCAGCAGCCCCAGGGCTGTATACACCAGCAGCCCCAGGGCTGTATACACCAGCAGCCCCAGGGCTGTATACACCAGCAGCCCCAGGGCTGTATACACCAGCAGCCCCAGGGCTGTATACACCAGCAGCCCCAGGGCTGTATACAGCAGCAGCCCCAGGGCTGTATACACCAGCAGCCCCGGAGGTATACAGGCCCCCCCATCAAGCTTGCGCGGCAGCCTGTAAAGGAAAATCATACTCATCGCTGTCCCGCGCTGTCCGGCCGCTTGCCGACACACGATCCCGGGCTTCAATCCGCGTCTTCCGGCTTCCGGGTTCCTGTGGTCGCGCGCAATGACCTCATTGCCCGCGACCACAGAAGACGCGGATTGAAGCCCGGGATCGTGATGGCAGCGGCGGGACAGCGCGGGACAGCGATGAGTATGATTTTCCTTTACAGGCTGCCGCGCAAGGGGGGGGGGGGGCCTGGCGCTTGATGGGGGGGCCTGTATACCTTCAGGGCAGCTGCTGTATATATACGGATTACCGTATATACCCGCGTATAAGCCGAGGGGGGACTTTTCAGCCCAAATTTTGGGCTGAAAAACTCGGCTTATACGCGAGTATATACGGTAATTGTATAATGAGATTGGACATTGGGAGATCTATATAATCCCAGCATTGCAGTAAGTGATTGCTGGAAGAAGGTCATTACTGACCGAAACGTCGCCATCCTTATACCTGAAGGCCAATAAAGGCAGGATTTACAACTGAAATTGGAGTGCTGCAACCTTATTTACGTACATAGATAGATAGATAGATAGATAGATAGATAGATAGATAGATCATGACTAGAAGGAACAAGTGAATAATAATAATAATATAATATTTATTCATTTATATAGCGCTATTAATTCCATAACACTTTGCATACATCAGTAATGCTGTCTCTCTTGGAGCTCACAATATAAACATCCTATCAGTATGTCTTTACAATGTGGGAGGAAACCGGAGTACCCAGAGAAAACCCACGCAAACACGGGGAGAACATACAAACTCCTTGCAGATGTTGTCCTTAGTATCCTTGGTTGGAATTGAACCCAGGACCTCGGGACCTCAGTGCTGCAAAGGCTGCAGTGCTGACTAGGGATGGGCGAGTCTACTCGCTAGGACTCATTACTCTGCGAGTAGTAAGGGACTCGCAGGACTCGGTACTCTGCGAGTTTCCCAGCGATTACTCGCACAGTAACGAGTCCAATGAAAATCAATGGCAATCCTAGTTTTGTCAGAGACTCTGACAAAACTAGGATTGCCATTGACTTGCATTGGACTCGTTATTGTGCAAGTGATCGCAGGGAAACTCGCACAGTAATGAGTCCGGCTGTCTGCTCTGTGCCGAGCTCGGGTCCTGCGGGCTGCCGCAGCTCCAGGGTCCTAGAGCCCGCCTGCTCTCCCTGTGTACAGACATGAATGTCTGTGCACAGAGATGATGTAGCAGAGCTGAGATTGTTCTCAGTCTGCTCATTCCCTGTGCATAGACATCTATATCTATGCACAGGGATGTAGCAGAGAGGACATCGCGTTTTGGACTACGTCGGACGGAAGAGGATCTTTTTAAATAAAGATGGAGTCCCTAATGGCTTTTTTTTTTTTTTCTAATAAAAAAAAATTCTCTGTGTTGTGTTTTTTTTTAAAACAATTTAATAGAAATTCATGGCGGTCATGTCTAATATTGGCGTGACCGCCATAAATTTCGGGCTTAGGGCCAGCTGATAATACAAAGCTGGCCTTAACCTCATTATTACCCAGCGTGCCACCGCTACCAGGGCCGCTGGAAGAGCGGGGTTCAGCGCCAGAGAATGGCGCTTCAATGAATGCGCCATCTTCTGGGGCGGCTGCGGGCTGCAATTTGCAGGGGGGTTGCCCAGAAAGCTTGGGCCTCCCTGCGCTGCGGATTCCAGCCCCCACCTGCTTACCTGTACCTGGCTAGACATAGAAATTGCGCGGATCCCCACGCATTTTTGTACTAAGAACTTCAGATTTAAAAAAAAGAAGAAGAATTTTGAGTTTTTTGAAAAAAACGTAAGTTTTTTACATTTTTTCTCATATATATAGCTTGTCAGCATTTGTACATCATTGTTAGTAGCTGAGTGCTGCAAGGTTTTTTTCTAGTATATTGACCCAGCATCCCTGCTGGCACCAGTTCACATTGTCTGTGAGTGCTGTGCAGTTTTTTTTTTTTCGTTTTTTTTCTCTCATATATATATATATATATATATATATATATATATATATATATACACACACATATCTATATGTATATATATGTGCATATATTTTAAAAATGCAATATATACAGTGTATACATATATATATGTATATGCAGTGCTTATATTATAGCATGTTATCTTCATCTCTCTATTATTTTTGCTTAACTTGCAGAAAAATTGTTGAAATTGCCTTCAGTTGGTGGACAAATCATCTAATCATACTATTCCCCAAACTGTCCTGACAATGCGATAGATCTAAAAACAGCTGAAAATTGAGAATTTTCTTCAATTGTGCAAAATTAGCATTTTCCGGGAGCTCCGGAAACCAGTGAGTGATCTGGCAGAGTAAACCCTGAAGAAAAATGACGCTGGTTTTAGAACTAAATTTGACCCATCTCGTTATGTTACAGCATATTTTATTCCCTAATTCATTCTGCCATTTCTCCCCAGCCACTGTCATAGGCATTTACTAATGATCGCGTTTTGGTCAACATCCTTATTACTGACACCAAACAATTGTACCCTAAAAGATTTGATATTAGATATTCTGTAGATGTAAGATTTGGACGGAAATTACACCACTGGCAACGGACTCTAAACACTAAACTCCTTGGAACAGCCTCGAAATGTCATGGATCTGGTGCTATAAAACCCTAGGTGGTTTACCCTGATACATTGGAGTTCAGGTGTTGAAAAGCAAATAGACTGGACTTTTATTTTTCTGCTCTGAGAGCAATATGGGATCAGTAATCTAAACTCCACCGCTGCGCTTCAGGCCCTTCTGTGTCTAAATATTGCTCCATAAACCACTGTTCATTTCAAAATCAGCGAGGAAATGCAATGTGACATCTCCACCCACTTCCACCAAAACCACATCTAGTGGAGCAGCCATAAGGTAAATTATTTAATAAGAACATACAAGAGAGAGCACTGTATTTCCTACAGCTCATGATTTCCACAGTTCAGAAGTTTGAAGTTCCTCTTCTAGCGTTATGTATACAGTTCATGATGCTAGATGATAAACAGCAATGGCTGCCATTAAACAGTCTGTAGGAATGGTTATCTAGAATACCAAAGACCCGGCATGGTACATACAGGCACAAACATGGAGCCTATATGGCAGGGCACTATAAATAGTGTTGAGCGAGTGTAATCGTTACTATTCGCTACTCGCACAAATAGTACAGTATTCAAGATACTCATTACTTGACAAGTACTGCTGGTGCTCGTGAGTAATGTGTTGATCGTGAACAATCTGAACCATGTTGCTGGGTCCCTTCAGTACACAAGGGGAGTTGGCACCTCAGTGAGAGCAGATTGAATGGAAGGCTCTCTGGGGGGCTTAGCAAGGTGTTGTATGCAGTGAAAGCTCAAAAAAGCCTGCCTTCCTGCCCTATCCTGGAAAGATGGCTGGATATGTGGGGGTGGAGCCTATCACTAATTGGCTAACATTGGACTCGCTATTCAAACGAGTACACGAGTATTACAAAGTACTCGTTACGAGTATAGCCATTATGAATATTTCGCTACTCGCTCATCACTAGGCATAACCTCATATGCATGTGGAAAGTTTGTGACACCCTGCTAACATAGATTAGACATTAAATGACTTTATAGAGTAGAGGCCGAGGCTCTGTGCACCTCTAAGGGCTCATTCACGTTTCAGTTTTTCAGTGGTATGAGTGTTATCCATATTTTTCACAGATAGCCCTCATACCTATGATAGTGTATGGGGAGTTCATGTCTGCTTTTTTCTTCAACTAAGTGGTCCACAAAAAAGCATGGAGACTTGTCAGATATTGATCTGAGTGTCGGATCAAGCTCACCGATGCAAGTCTAAAGGTTCATGAAAAAAAATCAAACTGCACTTGGATGCCATCCATTCACTGTCTGTTTTTAACAGACTTTGATAGGAGAAGCTTGAGAAACCTCCATCAATTTTTTTTCATCCAAGAAAAACCGATGAAACTCCAACCAAGCTGTGATGGTAAGAACTGAAACTGACTAAACGATGATGAAACGCTGAGATCACGTGCACACGTTGAGTATTTGGAGACTTTTTTACCTCAGTATTTGTAGCCAAAACCAGGAGTGGAATAATCAGAGGTAAAGTAGACTGTGAGCCCTCGCGGACAGGATCCCCGACCCTGCTGTACCCGTATGACTAATTGTGATATGTCATCGTTTGTCGTCGTTTGTGGTCGTCCTCGACCACCTGTTTCTGTCTACCCTCCAAATTGTAAAGCGCCATGTATCCTAATGGCGCTATATAAATACCTGTTAATAATAAAAAAATAAATAAAGTATAATAGAAACACGTCACCACTTCTGTATCTACTCCTGGTTTTGTCTTACAAATACTGAGGTAAAAAACTCTCCAAATACTGAATGTGAGCACATACCCTAATAGAAACACGTCACCGCTTATGTATTTTATACCCGCTCGTGGGTTTGGCTGACAAACACTGAGATACAAGACTCGATGTGTGCACATATCCTTAAAATAAAGCACTGATGAAAACTTTTCCAGTGGAAATCACTTCAGAAAATGTTCCTTGTTTGGGAGGTTTTATAGGAGTTTTAGTTTCTTGAAACTATTTAATGTGCACACAGCATCTTTTGACAACTTCTATAAACCCAATCCACATTGTTGGAACTGTAAAGAAGCTGCATTTTCTGCCCAGTGAAAATATAGATAATCAAGCACTCATTGTGGGAAATTAACCTTAGGGAATTATGCTATATAGTTATTCAGAATGGAGCCTTAATATGGGTGTGTGCATGAGCTCCCAGGAAGATGAGATAAGGGTGTTGAGGGTGGTGGTAGTGAGTGTAGTGGAAGAAGGAGACACAAGGATTCAGTCTTTGCATTACATTTTACTGCAGGTTGCTGTAGCAGGTCCAGGGTATACAACTACCACAAGGCATGTCATCTGGCCAGTCTGATGATAACTGTAGTCCATTCTGCTGGACCAGTAATATGGCCTTCCTGCTAACATCCCTCCTTTGTAGGTTTTCTGATGCCTTTAGCCATTCAGTACTCCCTCTTAGTTCCCATGGGTTACCTCCTGCCAGGCTGGTCGTGCTGATCCTGCAGGTATCTGTGCTCCCAGAACAGTTCCCTGATCCTCTGTACTCATGTTGCCCTGGAACGTTCCACTTGAGCGGCTAGTGGGCATAAAACCCACCAGCCTACAGTTCTGCTACCAAACCCTGTAAGCCTGGATGACCTTGCAACTGATTTCCTGCTTGCAGCTAGTCCCTTCAAAGCAGCTGCCTCCTCATTGGACTTCTCCTTTGCCCCCTCAGCCCTCCTACACTCAGCTAACCACTCCCCCCACCAGGAAGTGTGACATGCCCAAAACAGGAATCAAGTGTACAATTTCCAAATAAGGGATCAGGCAGTGTTTGTTCACTTCAGACTTACAGCAGAGGGAGCTCCAATTCTTCTCAGACATGGCATTACAATCGATATTAGGGCAATACTATTTGCGGCAAGCAGACACAGGGGCGCCACACTTATGAAAACCTATAATTTCCTGCGTCACTGTCTTTTCCTCTTTATTCTACCAGAAGAGATGGCAAAAGCATTTCTCATTCACTCCGTCCTCTATTTCCTTGTTTTACTTTGCAACTGATCATTTAAATTATTACCTTACTGCTAAGCTTGTTTAAGTTAACTTTATGTATCATTGCATCCTTTATCCATAACCTTCCATTATACAGGGTGGGCCATTTATATGGATACACCTAAATAAAATGGGAACGGTTGATGTTATCAACTTCCTGTTTGTGGCACATTAGTACCCCCTCCCATATACTAATGTACCACAAACAGGAAGTTGATATCACCAACCGTTCCCATTTTTTTTAGGTGTATCCATATAAATGTCCCACCCTATAAATGGCCCACCCTGTATATGTTATCAGCCTTTTAAGCTCAAGCGAGGGCAACCCTTCAATCAGGGATCTCTAGAGGTTTCCTCAACAGGGGCATTTTTCTCTCCTGAGTGCTTAAGGCAGACTCTTCGTAAATTGGGGGTTTAGTGCCTTTTTCTAGATTTGAGTCTGTTTTTTTAAAAATAAATAAATAATACTAAAAAAGATGAAAGTCAGAATCAAAGGCAATGTAAATCAAATCAGTTTGATATATTATTGTCACAGCTGTGATATTGTAATTGAGAGTCAGGTGGAAGTGGGCAGCAAGCAGGGGCATAACGGTCACAGAAGTCGCTGACTCCAGCGCCTCCTTTAGCTGAATGTGCATCCTAGTCCCCGATTCCGTCTCACTTTTCCAAACTTTTAACTCCCCTGTTACCCCTACCCAAAGAAGTAACACTCACAAACATTTTGGATTAAATTGACCAAATCAACCTTTATGACAACAAGCATTACAGAGAATAAATAGCTTTGGTTCTTGGTGGTTCCTGGAGCTTAAAACCTGGCAAAGCAAAAAACAATATATGTATTGAGAACCAAAGCTATTTTTTCTCTACAATGTTTGTTGTCATAAAGGTTGATTTGGCATTCAAAATTAGAGAACAAAGTATGATCTACATTGATGAACATTTGAAGGTTTTTGAGTCATTAGAACAGTGTTTCCCAAAATAACCAAAGAATATCAACTTAAAACCTTTATTTTACACAAAACGTTATGATCATAATTAGAGAACAGCAATCACTGTAGCACAGAGAAAAAATAAAACAAAATTTTTTTGTAAGTTACAACAGTCACCAATCAGTAGGAAGTGTACAGGCCTTTGCTGTGAATGACTTCAGCACATCTGCGGCTACAGGTCACCACTAGTCTCTTACACTGCTCTTGTGTGATTTTGCTCCACTCTTGTTCCAGTCTCTTCCACAGTTCTGTGACTGTTGTTGGTTTCTTGGCCATAACTTTCTCACCAAGGATTTTCCAGAAGTTTTCTACTGGGTTTAGATCAAGACTCTGGGCGGCCATTTCATTGTTTCCATGTTTTCTGTTTCAAGGAACTGCTTTATCTGTTTGCTGTGTGATAGGGGGCAATGTCCTGCATGGAAATTGCTGGCTGATTGAATGCTGAATGAAGTAAGGAACCACATGTTGTTGAAGAACATTCTGATACACACTTACACTCATTCTGTCATGTAGCTGTATAAAAGGTCCAACCTTGCAGCAGAAAATATTCCCCAAACCATGACACTTCATCCACCACCCTTCACTGACTTATTTACACACTTTGTGTTCAGTCTTTCCCCAGTTTGTCGACGAACATAATATTCCCATCCGAACCAAATACATTAATTTAAATTTCATCACTAAAATGAAGTGGGGACCACATCTCCTCTGTCCACACAATATGCTCCTCACCAAAGGTGAGTCTAGCCTTTTGATTCTTTCTGCTTGTGAGAGGTTTGGTTACTGCAAAGTGGGCTTTCATTCTAAAACATTGTGACACTGTATGGCGTTACAGATCCTTACCCAGATACTTACTCGGTGCTGAACTAGTGAGTTATTCCAGTTGCTGTGTTAAAACGATCACCCATGGAGATTCTCCGCATTATCCTGTCTTCTCTTGCATTTGCCTTTCGAGGGTGACCAGCCTTCTTGGGGGACTTGAAATAGTTTGTGATATTGTAAACATGCAATATTCTAGAAATCACAGACTTGGAACAACCAACTTCTGTTGCTATGGCCGATAGGGTGTTAGAGTTTGGACGTCAAGCAGGCAGGATGCCTTCAGAGGAGGGAAGGGGTCCTAGAGGGCACGGCTGTGGAAGAACCACCCGTGGTGTCTCCATATCCACCGCTGGCTGGAGGTGCGTGAAGGGGCCAGGTCGCAGAGGGGACCGGCCCCAACCTAGCAAAAGGTACTACAAGCCTTAACTAGTAAACCGGAGGTGGCTGGGCCTGCATGGACAGTTGCACCACCGTGCTCATTCACTGAAAAGGTGGCCATATAGGACCAGGGTTCCGCCGCGGTCGCGCTCGGCTCAGGACACTGAGTTTGAAGACACGGGGCAGGAGAAGAGTGTAGCCAGTGGGGGGAGACACCCACGGAAGGCTCATGAAAGGTGTCTTGGAGGAGCGACCCTAACCACCGGGACTAACTTGGCTGCATCTTGGAGGAGCACAGCACCATTGGGTGAACTTGACTGATCATCAAGAAAAAGTAAAGAAGTGCATGACTGTGCTTGCCTCCTTCTTCCTCGATCTGCAATAGTCTTCGCTGTCACCACCCCAATCGACTAATATCTCCATATGACCTGGGGCCCTGCTCTACCTGTGGGGAGCGATACCATCCGACTGCCACACCATCGCACCAGAGGTCTTACAGCAGCACTGGTCATCCTGACCAGACTAACCACAGGTGGCGTCACAAACGTATCCCCTGTAAATAATCCCCTTTTTACTGCACGCCCAGGGTCACGGAGCCGGGTCACTGCCATCGTGACCTCCCACCTAACCGACCGCCCCGGTTACTGAGTACCCTAAGTCGCAAATGCAAACTGGAAAGTTAGGCTGCCAGTTAAATGGGGTTTGTCAGATAATTAAGGAAATTATCACCAGGTGCGAGAATAATATCAATAATGTGCAGGTATCTGAAAGTGTTCTTTATTTTGATCAGTGTTCTTTTACATTTATCTCATTTACATTTTTATTCTGTGTTTAGAATATACTCAATGTATGAAATAAGCTTAAAATACTGCAATTTTACTCATGTTAGGATATTTTCTCATAGGACAACACAATGACCCGGACATTATGGAAATTGTGTGTTATTCTCTCTTTTAGATTGCTAGTGTACATATCATCTCCCCAGCCGCAACCAAAAGCTCAGAGTTGGAGGCACCTCTATTGCAGGAAAATCATTTACCATGCCACCGACTCTCAAGGCCCAAAATTCTGCCCGGCAATTACCAAATTATCAAAACCAATAGGAAGTTAGCATCTCCACAATAACCAACCCCCACTCCAAATTTTGATACCAACTTCAAGAATCCCCCATAGTCTGCCGAAATGACACCAACCAGCCTTTTATTTATTTTTTTTATAATTAATGCTTGCTCCAAACCAAATTACCGGCGGATGAGGAGGGGAGAAAGGAGGCGGTATCTTTTCAGAATGGGACTAAGTGCCGACTAATAGGCCATCATCCCAACCCCCCATCCTATTTATTGCTCCGCTGTTTTCCCTAATCCACCCGCCTTTTTCTCCCCTTGAACTTTTCACTCAGATCCCCTCAATACCACTAAACCCTATTAACTCTTGTCTATGCCTACATAGCTGAGTCATGGGATCACTTCACCCATGGTTCCACTGGGACTATCATTTTCTTTATAGTCAATAGCTTTGTTTGGGGTTCCTTTTCAATTCCATTTTTCAAGGATTAAAGCAGAAGTACTTATGTGTTGCTTAATGCAGCCCACAGTATGAATGTGACCAATGCCTTACTCAGATTGTCACAAATATTAAAATACACTATACTAACACTAATATGCACTATATGCCAGTGTTTGAGCACAGCATGGCTTTATTACTTGAGCGTACAAAGACAATATTAGGCCCAGTTGTACATTCATTTTGTGAACATGTCCGACTTGTTCCAGGAGAGCCCATGGTGAATATTATTATTATTATTATTATTTATTTTATAGCGCCATTAGGTTCCATGGCGCTTTACATGAGATAAGGGAGACAAGAACAAGTACACTAAATCTAGGCGATCAGGACGTACAGGTACAGGAGGGGCAGGGACCCTGTCCACGAGGGCTCACAGTCTATGAATATGATTAACTAATCCATGTAGGCCCCATGCATGTGTTTATCATATGCCAGTACGGTGTCCTCTTGCTATAACCTAGGCATAGGTTCTTATTTTTAGTGTACAAAAAACCTATTTTGCTATTTTCCAGGAAAGAAGGACCAGCACTCACATAATAACAATCTTTTTTAAATAGCACCAGCATATTCCGTAGCGCTTTACAATTCAGTGGTACATGTACAAACAGTCATGAGAAACAGTTATAAAAATACAAAAATTAAAGGAAAATAATGATGGTCCCTGCTCATAAGAGCTTACAATCTACAATGAGGTGAGGGTGACACAATTACAGGTGCTTATTGATGATCCAAGGTACAAAACATGTATCATTGCAGGTAAATAACAAACGGAATAGGAAAGGAAGTCCCAACATGGCACAAAAAAGGAGGCACAAAAAGCGACAGGTAATTCTCCTCCTACTTCCTGTGCTCTTTGTGCCTCCTTTTTTGTGCCCAGTTGGGACTTCCTTTCCCTATTCGATTTGTTGTATTTTACCTGCAATGAGTACACGTTTTGTACCTTGGATCATCTGAGTGCTGGTCCATCTCTCCTGGACACCCGCTCTTGTTCCTGACCGTGCACGCTGCCTGTGAGCTGAAGCGCTATTTCCGGATCATGCTACTTTGCTATTCTGTCATACAAAAAAAGAGAAAGATTAAAAAACAAATACTGCATGTTATAGATTTCTTTACAATGTTATGTGATGCATGTCACTTTATGAATTTTTACTAATACATGTCACATTGATGCTGTATCAGCTACGGATGGAAAAAGTGATTGGTATATGTACATGGGCTTACACTCCAATCCCCTTCGGTAGAAGACAGTCATCCTGATGTCTTTCACCTAATACCTTAGTCTAGTCCCGGATCTTGCCATCATATAGTCAGATTGATCCTTTGATTATAATGATCACTACAGGATAGCGTTCATTTAAGTCTGGCTTCACATTGGCGTTCCCCCCCCGCAGCAACAAGTCGCGTTCCTGGTGCGGACGAGAGTGTGTGATTTGTGCGCAGGCATCCACCTGCGAACAAATCACTCACGGAAATGAATGGGAGCGCACGGTCATGCGAGTCAAGCGCAGCACCATGTGTCCCCATGGTAAACATAGGGACTTGCGGTGCCTGCGCTCACATGGCGGTTCCCCTCCGCAGAACGCTCGAAGAGTAACCCCAGTGTGAAGCACCTAAGGTACCTTTACACACGGCTGCATTGTAGCTTGTCACCAGTAACTTACTGTTGCAGTGAAATCATGATACATGGTTCTATTTGTTGCGTGTACAAAGTGCGTGTGTAAGTACCTAACACTTGTCTATGTAGAATACTTCATCAGCACTGGGAATGGAGACACCAAGCACACCTACTCTGCTCCTACTTAAGCAACACAGACACAGCTATACAATATCACAAAGCACTCACTGATCTCAGGGAGACCAGTCAAGGAAAACACTGCGGGCAGCCAGCTAAAGCGCTCAAACACAGTGAAATCCATGATGCATTGCCCCCTGGAAATTTGAATATGCAAATGGCGTCCGTGGAGCCTCAAATTAAGAGTCTCAAACACGGGACTAGCTCTATCCCTGGAGGGATATCTGGCTAGTCCCGTGTTTGAGACTCTTAATTGAAGCTCCACGGACTTCATTTACAGCTATAAAATAGGGCTACAGGAGTTTCTGGCTCCACCAATGCCAACATCATGTCCCCCTTTGCTCATTGCTCCGGGAGTGTCTGTAATTGCACAGAATGAACATTTGCTCATCTGCCTGGGTTTTCCTATACAGTCATTTCTGCCTAGGATCTACTGAGTGCTGGCCCTGTATTACAGGCGGGTCCTGATGAGGCTGTAACTTTACCGCAGGTCTCTGGTTACTTTTTTCTCAGACAGCTGAGCTTTTAAAGAGTGACTGGGCCCTTCAGATTGTCAAAGAATGATTAATGACCAAACAGCCTTGAAATTACCCTGATTGCCAAAGCCTTTGCATTGTTCCCTTTGACTCTTAATGAGTTCAGACATACTTTTGCAAACTGCTTTTTCATGACTCCTGTTTAGTCTCAGGGTTTAACTGCAGGGCTGACTGTAAGAACTGATCTGCGGCCTTTTACCTTAGCCATGGCTTCCAGGCTGTCATCATCTTCCAACTAGCAAGATCACACAGAGGCCCTCTCAACACACAATCTATTCAACCACTGTCCAGCGCACCCGCTGAGAAATCTCTGTTCTCGGTTACAGCATATATTTTGATTAGAAGATTAAATCACTCAGCAATACGACATGTGCTGTTCTGTATCATGTACCTTCATTCAAGGGCATAGACTGATATTAATAGCAGCTATATAAGAGTATGTGTACACTGAGTCGTTCTTAGGCAGATTCTGCCCATAATCTGTCTAAAAAGGTTCTTAAAAGTGAAAGTCTACAATAAAGTGAACATCTTTTTTCCAGAGGTGCTCCCATCGGTCTCCATCGATTTGTGACCAGCCAGCAGCTCCAGTATTTCATGGAGGGTGCCATAGGTGACAACTCAATAAATCTCTATGAGAGCATCGTTCTGGCTCTTGTAGAGATGCATTGAGCACTTGTAACTTCTGACTAAAGGCCACTTTACACACACCAACTTATCTGTCCAACTTCTGACCAACTTGCTGGTTGCAGTCAAATCATGGACACATTGCTCCATTTTGCGACTGTGTACAATGGAGCAATGTGTCCATGATTTCACTGCAACCAGCAAGTTGGTCAGAAGTTGGACAGATAAGTTGGTGTGTGTAAAGTGGCCTTTACAGCCGATCAGAAGTTACACATATAAGATGGTGCCACTGCAACTAGAGCGGTGCCAAAAAACAATGAAATACCGTATGGCGAGTTTAAGAACAGGGGAGAGGACTTGGATTTAAAGCACAAATGTGTACAAAGACCACTGGGTGTTCACCTGCCACCTGGCAATCTGTCCGTTCTGCAATATGTTGAACTCGAGCACCTGGCAGACAACACACTGTTCATGATTCACGCTCTAGGCGGCAAAGGACTCTGTTCACCTAACTTGTACAATCCTCTACCATCAACATCTGTCTTGCCCTTGCTACACTCCTATCTCCCTCCTTCATACACCAGTAATTTTCCTGATTGCTAGGCGCAACATCCTGCTCTAGTGATCTTAGTCCTGGGCTTATATTCCTAATATCTGCCAAACAGGCATATTTACTAGGTTGTGCCACATCAGAACTAGGCTCCCTGACACTTTTCCACCTACACCTTCTTCTGTTACCCAACTACCTACTTCAGAGTCCTGATCTACCCACCTGCACCTGACCCCCCAGGCCGGGATACTCAGAGCTCGGGCACGGTGTCAGGGGAACGCTATCATGGGTGGCTGCTCCCAAGTCCGTGCTCTAGGGGTCGGTGACTTCTAAAATACAGTTTTTGTTAGAATGGTTCGTGATGCCACCTGTAGTATCTGGTGAGGGATCACCAGCGCCGCCACAGTCCTCTGGAGGGCGTTGGAATTGCGGCAAGGGTGGTATAGCTTCCTACAGGTGAACCTAGGCCTCCGGGGCAGCGTTGAGTGGGCAGTTCGGAGTGGGGCTTGGGCCAAGGTAATGGATAGTGAAACAGTCTCTACGGAGCTTCGGGAACAGGGAGAAATAACGCACACACACACCGCTGAGTGTCTGTTTACCTTTTACTGGTGAAACTGCAGATAATATGTCCAGAGCACTGTCGGGTGACAGAAGCATAGCTGAACTTCCACAGAAAATGGGTATAAGGCCTCCTTAAGTTCTCTCTCCTGTTGTTGAAGCCCTGCCCGTGTATAACCTGGCTGGCCTCCTCACTGCTCTCTCTCCTCCTGCGCGTCTTCGGGTTACCCTCGATGATCACGTTGCCCTCTCCTCACTATGGTGTCTGGCTCCCTTTATGTTGAATATGCAAGGGGACCGAGTGACTGAAGTCTCCATGGTGTATCAGGGTTTTCTGCTGGCTTGAAGCACTACTGCAGGTGCGACCCCCGAAGTCCGGTGTGTAGTTGGGCGAACCTCCACTGCTCCTCTACTCCCACTGTTCTCTGTACTCCTCGCCTTCCGATCCCACTCCTGGGCCTGGCTGGACGGCAGAAGGGCTACTCCGGGTCACTGGTTCGGGCCTAGCACGGCACCGAGCACCAGGACTCTCGCAGCTCTATCGACTGCATACTCTGCCTAACTCCTCCCCCAGCACAAGTATTTATAGGGGATCTCACCTAAAGTCAGCGAGTTCGGCTCCCCCTACTATGCTGGGGTGGAAGGTGTTGTTTGTAGGTGGTACAGATTTCCTCTCTGGAAATTCAGCCGTGCACTAGGGAAGCTTGTGGTTACCTGTGGGAGCAGGGCACCACATTCCCCCCTAGTTAACGTTAGTACTCCTGGACTGAGACTTTTTTTTCAACAAAGAAATAACATTTTTAACAATAACAACTGGTAAACTATTTACAGAGTCTCAAAATTGAAAAATGTACAAAAAAACACTGATAAATGGTAAAACAGGTAGTCCGTACAGTGCTAGTCCATCCACCGCAGGCTTTTTTTTGAAAAAAGAAGTTTGTTGTCACAACCAGTCCTGTGACCATGGTCCTTTTTAATAAAGCGGGGAAACGTTCAAGCGAAACGTTTGTTTGAACAGTCTATAAAGTAGAGTCTCTGTATGCTCCAGGTAAGAAAAGGGAAGAGTTTTTCAAAGTCACATTTTTTTTCAATAAAACACACATTTTCAAACCAAATTTTCCTATGGGTGTCTCGGCTTAGGAGACCTGGTACCCCTCCACCTCAGGCACTTTCTGTTCCTAACTTAATGTGCATGGGACTGGGCCCAGTTCCTCTACCCTTCTGTACACTACTATTTACATGGTTACAAGTGCTGCTATTTACAGGTTACCTTTCACTGTGTATGGCTTTACACTTTTATTGTGCCCACTCTCCATACCTAGACGGGGATTGACCTTGTGTGCTTCTATTAGTTGCCTACAAGTGTCAGCGTATCAGGTGATGTAGGTAATGCAGGGCGTGATGAAGGTAAATCAGGTAAAGTCTGCGTGGCCTTAGTCTCACTACAGGGCTAGCAGGTGCACCGATTTCAGCATCCTCAGATTCTCTTGCAACAGGTATTCCTTCCTGACTTCTTTGCACTACTTCTTGGGGCTGGTAAAAGTTGAGCAAGGGCACTAAAATTGCTCCATCTGTTGAGGCTAATCCTCTGGGAAATCTCTTAAGATTGTGGATATAACCTTTTCTTTTGTTTTTTCACATGGAGTTGGCTCTTCTTCAGGTTTTGGTTCTTCTTCCGAATGAATTAAGAAGTTCTGATTTTCCCATTCTGTTGGACACTTTTTCAGATGATCTCTTGACACGGTTTGTGTAGTCTTTCCTCCGTTTTTACTTGTTCCCACTGATCATCTAACTGATGCTTCTTCCTCTTTCTCTTCAAAACAACACTTCCTGGTAAGATGGGTTCTGCTGGTGCACTGTTGTTTCGTTGAAGTCCCTTTCTTGTTTCTCTCGAGCCTTTTCAAGGTTGTCTTCAACGCAAGCTTGAACCTGTCTTTATTGATTTTAGACGGTTAACGTTCCAGCTGGACTAGGAAGCATCTGCTTTGGGTTCTACAACTCCGAGCTCTAGATCTACAGGTAATCTTCCTGTACGGGCTCTTTTGAGGTAAGCGGGTGTACAGTTTGTAGAACTCACTGAAATGTGGTTGTACATGTCGACTAGATCTGGTAGTTTCTCTGGCCATTGACTTCTTTCTTCCAGAGGTAATATTTTCAGCATGTTTATGACAATGTTATTAATTTCTTGCATAGCCCATTGGTTTGGACATAATATGGTGTAGTTCTTATCTTCTTACAACCATACATATGGCAAAATTCTTGGAAGATTTCTGCTTCAAAAGCTCCATCTCTGTCACTCAGAATTTGCTCTAGATATCCCAGTGGCTGCAAAAGACGTTCTGGAATGTTCTTGTTTTGGCAGTTAAGTCTTTTACGGTGTGACCATCAGGAATCTGGAGTAATGGTCCACAATTGTCAAATGCATACGTGTAGCCTGATCTGCTTGGAGTCAGTTTCACATGGTCCAAGGCTACGATTTCAAGTGGTTGTTTTGTCACTATAGATTGGAGTGATGCTCTCTGGCTCTGCAGGTCTTTTCTTCTTAGATTACAGGATCCACAGTCTTCACACCACCTCTCTATGGATCAACGCATGCCGACCCAAAAGAACCTGTCCTTAAGTAGCATCTCCAGTTTCTTCCACCTGAAATGACTGGTTTGGTTATGATAGGCATTCAATACTATCTGGACCTCTGTTTTTAGTAAGGGTCTACGATCTGCCATACCATTTCATGGGTTCGCGGGTTATTATTATTATTATTATTTATTTATTTATTTATATAGCGCCATAATATTCCATGGCGCTTTACATGTTAAGAGGGCAAACTAGGACAATAACATAGTAACAATGCAGGTAACAATGGCTGTGGACAATTCTAACGTACAGATACAATAGGGGAGAAGATCCTGTCTGCGAGGTCTCGCAGTCTATGAGATGATGAGGGTTGATGTGCCTTCTACAAAGTATTTCCTGGTAGATGAACAGGTTACTTCTCTCGTTCCACAGGTGTTTAGCTTCAGGTGGAGGGTTCAATGGCAGCTTGCAGACTTCTGCGTTATCAGTCCTTTCAACAAACTGATAGCCGGGTCACTCTCTTGCACTTCCTTCCAACCAAAGTGTGGTATCGGGTTCACTACCCTCACAGGAGGATCTTCATGGGCTTGTTGGCACTATGTTACCCTTAATTGATGGAATGCGGCTAGCTCCACTTCTTCCAACTTGTCTTCATCCACTCCCATGTCTGACAGGTGAGGCATTCTGGATAAGGCATCTGCGTTGCCGTTGTTATGCCCAGCCCGGTACCTGAGGGTGAACTGCTACTTGGATAATCGGGCCATCCATCTCTGTTCCATGGCTCCTAACTTTGCAGTATCCAGATGGGTCAGCGGATTGTTATCCGTATAGGCAGTGAACTTGCTGGATGCCAGGTAATGTTTAAACCTCTCGGTAACGGCCCATACCAATGCCAGGAACTCCAGCTTGAAAGAACTGTAGTTTTCCAGGTTTCTTTCTGTGGGGCAAAGCTTTCTACTCACGTAGGCAATCACTATTTCCTTGCCTTCTTGCTTTTGAGAGACCACCGCTCCTAATCCCACATTGCTGGCATCGGTATATAGGAGGAATGGAAGGTTGTAGTCCGGGTAAGCGAAGATCTCTTCCCCTATTAGGGCCTCTTTATTATCTGGAATGACTCTTCCTGTTCCTTGCCCCATTCCAAGGGAGGATCTCTAGACTTGCCCTTCTTGGGTTGGCCTACTAAGAGGTTTTGAGTGGAGCCGACTTCTTCGTGTACTCCTTTATAAACCCCATAGTAGCCCACCAACCCCAAGAATTGACGTACTTCCTTCAAGGTCTTGGGTTCCGGCCATTCCTTAATGACTGTTACTTCATCTGGATCAGGGGCCACTCCTTCAGCACTGACTATGTGACCCAGGTACTGAACTCTTGGCTTTAACAGGTGGCATTTGGACGGCTTCACCTTCATCCCATACTTGGACAGATCTTCAATACCTCCCCTAGATGAGCTATGTGCGCTTCATAGGTCTTGAGTACACAATCACGTCATTTAGGTAAAGCAGTACCATCTCGAAGTTCTTATGCCACAGGCAACTCTCCATCAACCTCTGGAACGTTCCCGGGTGCCTTACATAGTCCGAATGGCATACTGTTGAATTCACACAGGCCCATGGATGTAAACGCCGTCTTCTCACGGTCTTCCTCTGCAACGGACACCTGCCAATACCCACTAGTGAGATCTAAGGTAGAGAAGTAATTGGCAGACTTCAATGCAGCTAAGGATTCCTCAATGCGAGGTAACGGGTAAGCATCCTTGTGTGTTATGCGATTTATTTGCCTGTAGTCTACACACATTCACATGCTGCCATCTTTTTCCCTGACTAGGACTAATAGGGCTGCCCAGGGACTACAACTATCTCGTATAACACCTGCGTCTTTCATGTCCTGTAACATTTCTTTGGCTTTCTAATAGTGTGCAGGTGGAATAGGCCTGTATCGCTCCTTGATGGGTGGATGTGTTCCTGTGGGGATATGATATTGCACCCCTTTTATCCTATCAAAGTCAAGTGGATTCTTACTAAACACTTGCTCAAAATCTCTGACTACCCGGTAAACACCTTGCTTTTCGTACACTGGAGTGTTGTCGGTTCCTACATGGAGTTGCTGGCACCAGTCTTCCAGTGGCCCTGTTGTATCATCAGATTCTTCCCCATTAGCTTGGATCTCATCGTTATTTACTGTGTACAATTTAGCAACGGGGTATAACTTGGCAATTTGACCTCTTCACTGCCATAGTTTAAGATGCAAACTGGTACTCTCCCATCGTGTACATCGACCACCCCCCTGGCTGTCAAAAGTGTAGGTCTATGTTCTGTGCTGATGGGCTCCACTAATGCCTGATGGTCCTGCCCTCTTAGACCTATAGCTGCTCGACACCAAATCGTCATTTCACTCATTTGAGGGATTACAACAGGAAACAGGTCTGTCACCCAAGCTGTACCAATTTCGCCACCTGTAAGTTTTACCTGTTGATGGTGCAGGAGGCTCTTAATCTCACGCTGAACCTTCTTCTGACCAGGTTTGGCAGTATCTGCAATCTGTTGAAGCAAAGACAACACTTCACCCAAGCAATTGCTAACGACATTAGTACCAAGGATTATGTAAGGATCCCAAGTATTACTTGCTTCTGCTACTACAATAATCCCTTGGACTTGCAATTCTACCCTCCCCACCTTTATTGGCACTTCTCTAACCCCCATCACAGTAAGTGGTTCACCATTGGACGCGCTGAAGGTAAAGGCTAAGGCAGGTGGTTTAAGTTCTGCATCAGACCAGTACATTTTGTAAAGGATATAGGGGATGGTGGTCACCTGCGATCCGGTATCCAGTAGAGCAGGTGTTGGGATGCCGTCTAGTACAATGTACAGGAACGGTCTTTGTCCGATGAAGGTCTTGTACCAGGCAGCTGGGCCCTATTGAGTTACTCCTAAGGTTTGGTCCCGGCCCCCAGGGACTGCTCGTTGACAAGACAGCTTCTAGAGATGTGGCCGGTTCTGTTGCAATAGACGACATATGGGATCTCTGGTGGAGCTGTAGAGGTTGGTGGTCGTTCCTCTGTACGCTGTAGCTTGTCTTGCTCTCATCTACGGGACATCTTCCGGAATGTCAGCAGGCTGGATCAACAGTTGAGGTTTTTGCTGTGGCTTTGGTGTGGGTTTTGGCCCATGTTGCAGCTGCAGGGCTTCCATGACTGTACTTAAGTTCTTACTCATCTGATGCATCTCAGCACGCAGAGTCATATTTGTCAAGTTGAGTAGACTGCACACTGTTCTCAGCCGCAGGCACGGGAAATCGGTGTTGGGGTAGCCTGCACCTCACCACTGCACCACCGCTGGATGGCAGCTTCAGAAATCTCCAACCCCTTTATGGCCATGTCCTTTAAAGTGCTAAAGTCAGCTTCCGGGTGACTTAGTGACCACCAGCGCACAGTTTTATTGTCCTCAGGGGATAACATCCCCTGGTGAATTGCTCAATTAACAGTTTATCATCACTTAGTACACTGGCAGGGCTGACCTGCTTAAGGGCGCGCAGCGCTTCTTCCAGGCGCCAGGCATAGGTTCTGATATCATCCCCCGGCCTCTGGTAGCAATGATAAAAGTGCATCCTTATGTCAGCCTCATTACACTCTTCAAAAGTAGCTCTTAACTTATCAAATATTACAGCCGCTGATCCCCGTTCAGCGGTGGACCAGGACTCACTTTCTTTCCCTGCTGCACCAGTTAACTGTCCGATTACCACAGAATCACACACATGTCCAAGAAGCTAGTGATTTTTCTTCTAAAGAATGCTAACGTATCGGGGCAGCCATCATACTGGGACAACGACTTGGCACCCAGGATGTACGGGAGCAAGATCGGCATGATCGGGGCTACGGCACCTGGTCTGCTGGCGGTGCTACTGGATGCAGCCATGGTCGCTTCGGGGTAATTCACCGGGTCGGCGGAGGTACTATCGTCGTCGCTAGACGAGGCAGAAATTTTTGGCCCCCCCCTAGTGAATTACAGCCAGTTAATCAGTTCTGGATTTTCCGGACTAGGCCGTGGCGCTTCAGATGAACTCGGCATAGCGAGGGGCGGGTTTTGGTTTCGCGCTCTACAGGCCAACACGCCATTTTTCTTCCTGCTCTGTAGCGCAGTAATGGCGGCTTAGTTCGACAGTAACACAACACAGTTCAAATCACGGCACACAGTACCCGGTTGTGCCGGGCACGGGATCTGTTCGTGAGCGCCAGAAGAAAGTTGTATGACCCACTCAAGCCGGGGTACTCAGAGCTCGGGCACAGAGTCAGGGAAACGCTATCACAGGTGGCTGCACCCGAGTCCGTGGCTCTAGGGGTCGGTGACTTCTAAAATACAGTTTTTGTTAGAATGGTTCGTGACGCCACCTGTAGTATCTGGTGGGGGATCACCAGCGCTGCCACAGTCCTCCGGAGGGCGTTGGAATTGCGGCAAGAGTGGTATAGCTTCCTACAGGTGAAGCTGGGCCTCCGGGGCAGCACTGAGTGGGCAGTTCGGAGTGGTGCTTGGGCCAAGGTAATGGATAGTGAAACAGTCTCTACAGAGCTTTGGGAACAGGGAGGAATAACGCACACACAAACCGCTGAGTGTCTGTTTACCTTTTACTGGTGAAACTACAGGTAATACATCTAGAGCACTGTCGGGTGACCAGAAGCACAGTTGAACTTCCCCAGAGAGTGGGTGTAAGGCCTCCTTAAGTTCTCTCTCCTGTTGTTGAAGCCCTGCCCGTGTATAACCTGGCTGGCCTCCTCACTTCTTTCTCTCTCCTCCTGCAAGGTCTTCGGGTTACCCTCGATGAGTACCGTTGCCCTCTCCTCACTACGGTGTCTGGCTCCCTTCATGTTGAGTACGCAGGGGGACCGGGTAACCGAAGTCTCCATGGTGTGTCAGGGTTTTCTGCTGGTTTGAAGCACTACTGCAGGTGCGGACCCCCGAAGTCCGGTGTGTAATTGGGCGAACCTCCACTGGCTTTGGTGGAAAGCGTGCACACATTTGTCAATTTTGGCACCAAACCGGTTTAGATTGGCTGCAGCCATTTAGACAGAACTGAACTTGCTTATATATAAAACCGCAGTTATTGTGGAACCATGGCACCCGTATAGCCTGTTGCTGTATGTTGGATATAGGTGATGGGGGGGTTAATATTATAGTTAAATTTGTCAGTCATTGGCTACATTTATTAACACTGTGCGTTTTTGGTCTATTTTTGCTCATCAGTTTTTGTAGCCAAAACCAGCAGTGGGTGATAAATACAGAAGTGGCGATGTGTTCCTATTATACTTTTCCTCTGATTGTTCCACTCCTGGTTTTGGCTTCAAAAACCGATGAGCAAAAACAGACCAAAAACGCACAGTGTGAATGTAGCCATTGTGCTAATCCAGCGACAGGTCCTTCTGCATACCCAGTGATTCTCAATTCTCACATAAGACATATATTACTACTAGCTGTGAGCCCGATTCTAAAGAATCGGGAGTCTAGAATCTGTATATAATTTTTTTAAGAGTATTAAATAATAGACTTAAACACCAGATATATGACTAAGTAGGCGATGTAGGCACAACTGTGAGGGTAGCAATATAGTGGAGGTGTAGAAAGAGTTAATGTCCGACTAAGGGCCCTTTCACATCAGCGTTTTTTTAAATTTGCGGCAGATGCGGTGAAAAAACCGCATCTGCCGCAACTGCCGCATAACGGTTCCACTTGCGGCACGGTTGCGGTTTTTTCCATAGGAAGTATAGGGGACTTGCGGCAGATGCGGCAAGTGCGGTATTGCACTTGCGGCAGGTGCGGCAGAGAAAAAAACCGCAGTAAGCCGCGGTTTTTTTCTCTGCCGCACCTGCCGCAAGTGCAATACCGCACTTGCCGCATCTGCCGCAAGTCCCCCTATACTTCCTATGGAAAAAACCGCAACCGTGCCGCAAGTGGAACCGTTATGCGGCAGTTGCGGCAGATGCGGTTTTTTCACCGCATCTGCCGCAAATTTAAAAAAACGCTGATGTGAAAGGGCCCTAACAGGACTATAACAGAGTAGGAACTTATAATGATATCAAAAATGTTATTGAAGGAGTTAATGTCCCACAGGCACTCCCACAACAGACACAGCGCTGTAAACTATATCCAAAATGGGGTTTAAGGGGTTAATGTACCAGTGGCAGTAGTTATACACACTACCAAATATGCAGTTAATGCTGAACTGGTATATAATGGGTTAATTTCGCAGTGTCATTACAACTATACACTGTGTAATAGAAATAACAACAATAATGGA
Organism: Allobates femoralis; assembly: GCA_033576535.1. Lineage (NCBI taxonomy): Eukaryota > Metazoa > Chordata > Amphibia > Anura > Aromobatidae > Allobates > Allobates femoralis. The sequence continues at coordinate 108,268,938 of JARQOC010000004.1, forward strand.
ATATAATGGGTTAATGTTCCTACTGGCAGTAGTAATAGAGACTACAAAGTATGGAGTTAAGGCAGAAATGGTATATAAGGGGTTAACTTCACAGTGGCAGTACAACTACACACTGTGTTATAGAAATTACAGATAAAACGGAATGTAAGGGGTTAATGTTGCTACTGTCATGAGTACAATGAGAGAAGTGCCTCACTGGCCATTGAGATACATGGAGGACTTTGAGTTTGACTTTGAGTAAATTTGAAACTCAAAGTCCTCCATGTATGTCAATGGGAAGTGAGGCGCTATTCTCATTGGTCGCTGTGTACTGGCGCTGACCAATGAGAATAGCGCCTCACTTACAGTGCTAAATTTGAAACTCAAAGTCCTCCATGTATCTCAACAGGAAGTGAGGCGCTATTCTCATTGGTCGCTGTGTGCTGGCGCCGACCAATGAGAATAGCGCCTCTCTTACAGCGGTAAATGTGAAACTCAAAGTCCTCCATGTATCTCAATGGGAAGTGAGGCGCTATTCTCATTGGTCGCTGTGTGCTGGCGCCGACCAATGAGAATAGCGCCTCTCTTACAGCGGTAAATTTGAAACTCAAAGTCCTCCATGTATGTCAATGGGAAGTGAGGCGCTATTCTCCATGTATCTCCATAGGAAGTGAGGCGCGAAGCTCATTGGTCGCTGTGTGCTGGCGCCGATCAATGAGAATAGCGCCTGACTTCCCATTGAGATACATGGAGGACTTTGAGTTTCAAATTTAGCGCTGTAAGTGAGGCGCTATTCTCATTGGTCGGCGCCAGCACACAGCAAAGAATGAGAATAGCGCCTCACTTCCCATTGAGATACATGGAGGACTTTGAGTTTCAAATTTACTGCTGTAAGTGAGGCGCTATTCTCATTGGTCGGCGCGAGCACACAGCGACCAATGAGAATAGCGCCTCACTTCCCATTGAGATACATGGAGGACTTTGAGTTTCAAATTTACCGCTGTAAGTGAGGCGCGAAGCTCATTGGTCGCTGTGTGCTGGCGCGACCAATGAGCATAGCGCCTCACTTACAGCGCTAAATGTGAAACTCAAAGTCCTCCATGAATCTCAATGGGAAGTGAGGCGCTATTCTCATTGGTCGCTGTGTGCTGGCGCCGACCAATGAGAATAGCGCCTCACTTACAGCGCTAAATTTGAAACTCAAAGTCCTCCATGTATCTAAATGGGAAGTGAGGCGCTATTCTCATTGGTCGGCGCCAGGACACAGCGACCAATGAGCTTCGCGCCTCACTTCCTATGGAGATACATGGAGGACTTTGAGTTTCAAATTTACCGCTGTAAGTGAGGCGCTATTCTCATTGGTCGGCGCCAGCACACAGCGACCAATGAGAATAGCGCCTCACTTCCCATTGAGATACATGGAGGACTTTGAGTTTCACATTTAGCGCTGTAAGTGAGGCGCTATGCTCATTGGTAGGCACCAGCACACAGCGACCAATGAGCTTCGCGCCTCACTTACAGCGGTAAATTTGAAACTCAAAGTCCTTCATGTATCTCAATGGGAAGTGAGGCGCTATTCTCACGGCCACGACGACGGAAGTAGCGCCGAAACTTACAGAAGTGCGTTAGGGGAATTATATATTAGATTACCTTTTTTGTCTTCCCTATTTCCTCATAGATATTAAGCTGGTGAACAGGGACCTCACTCCTAATGGTCTCAGTAATGTATTTGTTTTGTCTTATATTGTCTATATTGTATTTTATCACATTATTGTATTGTATTTTATTATTATATATTATGTATTATTGTATTGTCTACTGCTTCAGTTTTTCTAAAGGCAATTTGCATATACTCCAGAATGTCATAAAGAGTGATCAGCTTAACAGCAATTACTTGCAAAGTCAATATTTGCTTAGAAAATCAAGTTTAACCCCCAAAACACATTTCAACATCATTGCAGTCCTGACTTAAAAGGAGCAGCTAACATCGTTTTAGTGATTGTTCTATTAACACAGGTGTGGATGTTGATGAGGACAGGGCTGGCGATCAATCAGTCATGATTAAGTAAGAATGACACCACTGGACACTTTAAAAGGAGGCTGGTGCTTGGTATCATTGTTTCTCTTCAGTTAACCATGGTTATCTCTAAAGAAACATGTGCAGCCATCATTGCACTGCACAAAAATGGCCTAACAGGGAAGAGTATCGCAGCTAGAAAGATTGCACCTCAGTCAACAATCTATCTCATCATCAAGAACTTCAAGGAGAGAGCTTTCATTGTTGTCAAAAAGGCTCCAAGGCGCCCAAGAAAGACCAGCTGCGGGATCGGACTACCAGCAGTGCCGAGCTTGCTCAGGAATGGCAGCAGGCTGGTGTGAGTGCTTCTGCACGCACTGTGAGGCGGAGACTCTTTGAGCAAGGCCTGGTTTCAAGGAGGGCAGCAAAGAAGCCACTTCTCTCCAGAAAAAACATCAGGGACCGACTGATATTCTGCAAAAGATACAGGGAGTGGACTGCTGAGGACTGGGGTAAAGTCATTTTCTCTGATGAATTCCCTTTTCGATTGTTTGGGACATCTGGGAAACAGCTTATTCGGAGAAGAAGAGGTGAGCGCTACCACCAGTCTTGTTTCATGCCAACTGTAAAGCATCCTGAAACCATTCATGTGTGGGGTTGCTTCTCAGCCAAGGGAATCGGCTCACTCACAGTCTTGCCTAAAAACACAGCCATGAATAAAGAATGTTACCAGAATGTCTTCCCTTCCAAGAGCAACTTCTCCCAACCGTCCAAGAGCAGTTTGGCGCCCAACAATGCCTTTTCCAGCATGATGGAGCACCTTGCCATAAAGCAAAGGTGATAACTAAATGGCTCAGGGAACAAAACATAGAGATTTTGGGTCCATGGCCTGGAAACTCCCCAGATCTTAATCCCATTGAGAACTTGTGGTCAATCATCAAGAGACGGATGGACAAACAAAAACCAACAAATTCTGCCAAAATGCAAGCATTGATTATGCAAGAATGGACTGCTATCAGTCAGGGTTTGGTCCAGAAGTTGATTGAGAGCATGCCAGGGAGAATTGCAGAGGTCCTGAAGAAGAAGGGTCAACACTGCAAATATTGACTTGCTGCATTAACTCATTCTAACTGTCACTATAACCCTTTGGTACTCATTATATGATTGCAATTATATTTCTGTATGTGATATAAACATCAGACAAATACAGGAAATGACGTCATTGCCTGTGCGCCGGAGGAGAAGCATGAAGACCCGGAGGAGCGCGGTGCAGAGCGGCGGCGGCGACAGGGATAAGTATAATGATCTATTACTTTACAGGTGTGCGGCAGCAAGGGGGGGCCCTGTATGCCCTGTATACCACTGATGGGGGAGGGGCGCTCTATACCGCTGGGGCTGCTGTGTACCCTGCTGGGGCTGCTGTGTACCCTGCTGTGGCTGCTGTGTACTCTGCTGGGGCTGCTGTGTACCCTGCTGGGGCTGCTGTGTACCCTGCTGGGGCTGCTGTGTACACTGCTGGGGCTGCTGTGTGCCCTGCTGGGGCTGCTGTGTACCCTGCTGGGGCTGCTGTATACCCTGCTGGGGCTGCTGTGTACACTGCTGGGGCTGCTGTCTACCCTGCTGGGGCTGCTGTCTACCCTGCTGGGGCTGCTGTGTACCCTGCTGGGGCCTGTATACCACACTGCTGGGGGCTGTATACCTGTGCTGGGGTCCACCCTCGGCTTATACACGAGTCAATAGGTTTTCCCAGGTTTTGGGTGGAAAAGTAGGGGGGTCGGCTTATACACGAGTATATACGGTAATTTAAACAATACCCCAAGGAGGGAAAAAAATGCGATCATACGGTCAATATATATGAAAGTGCAAATTTTATTCAATAAACAATGTGCAGTACAAGGGGTGGGAGTAAGGTTAGAAAGACCAGCATTGATACAAAAATATATATCTAGATTTGATTGTATATGTATACTCTTTCACATTGAGATATATATATTTATACTTTATAGTTTCAATATACATATGCAGATTATTGGGTATAGAATAATTATATTACAATTTAATTGCTCCAATATTCATATACACTGCCATTTAGTATATATTGCACAGGCCCAATACAAAATCATTAGAGGTATACTATAAAAATATTTTTATTATAGATCAAATCAATTGAGAAGAGGATTTGTAGGAATTTATCATTATCATTATTATTATTATTAGGTATTTATATAGCGCTATTAGGATACATGGCGCTGTACAAGTTAGGGGGTAGACAAAGACAAGTGGTCGAAAAACGACGACAAATCGACAAAACAATCGTACGGGTACAATTATGCACATCGTATAGGCGTATATCCTGCACAGATTACAATATAAGAAATACTATTAGAACTTTGGATCATCTTATATATGCAGAATCAATCAATAGTAATCTCTATGCTATCACATGCTATTTTAGCAGCGTACTATATAAGGTGTCCAACAGGACTTTAAAATCACCTGTCTATGCAGGATCAATTACCTACGCCCTCTCAGTGATACAATAGGAATTGCCTACCCTTATAATCCTAACAGCCCATGATTCTATTTGTCATCTATAGAGTGCTATCCCCTATGGAAAGGTTATTTAGGAGCATAGTGCAAGAATTAGCATTCTCAATTAGCATTACTATGCAGCTTATATATTGTGGAGCCTTGTATGATGTTATATTCAATACCTTTATATATCAGGTCCTTGTATCATGCGTGCGCCCTTATGCGCATTTCGGAAGTTCACCTTCATCTGAGGGCTCAATTCTCACATAAGATATATATTACTATTACCTTTTTTGTCTCCCCTATTTCCTCATAGATATTAAGCTGGTGAACAGGGACCTCACTCCTAATGGTCTCAGTAATGTATTTGTTTCATCTCATATTGTCTATATTGTATTTTATCACATTATTGTATTGTATTTTATTATTACCGTATATACGCGCGTATAAGCCGAGTTTTTCAGCCCAAAAATTGGGCTGAAAAGTACCCCCTCGGCTTATACGCGAGTCAGTGCTGTATACCGATGTATACATCGGTACATACCGATGTATACATCGGTATACAGCAGCCCCCGTAATCCAGGGCCCCCCCAGCCTCTCTCCGGTCACCTGGAAAGGAAACTATACTTATCAGTGTCCGCTGTCCGCGCCCGCTCGCATCTGCCGACATCGCGATCCTCCATCTTCATGCGGCGTCTTCCTGTTTCTGTGCTCGTCGCAGCAATGACGTCATTCCTTGCGACGCGCACAGGAAACAGGAAGACGCCGCATGAAGATGGAGGAGCGCGATGTCGGCAGATGCGAGCGGGCACGGACAGCGGGACAGTGATAAGTATAGTTTCCTTTCCAGGTGACCGGAGAGAGGCTGGGGGGGCCCTGGATTACGGGGGCTGCTGTATACTACCGCGGGGGCTGCAATATACTACCACTGGGGCTGTATACACTGCTGGGGCTGCCTGTATACTGCTGGGGCTGCCTGTATACTGCTGGGGCTTCCTGTATACTGCTGGGGCTGCCTGTATACTGCTGGGGCTGCCTGTATACTGCTGGGGCTTCCTGTATACTGCTGGGGCTTCCTGTATACTGCTGGGGCTGCCTGTATACTGCTGGGGCTGCCTGTATACTGCTGGGGCTGCCTGTATACTGCTGGGGCTGCCTGTATACTGCTGGGGCTGCCTGTATACTGCTGGGGCTGCCTGTATACTGCTGGGGCTTCCTGTATACTGCTGGGGCTGCCTGTATACTGCTGGGGCTGCCTGTATACTGCTGGGGCTGCCTGTATACTGCTGGGGCTTCCTGTATACTGCTGGGGCTGCCTGTATACTGCTGGGGCTTCCTGTATACTGCTGGGGCTGCCTGTATACTGCTGGGGCTGCCTGTATACTGCTGGGGCTGCCTGTATACTGCTGGGGCTTCCTGTATACTGCTGGGGCTGCCTGTATACTGCTGGGGCTGCCTGTATACTGCTGGGGCTGCCTGTATACTGCTGGGGCTTCCTGTATACTGCTGGGGCTGCCTGTATACTGCTGGGGCTGCCTGTATACTGCTGGGGCTTCCTGTATACTGCTGGGGCTGCCTGTATACTGCTGGGGCTCCTATATACTACCACTGGGGCTGCTGGGGCTCCTATGTACTACCACTGGGGCTGCTGGGGCTCCCATGTACTACCACTGGGGCTGCTGGGGCTCCTATGTACTACCACTGGGGTGGCCTGTATACCACACTGCTGGGGGCTATATACCTGTGCTGAGGTCCACCCTCGGCTTATACACGAGTCAATAGGTTTTTCCAGATTTTTGGGGCAAAAGTAGGGGGGTCGGCTTATACACGGGTCGGCTTATACACGAGTATATACGGTATATATTATTGTATTGCATTGTATTGTATACCCTCTGAATTGTAAAGTGCTGCGGAATATGTTGGCGCTATATAAACAACAATTATTATTATTATATTGCATCATATAGCAGTCAATGGGCCCATAAGGTAAATTCGTCCTGAGATCTCCTGATAATTTATAAAGTGTCATTGGGGCAGCACATTGGTTCTGGTCTCTTTTGGCCGGGACTATGTTATATTTCTCTGTGATTTTCTTGGCAAGTTGTTTTGCATTATTTATCCCAATCCAAGTTGTTCAAACAAATTTAGTCCCCCGACATTGTCTGACTTTGTTTCTGATCTGTCCCATAGTATTCTTTCTGATAATAAACCTCTGCTGACATCATCACCAGTCATACATTAACAGTTCCCATCAAACATCATGTCACATACAGTTGTGGCCAAAAGTATTGACACCCCTGCAATTATGTCAGATAATACTTAGTTTCTTCCTGAAAATGATTGCAATCACAAATTCTTTGGTATTATTATCTTCATTTAATTTGTCTTCAATGAAAAAACACAAAAGAGAATGAAGCAAAAAGCAAAACATTGATCATTTCACACAAAACTCCAAAAATTGGCCAGACAAAAGTATTGGCACCCTCAGCCTAATACTTGGTTGCACAAGCTTTACCCAAAATAACTGCGATCTACCGCTTCCGATAACCATCAATGAGTTTCTTACAATGCTCTGCTGGAATTTTAGACCATTCTTCTTTGGCAAACTGCTCCAGGTCCCTGATATTTGAAGGGTGCCTTCTCCAAACTGCCATTTTTAGATCTCTCCACAGGTGTTCTATGGGTGTCAGTCTCAACTCATTGCTGGCCACCTTAGAAGTCTCCAGTGCTTTCTCTCAAACCATTTTCTAGTGCTTTTTGAAGTGTGTTTTGGGTCATTGTCCTGCTGGAAGACCCATGACCACTAAGGGAGACCCAGCTTTCTCACGCTGGGTCCTACATTATGCTGCAAATTTTGTTGGTAGTCTTCAGACTTCATAATGCCATGCACACGGTCAAGCAGTCCAGTGCCAGAGGCAGCAAAGCAACCCCAAAACATCAGGGAACCTCCGCCATGTTTGACTGTAGGGACCGTGTTCTTTTCTTTGAATGCCTCTTTTTCCTGTAAACTATGCTTAATGCCTTTGCCCAAAAAGCTCTACTTTTGTCTCATCTGACCAGAGAACATTCTTCCAAAACGTTTTAGGCTTTCTCAGGTAATTTTGGCAAACTCCAGCCTGGCTTTTTTATGTCTCGGGGTAAGAAGTGGGGTCTTCCTGGGTATCCTACCATACAGTCTCTTTTCATTCAGAGCCGACGGATAGTACGGGTTGACACTGTTGTACCCTCGGACTGCAAGGAAGCTTGAACTTGTTTGGATGTTAGTCAGGTTTTACCACCATCCGCACAATTTGCGTTGAAATCCTCATCAATTTTTCTTTTCCTCCACATCTAGGGAGGTTAGCCACAGTGCCATGGGCTTTAAACTTCTTAATGACACTGCGCACGGTAGACAAAAGGGAACATTCAGGTCTTTGGAGAAGGACTTGTAGCCTTGAGATTGCTCATGCTTCTCACAATTTGGTTTCTCAAGTCCTCAGACAGTTCTTTGGTCTTCTTCTTTTCTCCAGCTCAATGTGGTACACACAACGACACATGACAGAGGTTGAGTCAACTTTAATCCATGTCAACTGGCTGCAAGTGTGATTTAGTTATTGCCAACACCTGTTAGGTGCCACAGGTAAGTTACAGGTGCTGTTAATTACACAAATTAGAGAAGCATCACATGATTTTTCTAATTGTGCCAATACTTTTGTCCACCCCCTTTTTTATGTTTGGTGTGGAATTATATCCAATTTGGCTTTAGGACAATTCTTTTTGTGTTTTTTCATTGAAGACAAATTAAATGAAGATAATAATACCAAAGAATTTGTGATTGCAATCATTTTCAGGAAGAAACTGAGTATTATCTGACAGAATTGCAGGGGTGTCAATACTTTTGGCCACAACTGTACATAGCCATCAGCTTTTGTTTTGGCCAAAAGATTTTTTAAGCCTGCCACCATGTCAAGGTAGACTCTTTTGGCAGGGCCTTAGTCTACTTTAACCTAATAAAAAATTCTTAAAATATTCAATGCTCTTTTTAGGTATATCCTTATATTTCTTCATCCTAGTATATATGCTCCTCATCCTGACATATAAGTCATCATCCTGGGGCCATCCTGATAACCTATACAGAATGTCCACCCATTCTGGTTTATATGTCTCCCATCCTGGTATATATAATCCCCATCCTGGTATATATGTCCCACATAATGGTAATATTTGTCCCACATCCTGGTATGCATGATCCCCATCCTGGTCAGTGGGGACCTTGAGCGGGGGGGTGGGGGTGCTGGCGGCCGTCGGCTATGAGCGGGGGGGCTATGGTTATTGGTGATACAGCCCTCCTACCTGCATTGAGCCACCAAATGCATTCCTGGGAGCCGGAGCGGCAGAGGAGAGGAAGCTTCCCTTGCCTGACCCTCCTCTTCTCTGACATCGGCTTATGGGGGTCGGCTGGGTGCCCCCCAGCAGGCTTGAGGGGCCCCCTAGCCGGTCGGGGCCCTGGTGCAGCTGTAACAGCTGCACCATGGTAGTTCGCCCCTGATCCTGGTATATATGATCCCAATTCTGGGCCCATCCTAATATATGTGATCCCCATCCTGGGCACATCCTGTATATGTGATTCCCATCTGAGTATTTTTTTCCCCCATTCTGGTATATGTAATTTTCATACTTGACCCATCCTTGTATATATGATCCCATCCTGTGCCCATCCTGGTATATATTTCACATCTTGGTATATATGTCCCCCATCCTGGTATATATGATCCCCATCTTCGGACCATCCTGGTATGCGTTTCCCCCATCCTGAATCTTCTCATCCGGTATACATGTTCCTTATCCTGGTATATATATTCCCCAACCTGGTATATATTCCCCATCTTGGAATACATGTCCCCTGTCATGGGCCATCCTGGTATATATGCCTTCCATTATGCCACTTTTTCTAACACACAAAAACAATAAATGATTCTACTCACCTATCCCTCCACTCCCACGTGCATGGTCAACTTCTGAGTGCAACTGACTTCGGCATGTAAGCTACATGTTACGTCAGTTTCCGGCTAATCCAAAATGAATATTCACTGCTCCCCACACACATAATCCCACCCACCTGTTGGCAACGGCTTCAGTGCCAAGAGGTGGGCGGCATAATGAGTGTGGGGAATATCTGAATATTTTTGTATTCTGTATATTTACCATAAAGCACACACGAATATTCACTATTATCAAGCCTTGTTGACACCTGTCAATGTGGTAAATCTATTAAAGGGAACCTGTCACCTAACCTATCAATACATGTTCCGCACCTTCCTATTACCATTGTAACTATCCCTCTCTCGGCTAAATGCCTGTTTTTAATGTTGTAAAAACATTTATATATGCAATAGTCCCCCTGGGCGTGTTTGTTGCAGCCTCCAGCAGGGAGTACACTCTGTACTGAGTTGGAACACCATTGTAAACTATTTAGTGGCTGTTCTCAGATACTGCAGCTCAGCTTCTATTCAGTTCAATAGGAGCAGAGCTGCAGTTCCAGAGAATAGCCACTAAAAATTGGCAGAGCTATGGGTTCTGGCTCCATACACTGGTAGCATTGCACCGCTGTGGCATCAGGTATTAGTAGATTGGTCAGGGTGCACGATCCACCACAGATCTGATTTTGATGAGCTATTCCTTTGGATAGGTCATTCATTTCATAATCCCAGACAACCGTTTTTACATGAGGCAAATATCCCATCCGGATTTTCGGGACTGTAAACTGTCTATGTATCTGACAGTCCAAAGTCAGTCACCATACTCAAATACATCATCTTGTCAAAACAATAGAGATGTCTTGCACACTCGTTTGTAGAACAGTTTGCTTGATAATTTCATAACAATTTACACATAGAAAGGAAATGTTAAAAACAAAAGAATGTATGCGATGGCGGCCGAGCGAGGCCTAAACTGTACATGCACAAAGCATTGCTCTGCATTAGTCATTTCCTAGCCTGAGATTGTGCTGGTTGATGTTTACACCATGGAGCAGATGAAAGGAGACTTTGTAGGGAGAAGTAGCTGAGAACTGGGCTGGTGTTTGTGATCAGAACAGCAAGATAACAAATTGGAGACAATGTGCTCCTTTAAGAGTACAATTGGCCGGTGACCTCTCATGTTAACCTCTCTGCCTGGGTTTCCCTTGTAAGAAAACAAGGAGATATTCTGTATACATTACTTGATATGGTAGTGTACACTAAATGGTAATTTATTAACTGGTTCCACGCACAATATAATGTTTATCGTACTGGATTTGTAGCTCTGTGACTCTTAAATTGGATAAAATATCCAAGAAATTGTTTGATCTTCTTCATAATTCATGAGGACTTTTAGAATGATGGGGCCTTCTAACACATCATCCCCACACCATTAAATCTCCCCTTCCTTGCTTCATGGTGAGAGCACCACATACATGCAGAGCCATCTCACCTCTTCTGCATCTAACAAATACATGAAAATTGTTACCAAAAAAGTCAACGTTTGACCAGACAACAGAACAGATTAACACTGGTCTAATGTCCTTTCTTTGTTTTGGTGTCTCTTGGTTCTTGGTTCCATCTTCAGTAATGCCTTCTGTGTAGCAATTCAACTATAAAGGCAGGGCCGTAGCTAGGGGGGGCTGGCGGGTCATGTGCCCCAGGCACAGCAGGCTAGGGGGCGCTGTCAGGCTGCAGGAGTGTGTGCCTCCACTGTGGGAGCCGGCTTTTCTCTGCTCCGGTGGTCTGCGGACAGCGGGAGCAGAGAATGTGCAGCCGCCGGCCCCTGCAGTCCATGTACAGGCATCTATCAGATGCCTGTACTTGGAAGCACTCAGCAGCATCTCCAGCTGACCTGTTCCCCGCACTTCCTGGTTGGGGTACCTCAGCAGCGTGATCAGATCACCTGACCACGCTGCTGACGTCACTCAGCAGAGGCAGCAAAGAGCGGCAGAAGGATGGAGAAGACCGCTCCACATACCGTAGGAGCTGAACTGCACATAAATGTAATTAGGGGAAGGGGGACAGCGTGCAGGGAGAGGGTGGGGGAGTGTGAGCATGAAACTGAGGGTGGGGGGAGAATAAGCATGAAACTGAGGGTGGGGGGAGTATGAGCATGAAACTGAGGGTGGGGAGAGTGTGAGCATGAAACTGAGGGTGGGGGTGGGGAGTATGAGCATGAAACTGAGGGTGGGGGGAATATGAGCATGAAACTGAGGGTGTGGGGAATGTGAGCATGAAACTAAGGGTGGGGGGAGTATGAGCATGAAACTGGAGGGTGAGTGTGAGCATGAAACTGGGGGTGAGTGTGACCATGAAATTGGGGGGGAGTGTGGGCAGGAAACTGGGGGGGTGAGAGCTGGAAACTGGGGATGAGTGTGAGCAGCAAACTGAGGGGGAGTGGGAGCAGCAAACGGGGGGTGAATGTGAGCAGCAAATTGGTGGGAGAGGGTGTAGGGAGCATGAGGAGCAAACTAGGGGGTGATGATGGTGGGAGAATATGTGGACCAAACTGGGAGGAGAGGGTGGGGAGAATATATGTGAACCAAAGGGGGTAAATCTGAGGATCCAGTATAAAAGTGAGGGGGGATCAGTGTGGACACAATATAAGGAGTGAGGGGGATGGCTACCACCACAGTATGTGGAGTAAGGAGGAGATTGGTGTGGACACAGTATGTGGAGTGAGGGGGGATGGCTGCAGCACAGTATGTGAAGTGAGGGGGGATGGATTTTTAAGGATGTCATGCTAGGACGTGCTGCAGACCGGAGAAGATGGACGTCTCCAGAGACGAGCAGGGGATGTAAAACGTCATCATGGTGTCTGGACAAGATGAAGAAAAGAAAAAGACGACAAGGTCATTTATAAGGTACCCGGTTGTAAATGATTATTTGTGATACTATTTCTCATCAGTGTTGTGGTTCCAGTATGGTCTGATGGTGACTGGTAACAACAACTCCCAGTAACTCCTTGCCATTGTTAAGGATATATTAAGAGTTGTAGGCACAAATGTATATGAGTCTGACCTGACATTACAATTGTTTTATTATGTACTGATGAATTTCTGTACTGGTGAGGATTGTGATGCTGTGTTTCTGTAGCGACCGGTGGTAAGGCCGCGGGTGTGTGTGTATGATCTTTCTCAACAGAATCCCCATACTCAGATTTAACCGGTAGTAACATTTCTTTACTGTAAAACATGTCTATAACACAGTCAACTGATCTAGCTGCACACATGTATATGGTGGGGTCTCTGGATCTTCACTTCTTCCGGGTACGCAGCTAGCAAAGAAAAAACCACAACAATGAAGGTATCTTTCCCTAACTTTCCCTAAAATCACGTACCAGTCTATCACAGAAGAAGATGTCGCTCCCACGTAGCAGGCCTGGGGGTCTCCTCAGTCTTCTTCATTGGTCTCCTTCCGCAGGTAACAGAACTTTTCTTTTAATGTCTCTCCCAGTCTCAGGGCACACAGAGCAGCAGGAGGGAGATCACACCAGCCAAATGGCTCCCTTATGTCGGTCACGGCCCCTGCACATGCACTCTGGGTGCTCGGCGGGCAAGGTTTTGCAGAGCGGCCAGAGTCACAGCACCAAAGTCCAGTGGCCCAGGATCAGTCACGAGGGCTTCTGCGGGGTGATTTTTCCGGCAAGGTGTAGCAAAGTAGCCCTCTTTCAACAGACATCCACAGGGAGATCTTCTCTGGTTCAGCTCTGAATCTAGACTGCACTGTTTCTCTTCCTGGGTAAACAAAAGAGAGGGTGGGGGATTTCCACCCTCTGTGATTGTACAGTCAACTAATGCCCCCTGGTGGACAAGCGCGGACTGTGCACGGTTCATTTCAGTGTCAATGTCAATAATACAATCTGAATTGTACACCTCATTACATACCCCCCCACTTAAAGGTTGACGGTCCCTGTCAACAACCATCGGCTCCAAGGCAGTGATGGCCGTTGATATCACAGGGATTGATCTCCGGAGGAGTAGGGACCTCTGTTGGGGGAAACCATCATCCCCCGTTCACCTTCGCTCCCTTGTTCAGGGCTCACAATATCTCCAATAAACTCAGTCACGTTTTCTACCCGGGGAGAGTAGGATCGCCGGCGGTAGCGGCGCCGGTTGGGGGCAAATCTGCTTCCTTTAACGGGAACACCCCCAGGACCGGTGACGTCGGCGGCCTCTGTACCCTCTCTCCCTTCACAACATCAAACTGTACCACCTCCCCATCACCAACGCTGCGGAGGCACTTACGAGGATTGTTACGCTTTATGGCAGTCTGATGTACAAACACGTCATCCTTTGTGTCATTCCTGTTGATGAAGCCATACCCATCGCGGACATTAAACCACTTCACCGTCCCCTGGACCCGAGTGGCCAGCACTTGCTTATCGGTCTGGCTCTGTCTCTTCACACCTTTTTCCCTGATCTCCCCTGCCGAGCGAGCCGCTTTGGCGGGGGCGTCTAGCTTAAAGGTGGCTGCTGTTGTGGGGCATGACCTGCTGGTTCTGGTATATCGGACCACGGGTGGAGGATGCGGACAACGGTTTGCCCTATGGCGGGGGTCGCCGCATGTCCAGCACCTTCCCATAGGCCGGCTGGGTTGCTGTCTCGCTTGCCTGTCCGCCTGTTGGTCTAGCATGAGCTGTAGCTGTAGTATCTGTTTCTGCAACTCTGCTACTATCTGCTTTAATTCTTCCGTGTCACTGTTCAGAGTGCTGGCACCGGATATGGACCTGCAGGCCGTAGTATAAGTCTGGTTATCAGCTACTACCGGGAGGAGATTCTGTTGATCACACATCCTGCCGACTACGCCAGATGTAGCGACCGGTGGTAAGGCCGCGGGTGTGTATGTATGATCTTTCTCAACAGAATCCCCATACTCAGATTTAACCGGTAGTAACATTTCTTTACTGTAAAACATGTCTATAACACAGTCAACTGATCTAGCTGCACACATGTATATGGTGGGGTCTCTGGATCTTCACTTCTTCCGGGTACGCAGCTAGCAAAGAAAAAACCACAACAATGAAGGTATCTTTCCCTAACTTTCCCTAAAATCACGTACCAGTCTATCACAGAAGAAGATGTCGCTCCCACGTAGCAGGCCTGGGGGTCTCCTCAGTCTTCTTCGTTGGTCTCCTTCCGCAGGTAACAGAACTTTTCTTTTAATGTCTCTCCCAGTCTCAGGGCACACAGAGCAGCAGGAGGGAGATCACACCAGCCAAATGGCTCCCTTATGTCGGTCACGGCCCCTGCACATGCACTCTGGGTGCTCGGCGGGCAAGGTTTTGCAGAGCGGCCAGAGTCACAGCACCAAAGTCCAGTGGCCCAGGATCAGTCACGAGGGCTTCTGCGGGGTGATTTTTCCGGCAAGGTGTAGCAAAGTAGCCCTCTTTCAACAGACATCCACAGGGAGATCTTCTCTGGTTCAGCTCTGAATCTAGACTGCACTGTTTCTCTTCCTGGGTAAACAAAAGAGAGGGTGGGGGATTTCCACCCTCTGTGATTGTACAGTCCACTAATGCCCCCTGGTGGACAAGTGCGGACTGTGCACGGTTCATTTCAGTGTCAATTTCAATAATACAATCTGAATTGTACACCTCATTACATTTCTATAGTGAAGAGGGGTTATATGGCTGTATACCTGAACTGATGGGGGTTCTACTTATGTATTTCTGCTCCTCTAGTGGTTCTGATGATGAATTTTGTTACCAATGAAGGTTGTGATTTCTCCACTTCTGGTGGTTCTGATGATGAATTTCATTACTGATGAGGGTTTTGGTGATGTATTTCTGCACCTCTGGTGGGTCTGGTGATGTATTTCTGCACTGATGAGGGTTGTGATGCTGTGTTTCTGTACTGATGAGGGTTATATGGATGCATTTTTGTATCTGTGGTCGGTCTGGTGATGTAGTTTGGAGCTGCTATTGGTTCCTGTACACATGTAACAATCAATAACTTGTAAGATTATGTTAGATATGGCTATGTTAATAAAAGTTTTGTGTCATGGTTACTATGTTTATTTGTTAGGAGCATTAAAGGGGTGGTCCAAGTCTGTGATAAGTCTGCAGTCACTCCATGTGTCCCTGTATGTGACTGCAGACTTCTGAATTCTCACAGAGCGCACACTGCCTGCTGTCAGGATTCTCTGGTGCTGGCGGTGAGCATGGTAGGTCATGATATTTTAAGTATGTGTAGCGCCCCTGTGATCAGGAGGCCACATAGGGAACTGCAGCCAGGTAGGAAGGAAGTCAGTTTCCACAAACACCCTCCCAGACATCCCACACACCACTAGGAGGCAGCACCCAACCCGGAGCCCGGAACTCTAGGCGGGAAAGGGGTGGTGGGTTTAGAGGACAGTGGGTGGGACAGCTTGTAGGTCAGGTGACAGATGGTAGAAATAGAGGAAGGAGAGGAGGAAGGGGTCAGTAGGCCGGAGTAGGCTGAGCAGTACAGACCAGGAGTAGGCCGGAGTGAGCCGACCAGCAGTAGACTGAGAAGCGCAGACCGAGATGACAAGACCAGAGTAGGCCAGAGGGTGCCGAGCAGAAAGAAGGAAGCACACGTTCTGGAGGAGTGGGGCTGATGGAGTTGCAGAATCCGAAGCACCAGAGAAACCACGGAGAGAAAGCACATCCATAGCCAGCACCCCAGGAGTGTGAGGAAAGAGAGGGTCAGCAGCACTGGGTCCTAGGAACAGTAGCCTTCCATATTGAAACCAGAGTCACACGGGTCAGGAGGGAGCCTGATAGTGCCTTGCGGGAGAGGACTATTGGAGGCTAGGCTGGAAGCAGAGTGTCGGCTCTGAAGGGGACCGAAGATTTACCCGGTTTCCCCAGATTCACCGATGGGGAGCTCCAATTCTAGGTTGGCGTTCCCACCCAAAGAACAGGCAGCTCAGCGGCGACCACGAGGACCCACAAGGGTCCGAGCTACCGCTACCCTGTCCGGAGACACACACGGAGACAGAGAATAAAGCCTAGAAAGGACGATAGAGAGAGTGAGGGGTCATAGAGTAACAACCTGGCTGCATGGAGTAGAAAGGAACCCGGAGGGGAAAGTCTGTAACCCGTGTAAGAACTGAACTGGAACTGGAACTGTTGTACTGAGAGAACTGCACAGTAAACACGGTGAACCCTGCTTCTGACTCCCTTGTATGATTATCTGCAAACAGAACTCTATGATGCCGTTGCTCCTTGCCTGTGACTAACTTCTCCCAGCAGAACAGCAGAAAGGTCCCACATGGAGAGCCACAGCCTGTCAGCTCTGGGCACTCGCTGGAAGGAGGCTGCAGCAGTAGGAAAGTAAATGAACTGCACCTATTACAACTCACCATCACACACTTTAACCATCACTGCCCCAGGGAACCCAGCTCTACTCGTGGAGAGCTATTCCATCTACAGCTGCCTAACATCATCCCCGGAGGTTCTGCAGCAGCGGTGGTCCCATCATTGACCACACACCGTGGGTGGCGTCACGACAGACTTTAATCCCTTGTAAATAACCCCTTTTAATTGTGTGGGCTCGGGACGACACGGTCCGGACCAGGACCTCCGTGACATCCCCCCAGCAGTGACCCGGTCCGATACCGAGTACCCCGTCCCAGTGGGCTCAACATATGTGATTTACATACATGCAGTCTTGTGCTGACTAGACATGCGTGGCCTCGATCAATGAAAATGAATTGAGTGAGGCCGTACATGTCTAGTCAGAATGTGGCTAGAAGTAAATAAATCGCATACTTGTGCTCACACGACCGTCCAATCTTACCATCAGCAAGAGAGAATCCTGACAGTGTGCAGTGCACGCGCTGTGAGAATTCAGAGGCCTGCACAGACTTTCATTTCAAACCTGGATGAGCCTTTAATTCTAACATTAAGCCCTGTAGCCCAATCCTATCAGCATGTAATATAATTTGTTTTTCACTGAACATTGAGAGAATTAGGTAGAGCAGCTCGTCGGCACATGACTGTACGTGTGCAAATCGCAAATGAAAGATCGGTCGCATGAAGGCTACTCAGACTGCATGGGGGGGGAAGGACGCCAAACTGAAGTCTTGCCACGGGTGCCAGAAAACCTAGATACACCTCTGATAAAGGACTACTATTCACACCCCCCCATGGACAACTGAACAACTAATGTTGAGAGATTTGTCTGCTACTTGATATCTGTGTATCATTTATGAGTGCTGGTATCTGAGGTGCTGTCATGTTGGAAGGTTTGATAAACCTATCTGCTGCAGTAAACATAATTCTTGCCCTGCCTTTCCTGGGTCAATCCTCATGAGAACTAGTTTTATCACAGTGATTGATGGTGTTTATGACTGCATTTGAAGACACACTCAAGGTTCTAGTAATTTTACAGATAGACACTCATGTCTTAAAGTAATGATGGACTGATGTTTCTCTTTACTTGAGTGCTTCAGAACAGTTGTGGAAGACGGCTCGGCTCTGTATGGAACTTTGTACCAACACTGCCTCTGCAAAACACACCTGATTGCTGCAAACACTTTCTGAAGGTTGGTGATTCCATAAATGAACTCTTGACAAGACATAGCTGTTCATTGGAAGCCACTTCAGGTGACAAATAATGAAGATGTTTGAAAGTCAATGTCACGTGCTAACAGGAAAGATGTCAGCCGCATCGTGTAACACAAACGGACAGCGGGATGGTAAAGGGAAGGTAGCCCTTAATAGTAAGGAGTGGGGGATGGGAACAGTTCCTGATACTGACCTGTGTCTGTCCCTTCCTGTCCTAACAGCCCTGAACAGGTCCTTCCCCCTGCCACTGTCACATGCCTAGTCACACTCTGTCACGTAAGGCAAGTCTGGCTATTGCGTAGACCAGTGAGAGTGACTAGCCCAGGGTATGGGAACTCGGGTATCTGGGCCCTCTGCTGCGGTAGGGATGTCACTGGTGGCCTGCCCAGACCCGTGGCACTGGTGGTCAACTAAAAAGATACGTAATTGGAATAGGAATAAAAGTTTATAAGTTTATCGTGACGCCACCTGTGGTATCTAGTGACTGCACCAGCGCTGCTTGGGGTTCCCTGGGATGATGAATGAGCAGCTAGGTGTTGAAGCTCCCCCCAGGCGGAGCTGGATCCCTGGGGATTTTAGTGATGATGATGAGGGATGGAGCAGGGATTTGGCCGGGCCGTTGGATAACGGATAGTCTCTGTGGCTGGCAGGGGCGGGTAAGGAACTCACACACACACTGCTGGTCGTTTCTTTACCTTTTACTAGTGTAGTTGCAGGTAAACGTCCAGGGCACCGCTGGGTGTTCAGGATGCACTTCTGGGTCTCCACAGCGAGTAGGTATAAGGCCTCCTTGTCTCTTTCCCTGTGTGTGTGAAGCCCCTGCCCCGTGTGAAACTTGGCTGGCTTCTCTGCTCTCTCTCTCTCCACCTGTGCTGTCGGCGGCACACCCTCTATGGACTACTGCTATTCTTCTCTACACAGGTGCCTGGCTCCCTGGTGAAGAACTGCGCAAGTGTCCAGGAGACTGAAGTCTCCACGGTATACCGGTGTTCTCTACTGGGCCGGGTGCTTTCCAGTAGACTCAGACTCCGGTGTCCAGTGTGCTGTTTGAGTGAACCTAACGCTGGCTCCTTGGTTCCCACTTTGTTCTTTATGTTCTCCTCGCCTTCCGACCCCACTCTTGGGCCTTGCAGGACTACTCGAAGGCTGTTCAGGGTCACTGCCTCAGGCCTAACACAGCACCAACCACCAGTACGCCTTCACAGCTCTTGTAGCGTCTGCACACTGTAACTAACGCCGCCCCCAGCACCAGTATTTATAGGGGATCTTGCTAAAGGCAGCAAGTTGAGCTCCCCCTACTGTGCTGCGGTGGAAGGTGCTGTTTGTGTCTGTGTATCCACTGTGGAAACCCATCCATGCTGTAAGTGAGTCTGTGATTACCTGTGTGAGCAGGGAGCTACAAGAGCACTAGACATCCCTCTAGCGTAATAACACATGGGGATAGGTAGACAGACTGGAGTACAACGAAAAGTATATCAAACTTGCAAGGAGAAGCCAGACTCCAAAAGGCTTCAACAGCTTTGCCCCAAGAGAGCAGGCCTGCAGCAGCAAGATAGCTCAACACTCCAGGATGGTCATGAATAGAAGACTCTGTCAATGACATCAGGTGATGGGTCATGAGACTGTTTAACCCTATGACGCCTCTAAACGTCGGAAATAAAGGGTACTTATGCCTAGCCGACATCTGTAGTCATCAGCCAGGAAAAAGCCCCGGTGATCAAAAATCTCTGGGGTTTCAGCTACCGGGTAGCTGAGACCCTGCAGATTATGGATCGGGGTTTTTTTTTTACCAATACCGGTAATGTGATGAACGGTAAGTCATGACATTACAAAATATGTCACCGCTGGTAAAAAATGCTTTCCCTTTCATCCAGCATGAAAACACATTTCGGATAAAAGTGAAGCATTAACCCCTAAGCCCTCCAAGACCCCTGGTAACGGGGATCTGTCACCCACCCTTACCCCTCCCTCGGACCAATCCAAAATGGCGGCGATGGTGCCTATGAAAACTCGCCGCCTCCCGTGCAGCTCCATGTGATCTGACATGTCAGACATGTCAGATCGCATGGGAATCACATCCCTCGGTGTCCCTAGTCCTCCTATCCTCCCCTATCCAGCTCACCCACGCCACCACCGTCTCCTCTTATACATCATCCGATCTGACCTTTCAAACGTCAGCTTGGATGGTGTTTACAGAGCCCCGACCCCTTCCCCAGTCAGTCCGGTCCGCCCGACAGCCCCTCTCTTACTTGCCTCCAGCCGTGATCCTCCACTCCCGCGATCCTGGGGCCCCGCAGTCTCTCCTCTGCAGCACATGTCACAGTGCTGCCACTTCCCCTGTGCGCACGCCTCTGTGTCACGCACTCCCAGGAGCATGATGGGTCATTAACTCTGTAAGTTCATGACCCATCATGATCCTGGAGTCACACAGGGGTTAACTACCGTATGATCTTCAAGGTGATAACCCCTGTGTGACCCCAGGATCATGATGGGTCATGAATTTACAGAGTTCATGACCCATCATGATCCTGCGGTCACACAGGGGTTAACTTCCGTATGATTTTCATGGTGATCTGCTTCACAGATCATCATGAAGATCAGTTAACCCCTGTGTGACCCCAGGATCATGATGGGTCATGAACTTACAGAGTTCATGACCTTATCATTCCCCTGGGAGGATGCCTGCTCTTATAGCATATGGGGGATGCCCCCATATGCTATAACACTGAGAATCGTCGTGGGACCACGCACTGGACTACGTCGGACACCAATGCCAATTTGACTATGTCGGACATCACCGCCCACTGGACCACATCGGACGTTGCAGAATAATTAGCAAGACAGGGAGTGCCCCACCCCTCCTTTACTGAGCCAGGCACATAAAGTGCTGTCTGCTGCACTATGTCCATAGCGTGTACTTCCACACGTTTGTTATACTGTTTTTTCTGTGGACTAGTTATGTGGTGGTGTGAACGCAGTCCTACAGACTCGTTCACATTGTGCCCTGGCTCAGTTGCAGTTTTTCATTTATTCTCTTGTTTAGCAGACAGGGAGTGCCCCACCCCTCCTTTATAAAAAAAAAGGCACATAAAGTGCTGTCTGCTGCACTGTGTAAATATTGGACTCTGGCCCATCTTCACCCTGTATCCATGAGGTATATTTATACAGGATCAGGTTTTAAATTAGTTAGATAGGACCGTTTTGATAAGGGTCGCCGTGGCGAGGTGGAACGGCTTATGTACATTTTTTTGCAAAAAACTTATTAACTAAGTACCCTGTTTTTGAGACTGCTTTTTACTAAGCACTTGCTGTTTATTATTACCTTTTTATAGCAGTGTACTTCCACACGTTTGTTATACTGTTTTTCTTTGTGGTAAAGAATAATAAAGATGAAGTCTAAATACATATTTGTGTTTTTTTTCAAATAAAAATATTTTTCTCTGTCTTGTGTATTCTTTACTATTTACTAGAAATTCCTAATGGCCCGGTCTAATATTGGCCAGACATTGGGAATCTTGGGCTTAGTGCCAGCTGCCAAAAAGCTGGCATTAACCCATTATTACCCAGCCTGTCACTGCTACACAGCAGCTGGAAGAGCTGGATACAGCACCAGGTAATGGCGCTTCTATGAATGCTCCATTTTCTGGGGTGGCTGCGGACTGCAATTCGCAGCGGGGGGTGCCTAGAAAGCTTGGGCCTCTTTACGCTGAGGATTCCAGCCCCCAGCTGCCTAGTTGTACCTGGCTGACCTAAAAACATGGCAAAGCTCACGCCGTTTTTTTTTTTAATTATTTAATGAAATAATTTAAAAAAAAAGGGCTTCCTTATATTTTTGATTTCCAGCCAGGTAAAACTAGGCAGAAGGGGTTGGTGGCAGCCCATAGCTGCCTGCTGTACCTGGCTAGACCAAAAATATGAATATATATATAGTATATTAAATAAAATATTATTTAATAAAGAAATAATTTAAAAAATGCAGGAGAGAGAGTCCTGGACACAGTATCTCCAGATCTTGTGCATATGCCCTCAAAGTAAGAAATCGTGTGAAAAAAAGAAAATGTTATCGACCTAAAATGTTACGACCTATTGTTATCAAATTCTGTGAAGTAGCTGTAGGTTCCAAATGCTCACTATACCCCTAGATATAATCTTTGAGGCGTCTAATTTCCAATTGGATACTAGAGCTAACAATTGGAGCTAATCTTCCATTCAAATTGTTACCGGACACCCTGTCGCGTATGGAGAGCTCCTCTGTGCCTAAAATTGGAACTCCCCCACAAGTGACCCCATTTTGGAAACTAGACCCCCCAAGGAACTTATCTAGATGCATAGTGAACACTTTGAACCCCCAGGTGCTTCACAAATTAGTCCGTAAAAATGAAAAAGTACTTTTTTTTTTCAAAAAAATTTTCTTTTGGCCTCAATTTTTTCATTTTCACATGAGCAACAGGATAAAATGTATCCTAAAATGTATTGGGCAATTTCTCCTGAGTACACCGATACCTCATATGTGGTCATAAACCACTGTTTGGGTGCACTCAGGGTTCAGAAGGGAAGGAGCGCCATTTGACTTTTTGAATGGAAAATTAGCTCCAAAAGTCAAATGGCGCTCCTTCCATTCTGCGCCCTGCCGTGCGCCTAAACAGTGGTTTATGACCACATATGAGGTATCGGTGTACTCAGGAGAAATTGCCCAACAAATTTTAGGATCCCTTTTATCCTGTTGCCCATGTGAAAATGAAAGAATTGAGGCTAAAAACATTTTTGTTGGAAAAATTAAAATGTCCATTTTTTCCTTCCACGTTGCTTTAGTTCCTGTGAAGCACCTGAAGGGTTAATAATCTTCCTGAATGTAGTTTGGAGTAGCTTGAGGGGTGCAGTTTTTGGAATGGTGTCACTTTTGGGTGTTTTCTGTCATGTACACCCCTCGAAGGGACGTCACATGTGATGTGGTCACTAAAAAAATGGTTTTGTAAATTTTGCTGGAAAAATGAGAAATTGCTGATGAACTTTGAACCCTTATAACTGCCTAACAAAAATTTTTTTACAAAATTGTGCTGATGTAAAGTAGACATGTGGGAAATGTTATTTATTAACTATTTTGTGTCACATAACTCTCTGGTTTAACGGAATAAAAATAAAAAATTTGAAAATTGCGAAATTTTCAAAATTTTCCCCAAATTTTTGATTTTTGCACAAATAAACGCAAAAATTATCGACCTAAATTTACCGCTAACATAAAGCCCAATATGCAACAAAAAAACAGTCTCAGAATCACTAGGATCCGTTGAAGCGTCCCGGAGTTATACCTTCATAAAGGGACACTGGTCAGAATTGACAAAAAACGGTCTGGTCATTAAGCTGCAAAGTGACTCGTCCTTAAGGGGTTAAAGGGTGGGAGAAGGGGTCATCAACCACATCACCTGATCAAGGCAATGGCAACAACAGCGAGATAAAAACTGATATTAACCCCTTAAATGCCAAAGGAAATTAACAGCATTTAAAATAAACAAACTGCAGGACAGTCAACTGCTGGCAGACAAGAAGGTGTTAACCTGTCATCACAGTAAAAGGGGGGTATTTGAGAAATTTAAGATTAACATTTATTCTGATTTGTTTCACTTGTTCCTTCACTCTTTGTTCCCATATTTGTTACTTTGTGGTTTTGCTGCCTTTAGTCTGAATTTATAATGTGCACATTTCAATAAGAACAAGGAAAACCCAAGTAAAGTCAACATAATACTATGTATAGAAAAGCAGAAGAGTCCAACATTACACACTCTTCAACTTATAAAAGGGTCAGGCCCTTCAATCACTGTCCGACAGTTCGGATCATGGCTGTACCGTTGACCCAAACTGTGCGCCACCGATGTTGATTCGTAAGGCGAGGAGCAAGTAACACTGAACCTAGCTGATCCAGCCTGCTTCAGAGCAGAGCTTACATGCTCCATTGGAGAGAATGTGTAAGTGCTGCACTAGTTGTCAAGGAGAAAGGATCCTACTGATAGACTGTGGCTAGTAAACTAGGCATGGAGCAGTAAACTAGAAAATGGCAAGGTACTCTGTTTTTGAGAATGGATATAATTTTTTTAATAAAAGTAAATGACAAAGTTGCTTATTTTTACAAATACTATCTGATAATATTAATTTAAGGGAAGATGGAAATAACCCTTTAAAGAAGATAAGAATAACCAATTAAGGCCATGAGAAGTCAGTCACCACCTTAAGGCTGGAAACACACGACATATGCAAAATCTGACCGTTTCTCATCCAGGAGAGTAGGACGAATGACATCCTTATTGTGTTCCGTGTGGCATGCAACTGCAATGCGAGTGTGCATCTTTTTCTTGGCTAACAGCTGTGATTTCACTGTGACATCCGAGTGAAATACATTTTTAAACATGGTCTTTTCCATGCTCTATAAAGTTAGAAATAGTATAGACAGATAGATAGGATAGATTCTAGGATACAGAAATAGCTAGATGATAGGATAGATAAGATCGTCTTACTAGTCTACTGCTGCTTGCTTCTGGGGCCACTCATTAAGCTTCATGCATATTCACTGCACTGACTGGCAACCCCAATCACAAACGCTCACTCTCTGTCAGAGCCTCTGTGATTGGCTGTTGCAATCAGACTGTACTCCCACAATCTGTACCAGTGTCTGTGCTTGGTTGCCATACACATTAGCCACTAAAAGAGAAAACAAGAAACAGCACTGCAACTAATGACAAATTGGTGCAAAACTTTTCAAAAACTAGTTATTTCACTAGTCTAATAACATAATTACCAAAAAGCAGAGGCAGCTCTCCAAAAATATTTTTGGAGTGCTGCCTCTGCTTTTTGGTAATACTATCTATCTATCTATCTATCTATCTATCTATCTATAACAGTATCTATCTATCCACAGTGGCGGACCTTCAGCCTGCCGAGCCCTGGGGGGGTGCTGGCAACGTCTGGCAAGGACCGGGGGGGGGTGCTGGCAGCGTCAGGCGAGGAGCTGCGGGTGCTGGTGGTGAGGAGTGGAGGGGTGCTGGCAGGGGGGTGCGTGCGGCTCTTACCTGCGCCGCATTGTAGATCTGGGTGCTGGGGCTGGAGAGGAGAGGAGGGGCGGGATCAGCCGAGGGAAGCAGGAAGCTTCCCTCAGTTAACCCCTCTCCTCTGACACAGGGACATGGGGGTCGGCTGGGGCTGAACCAGCTGCACCACAGTAGGTCCGCCCCTGTCTATTTATCTATCTACCGTATCTATCACCTATCTATCACCTACTCTTGTGACAGCATGGGAAAGAGCATGCTAAAAACGCTGTCATTGTGCTGTTCATTTTTTCTCGCACTCATTGACTTGCATTGGCGAGTTTCGCACAATTATCGGATCCACTCACAGCATGTTGCAACTTTTTCCGCATCCAGAATCTGGACAGATAAAAGCTGAACACAAGCAGTCACTCATTTGCTCAGACTCCTTTAATAACATTGGTCAGAGTGCAATGCGATATTTCTCACATTGCATTTGTCCGTTTCATACGCCCATTTGTCTGAGACCTTAGGGCCGCTTTACACACACCAACTTCTGTGACCAACTTCAGAACAACTTACTGGTTGCAGTGATATCATGGACACATTGTTACATTTGTACTCAGCACAAAATGTAACAATGTGTCCATGATTTCACTGCAACCAGAGATCTGTTCAGAAGTTGGTCACAGAATTTGGTGTGTGTAAAGCGGCCCTTACACTGCGTTACAATGTCATCCTCTATTAATGTAGATGAGCATTAGATCCGGGTAAGTGCAAACCTTCCATTTTCAAGTGGTGAAATCTGGGAAATCGGAAAAAATAGCCCCCCATCACCTTGGCATATGACCCTGTTTTGATGTGTTTATATGTGGGTCCTTTGTAGTACAATTCCTCAGCTGAATTAATGGGCCATTTACCAGGTAAATATGTCCGTCAGCAGTCAAGAGAAGATTTATAGATCACATACTGAACATATGAGAACAGACTGCTCCGGACTCAACAATAAATAGATCTGAGGATAATTTAGGTCCTGAATAAATTCATAGGCCACAAGTATGTCAGTGTGGCTTCATGTCACACGTACTGTAGAAGTTGTGCTTCCAGCTGGAAAGAATGGCACATTCTGGGTATGTAAACAGGTGCATAGTTCCTGGCATTTGTCTCCAGGCGGCACAATGACAGCAGACAGTGGGTAGAAACAATGCAATGGGAACACAGGAGTGACAAGCAGCACATTTCACTATTGTTTTATGGTAAACAGAAAACGAGATTTATGTAAGTTTCCTTGGATTATAAAAGACCACTGGACTCCAGGTATAATAGGAATGGATCACCCAGCAGGTGACATTGTGTGTGCAGCTGAAGAACAAAAAGTCAGCTTTAATATTTAACAATGCTGGAGAAGTCAGTCCCTGGTCGGCTTTTCAATATATGTTTTCTTTGCAACGCTGGAGCTTTTCAGAGAGAAACCATCCTGATACTGCCAGTGTCTGTCATATGCTGCCTGTGGTTTGGGCAGCACGTGTCATCTGTCAGGTTCATCATATCAAGAGAGAGGGCAGGTTCTCATTAAAACATATAATAGGAATCCTAGTTCACCTTAGTTGATCCAGAAGAATATAAAATACCTTAAAAGAAAATTTGCTTCCTTCTTAAATGTAGTGGGAGTTCATCTTTGACTTAAAAATATTAATTTAAATAGCACTTAGAGGGATCTGTCAGCAGGTTTTTGCTATGTAAGCTGAGGACAGCATGCTGCAGGGGTTAAAAAGCAAAAATCAACTGTGCCTTTCTTATCAGTGTGTGTTCTGTTCATTATGTAAATTTAAGACTTTATCACCTGGTGATTACCATTACTGGACTACATTGTAATGCGTATGGCAGTAAGAGACGGCCCCTATTGTGGTTGACACCACACTGTCAATGGATGATCTCTATTGAGAGCTTGGTATGGGTAGGGCACTGCTAAATGCTTTGATTGTGACAGCACTGCTGCACCCATTAGTAAGTTAAACCTTGTTAGATTCAGAATCTCTTTGCCTACAACATGCTGATTTCAAATGAGGAAGCAAAAATCTGATGACAGATTCTATTTAATAGTATGTTCTTTAAGCCATTCACAACCAAAGATGTATATATACATCCTTGGCCGTGTTCCCCCCCTTTGATGCAAGCTCACGTGCTGAGCTCACATCATCCCTCACAGGTCAGCTGATCTGATCAGCTGCCATGTGTAAGTAACAGCATTGATTGGATCAGCAAACCATTTGGATTGGGCTGTCAATGAGTGCGATTCAAAGCATCGCGGCGGGTATCTCGCTGTGACTTGCTGGCTCGGCGACCCCATTATGCGTTCACAGGGCCTTGATTCATTGTCATGACAGCATGGGGTCAGCTGATGACCTTGGATGCTGTCATTAATCGCTTCCTGCCAGTGATGCCCGATTGATGTCGCCGGCAGAAAGTGATCATTTGTGCTGAGGAGTGGGATGCAGAAGCATCTCTCTCGCGTAACACAAGCAATTGGACAGTGCAGTGCTGAAGTGCCCTAAGGGGCAATGTAAAATAAAGAAAAAGTAAAAAAAAAGTTTTAAAAATTATTAAAAAAAATAAAAGTTCATAAATAACCCACCTTTTGCCACATTGAAAATAAAACTAAATAAATACACACATTTGGTATTGCTGCATTCAGATATGTTTGATCTATCAAAATATAAAATGAATTAATCAAATCTGTAAACTATGAAATGGAAAAAAAAGTCCAAATGCCAAAATTTGTTGTTGTTTTTTTTTGGTTGCCGCAACATTGCAATAAAATGCAATAACGGGCGATCAAAAGATTCCATCTACCCAAAAATGGTATCATTAGAAATGTCAGCTCAAGACGCAAAAAATAAGCTGTCACACAGCCCCAGATCCCGAAAAATAAGAATGCTACGGGTTGCAGATAATGGCACCAAAAGTGCAATTCTTTAAAAAGTTCTGAATTTTTTTCACCACTTAGATAACAGTAAAAGTATACATGTTTGGTATCTACAAACTCATATCATCCTGAGGCATCATACCAACACATCAGTTTTACCATATACTGAACATAGTGAACAAAATGTTCACCAATTTCATCGCACTTGGAATTTTTTTCCCGTTTTCCAGTACAATATATGGTAAAATAAATTATGTCATTCAAAGGTACAACTTGTCCTGCAAAAAACAAGCCCTCATATATTTATATTGAAGGAAAAATAAAAAGAAATTGTGACTCTTGGAAGAAGGGGAGGGAAAGATTTAAAATGGAAAATCGTCCAGGGGTGAAGGAGTTAAAGAAGATGTAAACTTGATAACAAATTTTCTCCAAGTTCACTGCTCTTACAGCAAATAACTTTTCAAGTGCTTGAGATGATATTTATTTCTACTAATGCAGTGCAGAATCTCTGATTATTGATTTCAATGAACTTTTTTAATAATC
The DNA here is from genome assembly GCA_033576535.1 of Allobates femoralis. Classification (NCBI taxonomy): domain Eukaryota; kingdom Metazoa; phylum Chordata; class Amphibia; order Anura; family Aromobatidae; genus Allobates; species Allobates femoralis. Next base: position 108,297,487 of record JARQOC010000004.1, read on the forward strand.
TATTATATAATTACGAATGATTTCGCGCACCAAACTCGCATGCGACTCACGTGGTCATGTGATACGAACGAAGCATTGGCCGCGCAGCGCCATTGCGACAGCTCTAGGCGACTCGCTATGCCCGCGCAGCGGCAGGCGAGTCGCCTTAGCGCGCGAAGCATTGGCCGCGAAGCGCCATTGCGAGCAGTTCTAAGGCGACTCGCTATGCCCGCGCAGCGGCATGGCGAGTCGCCTTAGCAGCGCGAAGCATTGGCCGCGAAGCGGCCATTGCGAGTCACAGACTCGCTCTGCTAGAATCCCGATGCATTGTGCATCGGGCACCCATCTAGTATTTTTATATTGTATATGTTGATCATTATTATTATATTCTCTTTTAAACACCTTTTACTTGCGGGGGATCCATTTTGAAGAGTCTTACGTAGCAGCTGCACCAAGGCCGCCCTCAGTTCTTTGGCCAGCATCTCCTGCCCTGGGCATCTTTTGTGTCTTCCAGTGACAATGTCTCTTGAGAGGTTATGATGTTTGTCAGAACATTTAGTATGAGCTTTTTAGCAGAGGATGCTAGCTGTAGAATTGAGGGCTGCCCTAGCTCAGATGCCACAGGACCAGGTTTGATGTGGGTAGTGCTAATATTTTTGCCTAATGTGTAACCGCCATTTACATTTTTATTTTGATAATCATATGGAGCAAGTAATTTTAAGAAACTTTCAAATATACTTCATTATAAAATTCTGGTTAAAAATCATTCATAAACCTTCCACAACGTGTCCACACTGCACTGTGTCTGAAGCAGACATATGCTCGTTATGAGTCAGATTTGTCTTCACACTGAATACAGGCATGTAACCATAGAGGGTGGGGGTGTGGTCTACACTGCTGACTGCAGGGAAACAATGTATCTGATTATCTCAGCCTACAGCACAGTTGCTAAGCAATGTCATAATGTCAGGATCACTGCAAACTCCTTTATCTTTGGCACAAGCTTCCGATCTGTCATTTGGCTCCACACAGCTCAGTCACGATCTCTGTTAACCCCTTCTCTGCTGTCATATTGCACTGTTGCTATCAGCTGCTGGCCATGCCCACACAGCCCTAAAATGCAGTTTTTAACAGTGCACAGGAAAAGGTGAGAAAATAAGTTACATGTTGCAAAAAAATCATTATCTAAGCACCTATGTGACCCATCATTAACAACCAGTGCAGTATTGTTTTTTTGTTTTTTTTTAATTTACAATTTAACTCTAAAATTGATTTCTACTAGATTAAGACCAACCAGTGAGGCAGTGATGTGGCCATGACAGCAAAAAAACTTCTTGTATGTAAAATAATTGTATGTAAAATAATCACTTGATATTGCAGCGGAAAAGCTGTTTTACTATGAAAACTGCATGGTCATTATAATTTGATGCAGGTAAAATGTCTGTCTTCTGCTGTGGTATTCACCAAATAATCTCTCCTGTACCTGTGTGTGCCTTGTATTGTTCATAATTATCATAATTGTCTATATATGCCCCTTTCCACATGTAAAGAACCATGGAATACTTGGCGCTATAAAAAATTATAATCACTTGAAAACGTGACATGCAGATGCCTGAATAACTGGACATTTTCCATAGTGCACTGATAGCCCATTCAACTATCCCAGCGTCAGGACGTCCCCTGCTGATCACACAGCCATCCCTATGTCAGGCGGCCGGTATGATGTTCTCACCATGGAATGCTGTGTTTGATGGAAGCCAGGTATAACAGGACTTGTGGTGTCCAAAGATTTTCACTTTTGATTTATCTTTCTGTAGAAAATTATCCCCCAAAGGCTCCGGGATCATCCAGATGTTTGGTTTTTCCTTTTCTGCAACAATTGTGAAGTTAGTATTGATGTTACTCAAGGACAGCAGAGATCCAAGAAGATATTTATTATTTGTCTTTTATTCCACTGCTCACAGTAAGCCGGTGAATTTATTACACAGGTTGTTATAACAATATTGAGCATTTATATGTTTTTCATATTTTATAGACTGATGTCTATTATGTCTAGTTTTATTAAATTGGAAATTGTGTTTATTGTATGATTGATTTAACATCAGATACAATCAGACGACCCTTGGAGCCTCTCCAGGAGTGACTGCTCATGGATGAAACTCAGGATGGTGATTAGGGATGAGCAAACAGTAATGTTCGATGTTCATAACGGAACACTCAGAGTCCGGTAAAGAACCCGAACACGGATTTCTAAGGGTGCTTTCACATTGTGTTCTGCTGCAAGTGAAGTGGTCTCGTCAGGGCTTACTGTTGAAAACGGGCTTCGGACATATGCATCAATGGGCCATTGACTTTAAAGGTGCAGACGGAGTTAATGTGTGCACTGTCATGCACTATTTTCCAGAGTATACGTTTTCCGCAGGCGGACACCTGAAGGCAGTCTACTATGTTTGGGTGGCCGTCTGCAGAAAATGTATACTCTGAAAAATTATGCAGGACAGAGTATTTTGTCTTTAAAATTAAAGTCGATGGCTCCGCTGTCACATATTTTTTCGGACATAAGCCCCAATGGGACGGTGAATGCATGCTAAAACACAATATGAAAGTACCCTAACTGTACATCTATGTTACTGTTTGAACAAAGCTAGATGAAAAGTTGTCTGTCTTATGAGCTTCCCAGAAGATAAGAGAGCCACTGCTCCAGCGATGCACCTCTGGAACTGCTCCAACGATGTCTCTCTGGTCTACTCCAGCGATAGCTCTCAGCCACAGCACCAGCGATGGCTCTCTGACTTGCTCCAACGATGGCTCTCTGCCTCTGCTCAAGAGATTTCACTCTGCCACTGGTCAGCGAAGCCTCTCTGCCTCTGCTCCAGTGGTGCCTCTCTACCCCTCCTCCAGAGATGCCTCTCTGCCTCTGCTCCAGTGGTGCCTCTCTACCCCTCCTCCAGCGATGCCTCTCTGCCCTGCTCCAGCAATGCTCATCACTGCCTCTCCAGCGAAGTGCCTCTGCTACCTCCTCCCCCCAGAGATGCCTCTCTGCCTCTGCTCCAGTGGTGCCTCTCTACCCCTCCTCCAGCGATGCCTCTCTGCCCTGCTCCAGCAATGCCTCACTGCCACTGCTCCAGCAATGTCACTCTGTCTCTGCTCCAGCAATGGCTTTTGCCTCTGTTCCAGCAAGGCTCTCTGCCTCTGCTCCAACAATGCGCTTTGCCGCTGCTCCATTGATACCTCTCTGCCTCTGCTCCAGCATAGATCTCTGCCTCTGCTCCAGCGATGCCTCTCTGCCACTGCTCCAGAGATTCCTCACTGCCTCTGCTCTAGTGATGCATCACTGCCTCTGCTCCAGCGATGACTCTCTCCCTCTGCACCAGCTATAGCTCTCTGTCACTGCTCCAGCGATACTTCTCAGCCTCACTCCAGTGATCCTCTTTGCCTCTATTCAAGTGATGGATTTCTGCCTCTGCTCCATAGATGCCTCTTTCCTCTGCTCCAGCATTGCCTCTGCTTTTTCTACAGCAGTCTTTCTACCTTTGAAAGACAACATGGACTAAGGCTCATCCCAACTGAACGCCCGAGCTCCTTACCCGTGGGCGGAACACTACTCAGGCAAAGGGTGAGGGAACCACAATATTAAGACTTTATTGGATCCCCAAACAGTTAACAGCATAGAACACATAACCAGCAAAATATAAAATGTAACAAGCAACAAAGTCTCACCCTCTGCTGACTCACCAGGGAATTACAAGGTTCTGCTGTGACCAGTCTTTCTTCCTTGAATAGACTTTGATATCCCAGCTGAATCCTAACATTCGATGCTGAAGTCCATGTGGTAATATAATCCAGACTGTGATCCCCTTGGTCGGCACCGAAGTGCCTAGGCCTGGGGTTATGGCCTGCCAATCGGATCCGTAGATCCTAGATTAACAGCGTGTATCAAGTCTGCTGGTCCAATGAACAGTCCTCATTATATACCTGAGCACTCATTGCAGGACATTTGGACTTCACGATTGGTGGAATAAGACTGTGCTCTCATTGACTAGATTTCAAGCTGCCTGGACAATGTTCATTTAAATGATGTGGGCAGAGAGGGGCTGTGATGAATAAGCAGTATTGGTAAGGAATATTGCCATATTCCCCAGATTCCATTTCATCCCAGAAAGCAATTTGATAAGACACATCTCACTCATAAAGAGATAAGCCCCCACCTTTTTCTGGCCAGAGGCCATTCCTCTCTGGTCAGAAGTAGATCAATTAGCATGAACATGCCAGCCAACAGGCAACACAAAGACACTCTTCCTCAACTTTGATATGGTAATCAGCTAGGGAACCTCCTAAGGAGATGTAGATTAGGTGACACTTCCAAATCCCCTGAATGCCAGAAGAGAGGAAATTCTTTCTTGAGGCTCAGACTGGACAGAGTCGTGAATATAACATTAATATCTCCTAAACCGTCCACCCTGTGATAATATCGAAGGTAAATATGAACTCTACATATCTAGACGGTAATAGGGCTATATTTATATGAATGTAGGATGACAGTAAGCCATGTAAACGTGATATTGGCTAGTAGGGTGCTCTCAGAGTAGCCATGTTTCATATCCAGACGAAGATAAAATCATAACTAAAAATATGAAAGTATTGTCTTCCGTCTGTGATGCCCACAGACAAGTCTAGGGAAGATTATAGAATTTGGGTGTCTATATCTCCCCTCAGAGGGGTGTGAACTGTGAGACAGCCCAGAGGTGCGAGATGGGTGGAGACAGGGGTCAGCCCATAGTGTATAAAAATCATCATCTCCATATTGTATTTCTTCTGAAGAGGCATTTTTCCACCAAAGCCAGAGATCACCCAAGGAACAGATTGGCATCACGCCGCCCTTGTGGTGCCATCAGCACTAAGGTAACTGCTCACATGTGTGTGTAATTCTGTGTATTCCATTTACCCTTTTATTGGCATATCTGACTGTACTATTTATAACATCTTAATAATAACTGTAAATATTAATATCTAGTGTACCATTAGCGTGATTAAATATATAAATTTAATCTTGAGTTGCTCTTTTTATCTTGATCACGATTCCCACGTCCGTGTGCTCATTTAACGCTACCTGGGTTGGTTTCTGAGCCAATATAAGGCCGACCACGGACCGGACTTATATTAAACGAGAAGCTGGTGGAAGCATTTGTGCTTGGGGTTATTCAGGGTCTCTGGCAGTGACGGGTGGAGGAGATTATATGTGCTTCTAGCTGCGGGCTAGAAGATATATACCACATTCACTGAGAGGTGCCTTAATAAACCAGCACAGGCAGGGCAGCTGCGGCCCTTCTTTATCCTCAGGCAGTTCTCTGACTGACCTGGGTTTAACAGGAGGCGCTGTGGAGCTGCCAGGTTCGGTGGCCGATTTCACCACAGGGGCCAAAGCAAAGCACATCCAGTCTGCCATCCATAACAACAAACAATGGTGGCTGAAGTAATTTACAAAGAATGAGCAATACACATTTTTGGAGAACAAAAGTTTCACATCCTTATCTGTCTTTGAGTCTCTGACACAGAGGTGAGATAATTACATTGGTAAACTTTAAACACAAGCAGATTCCTACAAGTCTTGTAGAAACAATGAGTGGTTTATCACAAGTAACTAAACAAAATAACATTATGCCTGGTTAATTTTTAAGAAGCTTAACCCATGCTATGCATTAAAAAAGTCCCATGTTGTCACAGTTATTTTAGAAGCTGTTGACCTTACATTATTATCCCCTGAGGTGTTCCCTAACATCACCCCTTTATTAAAATGACACCGCCAGGGTCACGGGACCGGACCTCGGCCCCCGTCTTTCCCGTGAAAAGAACCGAAAGTGAAGACGTGAGAACAACTAGTAACTGCCTGGTACCGAGTTTTCCCCGACCCTGGAGTGGGCGTGTCAACCTGGCGTCAGAACAGGATGCAAGCGTCCAGAGAGAATGGGTCTCATGTGCCTTAAAGAACTGTTAAGAACTGTGAAAGAACTAGCTTGCTAAAAGGGCGGTGAGAGAAGAGCAAGCGCCATGTGCAGGTCAGGGGCGTGTCTGGGCCCTCGTCGTGGGAAGGACCTTGGAGAAGCTAAATGGCAGGCCCACCTTGAGTATTAAAGAAAAGCCAAAGGGGCCTGCCATAGGGAGTTGCTGACCCCGCCTAGCGGTAGGAGACATAGCCTTAAGAATGGAAGGAAGAAGAACCGTGTGGTGCGAGAGAGAGAGGCATCAGGGCGGACAACAGTTCCAGAACCCCGGTGGGTGGACCCGCATAAGAGAATGCTCCCAATGCAGATGGGGAAGCCCAAGAATGGGTACAGTTTACCGGACCTGAAGACTTTGACGAGGCTATGAACAAACGGAACCAATTGTTGAAAGCCTTGCAGTTGTGGGCTGTGAACGCGTGGAAAAGGTCCCGTTTGCAGGAAAGTGGCACTAAGAGCCCTGGTGCACTGACAATAGCACCAGAGGAGAAGCCAGCATCAGTGCCAGAACCAGAAATGGCGGCATCGCCAGAGAAGTTACCAGCTGCTACACTTTTGAGAGCCCACCCTGACGAAGGATTCATTCCAAATGTGCATTGGGAGCACATGATACTTTTGCAGGACTGTCTATTAAGGTAATGTGCTTTTAATATGGGATACACAATATAGTGTGATCTGTGAGAGGATCTTTATGGAACAGTGGCTATTTTATCATTAGCACTGTATATCCTATACCCATTGTTACTATGGGTAGTTAATTACTTGAGACCATGGCAGATCTGTGAGAGAATCACTATGGAGTAGTTGATATTATTGTTTAGCACTGGTGTAAATACCCTTTACACCTACTATTGTCACTATTGGTGGCTAGTTATATGATACTACGACTATAAGTTGCTATATGATTCTTGATAGTGACAATTAATCCTTTAAGTGATCCTGAATATAGGGCTGTCTTAGGTGACCTCCCTATTTGTTGACTATTATTGGTAACTACCATTGGTAGCAACTGGCAATATTAAAGATATAAGTATGGCGGGATAAAAATATTAATAAAAAAAATATATATATAAACAATTATTGTTATCCGTAGTTCCCTGTACAGTAAGATATTTAATACAAAGTACTTTATATAATCTGTTTATATTATTGCAAAATGATGTATGTGCAATATTTCCTGTAGAAAATGTATCTATACATGTAGTGGTTTTTTATTGTAATCCCCCATCTTTATCATTGCCGTGCACTTCTATAATAAATAAAATATATTTTTGCACATATCTTGGACCAAAATATCGCTTTCTTCTTTCTAGGTTTCACTTTTGAGAGCTGTAGGCAGTAGTGCGCATTGGGCCTCCCATGAGAGTCTAAAATCAGGGAGACCGATCGCGTCCCAGGCGGAGAACAGAGTCCAGGACAGAGATGAATATTGGAACCTGAAGGCAGGCCAAGGAGGAAGAGGAGCGATGGCAGTGCATGAGACCGTTGGCGGCTTCAAGAGGAGGCCAATTTGGAGGAGAAACGGGAGATGAGGAGGACTCTCACTTCAAACCCGGCAGAGCGGCACCGCTGAGTCGTAGTAGACTTTCATCTTAGATACGGCTTGGGGTTCATCAAGGAGTATGGACTGGAGCAGTAGGTGTTTGTTGAAGGAGAGATGTGGAGTCATACCTCCCAAAGGGACACCCCGGGTCGGGACTTATGATGAGGTCGGCTACACCCGATGCATGGGACACAGGGGCTGGTACGCCTTGCGCGTATACAAAATCTTGCAACCTCAGACCCCAAGAGCTGAGTCGAATGTACAACTTTCCAGGGAAAAGGACAATTTGCAGGCAAGTTGCCCGAATCCCTAAAGTGAGACCAGGAAAGTACTGTAAATAGTAGTGTGTTTCCTTGTGCAGATAATGTGAATACAAGTTAGTTAGGTAGCGGGGAATGTATAAATGTAAATTGAGATTGTAAATAGTTAACCCACCATGGACACTGTATATAGGGCGGAGGACATTGACCAGAACTGTTTTTGAGCCCCGGTAGGGGTAATGCTACTCACAGGATTGTAGACTTTATTTTATGAGCACTTTTTATTTTTATTTTTAAGCACTCAACAGACATTTTACATTTCTTTTTGATACTGGACTATATACCTTAGTTTCCAACGTTTAAGAATCTGTGCCTCCCGAAAGGGAAGAAAAATGCTGATCAATGTTATTGTTATTATGCATAAAGAAAAAATTTTGTATGTGTCCGAGGTACCGGGTCGCTCGGGGCAAGATTATTGTGCCAAGGGGGAATGTGGTGCCACTCCGAGTAAACCACCACCAGAGGTACTGCACTTCTGCAGTTAGGAAGTGTAGTGCCCGTATTCTACAGGTGTCGCGATGGTACTGTTGAGCCCAAAACACAGCACACAGATATGTGGTGACAGGCCCCTGGGACAATGGGTGGCCCTGAGGGAGGACACAGGCCACAAAAGAGGGAGGGACAGTGTAAGACACGTTAGTTCAGTAGTAGGAGGTGGAGAAGTAACATCAATTGATGGGGGAGTGGTATTCGGGAGTGCAGAGGTGGTGTGGTGCCAACTCCCGTGGGCTGAAGCTTACCACCCCGCTCACCCATGGGAGGGAGAGAACAGCCCAATAGAGACAGACAAAAACCTTTGGGGTGCGTAGAAGACAGCGATAACCCGTATGCCTGAATCTGACAGGACAGAGGGGTTGGTGGAGGACACAGGGACCGGCCCCTAAACTGGAGGCCTCAGACTTCTAACGAAAGCTGTGGCCGAACACCCGACACATCTTGGGGAAGGCGGCCGAACTAGGGAGCAGTGCCCGGGAGGGATCCTAATGGCGCCCAGAACCTACAATCACCTGTGGCTACTGGTACCTGAGCTCTGTGCAGTGGAGGGCATTGAGAGCCTGGGGTGACGATCCACTCGCCTCAGATGAAAGTTACCCCTTGTAAGAGAGTAGAGACCCACCAGAGGCTGTTCATATAGAAGAAAGCCGCGGTATAAAGAAGCGCTAGGACACCAATTATTAATTGTAACACACACCTTTAATAAACTGATGTACTCTCCTCATTCGACGCGTTTCGATAGACCAGCTATCTTCCTCAAGCAGTGGAGAGTGATTAATACAAAAACCTTAAATAGGACCTTTGTCTAATAATACAGCGCCTTCCATTGTGACATCATCAAACCAAGACTACCTATCACTCTTAAGATTACTTTTGCCCAAACAAGTGTAGCATTACAAGCCTAAAAGAGTAAAAACTGCTAAAATTTAGAACATCCTTTGCGAACTGAATATAATCTAACTTATGTTCACATAGTTTCTATGCATTGATTAAAATGAATAAATTAATTAAAACAACATAATTGCAGTGATACATTCATCAATTGTATGGTTGCAAAAGGGATTCCCAATGTCTAACTATCCCTATGGAGAGTTTTAACCCTTCGGAGAATACATATTCAATTAATTACATAGTCATAGCAAGGACCTAATGATTAGCCTTCTCTGTGGTTAGATTTAACCCTTCTGGGGTATCCAACTTGTAAATCCAGTAGGATTCACGATTAATGAGACGTCCTTAAGGATCCGAAGCTGAATTATCAATTTGCTCCAAAATTATCAGTGTTAGGTCCTTAGGATCTTTATTATGAACTAATGCAAAATTGCAAGCTGCAATATCTGAGACGGCCCTCCAGCACTTGGACCTGTGGGTGCAACTTGGTCCGGAGGTGAGGTTGTCCACATCTACCCACTTCAAAAAGGTGGACATCAATAGTTATTTGGGTTTTGATAGTGGACACCTCCCCAGATGGATCAGGAACATACCATATGGCCACTACTGGAGGATTAGAAAGAATTGTTCGCTGAATACTGATTTTATCAAGGAATCCCGGATCCTGAGACAAAGATTTAAAAAGAAGGGGTATCCTAGTAAATTGCTGTCAGATGCCTTCCAGAGAAGTAATCTACTTTCTCAGGAGATGTGCATTAACAGAGAGCAGCCACAGACGCAGGAGGGCGAGGTTAGTGGTGGCGAAAGAAGTAACATGCCTACCACAACTGAACTAACCAAATGGAGTTTGGTGACGACATTCAACCAGTCACATAAAAATGTGAAAGACTTATTGGAGGGATTCTGGCTCATCTTAAAAAATGACCCAGTTTTTATGTCCTCCCGCTACTCCCCTGTCTTCCCCCTCTGCCAAGCCTTTCACTGGCTCCCCGTCTCCAAGAGATCCCAATTCAAAACACTAACCATGGCGTACAAAGCCATACACAACCTGGCCCCACCATACATCTCCGACCTGGTCTCCAGATACCTACCGTCACGCAACCTCCGCTCCTCCCAAGAACTCCTCCTCTGCTCCCCCCTCATCACCTCTTCGCACAACCGCATCCAGGACTTTTCCCGGGCATCTGCCTTACTCTGGAACTCCCTGCCCGAACACGTCAGACACTCTACTACCCTGAAAGCTTCAAGGGTCACCTGAAGACTCACCTATTCCGTCAAGCCTACAACCTGCCATGAGACCCAGGCGACCGCCCCATACCTGACATTCCCCCATCCTACTGTATCCTAACCCGCCCTCATAGACTGTGAGCCCTCGTGGACAGGGTCCCTGCCCCTCCTGTACCTGTACGTCCTAATCGCCTAGATTTAGTGTACTTGTTCTTGTCTCCCTTATCGTCATGTAAAGCGCCATGGAACCTAATGGCGCTATATAAATAAATAATAATAATGTAAGCATATTCCTGATAGACCTCAAGTGATCTTCAGGAGAAAAAAAATCCTTCGTAATATGGTTGCTCCGAGTAATTGCCTAAAGGACCATAGAAGACTGGTAGCAGAAGAAAGCACCAATCAAAATGATGAGTGCTACGCGTGCAAATCCCCTAAATGTATGTGCTGCAGAACCATCATTAATAGTGCTAAGGCATTCTCCTCAAACACCACTGGAGAATCTTTTACCATCAAACAGACACTCAATTGCCTTTCTAAATACGTGGTGTGCCTATTGGAATGTACATGCGTTCTGCAGTATGTGGGTAGGACTGTTCAGGCTATGCATAATAGAATGAATATGCATAGGTTCAATATTCAAAATAGATACCCTTTACACAGCATTTCAAAACATTTTGCATTAGTTCATAATAAAGATCCTGAGGACCTAACACTGATAATTTTGGAGCAAATTGATAATTCAGCTTCGGATCCTTTAGGACGTCTCATTAATCGTGAATCCTACCTTATTTACAAGTTGGGTACCCTCTCCCTAGAAGGGTTAAATCTAACCATAGAGAAGGCTATTCATTAGGTCCTTGCTATGACTATGTAATTAATTGAATATGTATTCTCCGAAGGGTTAAAACTCTCCATAGGGGTAGGAACTTGCTATCTACCTTATGGAGAGAAGTTTTCCTGCAACCATAAGAAGACAGTTAAGTAGGTGAGGAGATTGTAGCCACATCCCCCCTCTAGAAAAAATTAACTTCAGTAAAAAAGTGGGAGAACTCAAGCACCACCTTTAAGTAGCTCCTCAAAGTTATAATCGCTTGCCAACAAGCTTTTTAATATGACTAAGGGATTTGTGCCAGATCAGAACCCCAAACTACAGACGTTTCGGGGTAACTGCCCCTCATCAGTGTAGTGTGTGGGATATTCTGATCTGGCTGTGTGAGTGGGCTAAGACGAGGTCTGGGAACTTGCTATCTACCTTATGGAGAGGAGTTTTCCAAACATTTGTGATGCTTTTTGGAGGGGGGTTACAATAGAGTCTATGGGAAAAACACAGCCCAAAAAGGGGCAACTTAATTGCAGGCACATAAAAAAATTGCAAGCAATTGCTGCCCCAAAAAATGCAGAACCCAAAAATGCACATTTTCATTACAACACATGCACTGAAATCAGGCGACCGCGGTGAGGCAACATATCGCTGCCAAATTCCCAAAAAACACATGCCGTAATTGGGAGGTAATTTGGCGGCGATGGTTCCAGGGCGACATATCGCCGTCAATATTTCTCGCTGCAGTTGCGGTGTGTAAAGGTACCCTTAGATTTGCACAAAAATTCCTATTTTATGCAAAAACTTAGCAATTTTTTAAAAAGTCGCAAATTTTAAATCAGCTGCATAGATATAAATAAAGAAACCAGCATCAACAGCAACTGGAGAGAAAATGAGGGTTCAAATTATGCATAATTTAATGAAACATTTTGGGAAAAAAACTCTAAAAAGTGGAAAAACTAGACAAAAATAGACACAAGTGCAATAATGGATCGAGTACTTGGTATTCTACAGGTTTGTCATTATCCTTTTGTGATCTTAAGATCCCACTAACCTCATTAGCATTACCTGCACACCTTCATCTCCCTCTTTTAAATCTGCCCTCTGGAATCCACGGTCCACATGCAACAAACTTCCCTTTATCCACAACTACTTTCTCACTAACTCTCTTAACCTTTTGGCCCTCACTGAAACCTGGATCCAGGATTCAGACACTGCTTCCCCTGCTGTTATCTCCTACGGCGGTTTACACTTCTCCCATTCCCCGAGACCTGGAAACAGACGTGGTGGTGGAGTTGGCTTACTCCTGTCCCCACAATGTACTTTCCAGGTCATCCCCCCCGCTCCATCACTCTCATTCCCATCTTTTGAGGTTCACACCATTAGGCTGTTCCGTCCCCTCCCCTCAGAGTAGCGGTGGTATACTGCCCCCCAGGTTCACCCACCCACTTCCTCGACCACTTCTCCATGTGGCTGCCGCACTTCATGTCCTCAGAATTACCAACCCTCATCCTGGGAGACTTTAACATCCCCATAAGCAGCCCCAACTCCACATCTGCATCCCAGCTCCTATCTCTAACCACGTTACTTGGCCTCTCGCAGCCCTCAACCTCTGAGACACACAAGGATGGTAACACCCTTGACCTGGTCCTTACCCGACTCTGCTCTACCTCCTCCTTAGACAATTCACCTCTTCTCTCCCACCACAACATTCTCTCCTTCACACTCACAAACCCTCGCCCATCACAGCATAGTCCGACCTATCACACATTCAAAAATCTACAGGCCATCAACCCTCATACATTCACAGACTCTCTTCTCTCATCACTGTCCCCAATCTCCTCCTTCTCCTGCCCCAATCTGGCTGTGAATTACTACAATGAGACTCTCAAAAGTACCCTGGGCCAAGTAACGCCCCTCACCCTCAGAACCTCCAAACACAAAGTAAAACAGCCCTAGCTCACATCACAAACTCGATTCCTCCAGCGATGCTCTAGGAGTGCCGAACGCCTATGGAGGAAAACTCGCACACCAGAAAACTTTAACCATTATAAATTCATGCTCAAAACCTACAACTTTGCCATTCACCACCCTGATCTCCTCACTAGCCAACAACTCAAAGAAACTCTTTGACACCTTTCACTCTCTCCTCAGTCCGAAAGTGCAGGCCCCTATCACTGATCACTGTGCTGATGATCTGGCCTCTTACTTCACAGAGAAAATAGAAAACATCCGTCAGGAAATCAGCTCCCAACCTTCAAGTGTTTATACCCATTTTTCCCTACATCCCCTCTGGCTCACTCTCCATTTTTGACCCAGTCACAAAAGAAGAAGTCTCCAGGCTCCTCTTGTCCTCACGTCCCACTACATGCACCACTGACCCCATTCCCTCACACCTAATACAGACCCTCTCTCCAGTGGTCACCACTCACTTAACCACAATCTTCAATCTCTCCCTCTCTACTGGCATCTTCCCCTCCTCCGTCAAACACTATTATTACTCCACTACTAAAGAAAACGTCCCTTGACCCATCCTGCACAAATAACTACAGACCTGTCTCCAATCTCCCCTTCATCTCAAAACTCCTGGAGCGCCTGGTCTACACCCGCCTCACCCATTACCTCTCCACTCACTCTCTTTTAGATCCATTGCAGTATGGCTTCCGCCCCTTACACTCTACAGAAACTGCCCTTATCAAAGTGACCAATGACATTCTGACAGCAAAACATAATGGTGACCACTCTCTCCTTATCCTTCTTGATCTCTCTCCAGCTTTTGACACTGTTGACCACCATCTCCTACTCTCTATGCTGCACTCCATTGGCATCAAGGACACGGCTCTCTCCTGGTTCTTTTCCTATCTTTCTGACCGCTCTTTCAATGTATCATTCTCTGGCTCCACTTCCTCCCCTCTTCCCCTCACTATTGCAGTCCCTCAGGGTTCAGTCCTTGGACCTCTTCTCTTCTCTCTCTACACAGCCCCGATCGGACAAACCATCAGCAGATTTGGCTTCCAGTACCATCTCTATGCTGATGACACACAACTATACACTTCCTCCCCTGACCTTACTCCTGCTCTTATACAGAACACCAATGACTGTCTAACCGCCGTCTCCAATATCATGTCCACTCTCTGTCTGAAACTCAACCTTTACAAAACTGAACTTCTTCTGCTCCCACCCTCTGCCAACCTCCCTAAACCAGACATCTCTCTCTCAGTGTGCAGCACCACGATATCGCCCAGTCAGCAGGCTCGCTGTCTCGGTGTTATGATGGACACTGATCTCTCCTTCACCCCATATATACAATCTCTCACCTGCTTCTGTCGCTTGCACCTGAAAAATATCTCCAGACTTCGCCCTTTCCTCACCATGGAAACAACTAAAACCCTCACCGTGGCCCTGATTCATTCCTGCCTTGACTACTGTAATTCTTTATTAGCTGGCCTCCCCCGTATTAAGCTTTCCCGTATCCAGTCTATCCTCAATGCAGGAGCCAGGATCACCTATCTAGCAAACCGTTACTCAGATGTTTCTGCTCTGTGCCAGTCACTGCATTGGCTACCCGTACACTATAGAATCCAATTCAAATTGCTCGCTGTCACCCACAAAGCTATTCATGGTGCAGCACCTCCCTACCTCTCTACCCTCATCTCTGTCTACCACCCCACCCGTCCCCTTCGCTCTGAATGCGACCTCAGACTAACATCGGCATTATTAATCAATAGGAGAACAAATAGTGGAGCTATAAACGCTTAAGATATATAGTAAAAGTTATATCTTTATTCAGAGACAGGTTTACAAACACATTTAGTGTAAAAATTCTGGTACAATTCATTACAAATGCTAGCACAAAAATCCATATACATAGATGGATGCACAATTGATTTTAGTAGCACAAATGCAGGAAGATTAACAAAACATCACTATCTGACATATTTAGTCAGAGGAGGTATATAGCAAATTGAAGCAACCACAGTAATCCAGGTATAGACTGGCAGCTCAAAGATCAAGTATTGCAACATCCCAGATAAAGTGCTAGAGTGAACACATTAACAGTGCAATCACATACAATGAATAAGGTGCTAGTGCAGGATAGGGAGAATCAATCCCTCCATATCAGACTCCTTACGTACGTTTCGCTTGCTTAAATAGGCATATGCTTCATCACTCCTCATGATGAAGCATATGCCTATTTAAGCAAGCGAAACGTACGTAAGGAGTCTGATATGGAGGGATTGATTCTCCCTATCCTGCACTAGCACCTTATTCATTGTATGTGATTGCACTGTTAATGTGTTCACTCTAGCACTTTATCTGGGATGTTGCAATACTTGATCTTTGAGCTGCCAGTCTATACCTGGATTACTGTGGTTGCTTCAATTTGCTATATACCTCCTCTGACTAAATATGTCAGATAGTGATGTTTTGTTAATCTTCCTGCATTTGTGCTACTAAAATCAATTGTGCATCCATCTATGTATATGGATTTTTGTGCTAGCATTTGTAATGAATTGTACCAGAATTTTTACACTAAATGTGTTTGTAAACCTGTCTCTGGATAAAGATATAACTTTTACTATATATCTTAAGCGTTTATAGCTCCACTATTTGTTCTCCTATTGATTAATGATATTGCAAGTGTTGAGTAGCTCAGCTGATCAGGCATTATCCTGAGAGCTGCATGAATTTAACCACATGGAATATGTATACATAACATCGGCATTAATCCGAACCTCCCATTCCCGACTCCAAGACTTCTCTCGAGCTGCACCAATCCTCTGGAATGCTCTACCCCAAGAAATTAGGACCATCCACAACTTGCATAGCTTCAGATGCTCCCTAAAAACACACCTCTTCAGGGCGGCCTATCCTTCTCCCTAAGAGTAGTCATTTAGACATAAGATATTCATTGTTATAAGCCCCTGTACTTTGTGTTCCCATCCCGTCTTAGATTGTAAGCTCCTTCGAGCAGGGTCACCTTTATTTTTTGCCTTATTATTGTATTTCCTACGTTGATTCTATGTTTATTGTATGTAACTACTGTTCTGTATTACCTACCATTCTGTATCGTATATTTTTCTTATATGTACCATTGTACTGTAAAGCGCTACGGAATATGTTGGCGCTATACAAATAAAGTTTTATTATTATTAAGCTTTTTTCTCATAGTTATTGTCTTTTTTCAAAAATTTTTTATATTATCATAAATAAAGTCAATTGTTCACATT
Organism: Allobates femoralis; assembly: GCA_033576535.1. NCBI lineage: Eukaryota > Metazoa > Chordata > Amphibia > Anura > Aromobatidae > Allobates > Allobates femoralis. Next base: position 108,313,995 of record JARQOC010000004.1, read on the forward strand.
CAGAAAAATGGTAATGGCATTAGTGAAGATCTGGCCTAGATTTACATTTTTAACACCCTAAGCTATTTTCCTGTTTAACCCTAGACACCTCCTCCTCGGTGATTCTTCACGGTTTTTATTGCTCCATTGAATCCCATCTGCTTAAAATACCCACATGGAAATTGTTCATCTGTAGTGTTTAGAACGTGAAGATGAAGATATCAATGCATTCATATTAGATACAAATCGTGAAATGCAAAGCCAGCAAAATGTCATCCATGCAACATTGCCTTCCAAACGCTGAATCTATGGTGGGCCACTGCTACATGGTCAGGAGGTGTCTACAATATTACTTCACAAACATCTCAAAGGCTGGATTGTCACATATGACATGGCCACGTGGGATAATCTGGGACTACTTTGCGACAGCAATATAGTAGTGCCACAGCAAACAGGTCAATAAATTAAAGGAGTATTGCTAGGTTGTGCCATAGCGTTATGCTGGTTGTCTAATCTCGGGGACCTCCACTGACACCACGGTGGAGAAAGGGGTAAAGATCTGAATTTTTCCAAACACAAGTTCCAATTCATCCTCTGTGTTGCAAGTAGCAGCACAACTCTGCTCAAAAGGAATCTGTCATCAGCTTTTTCCCTCTAATCTGAGAACAGCATTATGTTGAAGCAGAAACCCTGATTCCATCAATGTAGAATGTCCTGGGTTGCTTACTGTAGTTCTTATAAAATCATCGTTGTATTAGCAGATTAACATCCCTAGAGGACTAATAGACTAGTAAACTGACTCCAAATTAGTCCAGCACCACCCCCATCACTGATTGGGAACTTTTTGCCTATGTACAGTATACACAGGTTGCTGCCATCAGAATCAGTGGTGTGAGTGGGTTTATACACAGTTTCTGTATAATGTAGGGGGTGGAAACAAGACTGTAATTGATCTAGAAGAGAGTGAATGAGCCAATGCGAATTATGTCACTATCATGCACCGCCCCCTGTCGCTGCATCTCCAATGTCAGCTACCAGCTACTGTGTCGGCAGCATGTATCGCGTGTAGGGGCCCAATGGGTCTCAGCATCATGCTACATTTCAGCTAGATCTCTCGGAGGACGCACATCCAGCTGAAACAGGGGTTGGTGTGGCCCTGTACCCGCGGGCTCAGTCACGGATGCAACCACAGTTGTTATGCCCCTGGTCCACCCACTCTGCACCAAAATCTAGTTAGCAGAACACATCAAATGGGGATTAAAGAAGAAACATAAAGCAGATTTCTTCACCAAGGATATCTTTAATCAGTGTTACAGCGCCATTAGAGCCATGTCTTTACTTTACATTACAATTTCCCTAATCAAAACTGCAGTACCCAGTAAGGTAAATGATACATCGCTGTGCCCTTACGTCAAGCTGGAGTAGCAAACACTTGGTGACAGATTTCCTTTTAGATTAAGTTTTTTGGTCTGTTTTTGTTCTTCAGTTTTTGCAGCCAAAACCTGGAGTGGAACAATCAGAGGTAAAATATAATAGAAACACGTCACCACTTCTATATTTATCACCCACTCCTGGTTATGGCTACAAAAACTGATGAGCAAAAACTGATGAGCAAAAACTGAACGTGTGAATGCGGCGGGTTGCAGCTTCCTGCACAGCAGCGCCTGCACTCACCAACGAGTAAAACTAGTGGAAACTATGGCAGAGTCTATCACATCTTCTGAAGAGAAAACCACTTTAAATAGTTCAATTTTCCCTCAGCTGCAACTAAGCTGTCACGTGGTACATTCCATGATTTGCCATAAATGCCATTTAGGAAATAACGGAGTAATAACCCACTCTCTTTGTCAATGACAAGGTGACATGTCGCTAAGGTCTGGATATAGATGAAAGGAGGCAATCAGACATTTCTCTTCCAGATGTAATTGCAGTGTGTTTGTGGGATAGCAGGCTATGGTTGTCAGAGACCAAGAGACCACTGGCAGAATTAATCAGAGAGCTACAGAACAGGTTCTACAGCAAGAGTCTAATTTACCAAATCTTCTGCAAAAATATGTCATTTTACAACTCAACAACATTGTCGATATTTGTATGAAGCAAGAGGTACTATTGGCAAATAATGGTCTGGGAAAAGGAAGAATAATCTTTTTTGAACTAGGTAGCATTCAGCTGCCTCCTATTCGTCCCACCAAATAAACCCAACATGTACAGCCCCATTCTTCTCAGATGGATTACTTGCTAAGCTCCTTTCTGTAACACATTTGGGCCCCTGCAAGTGGCCCTTTCCAATGAATTATAATGGGAAAGTAGGTGTCATAGGTATGTCATGTGCTGATATGACCCCTAGGGGATCTGAGATCAAAAGGTCACAACACATAATTAATTGCAAAGCCTCATTGCTGCCCACTTGATTATTATCATGTAATGGAGTGATTTTACTTTCTTTTAGTTGTGAAAGGGTTAAGGAGTCTTTCCTTTTTGGCTGAGAACTTGTACCTTTTATCTCAGCTGTAGAACGTTCGGGCCATGCCCTTCCATTTTATATGTGTATGCATGCACCCTTGGCCTCTCTCCAGTGTCTGTTATATGATGACTAGTGATGAGTGAGTGTAATTGTCACTATTCGCATGAATAGTACGGTATTCGCATTATTCGTTATTCTGCGAGTTTTTGTGTACTCACCCCGCAATATTCATGTCTCCCACCCAGCAGTTTTAGCGCCTCTCTACAGTCAATAATCATGCTGGGCTTCTTAACCAATCACAGTAATGCCGCAGACATCTTGGTTATGGCATTACTGTGATAGGCTGGCCACCCACCGTCATAGATGACTGATAGGATCTATTTAAGCCATGCCACCGTCATTTTGCCCGCATTACATCCAGAGTCTATATTCTACAAGCATAGGGACAGATTGCTTAGCTGCTAGGGAGAGTGTTAGGCCTCTTCAAGACACAAAAGCCCTTGTCGGGGCTGCCTCTAGTGTACCTCAGTGTAGATTAGGAAGGGAGAGATATTGGAGCAGAGAAAGTTGAAAGGATCTGTTCAGCACCTGCATAATACCACCAAAACAATAGCTCTTTTGAGAGCTGAAGTGACACAGTATAGCGTTAGACTACAGGGAGGGCGAGTTACTCCAGCAGGGTCAGTGTCCAGCAGGGTCAATGTAAAGCAGCAGTACTCCAAAACTTCCTTCTGCCTGCTACTAACCTCACAGCAGTCCATTTAACCCACAGGTGCATCTGCCAACATTCTAAAAAGGCGGTTTGCTCAAAGCAAAGCAGGAGTACTCTAGAACTTCCTACTGCCTGCTAATAACCTTGCACCAGGCCATTTAACCCACAGGTGCTTCTGTCCACATTCTAAAAAGACGGTTTGCACAAAGCAAAGCAGGAGTACTCTAAAACTTCCTACTGCCCGCTAATAACCTTGCACCAAGCCATTTAACCCACAGGTGCTTCTGTCCACATTCTAAAAAGGCGGTTTGCACAAAGCAAAACAGCGGTACTCCAAATATTTATTACTGCTGCTACCAAGCACACACCAGGCCATGTTACCCTCTGTTTTGGGGGTGACAGGCTGGCTTCTGCTGTCCACAATACTCCTCTTAAAAAAGCAGTTGTTGCCCTTCACAAAGCTGTATCGTCCAAACATTTGCTACTGCCTGCTACCAAGCACGCACCAGGCCATGATACCTGCTGTTTTTGGGTTTACATTTAGGTAGAATTGTGCCACCAAAAGTTCACAAACCAATACAGTCCTATAGTGCTTGTAAAATTCTAAGCAGTACTTATACCATGTAATGCTGTTTGGCAGAAACCACGCACTATTCAATGTTATCCCTGTCAGTTTTGGGGGTCATATTTTTCTTGAAACCACAAGTATATATGATATCTGTCCACTGTCCAATGCTGAATCAGGGCCTGCTTTCTAGACAACATATTGGGAAGCAGGTAATACAGGGGAAGTGCCTGTGGTTTCACAGTCATACATAGTTTTGTATGTACACCTTCCATCAAATGAGTGGGGTGCTGCGTACACTACCGTTCAAATGTTTGGGGTCACCCAGACAACTTTGTGCTTTAGATGAAAACTCTTACTTTTTTTTATCAAATGAGTTGCAAAATGAATAGAACATACAGTCCAGACATTGACAAGGTTAGAAATAATGATTTTTATTTGAAATAATAATTTTCTCCTTCAAACTTTGCTTTCGTCAAAGAACGCTCTCTTTGCAGCAATTACAGCATTGCAGACTTTTGGTATTCTAGCTGTTAATTTGCTGAGGTAATCTTGAGATATTTCACCCCATGCTTCCTGAAGCCCCTGCTACAATTTGGATTGACTTGACGGGCACTTTTGGCATACCATACGGTCAAGCTGCTCCCACAACAGCTCAAGGGGGTTGAGATCTGGTGATTTCGCTGTCCACGGGGTATGGCATGGCGTTGCAAAATGGAGTGATAGCCTTCCTTATTCAAAATCCCTTCTACCTTGTAAAAATCTCCCACTTTACCAGCACCAAAGTAACCCCAGACCATCACACTACCTCCACCATGCTTGACAGATGGCGTCAGGCACTCTTCCAGCATCTTTTCAGTTGTTCTGCGTCTCACAAATGTTCTTCTGTGTGATCCAAACACCTCAAACTTTGATTCGTCTATCCATAAAACTTTTTTCCAATCTGTTCAACTTTTGTTTTCTTTTGCCCATATTAATCTTTTCCTTTTATTAGCCAGTCTCAGATATGGCTTTTTCTTTTCCTCTCTGCCCTAAAGGCCAGCATACCAGAATGGCCTCTTCACTGTAGATGTTGACACTGGCATTTTGCAGGTACTATTTAATGAAGCTGCCAGATGAGGAGCTGTGAGGCGTCGATTTCTCAAACTACAGACTCTAATGTACTTGTCTTGTTGCTCAGTTGTGCAGCGGGGTCTCCCACTTCCCTTTCTACTCTGGTTAGAGCCTGTTTGTGCTCTCATCTGAAGAGAGTAGTACACACCATTGTAGGAAATTTTCATTTTTTTGGCAATTACTCGCATGAAATAGCCTTCATTTCTAAGAACAAGAATACACTGTCAAGTTTCAGATGAAAGTTCTCTTTTTCTGGCTATTTTGAGAGTTTCATAGAACAATCAAATGTAATGCTCCAGATTCTCCACTAACTCAAAGGAAGGTCAATTTTATAGCTTCTCTAATCAGCCAAACCATTTTCAGCTGTGCTAACATACTTGTACAAGGGTTTTCTAGGGTTTTGTAAACATCCATTAGCCTTCTTACACAGTTAGCAAAAACAATGTTCCATTAAAACACTGGAGTGGTGGTTGTTGGAAATGGGTTTGTATACACCTAAGTGGATATGGCATTAAAAACCAGATGTTTGAAGCTAGAATAGTCATTTACCACATTAACAATGTATAGAGTGTATTTCTGGTTCATTTAATGTTAGCTTCATTGAAAAAAAATGTGCTTTTCTTTAAAAAATAAGGACATTTCTAAATGACCCCACACTTTTGAATGGTAGTGTATGTCAGCAGTATTTTCTGAATGCTTACAGAGGTATTTTGTTTAATTACACTTTTTATTGTGGGTGAATTGATGCCACTTTGGTGCAATCTGGGCATGCTTTTTTCAAATGGGGAGACATGTCTTGTGGTGTGTTGTGTGTTTTGTGATTTTATCTAGGCTCTCTGAGCACCATGCCTACACCTGTTACTCATCTCCGTATTCCTGATTAACGTTGAAGCTCTGCTTTGGCAATACCACTATTGTGACAACATTGATTTGAATGTGGTTCAGTATTTCAGTGACCTCTTTGCCGGCATGGTGGGCAAACATATGCTCGTTCAGCAAAACAAACACAAACTTTACAAGGTTTGGTCATCTGCAGTTTACATCATTTTTAAAAGTTAACTGTTTTGTTGAAATTAAGTTATTTTGCTGTCATTTGGAGGGATTTGATTACAAACTAAGTATAAATCTAGTCATTCTTGAATTTAATCAGAGTAAGTCTGCCTGCATTATCCGTGGAGAGTCATGTGAGCCTATCAGTGATTATTAACTGCCTCACCGTAACAGAAAACACACTCTGGGCAGGCCAGCACCTCTAAGGCATATAAAGAGAGGTCAGGCCAATTGTTCAGCTTGGAAGTACAATAATTAAAGGGAAGTGAATCATCATGAATGACGCAGGTATGGTCAATTAAGTATCCCTTTAGCATCTTGTTCAACTTCTACCTCATTGCCATTTTACAGGCACAGATAGCCCTTGCTGATGTGCTGGTTTATTGAAAATGGCTCAGTTTGTGCACATTCCCCCCCCCCCCCCCACCTCTTTTGTAGCAGGGGTGAGTGTTTCTTTCCATTAATCCTTGGTGTTGAAAAGAGCCGGTACCTCTGCCGCCAGCGTTGTCAGATGGTGATGTTTTCAGCAAGTGATGTACAATGACACCTCTTGAAGGATTCCATTCTGCAACCCTTTTGTGACTCCAAAAGGAAAGAATACATTTTCTCCTTGCAGCGTCGGTCAAAAAGGGGGCTAAACACTATAGTTTGTTAGCGAAAATGTCTGTCATGCGAGGGTCTTAAAACAGACACTTCAAACAGGCAAAGCTTCTGTGTCACCAAGCTGAGGAACAATACTTATCCTTTCCTCATGCTGCCTCGCCTCCATCTCCTCCTCTCCAGCCCATTCAAGCTGAGGTACGGAGTCCCCTATGTGGCAATGGGAGTCCACTTGGTAGTCCAGAAAAACAAGTCCACTCTCTTCTCATGCTCCTGATCTTCCTCATCATCTCTCAGTGTTGCCTCAGAATATTGGCTGAGCTGGGTAGTATCACCCATTGGGAAATCTTGAGCCATAGCCACATGTTGGTCACTCAAAGCTTACTCTTTGAGATTATGCAGTGATTGTTTCAACAGACAGAGCAGAGTCTCAACGTAATAGGCATGTTAAAGCTGGTATTCAGCTACAGCCCTGTGCTGCTCACTAATCCTTGACAACATATGATATATTCTGTTCAACCACGTGTGCAGGCTGCAAAAGAGCTGTTAATCTGTCAAATAAAAGCACTGCAAGACCAGCAAAAGTGGTAGAGGAATGGCATAAATGGGCAATAATATGGCACACCTTCTACTTTATGTACTGCAAGTCAGGGTATGTTTTTTTATCATTTCTGAGCAACTAGGTTCAATTTGTGAGCCATGCATGGCACATGTAGCATCTTACTGACTTTTAAAGCTGATACCAGCTGACTGCCATTATTGCATACACTAGCAAGCCCATAGATGAGGGCCCTCCCAAAAGTGTAGAGGAGGGCCCTCCCAAATGTATAAAGGAGGGTCCTCCAAAATGTATAGAGGGCCCTCCGAAATAAATAGAGGAGAGCCCTCCCAAAAATATGCTACAGGGCTACCTCTGGGTCTCACCAAACTCAGGTTTGCAGGCCCTCTGAACAATTGATTTGAGGGCTGCAGAATGACACGGAGGATGAGGAGGAAAAGGATGAGGAGAGCAGGCAGAAACAAGCATATGAGTAGATGGAAACCATAATGAAGTTGGCCCAACTATTCTTGGCGTTTGTGTGATGTCCCAGGCTGTCACTCTGCCTTACCCTCCACCAGGTTCCCCCAGTGTGCCGTCAGAGGAATTTATCGTCCCTGACTGTCCACAACAACATCTTCACATGTCTGTTGTTACGTGGACAATCTTGGTTCCAGCGTTGCTGACAGGAGGAGGGCCCTTCCCAAAGAACAGAAAAGGGCCCTCACAAATGTATAAAGGAGGCCCTGATTTGGGCCACAGTGGGGGTGCTCTTGGGCACTGTTGACCCAGTTCTCAATCTGGTCAAACCAGTACACCTTGGCACCTGTGTTGGTGTTACGTATCAATCTTCCTCTGTGTTGCTGGGCTGGCTATGTGTGCCATTGGCCCAGGTCGGATGAGTGGACTCCTCATCAACCAACTCATCTTCAATGTTATCCTCCTTTACAATTGACATGGTAGGCTGACCTAATGGTAACTGTCTCTCATCATCATCGTCCTAAACATCTGGAGACAGTAAATCAGGTTCCTCAAAGTGACTTTCTTCTGACAGTGGGTTCTCAAATACTTATGCATCAACCCTTGACACCTCCCAAATGTATAGAGGGCCCTCCCAAACGAATAAAGGAGGGCCCTCCCTAATGTATAGAGGGCCCTCCCAAATGAATAGAGGGGCCCTTCCCAAAGTATAGAGGAGGGACTGCCCAAATGTTTAAGTACGAGTGGTCCCTCCCAAATGTATGTTAGAGGGCTATCTCTTGGCCCTCAGCAATCTCAGGTTTCCTGCCTACAGCAGGCCCTCTGAACATTTGAATTCAGGGCCGCAAATGTCATGGAGGTGGAGGAGAAGGGTTTTGCCCAACGCTAAAATGGGCACATTGTAAACTGCTATGGAATATGTATTTCTCTATCCGAGTCTCAATGGGGGAGGGACGGCCCAAATGTCAAAGTAAGAGCAGTCCCTCCAAAAGTATGTTGCAGGACCACCTGAGTCCTCTGAGGTGAAAGATCAACATAACTACTGGTACGTTGTAGCTGGCCTTGTAAAGAGCTGGGGAATAGCTAACTAAATATGATGTATTACAGAGGGAACCTACAAAACGTATAAGTCAGGGCCCTTCCAAATGTAAAAGGCGAAAAAACGCTACAACAGAACGTGTGAACAAACGTTAAAAGCGATATTTTTTTGTTTCTCTGATTTATTTATCCTTGTATACAAGTAATTATGCAGGAAAACTGTTTCTGAACCTTTTTGACCTGTTAAATGCAATTTAGGTTAGATGTGGAAGTTGTTCTTGTGTATCTGTAACAGTGGCGTAATCCTGTAACAAAGCTATTCCCACAAATCATATGTGAGTCAGAAATGCATGTAGACATGTTCTCCAGGCTCTTCCCATTCTGTTTCATCACTTTTTCCATCCATTTCAGCCTTTTCCTCAGGCCCCCAGACCCCTTTATAGGGTCCAGCAGAAAATTACTCCTATTTCCCATTGACTTACATTGTACTCGCTATTCGGAACGAATACGCAATTATTACAAAGTACTCATAACGAGTATTAGGATTACAAATATTACGGTACTCGTTCATCACTCACTAATGATGACCACTTTGAAGGAACCTGTCTCTGGAGAAGCTTTGGAGTTCCTGCTGAAGCATCTGAAGATTGTTGTGTGTGTGTTTTCCTATTTGTCTTACCTACCCCATGTTGTTTTATTGTAGTAGTGAGATTAGTACTTTGCTGGCCTTTACATTAGTCAGGGTGAGTCCAGGGCCAACAAAGGCCTAGGCACGTGATGACAATGGGGGAAGGACCCATATAGGGACATTAGGGGAGTACATGATTCAGCATTAGGTGAGTGTTAGGAAGTGACGCTCGCCCCCTTTCCATAACACCAGGGCCTTCAGTTATCATGTTCCCTGGTATTCCCATCTGTGTTGCACTGAATCCTGAGTGCTTTATCACTCAGGTGTGACAGTAGCCTGAATCATTCCCTGTGTTCCATTCTACTGTTATGTGTAGGCTCTAAAACATGGCACATAATCCTACATCTATAGCTCATTCTGTGGATATTATGACCTGTATGCATGTCCCGGGGCAGTCAAAATCAATACTATCTTTGAGAATGACACCATCTCCAATTATTACAGCTATCTGTGACAATAATCATAAAAGTGGCTATAAAGATAATGACTACCATTGACAATTTCCAGGGTTTGATGGTTATTAATGATTATTGTCGTGCCTATAACACTAAAACAATCTACTCCAACCCAATGGAAATCTACATGGCGGAAGCGCTGATCATACTTGTACTAAATGGTGCTAATATAATACTTCACTATTGTCCAAGGGAATGACACATACTGAGATACAGAAACAGTATTTTCCTTTTTATGAGCAAGTTTTCAGACGGTATATGGCTGTATGTCCTACACAGCTGATGAACATCCCAAAAGGACATTTCTGTTTGATGTATCATGGGGGAAATTTGTTCCGAATTAGCTAAAATATTCCTGGGTTATTCGTCTCTATAATCGCTGTGATAAACTATTGTTTTCTGCAGAATTTCTTGACTGGCCACTTTTGAAAGAATCATAACCCCAGCTCTTCTCATTAGCTGCAGATGCTCCACATCTATTTATTTAATGGTCTATGCTTTTCTCTAGTCCTAACTCTAATATATAATTGCAATTTCTAAATTACACTAATAGCAAATTCAGCTAAAACCATTCAATTATTTCATCATCATGATAAAAATAAAATACTGGAACTCTGCAGAATGTAGAATAAATATTGGCAAAAAAGTAAACTGGAATTTTTAAATACGGCTTCAGTATTTCTGAGAACGCTTTACGTAGCATCATTAGACAGCAAATATGTTACCTGTCCTTACAGATACTGCTTTACTGAAAAATGCTTTTAGGTACTAAAGCAAACATCCATTATCCCCATTTCTGATTAGTCTGACTATTAGTCTGAATAGAAGATATTTGGAATAACATGTTTCAGTGATATATGTGGTGGGTTTCAAAGCATGTGTAGTATGTATCTCATATAGTCATTTTTTATCCAGCAACATTGGTGTACATGCAGCAGGGCAAGCGTGCAGGTTTCTTAAAGCGAACCTGTCACCCCCTCCAGGCATCTAAAGATAACATAGCCACCTTCTGCAGCACTAAGGCTGCAGTCTGACAAGGTGTCTATAGCATTTATGCTCCCTTGATTCACTGAAATAAAGACTTATATAAAATCTGTTTCAAACCTGATCCAAGACCGGGAGGCGGGTTTTCAAGTGTCTGTCTCCCTCCTCTGTGGTGTCAGTCATCCCTCTCTGCTCTCTGTGTGCCGCCTCCAGGGCCATCTCCCTGCATTACAGAGCTTTGTCAGCTCTGCTACAACATAGAGCTGCTGTTATAAGAGACCCCACAGTAGTAAATCTAGCAGGAGGATACTGCCTGCTACGTAGCAGCCCTTGAGCTGAGCAGGTTTCACTTTCAGTTTCTTGTACCCAGCAGCATTGCTCCTCAGCCCCTGATCTAAAGCACAAACTCAACTCTGCTGCACTGCTGACAGCTTAGCTCAAGGCTGCTATTTAGCAGGCAGTGCTTTCTCTGCTCAGGGTCCTCCTGCAAGATTTACTATTGTGGGGTCTCCTATACCAGCAGCTCTATGTGGTAGCAGAGCTGACAAAGCTCAGCTCTGAGTGCAGGGAGGTGGCCCTGGAGGAGGTGCACAGAGAGCAGAGAGGGATGACTGACACCACAGAGGAGGGAGACAGACACTTGAAAACCCACCTCCCGGTCTTGGAACTGGTTTGAAACAGATTTTATATAAGTCTTTATTTCAGTGAATCAAGGGAGCATAAATGCTATAGACACCTTGTCAGAATGCAGCCTTAGTGCTGCAGAAGGTGGCTATGTTATCTTTAGATGCCTGGAGGGGGTGACAGGTTCGCTTTAAGGAAAGGCCGGGATTCCACTCCACAGCAGCCAGGATTAGGCCACCGAGACTGCTCACCATATGGTGGCTAGAGTGGCGTAGGACGTGGATGTGGGGTGGCAGACATGGCAGAGGTAACAGTAGATGTCCTGGTCGAAGGTTTGGCCATCCTCTCTACGACACGCCACGTACACCCTTTGTGGAGGTTCATTATCTCCATCCCATTCTTCTAGCGTTTCCTGACTCCAGGACAGCTCCCAGTGTAGTGTCTCAAAGAAGTAGGTCACCACAGCGTAAAACCATTAGTACTTTACTAGGAACAATACTGAGAACAACATCTACATGATTTAACATAGGATATGTGCTGGTGCAGTCATTTATTGTTTTATGGCCTTTCTGTGCCTACCATCTTTACAATGACCTGTCCCGTCACTACACTGCAAACTGACTTCCAAACTCCTTGAAGAGAGAACAGGCACGCTCTACCCCGACAGTCCCTCTGCATGAGTCAATTTGACTCGCTATGGAGTTAGTCAAATGACACATAAAGTTTCACAGTGTAAGTGGCTCCAACCCTGTGTGCACTCTCTGGCTCACCGTCCTTCTGAGGGTAGATGCACCACCTCCCTCCGTTCTGTTCTCCATACAAGCCAGGTATCAGGTAGTCGATAATTCCCTTACTGTTCCTCTTCAGCCTACGCTGTGCCCAGGTCATGGTCCCCTTTGGCTTAACATGTTGTCCACTTGTCTTTCTACCACCACCATAAATGGTCTATGATCTTTTTCTCTTTACGTATGCCCTACACCAACCTTAACTCCAACACAGGAGCTAGACCCCACCTTTAACCAGTGAAACCCCACCATTATATACCCCCCTCTAGTGTGCTAGCGAACCTTTAACTATTCTAGTTCCAATCACTAAACGCTAGGCTCCATTACACTGCAGGGTGACCCGTAGAGGTTACCAGCATTACAAAAACCATTTTATATCAAAGACAAAGTATGATTGTCATATATTAATCACATAAAGACAGTGGGGATCTTCAAGGTAAAAGCAGTAGTCTCTTCATCGCATCAACCACCTCTTTACATACATCATAAAGATGGGAGCCCATAGCAAAGATCAATACAGTGCTCCCCCAAATGTTACTTGTTGCCCTAATGTAACTACAACTGATGAATGACTCGGTGGGCAGTGCCGATTACCATCACTTTCAGCACAGTGATACTTTATGGTGTATCTAAGAAATATGACACAGGGTGTACCCATGACCAATTTACTTCTACCTCATGTCATCTGCACCTCAAATAACATCTCCAGAATTCACCCTTTTTTTCCATTGGAAGCTTCAAAACGGTGTTGGTTAATTCACATATTAATTACTGTAAATTGCTAATAATTGGTCTTCCGCTTGTAAGGGGGTGTGGAAGTGTGTTGCTCTCCCCCCTTACTATGAAGAGTACTCTGCACCCATGGGAGTTGTTAGAGAAGTCAAACTGTATAGCATGTTAATATAACCGTGTATTGGCGACCTTTTAAGGGCCAGGGTGAAGACTGCTCCCCGTTAGTCAAGAATTAATAATGAGAGTTACTGATGCTCTTGATGGATGGGGTTTAGTCTATAAAAAGGAGCTGACACGGTAATTTGACAGTGGAGTCCCCCAGTAGGAGAGAAAGGAGTCACAGGAACTATGGACAATGTTCTAATTAGACCTTCGCCACTGTTTCTTGCAATTGAAGTACATAACATTGGACTTGAAGGAGTGGATTGATACTGTCCTGGCAGCTGGGTGTCCTAAAAAGCAACCCCTATCAGTTATGCAAGCAGGCCCCACAGGGTTACGAAGTTGGAGCCAGAGAGGATGCAAGGAGCGCGCAGCCAGAAGCCCAAATGACAGACGTGGCGGGCATAATCCTGGAGGTACTGAAATGTGAGGAGCAGTCTGCATCAAAGAGAAAAACTGTAAATATTCCCATAACTGTAACATTTGAAGATTGCGCCCGTGTTTCACGAGACCATTTGAGTAAAGAACTCTTATATGATATGATTGACTCTTTGTGTACTTTGACCCTTAGAGAGGGCAACAACAAACTGAACTGTTCAATCAAGGGGCCAGCCGGGTCACGCTAGACTACCCAGCCCCCAGACTGTAGACCACTCCACACGCTCACTGAACTTTGCAACAGCAAGGGTCATATTTCGGTAACATAGATGCCTCTAAATTGTGCCAGTCATTGCCCTGGATTCCCACCTGTAAAAAAATACAGTCAATACGTATCACACTCACCCACAAAGCTCTCCATAGTTCTGCACCACTTTCTACTACATTCCTTGTCTCCATCTACCTTCCATCTTCCCTACCCATGATCTTTGTTCTGCAAATGAGCTAAGACTAACATTCTCTGTAACATGAACCTCGCACTCCCATCTCCAAGACTTTTCTCATGCTGCATCAGTTGACTGGAAAGCACTATCCCAGAAAATCTTGTAAATACCCAGTCTCCACAGTTTTAAATATGCCTAAAGATAGCTTTCAGTGGGACAAACAATATAATAAGCTTGCAGTTATTAATCTTTTTTTTCAATTTTCTAATACGATACCAAAACCTTTTTCTTTTAACTGTGTCTACAATCACTTCTTTTTAGGCAAGCTATCACATCACCTTAGTAATCTAAATCCTCTTTGTTATCCCTTCCTATGGTATTTCTCAGAATATGATCTATTTCATCAGTTTTCAACACCCTCCATGCATTCAGTAGAACGTTATTTCTGGAAATATGCAGATATGGGCTACAGGCCAAATCATGCGGTTTTACATGAATCCCGTTATTTATTATAAAGATACGTTGCAAGTAATTTGTGTAATCAAAGTCTCAACGTTTATGTGACATATTAACAATTGGTGTATTTCAAACACTAAATAATAGTTTTATCAACCTAGCAATGATAACGTCAGAGGAAACGGAGACTACGAACGCTTTTATCTTGCTAATGGTCAGATCAGTATTTCTCACATATTCAACTTATGACTCACAAGTTGAACATGATATGTGATTTATAAAGCATTGTAAAAATTACAGTAACATGCTCCAAGGTCTCCGATCACACCCTTTCAGAGGTTCTCCAAAAATATCGGGGCTGATATCTGTTTTTGTTTTTTCGTTTTTCCTTCCCCTTCTTCCAAGAGCCATAACCTTTTTCATTTTTCAGTCCACATAGACATATATAGCTTGTTATTTGTGGGACAAGTTGTACTTTTCAATGTCACCATTCTTTTTCCATTTAGTGTACTTTTCATTTCTCTTTACGTGTTTAATGGTTGTTCATTTATTTTGATAGATTGGATTTCTCTGGATGTGGCGATACCACATATTTGTATTTTTTTTTAATATCATTATTTTTAAGAGGGGGAATGGGTAGTGATTTGAACTTTTAATTCTTTTCATATTTTGAAAAGATTTTTTGTACTTTTGATTGCATTTATTAGTTCTCTTAGAGGACTTGAACCTGTACTCGTCTGATCGCTTGTGCTATATACAGCAATAACATAGGACTGCTGTATATGGTAAGAATTGTGGTCTCAAAGCCTGAGTTTCAATGAAGCCCCATGAAGACAGGCACAAAGGTCTTCAATAGACCCTCGGCTGTCATTTCAACCCATCGGCGCCCCGCAATCACATTGTGTGGCAATCGATGGGTGCATAGAATGATGAGCCTCCATGGTGGCATGATGTTGATGCCACTGTCAGAGATAAAGATCAACCTATAGTTGTTAGAGGCAGAACCTGTCACAACCATTGTTGACAGGTATTGGGCGGATCACCCCCTGAGCTCGCTCCTTACAGCCCTCTCAATTTGCACTGTGCATGTACGGCTAATGTTGTTAAGGAGTTAAGACTGCAGTTTCACATACCAGCTATAACGAGAGGTCACTGGTGTAGGATGCAGCAAATCCATTAGGAGGCATATTACTCTAAATTCTGTGTCACTGCTCCTGTAATTCCTGCCTCAACCACTAGGCATTGCCTTATTCCATCTATGGGTGGTGCTAGTGATGCGTCTTCATCTGAACTGCTCCTGTAATTCTTGCCTCAGTCATTAGGCATCGCCATGTTCGCCCTATACATGTCACTGATGATATCTGGCCTCTACCAGAGATTCCTTCTGTGGTTTCTGCCCCTGTCACCAGGCATCACTGTGTTTACACTGCAGGTGATGCTGGTGTTGGGGTAGGTGTCCTTGTGGTGGATTCTCTAGAGTGCAGGCTTTGATCATCCTCTGGCGCTAGTGTGGCTGGGACCTGTTTTGTTTCATCGTCTAATAGTGTTAGTATATGGGTGGTCCAGATGGGGTCATTGCTTCCTGAGCTCCTGCCTATGTGGAGGTAGCATTCTCTTTATATACCCTAGGAACTATCTCACATCTTGCAAGTTATATTCTTGGTTTCCCATTCTAATTAGTGCTAGTTTTTCTATGACGTTGATTAGACCTTTGCCTTGTTCTTTGACTCTGTTTTCTCTTGACGATTGTGTATCTTGGTATCCTCTCGGTTTCTTGACTTCCTGACTTGCTACTTTCCAGTTTTCCACCCTAGCCTTTTCCTCAGGTTTCACTGTTTGACTAATCTCCCTGCCCTGGCCTGCTGCTCATTTATAGGCAATAACCTACTGGGCTTTGTTGTAAGTCCAGATCCCTGTACAGGGATAAATGGTCCCGGAGTTTCTTGGGTTCTGCCTTACCAGCAGCTCTGCCAGTTGCATAGTCTTCTCAGTGGTGTGCATCACCATTGTACCTTGCTAGAACTGATACTCCAATTAGAGATCGGAGTAGAATTTTTGGTGTACAAATGCCAGCACTTTTGCAGAATTTGACGGGTGGTGGGCAGGCATAGCCTGGGCTCCTCACCAGCTGCACCCATTTTGTGGAGCGGATTCAAACTCACATGGAAACACCAAAACTCGCAACATTGTTTTTTTATGAATGTCATTTTTCAAAGCATCTTATGCCAGTTTTGTGAATGGACCTCAAAATGATGAAGTATTTAAAAAAACAAATAAAAATAATGAGGAACTCCCTTTGAAGATCTGTAAATGACATTACAGAGAAGAAAATGTGACTTCTCAGCCCTTATGTGCCACCGACCACATTAAAGATGTCTGAATGAAAGTGTATCAGAAACAATAAGATTCAATGCAGACATCTTCTGCTTCCTTCTATATATCAGAACAGTCTGACGTATGTTATCTGCTAAAATTAGCTGAAATTCGCTCAGAAAATCCTTCATTTAAAACCCAATCAAGACGCCGCATTAAGGTCAATAAATATTACCAGGCGAACAGAGGCGAAACAAATATGACAACTGAAATGGCTAATAATCTGCAGTAAAATGTAAATGATCCATGAAAATTAATCAAGTGTGAAAATCAATGGGGTACAGAAATGAGAAAGCGCCGTATTGATGTGTCGGTGCGCACAATGACAGGAGCGTGTCAAAGGATACAAGAGAAGATTTACTAAAAGATGGGATTAATTGATCGGTGAATTGTGGGAAACTAATTAGAGCATTTGCTGAGAGTAAATTGTTTTAAACGTCTTGTCCTGAGTAAAAATCCATTTGCACCTGGTAAAATATTGGGTGTATGAATGATGTGTTTATTTAAAGAGCGCCACATGGCACATGCCCGCATCACCAGCAGACAAGGTAAATACACATTAGCTAAATAAATATAAAAAGTTACAGTAAGTGCTAAGCAATCAAAAACTAACCCAAAAAGCCCTAAAGTAATCGAGGCTAATGGACCCTTTATTGGCATCCTCTTATGTCTGCACACATTCTAGGATCGCTAACCAGACAGGCTTACAATCGAATGGAGACACTGAAATAAATGGGGGTCTCTGCTACTGAGAACTCATTTTTGTCAGAAGGGTCCCCGAAATATAAAGCACGTTCTCCAGCTGCTGATAAACGCAATGATCCTCTATAACCTAACCAGTGTTCAGCTCCCCTCCTTCACAGCTATTATGGTGGGTTTACACGTCATGATATCATTCCGATATCGTATACAACAGCGTGGGAGCGCACATTTTGTGGCCGGTTTTGAACGAATCACATCGGCGGTTTACATGTTGCGATATCGGGATACAACGTCCCTACGATGTCTACGCCCCCCGACGCAGAAACGACCATTTAACATTGAGTTAATGGAGGACGTTGTACTGCACATCGTAGTTGGGCTGTCACACAGGACAATCCGGCTTCAACTGGCATCCGATATCGGGCGGTTGAATAGCACGCTCATTCGACCCCCGATATCGGTTTGCCATCATTCTGCATCGTATTGGATGTTCACACCGTACAACGCACGAGCGATATCGGGGCCATAGCACGAACCACGTGACTTTTGGTCCGAGTTGGACGCCGATATCGCAACGTGTGAACCCACAATTGCATTGGGCCGAGTGTAAAGACGGGACTCCATGTAATGCCTAATTGGTCACGGTCATTTCAGCAAAATTTGGATGAATCAATAGAACAAGCAAATATAATGCTGGCTTTAGAAGCGCCAACCGCAGCTGTTAAACGGCTGTCAATCAGGTATATGCAAACCCATCATCCGTCATTTAATGGCCTATTAAGAAAGGCCGACCTCACTTCTATGTGCGCACCATGATTGTCATAATGATCATTACGAGAGCATAAGATATCATGTTATCGGCATCACATCACCTGTTTACAGGTGTCAAGAACAATGATTTTTAGCTTTTTTCACATCTGACAAATGAGCCTCATGCTTGTTGGGCTTTTCCTGGCATGTTTAGAGGGGTTGATAGTCAGGAATGAGCAATTAATATCGCTCATTATTAAACTGTCTTGTCTAAATGGGCCTTAAAGGGGTTGTCTTGGCTTTTTCTAAGGTATGGGTGTATATCTAGGCTGCAGAATGCTAACAGTTTGTAATGTACACCCTGTTAGCATTTTGCATGGTTACCTAGATCTCAGTATAGCGCATCACTGCACAGAGCAGTCATCTCCTTCCCAGAGGGGCGGCTTCGGCACAGTGATGCAGGGAGAAGGAGATGCACACCGCAGTGCAAAGCAGTTCAATCAGAGTTTACATAAGTGAATGGAGGTAGTCCTGCTTTACACTGGGAGGGCATTTTGGAGACTGGGTGTAACGTCCAGTGGTGGCGTTACAACCAGGCTCTAAAACAACACACCTCTACACAGGGGTGAGCAGCTCTTCCAGACATGCGATAAGCTGATATCTAGGTAACCATGCAAAATGCTAACAGGGTGTAAATTACAAACTGTCAGCATCGTGCAGCCTCAATATATACACAGATTTTAGGAAAAGTCCGGACAACCCCTTTAAAGAGAACCTGTAAGTCACAAAAACCCTAGTTGGGAGTGATGATGGGCGGAGTAAAGTAAAAGATAGTTCTTATGGTGTCATCATCTGTGCTGTTGCACAGAAATTCGGCTTTGATATTAGGTTCACAAGTGCACTGGTGGGCAAATCACTGCACTTGCAGTCTATCACTCTGCTTTGCTTTTCCTGATGGACCCACTCCCCATTGCTTGACTGATAGTGGATATGTGGCGCCCCTCTGTCGGGATGCCAAAGGGAGGTACTGCACCCCAAACAGAAGGTGTGGTGTCTCCGTAGTCGTGGATGAGGAGGAAACCCAGAGTCTTCACACAAGCACGCTCATAACACACCTTAGTACAGGGGATGGTAATTCACTAGGTCTCAGGGGGTTGGAGCTTAGAAGACGGAGACGTGAAGTGACAGTTACACACAAGTCAGATGGTGACAGAAGAGGAGAAAGGACAGACGCAGGGGACCCTGCAGCCGTGACAGGAGGGCACATCTAAGGAGAGAGGTGACCCAGACAAAGAAGGGGGACACTCCAGGTCTGGTTGAAGCCGTCTAGAGTGCCCAGGTCAACACTGGTATTCTGGAGCCGAGGCGGTTTGATTAGGTTTAGCCCAAACTGCAGACCAGCACGTTGTGGGCCCTCATAAGGAGCCATGACACCCACCAAGGAGCCTAACCTCTGTACCAAAGCTAGGTCCAAGACGCCAAGAGGTGACAAGGACTTAAGCAACAGACCTGGGGACCAGTAACCAGACTCTAGTGTGGGAGAGAAGCGACCGGGAAAGTAACCGGAGAGACATCCCTGGCAGACTCTGTAAAAGCCTCCAAAATTCATGACTACAACCCTCAGTGAACCCGACTGTACCATGTGCCCTTATCATCTGGTACCAGTAAAGAACGGTTTGAGCTGATTTGGTGTCTGGCTTCATTTAATTTGTCGCCTGAAAGGCCTCTACAGCACCAAAGAGCCAAGGACTATGACTCCTCTTATCATCGCCGCTGCCCTGAGGTAAAGCTCCGCCTGTGGGGAGCTGTACTACCAAAGCTGCTTCACCATCACTTCAGCGGCCGGCCACAGCGCTGGTAACCACATTACCAGGTACCAAAGTCACTTATCATCCCCCATCATCATCACCTCCATCAGCCAATAGAGTGCCCAGGGCACGGAATCAGAAACCGACCAGCCGTGACTCTCTTCCCCGCCATCCCGGTTCCGAGTAACCCCTTCCCTGCCGGACCGACTCCCTGCCGGCCCGAGATATATAGTTGCTACTGTGTAATGTTACTTATGCTGGCACGGAAGGTGCCATAGACTTTAAGTGTACTGATTTGCCCACAAGTACACCAGCTTACTTAATTTGCATATCAATAAAAGTCAAATACATTACAGTGGCAAAATGGTTGGTGAATAGATATTTTTAATAATGTTTTACCTTTCCCTATCTTTCCCTTCCTCTGCCTATGGAGGGGATGTGTTACTGACAGGTTTCCTTTAAAGGGAATCTGTCAGGGCAAAAATCCATATGTAACTGATATAATTTTCTAATTCCTCTGGTGCAGCTCTCTCTACTCATGTATTTCTTTTATTTATACTCAACCCCTATCCTCTGTAACTGCAAAATAAAAGATTCATTCCATCTGTCAATCACAGTGAGTGATCACTTTCTTCTTTGCTGCACACTCCCCAAGGAATGAATATTCATGTAGTGACATCACTGCCATGCCCTGATCTGCAAGCACACAAGGAAAGTTCAGTGTAAATCACTCACATGAGGGGGGTCTGTATCGTTCTGTCTGTGCTCCTCTCTAGGGTAGCAGATCATGCCTTGTCTGCACTCACTACAGAGGAGAAAGCGAGGGGGGAAGATATATGCTCTTAACTTCAGCTCTGACATGTTCATATTCCCCATCAATCTTAAGCAGTGCCATTGTGTGTATCTGAGGCATATGTGGGGTGTTTGCTGTTTGAGATATTTCTTTGTGTTTATATGAACATTTGTTAATTTGCTCAGCAGATACACAAATTACATGTATGCAGGAAAACAAATGTTCATATACACATAGAAATTTCTCACAGACGGCACAGACTGTAATGATCTTAGCAGTGGCATAACTTCAGGCCCAGGGGCCCTGATGCGAAAGCTCCAATGGGGCCCCCAATTATTGCAAATCTTTAATAGTATTAGTCTTTTTCTATAGGCCAAAGGGTTTTTTGGGGCCCCCCTAGGCTGCAGGGCCCGGGTGCGATCGCAACCCCTGCACCTATTGTAGTTACGCCCCTGGATCTTAGTACAAGACCTGCAGCACAAACACCTCCCCCCAGCTTGCACAAGATATTTAATGTGACTTTTAGCACAGGGGGAGGGACAGAATAACAACTTTGATAGGTGTGCATATCTTCACCAAGATAGCGGCGGTGCAGGCACTTTTGCCGACCGCCACCACTTCTTCCTGCCGCCACCGCCACCAGATGAGCCACCACCAGGTGAGCAGCCGCGCGTCTCTGCAGCTCGATCCCCCATGCAGGGGGATCGGACTGCAGAATAGCGATCTGGCAGCCCAGTCACTGTGACCACTTAGTAGATCACTGTGCCCAGGCTGTCAGATCGCTTTCTGCAGCTCGATCTTCATGCAGGGGATCGGGCTGCAGAGTACTGATCTTGCAGCCCGGGCGCAGTGATCCACTATGTGGATCACTGCGCCCAGGCTGTCAGATCGCTTTCTGCAGCTCGATCTCCATGCAGGGAGATCGGGCTGCAGAGTACTGATCTTACAGCCCGGGCGCAGTGATCCACTATGTGGATCACTGCTCCCAGGTTGTCAGATCGCTTTCTGCAGCTTGAACTTCATGCGGGGGGATCAGGCTGCAGAGCAGCGATCTGACAGCCCGGCCTAGTGATCCACTATGAATGGTGGATGTAGCAGAGGCGATCAAGTGTCATGGAACCTTCATGTGGACTACGTCGGAGGTGATCGAGCATTATGGGACCTTCGTTGTGGACTACGTCGGATCTTTATAATAAAGATGGAGTCCAAATTTTGTTTGTGGTTTTTTTTTTCAAATAAAAAGATTTTTCTCTGTGTGGTGTATTTTTTTTTACTATTTACTAGGGATTCCTAATGGCCGGGTCTAACATTGGCCCGACATTATGAATCTCGGGCTTAGTGCCAGCTGCCAATAAAAAAGCTGGTATTAACCCCTTTATTACCCAGTTTGCCACCGGCACCAGGGCAACTGGAAGAGTCTGGGAACAGCACCAGAAAATGGCACTTCAATGAATGCGGATTTTCTGGGGCGGCTGCGGGCTGCAATTTGCAGCATGGGGGCCCAAAATTTTCTATGCTGAGGATTCCAGCCCCCAGCTGCCAAGATGTACCTGGCGGGACCAAAAATATGGCGGAGCCCCACGTCAGCTTTTTTTCTAGAATTAGGTCTAGAAATTTAAAAAAAATTGGCTTCGCTGTATTTTTGGTTGCCAGCCAGGTACAACGAGGCAGCTGTGGGTTGTTGGCAATCCGTAGCAGCCAAGTTGTGCCTGGCTAAACCAAAAATATGGTGAAGCCCCACGTCATTTTTTAAAAAAAAATTACTTCTACAAATAAAATGACGGAGTTTTGCCGTATTTTTGGTTGCCAGCCAGGTACAACTTGGCAGCTGAGGGATGGAACAGGGAAGAGATGACCTTCTCCATTCACCTACGGCTGTGCCCTGAACTTCTTACCAACCCTGTAAAGGTACCTTCACACACAACAATATTGCTAGGCAATTTCACTTGCAATTTGCTGGTTGCAGTGAAATCATGGACACATTGTTCTATTTTGTTACTGTGTACAAATGGAACAATGTCCCCATGATTTCACTGCAACCAGCAAAATGTCAGTGAAATGTCAGTGTGTGAAGGTACCTTAAGAGTTCTTTCAACTCGTCACGAAGCAGAATACCTAGTCCCTCCTCGCTGGCCCTAATGTTAACCCACAATAGGGAATGGCCCGTGGGAGCACTAGTCACAACCACTATAATAAACAAGACAAGAGGGAGGGTAGACAGACAGGAAACAAAGGCAACTTCACTCCTGCTGCCTTGCTCCTTGAAAGCAGGCGTCTAAGCCGTAGATTGCTCTCCAGAGAGCTTCCTTCTCCTCAGGAAGCTTAGCTAGGAATAGATTCAATCGCTAGCAAAGCATGCTGTAACCGTGTGACCAATTAAGAGGAGGGGAGGAATCACAAAGTATCCAAATCTGGTAAGGAAACTAAGGAGTCTGCTAGCAGCAGAAAACTGACATTAATTTGTGAACTGCCAAAGGAAAGAAACACGTTTAAAGTAGAGTCTCAATAAAAGAATGAGACAGAGGTCCCAAACCAGTCACAAATCACCCAGGTAAGAGAGACCATCAAAACAACTACTCAGTACAGTATAATAATCTCAATGCTGCCACTGCTTCTGAACATATGCTACATACAGACATGAGAGTACGAATCCCTCCAGCTCAGAGTCAACTGAACATTACACATAGCATACAGGTAAAAAGAATGCAGCATATAAATTATACATTGGACATAAATTATATATTCCTAATGTACACACACATAGCAAACTCTGAAATGTCAGTGGAAACAACTACACTACTTTAAAATAGTTCTCCAGGATCAAAACAGAGATGAAATATTCTTGGGATAGACCAGTAATATTAGATGAATGCAGAGGCAAGTTTTGGCAACACCAGTGAAGAGTTGCAGCCGCTTCAATTTTACACTGCTGGTGATTTGCTGGATATTGCAGCATTATCCCAATCACTTCTATAAAGCATTATTCCCAAACACCTCTGCAATGGCCTGAGATAGTTTCCAACAGCTTTTAATGATCTTCTAGGGACTTTTTTTTCTAAGGATACACAATGCAGTTGCCGCATAATTGATTTTTTATTTATTTACTAACGGCCTTCGGCTTGATCTCGAGCCTCGCGACTTGATGTATGAATGATCTGTAGGAAGTATGATATTGCATGTAGATAGATCCACCAGGGTCTTCTCCACTGTTAGTTTGATCGTGTCAAACCACGGGTCTTCCTCTTCGCCTTGCTCCTCATCTAGAATAGTGTGTCCAGATCTGGGCACCACATTTTGAAAAAGACATTAACAAACAGGAGCAAGCTCGGAGGAGAGTGACCAGAATGGTAGCCAGTCTGCAAACCATGCCCTTTTAGGAACCGTTACAGGATTTGAGAATGTTTAGCTTGCCAAAAACAAGACTCAGAAGAGACTTAATAGCTGTCTACAAATATCTCAAGGACTGTCACACTGTACAGGGATTAGCTTTTTTTTTTAATTGCACAAGAAAAGACTAGAAGCAATGGGATGAAACTCAACGGGAGGAGACAGAGATTAGATATTAGAAAAAAACGTTTTGACAGTGAGGGTCACGAGAGGTGGTGAGTTCCCCTTTAATGGAAGTCCTCAAACAGAGACTGGACAGACATCCGACTTAGTGGATCCTATGTTGAGCAGGGCGTTGGACCAGATGACCCAGTAGAACCCTTCCAACTCTACCATTCTATTATTCTGTGAGTCCCTCTATTCTTCTGACCATAATGTCCTTCTCCAGTGAATTCTCTCTCCGTATGATATGTCTAAAGTAGGCAAGTCGTAGCTTGGTGATCCTTGCTTAGAGTGATGTGTCTTGCTTAAATTGTTCCAAAATATATTTAGTTTGTTTCTCTTATTTGCATGAAAATGCTCTTGCTCCGCCTTCTGCATTTCATTTATTGTATTCCTTACTGTTGCTCTGCAGTAATATCTATGTTTTCTTTACTAGGTTTGTTAATAGGACTTTAGCCCCCCTTGTGGCTGAACGTTTTATCAGCATTAGCATTCTATTTTTATGCCTCTGTTTCTCCTCCCTTCTGCAGTACATTATGGGTAATTCAGCCTCCAATTTCTTCATACTTGAATACAGGAAGACAGTCTCCATTTTATTCCCCTTGTGATAGCATTGCTGGTTAGGAATTTATGTTGTCTGCATCCATCAGTTGACCAAATGTTACCCTAGTCTAGTTAGCTGCATTGTAGGTTAGACTCAAGCATACTAGATGTTGTATGCATATTGTATAGCTACTTTGTGATATGTAATTTTATGCTGTATCATTCATGCATTGATTATGTGTATCCCAATTGTTCCCAGTTTCACTGAATCATACTGCTGCATTCAATTAACTACACAAACGTCAGCAGCAATCTTCTTATTGGACTCAGTATAGCGGTTTAGCTGCTTAACTTCACATGCCCTCAGCCCGTGTAGCAAGGACAGAACAGTTCTGGTACGCTGATCATCCTCTTCTACATGTAATACTAGTGTTATTATTATTATACCACTCTTTATTCCATGGCGCTTTATATGTGAAAAGGGCATTCATAGACAAGAACAATATTCATGAACAATACAAGTTACATACAGGTACAAGAGAAGAGAAGACCCTGCCTGCGAGGGCTCACAGTCTACAAGGGATGGGTGAGGATACAGTAGAGAGGACCCTGCCCAGGAGGGCTCACAGTCAAGAATGGATGGGTGAGGATACAGTAGTGAAAAGAAGGGACCCTGCCCACAAGGGCTCACAGTCAACAATGGATGGGTGAGGATAGAGTAGAGGACCTGACAGGAGGCTCACAGTCACAATGGATGGGTGAGGATCAGTAGAAGGGACCTGACAGGGCTACAGTCAACAATGGATGGGTGAGGATACAGTAGGTGAAAAGAGGGGACCCTGCCCACAAGGGCCTCACAGTCAACAATGGATGGGTGAGGATAGAGTAGAGAGGACCCTGACCAGGAGGCCTCACAGTCAACAATGGATGGGTGAGGATACAGTAGGTGAGAAGAGGGGACCCTGCCCACTAGGGCTCACAGTCAACAATGGATGGGTGAGGATACAGTAGGTGAGAAGAGGGGACCCTGCCCACAAAGGCTCACAGTCTACAAGGGAGAGGTTAGAGCTGGTCATGCGGCAGTTTAATGGACTGAGGCTCACTGCAGGTTGTAGGCTTGTCAGAAGAGTTGGGTCTTCAGGTTCCTTTTGAAGGTTTCCACATTAGGTATTAAGGCCACTTCACACACACAGATATCTGAGTCCAATATCTGAACAGATCTCTGGTTGCAGTGAAATCATGGATACATTGTTCCATTTGTGGCTGTATACAACATGGAGCAATGTGTCCATGATTCACTGCAACCAGAGATCTGTTCAGATATTGGACTCAGATATCTGTGTGTGTGAAGTGGCCTTAAGTCTTATATGTTGGGGCAGAGAGTTCTAGAGTATGGGTATGCATGGGAGAAGTCTTGTATGGGAGAATATGGTATTTGATGAGGTACCACATGGTAGTACATGGAGTTCATACATTCTGTAATCCAGAGTCCATGCATACAGCATTTACATGTACAATTCAATACATATTGGGAATCTTAAGAGTTCATCTTTCCTCTCACCTCTTCCTCGCTTTCCTGTTTGTGGCTGTAGCCCAAGCTTCCCTTCTGTGCCCATTCTGCAGTAGGATAGAAGATCGCATAGTCCTACCATTTCACTAAGAAAGTGGTGCTTCAAACTGCCACCAACCAAACTTGGAACCGATAAACTGAATCTAAACATGGTTAAACCCGGTTAATCAATACTGACCATTTCAGGGGCAGGCAAAAGATTTTGCAGATTAAGAAACAGGCAAGGCGTAACTACAACGGGTGCAGGGGTTGCAATCGCACCCGGGCCCTGCAGCTTAGGGGGGCCCCAAAAGTTCCTTGGCCCATAGAAAAAGACTAATACTATTAAAGATTTGCAATAATTGGGGGCCCTGTTGGAGCTTTCGCATCGGGGCCCCAGGGCCTGAGGTTACTCCACTGAAAACAGGATAGCTATATGGTTAATATTCATTTTAATATTCCTCTAAGGGTGATGCGGTTAGGCACAAGAAACAGAAATGTTCCAGAATATGTAATCAATGCGTTTCATAAAAAATAATTGACAATTGATATTGTGATTCCAACAAAGCCGCACCGTAAAAGCAGAGCTAAGTATTATTGTGACCGGGTTGCTGGCCGTGTGCTTCTTTGGCCTGTTTTCATCCTCCGAAGCCACCTACTGATGAAAACCAAGGGCTTCAGATTTATTTCAATGGTGCCAGCAAAAAGTAGCCAGAAGAGAAGAAGAAAAACATATTTGCATGTTCAAAAGGAAATATTTACCTCTGCAAAAACACATTCTGGTCTAAAAGCATCAGTGGCGATGGGTCACCCCCCTGTAACCTTATTTTGTTTGATTTCCTGCCCTTAGTCTGTGCCTGGCTGCGCCTCTGATATCCCAGCTCTCCTTTTTAAGAGTGCTGAGCAATGTAAATCATTACACACAGCTAAGCAAAACAGCTTGTGTTATTTAGTGCAGCCGTGATGTATAGAGCTACTGTATGAAAGGTCACTTCGGTATTAATTCTCCACCGCTTCTATACCCAGGTCTAATTTAGGATTCACAGCTAGTGCTGACAGCAGGACTTTTTGGTGCTGTTAAGGCTGTTAGGAAACACAGATCTGTCGGCTCTTTGTGATAGCCTGAGATTTAGGCCCTCGCAGCAATACTAAGAGCCGTTGTTAGCGTTGGGAGGGGACGCCGCCGTCAAGCCATCGTCCTACTTGTTAATGGCTCGCCATTAGCCACAGTCAGTATGACGACCGGTTGCCTTTCATTGTCTACGCTGGTTGTTTCAAAAAGCTATTATATTTTTCTGTCATCCATTTCCCGCGCACCGGGGTATTTCACTCAGTGGACGTGTGAAATGGAACTCAGTGGAAATGCTATTTTTCCCAATCAAGCCTTTCCACACAGGAAACAGCCAATGTTTCCCTAACATGACAAAAGAAATCAAGAGAACAGATCTGGAGCAGATTGTGAGGAGGAAATTGTTCTGTAGAGCTGGATGAGATACCGTGACACGTAGGACAACCAGAAAGAGGAATGATGTAAAGTATAGCACAGTAGGGTTGGCGGTGGGTCAGGTGGAGGTATAAAAATATTAGGAGGAGGTTACGGTATAGGCACACGTGGCAGATTCTTGGAAAAAAATTCTGCTGCTGTCCCTTTATCAGAATAGGACTCATGTACAGTTAAGGTATGTGGAGTCGATCGGAGACTCTGCGTGTTGGCCCTGAGGGAAGCCACGGATGAATGCAGCCACCCTGTGCCCACGATCTGTGTTCGGTGTAGGGCAGCTTTCCCTGCATTCCCTCACTAGAGATCGCTTCTGGCTCTGTAGGAATAATTTAACATGCTGCGAAGATGCAGAAGCACAGTAACCCGCTGAAGTAACACTGCAAAGGGGAGAAGCACAGTGAGCATGGGATTCTAGATATCCATCCACTGTGCTTGTTTTGTTGAACACAGCGGTTTGGACTTAAGGTACTGTCACACACCGCAATATCGCCCGGCGATCTGAAAGGCGATGTGTCACCCCAGTGAAATCGCCGTGAAATTGCCTCACGGTGGTGGCGTGTGATTGGGCAATTTTACAGCATTAAATCGCCCTTCGCCCGATTGCTGAACAGTGCTCAGTAATCAGGTGATAACCCAAGGCAATTATTTCGTGTTTAGGCATGTGACAGGGTGATAGTGATGGAAAGAGCGATTTCTGTGACTTCCAGTAGGCGTGCCTCAGGCGTGCCTCAATCTGCGATGATTGGTGTGGGCTACTGTGTTCCCATTGGCTGTCAGTTGACATCATGCCATATTTGAAGAGCTGTCCGTTCTGCACCACACACATCTTCTGCTACACAAGCGTCCGTGCAATTACGCGCGCCATTGAATAGCGCAAGCTATGTTGTCCTGCGTGTATTAAGTTGCGCTGTGTGGAGTATAGTGCCACACATGACAGCTCAGATGTTGGCCTACACATCGTAGATGCGTGCCATGGGCCTTTTAATGGCTAACTGAAAAGATGGTAAGCATAGCATGCTTTTGAGACACTATGGCCCCTTCGTCAGGCTGAAAATGCTATCCTGCATATGTATATATGTGTGTGTCTTCAGAATTTGTGTAATTATCAGCCTGACGAAGGAGCCATAGTATCCCGAAAGCTTGCTATTATTTACCATTTTTTCAGTTAGCCATTAAAAGGTATCAACCACTGAGGACTCTCAGATTCTAATATATTTTTCTAATGTAGAGCAAGAGATTTTAGTAAACTTTGAAATATACTTTCAGAGAAATCTGGTGGAAAAACATTCATAAACCTTCCACAAGAGGTCCCCACTACATTGTGTGTGAAGCAGCTATATGTTCCTTCTCAGTCAGATCTGTCTTGACACTGATTAAGGCTACATAACCATATAAGGGTAGGGGGCGTGGCCTACACAGTGTGTGAGCTCCTGACTGCAGCTGATGAGGTGAAAAGTATCAGATTACCTGAGGCTACAGCACATTTGCAATGCATTGTCAGGATCAGTGCAAACTCCTCTTTCCTTGGCACAAGCTTCTGATCTGTCATCTGGCTCTATACAGCTCAGTCATGATCTCTGTGAACCCCTTCTTGCTGTCACATTGCACTGCTCCCTATCAGCTGCTGGGCATGCCCACACAACCAAAACATGCATTTTTTAAAAGAGCACAGGAAAAATTAAGAAAATAAGTCATATGACACAAAAAAGCATAATTTTAGCTGCTATGTGACCCATCATTAACAATCACTGCAGTATTGTGTGTTTTTTTCAATGAAATGACTTTTACACTTTAACTTTACATGTGAATGTTGAAGAAACATCTTCAAGAAACATCATCCTACCCTGCATGTGTATATATGTGTGTGTGTTTTCAGAATTTGTGTCATTATCAGCCTGATGAAGAGGCCACACTGTCTCGAAAGCTTGCTATGTTTACCATCTTTTCAGTTAGCCATTAAAAGGTATCAACCACTGAGGACTCTCAGATTATAATATTTTTCTATCTACTGGCTAACATGGTATAAACATTTTTTACCTGAAGAAACATCTTAGAACTCAAAATCGTGCAAGATAAATATATTGAACAATGTTTTTTATCAATAAAAGTTTATTTTTTAAATCTGTCTTGTATAAACTGATGTATTTTAGAAAAGATTATGCCAAACAAATCAGGGGCTCACAGAGAGGATGAAGAGCCCCACAGCAAAGGAAGAAACCTTCTGTATACCTGTACTGGAAGTCATGGTGTTTCTAGCCCATTTCATGACTTACACTACCATTCAAAAGTTTGGGGGTCACTCAGACAGTTTTGTGTTTTCCATGAAAACTTGTATTTTTATTTATCAAATGAGTTGAAAAATGAATAGAAAATGTAGTCCAGAAATTGACAAGGTTAGAGATAATTATTTTTATTTAAAGTAATAGTTTTACGCTTAAAACTTTGCTTTTATTTAAGAGTACTCCCTTTGCAGCAATTACACCATTCCAGACCTTTGGGGGGTACTATTTAATGAAGCTGCCAGATAAGGAGCTGTGAGGTGTCAATTTCTCAAACTAGAGACTGTAATGTACTTGTCTTGTTGCTCAGTTGTGCAGTGGGGCCTCCTACTTCTCTTTCTACTCTGGTTAGAGCCTGTTTGTGCTCTCCTCTCAAGGGAGTAGTACACACTGCTGTAGAAATAGACTGTCGAGTTTCACATGAAAGTTCTCTTTTTCTGGCCATTTTGAGAGTTACATTGAACAAACAAATGTAATGCTCCAGATTCTCAACTACTGTAGCTCAAAGGAAGATCAATTTTATAGCTTTTCTAATCAGCAAAACAATTTTCAGCTATGCTAACATGCTGCCAGGGTTTTCTAAACATCCATTAGCCTTCTTAAAAAGTTAGCAAACACAATGTACCATTAAAACACCGGAGTTGTGGTTGCTGAAAATGGCCCTCTATACACCTATGTAGTATAGATATTGCATTAAAAAACAGATGTTTGCAGCTAGAATTGTAATTTACCACATTAACAATGTATAGAGTGTATTTCTGATTCATTTAATGTTAACTTCGTTGCTTGTCTTTCAAAAATAAGGACATTTCTAAATGAACCCTAAATTATAAATGGTAGTGTACATTTTGTATTGCCTTTTGTGTTAACATTAAATCATCTTAGGAGACATATGCAGGGTCTCTCCACCTATTAAAATGGTGACAAACCCCAAACAGCATGATGGGTTTTTAGCACAGAGTACAGATTCCTTGTCCTGGTGTACAGACTCTGTCAGACTTATGATATATTCTTCCTTATACATGTGTAGTCTATCTGTTGGAGCATAGCACATTTATTTTTGTAGGTTTTCAGATGGAATTGGAAAAAAACAATCTGCATGTGGAGGTTCAGTCGAGGATTCATAAATCTCTATAGAGGTCTGTCAGGGTTGCATACAATTCAGAACCATTATTCAGCCCTAAATATGCTCCGTGGGCCCCTATAACAGGTGCACCACTCTACTAGAGTACTCAGTGTTTCTCACCTGGAAGAATGGTGGAGACAGGAACTCCATCCTTAAGCAAAATCACTTGTTCCTTCTTTTTTTTTATATTTTTGAATGAATTTTGGGAAAGCATTATGGACCAATCCATTGGCACTGCTACGTAAATACACATTAAAAATTGTCAAATTGTTACATAGCGAATTATGTTTGATAGTCCACCTCTTTCTTATTAGAAGTCCTGGGAAGACGTAGGAGCTGTTCTAGCTAAATGAATAGAACAGCTGTCCTTCTGTTTTATCACCTTGTCTGGTAAGAACTGTAGTTCAAAGCCCCACTTGTCATGCAGTCATTTAGACTGAGGAGGTGAATATCTCAGGCGGACACTTCCCCAGCCAATTCCAGCTTGTCACAGGATGATTAATGAGTCGAGGGGACATTGAAAAGCTTTTACAACCAGGTGCGAGGGAGCCAAATTTATATTTAACCCATTGTATCTAAGTAAGGCCAAAAGGGAAACGCAATAACTAATTATGCTTCGAAAGCACCAATCACATCTGTCAGTCACTGGTATTAAGTCCTGATTCTCATAACACCAGGATAAGACTAATAATTAATCATCTTAATCCATCATTGTATAATGTGAAACCTGTGCATTGTAAGTTCAGGACGGAAAATGGGAAGAGTATTTAAACAGCTTTCATATAGTACGTTCATAAAAGACTGTTTAAATTGGTGGAAGTGTCCTTATGACATATATGTAAAAGTGTCGGCCATTAGAAGATTGAACCTTTTGGTTTTTTTATGATTCAGCTTGACCCACCTGGCCTACCCAATTCCCCCTGAATGTACGTTCAAACAAGTATGCCACCCTAATGCCCATGAACCATCTGGAAGCACTTTTTACCAGATTTTGAGCGTCTTTAAATTTATCAACCTTTCCAGAAGATTTGCTCACTTTTCCAGATGTTCTACAAGAGTTGTCAAGTATGGAAATAACTTAAACTAAAAATCATTACAAATTATTTCCTTTTGGTTTAATTTATTTCTTTCAAAATGGTTGAATGCCATAGTAGGGCCATTCACAAAACTATCAAAACTATAGCATTTATAGACAGGTCAATGTATAGATAAGGTCAAAGTCTAATCATTAATGGTGGTGGCTGGGCTATGAATATAAGGGAAAAACTTAACTTTTTCCCATCCTCACCTCCTTTGCTAGCTATTATCAGAAATCACAACTAATTTTGTTGAATTTCCCCATTTCATAGACACCTGCTCTCCAAATTAAACAGTTCCTCAGATGTGGGCAATGCATCAATTGGAATATCAACTATTGTTTCGCAAGCTAAATATATTACTTTGTATAATGTCTCTTCAAGTTACATACCATGAACTCCATATAATTATCCCCCACATCCTTCTTGAACTTTATTACATTGATTTGGTGGCCACCTGCAGGGGGCGGCGGATTTTGAAATCAAAGTGAATAACGTGATCTTTAGGCAAGAGCCGAGGTGGACCTAGTCTGAAGAAGGCCCCTGTGTAAGAAGTTTATGTAGTCCCTTTGGAGTACAATAGTTCCTCATTATACAGCCGTTTATGTGTCTGTGGTAGATGCCGCTTGCAGCTTTGGAGGTAGAAGTGTGCCTTTTTACCCCCTCGGTCACCCTTTTAGTGTGTACTGTCATGATGTTATCTTACATGATGCATAAAATAAGATGTGACTGGCAACCCTAAGATCTGAGCATATCTGGGTGGGACTTCAGCCATTTGTCATCACTGTAATTCAAGTGGACCTCTTAGATAATACGCATCTTTATTGGGCTTTGTATGTATGGCGTCCCTGGGTCAGGTTGCCACAATACTGTGCTTGGAAGCAAGGGAAGGTACCCACACCAGGTGAAACACATACACACACAACACCTTCCCAACTCCAGACCAGAAGGGGGAGCTCTAAAACCTGAGTTAAGGGCAGCTCCCCTATAAATTCTGGTCTGGAGGCGGGGTTAGACAGCTCAGTTCCTAGGAGGACTGTGGAAGACATCCTGCAGTTGAGAGCCGTGTCAGGCCCGTCCGAGGAAAGTCACTAGCCAGTATGAGGGACCCGTATGTGGGGGTCTGAGGAAGTGGAGAAGTAGGGGTGGGGAGTGGAGCCAGTGCCAGCTCGCTCCAGCACCGAACGCAGGACGTACATCAGAGTCCGAGGTCGCAAGGGACTTTATGCCCAGCAACTAACACCAGAGGGCTCGCCCACCACAATGCCAGGAGACACAGCAGCATCAAAGAGCTCAGGGAGATGCAGTCAGAGGAGAGTGACGCAAAAAGAGCTCAAGTCGCCTGTCATACGGGCCAGGACAGAAGGAAATAGGAGAGAGTCACAGCATAGCTTCAAGCAGCCAGAGCCCACAAGACTAGTGCAGTAGGGAGGCCTCAGAACTCACCAGTAGTGGAGAACCTTGACTTGCTTCCACGCTCAGGACCCCCTAATGCCGCTTTTGGACAGTGCCCTCGAAAAACCTGCTAGTTTCTTCAGTAGAGGTAAAAGAGACCATCATCCATGTGTCTGTCGGTTATTTCGTACACTAAGTCCTGCACCCCCAATGAACCTATCATCACCATAGACAATACGGTTGCCCTGGGGACCCGTTCTTCCCGTGGAAAGCCAAACCATCACAGCTGCTACCACCATCATCCCCAGAGGTCCTCACTGCAGCAGCAGCCCCACCGGCCGCTTTCCACGGGTGGCATCACAACACAAACTCTTTTATTTTACTTTTATATTTTTCTTTTCATCCCTTTTTCAAATTTCCCCTTTTTACTGATCGCCCGACGAGGGGACCACAGACTGGGTCACGCCACCCTGACATCCCGCAGCCCCAACGACATTGAGAGGGCCCGGTTCCGGTCCCCACCAGGGCGAGTCATATAGGTTTTACATATCTTTTACGGTGTTGGTGTATGGTGTTAAACAAAGAAAAATCTTTCACCGAATGTTTCTGCAAGAAAAACTGTAAAACAAATTATAATATTCTTCGCACAAAATTCTCTTATTCCTTCAATTATTTTTCTCTGATGGGGATATGTCACATGATCAAAGTAATAATGCAGGCCATGTGTTAGGAATCTCCAATGTTCTCCGTAACATCCCAAATTACAAGCATATCTGGAGCTCTTGCCATCATCTGATCACAGTTATTAAATTTAGAATATTTGATAAAGAACATACTTATAGCGTAATTTCCCATCCACAAGAACAATAACATGTACAACTAGGCTTTCGGGCACATCAACTCTGGTTATCCCAATGCTACAGACAGCTGCATCCCACGAAAAGACAGAACTCCCTTTGGTCCACCACCGCAGTCTAAACAACCCTTCAAAGGATCTATGCAACAAAACATTCCTCTATTGTTTCAATACATGTTCGAATTTACATTACATACGTCTTCTTGCGTCTATGCGAATTCTACAAATATAACGTTTCTGGAGGTAATTATTCATCATTCAGTGACAAATACCAAGTATTAGTAACATCATCACATAACTTACTTGAAGCTGCTAAGCCCAAGTGAAATAGATTGTGAACCCCAATGTGGACAGTGATGATGATATCTGGAAATCCTGTAGAATTAATGGTGCTACATAAGTGACTAAAATAACGAGTGAGGTATTCCCTATAAGTATGTGTTTGAGATACCAGGAGGAAACCCATAGAAACACAGGGAGAACATACAAACTCCTTGCAGATGTTGTCTTTGGTGGAATTTAAACCCAGGATCCCAGTGCTGCAAGCAACAGTGCTAACCATTGAGCCTCCTTACTGCCATATGACCAGCTTAAGGTGGAAATTGCATATAAGGAAGCCAGAAAATTGTTTACACCAGAGTTTTGTGCTATACATATTTTCCAAAAACTATTGCCAATGGTATCTATCTGTACATAGATAGATAACTAGATACAGGTGTATCTCAATGAATTGAAATATTATCAAAAAGTTAATTTATATCAGTAATACAATACATAAAGTGAAACGCATAGAATACATAAAGTCATTACAAATAGAGTGATCTATTTCAAGTGTTTGTTTCTGTAAATGTTGATGATTATGGATTACAGCCAATGAAAACCCAAAGATCATTATCTCAGAAAATTAACGTAAGATGGATGAAGGGTTAAAAGCTGTGCTGTCGTATTCCACAAGACATCAAAGGGTGAATATAATATTGATTTATTAAATAACACATTTCAGAGCTAACTAACTGTAAAGCGCTGCGGAATATGTTGGCGCTATACAAATAAAGTTTTATTATTTATTATTATAATATGATATTGATTTGTCCTGAGGAAGGGCCTGAAATTTGTTGACTAATAAATCATTATTATATTCAAACTCTAATGTATGCGGGAGAGGGAAAATCAGATCAGGACGAGGTTGGAAACTCAGGCCTCTCCACCATCAAGAGTACCCCTGAGTTAGGATGAGTTCAGGGCTCTCTAGCCTGTGGGGCAGAACAGGTGCCCCGGTACCCCTTTTACCCTAAGTCATCTTGACATTACAACTATCTGCAAAGTTAACAGGAAGCATGTAAGAATCTAAGTATTCCTCAAACCTCCGACACCACCATGACAGTTGGCGGTGCTTAAGAAATCCGCCTTGTGACACCTCAACTCTGAAAAAAAAAACACTTGTAACTAATACTGTGGACACTATTTGAGCTATCATTTGCATTGTCTCCTAGTTTTTCAAGCTTTCAAAAAGTACATTTTTTCAAGTACCACTCCAGTATTTTTGTTTTTATTTTATCACTGGAGTGGTACTTTAATTCTAAGTTCCCTTACACTACTCTTATACTCACCCTCCAGCATCTTCATTGATTCTCAGTGTCGCTCCAGTCAATCTTCTGTGATTTGTAACCTGCAGGCAGCTCCAGTGTTTCATGGAGCGCCCTGGAGGTCACAACTCTGGCTCTCATAGAGATGCATTGAGCACTTGTGATATAACTTCCAGCCAATAAGAAGTTGCCATCACAAGATGGCGCTGTGGATCAGAGTAGCACCAGTAAAAGGATGAACACACCAAAGAGTGAGTTCAAGACTGGGGGCAGAGATCTTAGATTAAAAGAACCACTCCAGAGGTAAATAAAATGATAATGAGGGACAGAATCTTTTACAAGACTGTAGACCAGATGACCGCCCAAATAGGAGATGGAACTCATTTATTTTTTGTTTCTTCTTTAACCGAAGAGGGGTTCATCTGCCAGCCAATAGTTCCGTGTGAACGGAGGTACCTATAGATGCCATAAGGGTGGAAACTTTATGTTTTCTACAAATGTGCCCCTTTAATATAGCCGCAGTAAACTTTTATGCTATCTTTAGACAATGAAGTATATCCACAACCCTCCAAGGTTCATATCTAAAATTTCAATGCCGAGGTTTAGTACCCCTTTAAATACTATTGATTTGCAAAGGCTTAAATATAAAAGGATGATTCTCTGTGCTGCAGGTTAATTTGATATTCAATTCTTGGCTGGTAGTCAGGTCTTAAATGCCTCAGTGTATACCCATTTTAGTATTATACACACTTAGGCCATAAACTCCGGTATATATCAGTCCTGACAAGCAGAGATATCCACAGCATGTAATAAGGTATCTCAGCAGCAGTGAAATTTATATTTCATCTTTTATTTTGCCTTCCAGAAGTCATGTGAAGGATGATTGCGTTATGTTACCAAGAAACATATGGTAGGAATCAGTATGGGACAGATCTACAAGCTTCTCCTTACGAGAGGAGCATAATGAGCTTGATTAATTAGCTGCTCAAAAACACTGACCAGTTATTATTCTCGGTATCAGATGGAAATGTCGGTGGACAAGTAGATGGAGTTCTACGGAGTGCAGGTTCAAAGCGCGCACCTAGAATCCTTCTTAAGAAAGAATCATTAAGTGGCGGAGTCAGGTGCAGTAATTGTATTGAACTTGGGTCAGAATTTATTTCCAGCCCTGAGGTCTCGGCTTTGTAAAGAATTTTCTCTCTTGGTCATTAGCATTTGTAACCAGCACTCTTCTGGCTAAGTCCTTTTGTGTATCATGTGTCTTAGGGAATTAGTCACTCAGCTGGACCTTTTACTTCATTCGGAAAAATACAAGCCGGAATTTAAAAAACCTTCACCGTCCAGAGAGAAGCGATCAATCCGCCAAATCTAAACGTATGTTTCTCAAAGTTACTCTTGGATTGGTGATAGTTTTGAGGCAAAGGTCAAACCGATGTTAAGAAAATGATGAAACCGGCATCGTCCTTAGTATATCTGTATCATTAAGATCCTATTTTGGTGAAGAACATAAGTGGAACAGTTAGGAAAGATGTACATGTGGCCTTAGGTCATTCCTCTAGAAGTCTGAGCACTTCAATCCAAATTCTCATTTTCCAGCCCATATCACCTCTCCGGAGAGTAAAAATGTGATTCGTTTTTTTTATGGAAGGGCCAAAGGTTTCAAGAGTTAAACTCATCTTTTAAATACTTTTTTATTCCCCGAGAAAGAAATAATAAAAACCAAATGCAACCAATTAAGTTGCTGCTACTGGTTTCCGTGCTGAAATGCTAGTTCCAAAAAGCCCTATAAAAATCCTCATTTAATAGAGGGACGTGCCCCAATTCAGGGCAATCATTTGTTACCCAAAGAAAAGTGACTACCAGTGGCTTCAGAACGTCTGTACTTTACAATGGTGGTTCATTCATTTCAGTGGGTAACATGTAATGCATCGTTTCCAAAAAATGAAAGGATATATACACTTTGGACAATATGCATAAATTCAAGTGAAGGAGTGATACAATCAGATGATAAAATGACCAATTGTTACCAATATATCACGAAAAAGATTAAGACAACAGGATTAATAATGTTGGTAAAAGGGTAAAAAAAAAAGCTGTTCAAATACTAGGGCCCATGTAAGAATATGACTTATGGGGCTATCCAAAGAGGTGTAAGAAGATAAGGAGAGTGGAGCGCCCCAGTAACTGTGGCTTCTTCAGGGGTGCAATAATGTGTAGTCATGTTGCTTGGTTCTTCTTCAATTTGAGCTGACTGGAGGAGCATACAACCTCTAACTACTCTGTGATTTCTGTATTGATGGAAGACCTTTCTAACGAAAAGGGAAGATCCAAAGTGGACACCCTGTGAATAAGCTCAGCAGAGAACAGCATCAATGAACTTGTCAACTCAAAATAGCTGCCACAAAAAAAAAAAAAAAGTTTTTGAGCGCACATTGAAAAATGCAACTAAAATATGAACCTAGTCATTCAAGCAAGAGAGGTTGTTCTTTGAGTTTATGGGTATGTGCATCTATTGTTATGTACTTACATAATCCACTTGGTCACTTTTGCTAAACTACCCATATGTATTATTCTATTTCACTGAAATCTTCTGTATTTATCAATTATCTATTTTAATTTTGATTATTGATATTCTCTCCTGTTGGATTTGTCACCATTCCCTTGTTTTCTGTCCCTCCCTTGACCTGATTTTTAATTAATAAAGGCTATTATGCTTAAAAAGTATAGCTGCCACAGACAATCTTGGCACTGGCTACCTTGCTTAACTGGTCTTAAGAGCTTCTTGGAGTTCACACTTTCAGCCCCATACAGGGAATTTATCTTTTCAAGGGCCCTTGGGATGTGTCCACTGTGTCCACGGACTTGTTGCTGTCCGGTTGAGCGAGTAGAGAGACGAAGCGTCAAAAAGACAAGTCAGTACCAGACAGACAGGGTCAGTGACAACAATCAGTTCCTAGTGAGGAAATAGCTGGGTTCAAGGCTATATAGTACGGCATGTGAGTGTTCAATTTCACTGCAGCACCTCTGCAGGTGAAAATACACATTACACAATTTATATTAAAATGAATTCATGAAATAGATGGGCATGCCTAATTAACCAGAGCTGAATAAGCTTCAAGAATGGGGAACCTTCATCTATTAAAAGGGAACCTGTCACCCCCTTTGGGCATTAACATAATGTAAATGGAGTTCTTGTAACCCCTCTATGTGTCCAGATGTCCCTCACATACCTGAGAAATATACTTTTAGTCTCTGTCGCCTTGTATCTTATGAGGTCCGGGAGGTCTAATCTCTGGTCCCGATGTATAAGGTTCTTGCCACCCCTTGCCAACAAATTTGAAAATTCCTGCCCCTCCTGTGGATGGTGCAGAGAGACAGGCACACTTGCGCCTGCTCAGTGGAGTGGGTCACCATCTCCTCCAATGAAGTGCCAAAGTCTCGCGAGACTTCACAACTCTTGTGAGAACTTGGCACTATCTTCTATGGAGAGATGGTGACCCGCTCCACTGAGCAGGTGCGAGTATGCCTGTCTCTCTGCGCCATCCACAGGAGGGGCGGGAATTTTAAATTGCAAGGCGGTTTTTGCTGGCAAAGGGCAGCGAGGACCTTATACGCCGGGAGTAGAGAGTAGACCTCCCGAACCTAATAGGATGCAGGGTAAGAGAGAATAAAAGTATATTTATCAGGTATGAGGGGGATGTTAGGGCACATAGAGGGGTTAACAAGAACTCCCTGTATGTTAATGCTGGTGGGCACAGTTTAAAATGTCCAAAGGGGGGGTGACAGGTTCCCTTTAACTTAGAAGCCTCTACTAGCTTGTATGAAAAAGGTTTTCTAAACCAGACAAAATATATTGCAACAAAATTGCTGTCTGCAAATAAAGGGCTAAATTTGAAGTCCTGAAAAATGATTGCCAACACATGTGCTGAAAATTCTTATAAATTTAGCAATTTCCTTATATAATTTGAAGGAAATCCTTAACTTATAAAAAGACGATTATGGGAAAATCTTCAAAGAGTTTTCTCTTTCTTTATAAAACAATAAAAATTAGACCCCAAATTCTTTCCAATCCATAAGATAAAATAGCCAGAGTTAAAAAGCATAGCAAAAGTGAAATAAAAACTATCCTTGCCTTATATTACATATCACTGAGGCTCTACATTTGCTGTTGCTTTAATCAATATATTTTGGAATTTTGCATGAATAGCAATTATGGTACCTAACAGATCTATTACTGGAAAAGCTCCATTAGGCGTACTCACGCTTCAGGTCCAACAGGCCTCAGGCATCTGGATAAATCCCTGCACATTGTAGGAATGTTGATAATGGCGGCATTTCCAGTTATGATATGTAATAAAATTGTATTAGGAGATTATTAGTTAAAGGATCCCAGTGCTGCGCTCTGTGATAACGTATGTGCCTCTTTAAAATCAGTTCATAAGCTTCATTTACTGCAATCCTTCTTATCCAGACACTCATGTAGTCCACCATGGGGCCGTGCTAGATAGGGAGCAGGAGACTTGGTAGAATTATAGTATGTTAAAGTCATGGCCGAAAGTATTGGCACTTTTGCAATTATTCTAAAAATGAAGTATTTTTCCCAGAAAATTAGATTTTAAGATGCACTTTTGTTTGTTGGGGGGACATGGGGGCGTGTCTTAAAATCAGAATCTTAAGAAAAAATTAAAAACCTTACCGGGGGGGACTTTTACCCCCCGACCTACCATGGCTTACAGAGGGAGGGGCTGCGACCATGGAACAGGGGTGCCGGAGGCAGGTTTTGGAAGGTGGGAGCACAATTGCGGGACCGGAGCTGTGTGGGGTAGCGGCGGCAAAGTATGGTGGGCGCCGCCATGTTCTATGTGCCTGGCTGCATTCATTAACGAGGCCGAGGCAATTTTCAAGAAGTCTCAACCTCTAGCAACCAGCTGCACCTTGTTAATGAATGCAGCTAGGCACATAGAACATGGCGGCGCCCACAACATGGCTCTGCCGCTACCCTCTGCAGCTCCGGTCCTGCAGCCATGCTCCACCCTCCAAAACATGCTTCCGGCACCCCCGTTCCATGACCACAGCCCCTCCCTTGGTAAGCAATGGTGGGTCTGGGGGGAAACATTGGGAGGATATATATACACCAGGATGGGGGCCATATACAAAGGATAGGGCCATATATGCAGGATGGGGGGACATAAATACATAATTAGGGATATACTGTATATACAAAATGGGGGCATATATACAGGATGGGGGACATACCTACAGGATGGGGACATAAATACCAGGATAAGGGACATACATACCAGGATGGAGGACATTTATAGCATGATGGGGGGGGACATGTATACTGATGGTAAGACAGACACTGGCATAAGACGGACCCCATTTAACATTAAAAATGATTTCTTTCTCTTTTCCTTCACCAAATTTAGGGTGCATTTTATAAAGCGAAAAATATGGTACATGGTTTTTTATACATGTGTTTATTTCCTATGTGTGTATTAACCCCTTCAGGACCCAGTCTATTTTGACCCTAAAGACCTTGGCATTTTTGTCAATTCTGACCAGTGTCCCTTTATGAGGGTATAACTCTGGAACGTTTCAAT
This sequence comes from Allobates femoralis, assembly GCA_033576535.1. Lineage (NCBI taxonomy): Eukaryota > Metazoa > Chordata > Amphibia > Anura > Aromobatidae > Allobates > Allobates femoralis. The sequence goes on from JARQOC010000004.1 coordinate 108,355,730, forward strand.
GGATCCTAGCGATTCTGAGACTGTTTTTTCGTGGCATATTGGGCTTCATGACAGTATTAAATTTAGGTCAATAATGTTTGTGTTTATTTGTGAATAAATCAAAAATGTGACAAAAATTTGGAAAATTTAGCAATTTTCACATTTTTAAATTTTATTCTGTTAAAACAGAGAGTTATGTGACAAAAAATAGTTAATAAATAACATTTCCACATGTCTACTTTACATCAGCACAATTTTGGAAAAAAAAAAATTTGGGGGTAGGAAGTTATAAGAGTTCAAAGTTCAACAGCAATTTTTCATTTTTCCAGCAAAATTTACAAAACCATTTTTTTTAGTGACCACTTCACATTTGAAGTCCCTTTGAGGGGTGTACATGACAGAAAACACCCACAAGTGACACCTTTCCAAAAACTGCACCCCTCAAGCTACTCAAAACTACATTCATGATTATTAACCCTTCAGGTGCTTCACAGGAACTAAACCAACGTGGAAGGAAAAAATGGACATTTTAACTTTTCTGTTATTTTAGCCTCAATTTTTTCATTTTCACATGAGCAACAGGATAAAATGGATCCTAAAATTTGTAGGGCAATTTATCCCGAGTACACAGATACCTCATATGTGGTCATAAACCACTGTTTGGGCGCATGGCAGGGCTCAGAAGGGAAGGAGCGCAATTTGACTTTTGGAGCTATTTTTCCATTCAAAAAGTGAAATGGCGCTCCTTCACTTCTGAACCCTGAGTGCACCCAAACAGTGGTTTATGACCAAATATAAGGTATCGGTGTACTCAGGAGAAATTGGCCAACAAATTTTGTGATGCACTTTTTCCTGTTGCCCATGTGAAAATGAAAAACGTTTGACTAAAAGAAAATGTTTGTGAAAAAAAGTCCTTTTTCATTATTCCGGATTAATTTGTGAAACATCTGGGGGTTCAAAGTGCTCACCACCCATCTGGATAAGTTCACTGGGGGGGTCTAGTTTCCAAAATGGGGTCACTTGTGGGGTAGCTCCAATGTTTAGGCACACAGTGGCTCTCCAAACGCGACATGGTGTCTGCTAACAATTTGAGATAATTTTCCATTCAAATTGTTAGCGGACACCATGTTGTGTTTGGAGAGCCGCTGTGTGCCTAAACATTGGAGCTCCCCATAAGTGACCCCATTTTGGAAACTAGATCCCGCCAGGGAATTTATCTAGATGCTTAGTGAGCACTTTGAACCCCCAGGTTCTTCACAAATTGATCCATAATAAGGAAAAAGTCATTTTTTGCTCACACATTTGCTTTTTTATTTTTATGGATCAATTTGTGAAGCACCTGGGGGTTCAAAGTGCTCATTATGCATCTATATACGTTTCTTGTAGGGTCTAGCTTCCAAAATGGGGTCACTTGGGGAGCTCCAATGTTTAGGCACATAGGGGCTCTCCATACACGACATGGTGTCCGCTAACAATTGGAATTGTTAGCGGACACCATGTCACATATGGAGAGCCCCTGTGTGCCTAAACATAGGAGCTCCCCAACAAGTGATCCCATTTTTGAAACTAGACCCCAATGGAACGTATCTAGATGCATAGTGAGCACTTGGTGCTTCACACATTGATCCGTAAAAATGAAAAAAGAAAATGTGTCTGGAAAAAAAAAAAAAAAAAAGAATACTTTTTCTTTATTATGGATCAATTTGTGAAGCACTTGGGGTTCAAAGTGATCACTATGCATGTTGATAAGTTCCTTGTGGGGTTTAGTTTAAAAAATGGGGTCACTTGTGGGGGAGCTCCAATGTTCAGGCACACAGAGAGGGGCTCTCCATACGCGACATGGTTTCTGCTAACAATTGGAGCTAATTTTTCCATTGAAATTGTTAGTGGACACCATGTCGCGTATGGAGAACCCGTGTGCCACCAGCATAAGGGCAACTGGTAGAGTTTGGGTACAGCACCAGAAAATGGTGTCTCTAATGAATGCGCTATTTTCTGGGGTGGCTGTGGGTTGCAATTTTCAGTGTGGGGGCCCACGTTTGGGTCTCTCCACGCTGAGGATTCCAGCCCCCCAGCTGCCAAGTTGTACCTGGCTAGCAACCAAAAACACAGTGAAGGCCTTTTTTTATTTCTAGAACTGATATTAGAAGAAAAAATGATTACGTGGGGCTCCGCCATATTTTTGGTCCAGCCATGTACAACTTGGCAGCTACGGACTGCCACCAACCCTCAGCTGCTTCGTTGTACCTATAAATCTCAAAATCACCCGTGATATCTCACATTGGGGCCCATGGATGATACATGAAACTACAACAACTACTCATGCAAAATTCATCTTTATTTTTAAAGTTACGTAATTTCGCATTTATCCCAGTACCAATAAAATACAAGCTACAATCATTTAAAAGTCTCTAGTTATTCCATAACAGTATATGTGGGTGCACTCGATACCATTAGTAAACTGACAGCATGTAATAGTATTTTAACCAACCCTATCCTGATAATGTGTAATGCCTGGGTAAATAGCTGTTTCTATCTACAGACCTCTATGCACCTTCCCATAGGGCCACCCACTGACAATCTATATCAGGTTACTTCTCTTTCATTTACCTGTATATTTCTGGGCTCAGCACAAGCGGTCCGGCGGTGTGACACCCACCCGATCTACCAACGCACGTTTCAAGTTTCTCTCTTCGTCAGGGCAACTTGGCTGGCAACCAAAAATAAAGTGAAGCCCATTTTTTTTTTTATTTCTAGAACTAATTCAAGAAAATAAAAATGATGTGGGGCTCTGCCATATTCCAGCCAGGTACAACTAGGCAGCTGTGGGCTGGAATCCTCAGCATGGAGAGTGTTGTGAATTCTGCTTGTGGTCTCCCTCCTGTGGTTGTGGCTGGTAATGCAGTTGATCCTGTTTTGCAGTCTTGGTCAGGTGAATTGGATAATTGGAATTTAGACTGAGGTATTTAGGTTTGCAGGATTTCCTCAGTCCTTGCCAGTTGTCAATTGTTCCTGGAGGTGTTTCACCTCTGCCTGGTCTTTTCCTGCCCTGCTGCAAAACTTCAAAGCTAAGTGAATGGTTTTGTTTTCTTGTGGCACACATGCTGTGTGCTTGTTTTGGAATTGTCTATTTCTGCTTAGAGGGTTGTGGGTTGCATGTCTGTCTTAACCTGGTCTCTGTTAGGAAGTTTTCTTCCTAGGATTTAAGTGCTATTCATTTGTTGTTGGCTTGTACAGTTTTTGATTGTGTCAGCATTGTTGGATTCAAAGGAGTTCCGCAGATTTAGAGGGGGCCGAGTCTTGAGTAGACTCAGGGGTATTTTTGTATTATCTGCTGTGGATATTTTTGAAAGGATTTTTATACTGACTGCAATAGTATTCTGCCCTGTCTTTATCTATCTAGCTAGAGTGACCTCATTTGCTAGATTCTGTTTTCTGCCTGAGTGTGTCTTTTCTCTTTTAATTACAGTCAATATTTGTAGGGGGTTTTCTATTCTTTGGGGGTTCTGCTCTGAAGCAAGATATAATTCCTGTTTCTATCTTTAGGGGTAGCTAGTTCTCCGGCCGTGTTGAGGTGTCTAGGGTATGGTTAGTCACATCCAATGGCTACTTCTAGTTGCGGGGTTAGGTCAGGAACTGCGGTCAGTATAGGTACCACTTACTCCTGTGAAACATATTCATGTGGCTCCAAGGTCACCGAATCATAACAAGAGAGGCCCAAGCGTTCTGAGCCCCCCATACTGCGAATTGCAGCCCACAGCCTCCCCAGAAAATGGCGCATTAATTGAAGCGCTATTTTCTGGCGCTGTACCCAGGCTCTTCCTGTTGCCCTGGTGCTGGTGGAAAACTGGGTAATAAAGGGGTTAATGCCAGCTTTTTATGGCAGCTGGCACTAAGTGGGGGATTTATAATGTCGGGCCAATGTTAGACCTGGCCATTAGGAATCTCTAGTAAATAGTCATACAAAAAAAATACACCACAAGAGAAAAATCTTTTTATTTGAAAAAAAACACAAACAAAATTTGGACTCCTCTTTATTAAAAAGTCCAACGATCCACAACGAAGGTTCCATGACGCAAACAAATCGCCTCTGCTCTTTCAGAGACGCAGCGGGGGATCAAGTGTCCTCTTCTACGGGCTCGAGTCAAGTTATGGGCATTTTTTTGGCAATGTCGCAACATGCACCATGACTTATCCCAGAAACTAAACAAGAGGCACTTGATCCTTTTGAAACCCCATCCATCACCTGCACCAAACCACCATGCACCACATCCACAATGCACCCACCACCATCCCCCCATCCACCACACAACCTCCACACACATCATAAATGCACAAAAACCATAATGCACACACCATCACCCACACACAACACCCTGCAACCATCCCCATGCACCATCCACCATCCCCGCTGACACATCCATCCATGCCCCCATCCACCCATGCACACACACACCACCCTTCACAAAATCCACCCAAAAACAATCCCATCCACATCACCATCCACACATCCATGCATGCACAAAAAAAATCTTTTTCCATTTCACCAACATCCACCATCCCCAAACACATCCCCCACCCAGCCCCCAACACATCCACCAAGCACCATCCTCCAGCCACATCCACACCCTATCTGCACCATCATGCACCCTCCCACCCCCCCACGAGCATGCACCCACTCACCCACATCCACCCACACCCCCATCCCCACCATCCCCATGCACTGGACCCATACCACCACCCCCAATGCACACCCACCACCCACCCACCCTCACCCCACTCACCCATCACCCCACCCTTTCTTCATACTTCATCCCCCTTAAAACCCAAAAAACCACACGGGGGGAAGGGGGGGGGACCCCTGGGAGGGGGGGGGGGAAGGGGAAGGGGGGGGGGGCCCCCACCCCCCTGGCCCAAAGGGGGTGGTTGGGGCGGGGTGCAGCCTGCCGGGGATGAATGATTTTAACCCCCGGTGGGGGGGAGGAAAAGAAGGGGGAAGGGCTATCCCCTGTAGGGGAGGGGGCTGAGGGGGGGAGGCACCTTTTCACCCGCCCTCCAGCTTTGGAGACCTCCAATCAGATCTGGAGGGTTTACTCGCCGTTGGCAGTTTAAATTTTCAATGCTTTTCGAGCAGTTTAGCCACGGGGGCTAAGCCCCCCCCTTGGCTAAAGTATGGGTTTTTGCGTCCTGCAGCCCCCATGCTTGTCACTAACCCGGTCCCCTGAGCTGCAGGAGGAAAACAATCCATGACATTTAAAACTCATGGGCGGGAACGCCCCCGATTTTCATGACGCTCTATAACCATAGGTCGGAAGGGGTTAAAAAAACCCATAAAAATACTGAAAAAAAAAAGCAAATTGGACAAACTTTCCACAAAATTCCCGGAAAAAACTTTTGCACCTCAACTTAAAGGGCCCCTTCCACCCCCCTGCTGCATGGAAATAAATGCAGAGAAGCAACAGTCTCTGCATTCAGGAAGGGGCTCCCCATGTCCTGGGCCCCCCTGAACTTTAAAAAAGACATTAGAAACATTTTTAAGGGTCATCTGGGGGGGATATTATTAAGAGGCCCTGGTCCGGCACACCCCTCCCCCTTCCCCTTTGTTTCCGCCCCCTCTATGTTCTGCCGCCGCCCCCCTCTTCCTGGTGTCTGATGTGTTGGGGAGAAGTTCCAAAAGGGTAGCGGTTTTGAGGGAAAAATTTTTGTATGGGTTGTGAGGGGGGAAAAGAGGAAATAGAGATGGGAGCTTTGGGGGGAAAGTGGGGTTGCGTGGGTAGGAACCAATGTCGAGTGTATGGGGGGGAAGTTTTGGGAGGGCTTTGTAGAAAGGTTAGAGTTTTGAAGTGGGGAACCATGAAGGGTTTGGGGAAAGGGGAGAACCGGGAAAATACGAGAAACAGGTGGATGATCAGGCAGGGGAGTTTGGGCCTAGATTGGGGGGGCGAGGGGGGTAGGGGGGAGTGGTCAGCAGGAGGTTGCAGTAATAAGGGGGGAAAGAAGCATAAACAATTTTTTAGCCGGGGGGTTCAAGAAAAGGCTGTTTGGGGAAATTTTTTGAGCTGGAGTCGGGGAAGGGGGCGGGGCTTGGATCTGAGCTTAAGGGGGGAGGAGTCGGGGTTTTACCCGGGGAAATTCGTGGGGACAGGGTAAGTGAGAGCTTACTTTAAATGGATATGCTTTTTGGGGGGAAAGAGTGCTTGGGGGGGAAGACAATGAACTCAGTTTTGTCCATTTCAGTTTGGGAAAACAAGTAGAGAAGGAGGAATAGTGGACGGCAATTGGAATTTTGGATATAAAAAGGTGATTTCGGGCCCGGGATACATAGATCTGGGTGTCTTGGTGTAAAAGGGAATACTGAAGGGCCGTGGCTTGATGATTGTCCTGGGTGAGGGTGTAAATGGAAGTTTTGGGGGGCCCAGAACGGACCTTTTTGGGGACATCGACAGACGGGGGGTAGGGCAAAGGAGGGGGGTATAGGAGGGTGACTTAAAGTCCAGGATTAATTAAGGAATGAAAAGGGACTAGGCCCAGTGTGCCAAGAGATTCCAGAATCAAAGAAGGGGAAGGTGTGAAGGCCCCAGATCAGTACAGACCAAAATTTGGACACAACCTTTCTTTTCTAATTTTCTGTATTTTCAGACTTGAAAATTTAGTTTTCACACGAAGGACAAAAAAAAAGTTTTTAACACATTGGAATTATATACTTAACAAAAAAAGGTGAAACCAATTAAAAATTCAAATTTGGTTTTTAAAAAGTACCACCTTTTGCTTTGATTACTGCTTTGCACATTTTGGCATTCTTTGAGGCTTCAAGAGATCCCCGGGAAAGGGTTTTCACTTCCAGGTGTCCCCTGCGGGTTTAATAAGTGGGATTTTTTGCCAAAATGAGGTTGGGCCATAAATTTTGTTGTGCAGAAGTCGGGTGGATACACGTATATTACGGGAATAGACTTTTAGAATTTGTTATGGCAAGAAAAACCTAAGTAAAGAAAAACAAAGGGCCATCATTTTTTAAAAAATGAAGGTCAGTCATCGAAAAATTGGGAAAACTTTGAAAGTGTCCCCAATGCAGTTGAAAAAACCATAAAGCCTACAAAAGTAACTGGCTCAATGAGGACCCCCCCGGGAAAGGGAAAGACCAAGATCACCTTGCTGCGGGGGATAAGTTATTCCAGTCCCCAACCTCAAAAACACATTTTAACAGCAGTTCAGATTAGAGCCCCGGGTCAAGCCACACGGGTTCTAGCACAACACATTCTCCCAACAACTTTTAAGGGGAGACTTTGTGCAGCAGGCCTTCATAAAAAATAGCTGCTGGGAAAACCCCATGCAAGGGACGGGAACAACAGAAGAGACTTTTTGGGGGCTAAAGAAAAGGGCCCCAACCCCAGTCCTCAGGCCCAAAGGAGTTTTTAAAATTTTTTAGGAAATTTACGTTGGATTCTCTCCTGAAAAGGGTTTGGGTGTTCCTTGTCAAAAATGCCAAGGAAACCTGAAAACATTTGACTGTTTTGGGCCTTTTTGAGGCCCTGGATTTTTGGGGACCTCGGGGACAAAAAACAAAAAAAAAAATTTTGAATTTTGTAAAATTTTGGCTTTGGTCGAAGGGGGCCAAATTTGGTTTTTTGGCCCCACCAGTGTATTTTGTGGTGCAGAAAGGTGAAAGGAGATTTATTCGGCCCCTGGGAGATGGAGGAGGAGTTTATGGGTTGGGGGTGCTTTGTGTTTAAAAGTAAAAAGATCCCAGGTCAAAGAATTTTTAAAAAAAGGTGGCATTTTTTTTGAAAAACCTAGAATATAAAACATATTTCAGTTGTTTAAAAACTTTTTTTTTAATTAAAATTAATTCCCATGTTAAGTTTTTGATGCGCAGGGGGGGGGGAAAAATCAAATTTTCTAGTCATGAAAACGGAAAACTTTGAATAAAAGGGGTATGCCCAAACTTTTGGCTTACTTTATCAAAGGAGGAAAGGACGAAGTATTGTTGCTTTGCTCTTAGTGGTCGGTTGGCATGGTGACTTTGGTTAGGGGTGTTTAGTGGGTGAGGGGAACAGGAAGCCAATTTAGGGGGGTTAAAAAGGGGGGGACCCCAGGGGAGAAGGTGGGAAACATTTTGAATGGAATGTTGTTCCAAGTAGTTTTTGAGGTAAAAAATTTTGTTTATGTTTAGAAAAAGATGAAGGAGCAGGAGTTTTTTTGAGGGATGGGGTATCAAGGGAGGGTTTGAAGGATGGGGGAAAAGAACACCCAGTGATGTAGTTCAAGAGGTGTTAGGGAGGGTTAGGACTTTTTATTTTTATAAAAAGGGTTTTAGTCAAAGGGACAGGGGTGATTTTTCAGGGGAAAAAGAATTTAGGAAATACCTTTCTGTTTAAAGTTTCCTGGGACGGGGGGACCAAAAATTGTGGGGGGGGAGGGCGGGGCAGGAATCTAATTTCCCTATTTTTTTGGGTAAAATTTTCCGGTTTTGGGGTGACCTTGGGAACCCCACCCCGTTTTTGGATGCAATTGATGGGGGCCCCAATTTTCAAAAACAAAACTGTTTCTTTTTCATTCACAAAAAAGCCAAAAGTGAAACCCCCCCCAGGGTTATTGGACCGGGTTTTGGGGGGCCCCAGCCGGTTGGTGTCCCGACCCCAGACCCCGGTGGATTTTAAAAAGGGGGAAAAATTAATGGAAAAAGGAAAGGTGTAATTCGCAGATTTGGTATGGGACTCACGTGTTCCCCAACCCCCGGGAAAAATTGGTACTAAGCGAGGCCCCAGCCCTGGGGGACGGGCCCCAGGGGCAACCCCCCCAGGAAAACAGCTGGGGGTAAACAGCAGGGAAACAAACCAACACGGGGGTTTGCCCCCCTTTGGGGTACACTGGAACAGCTTTACAAACCGTTCACAGAGAAAACAGTCGCTTGGGTACGGCCGGGGGGTCCCAACTGAAAGCAGTCTGTGTTAAACCAACCCTTGTCCCAAAGGGGGGTAGGAGCCAAAAGAGGTGAAACCTTAAAATCACCCCCCTGACCAAAAGCCCCGCCCCGCCATTTTTTCAAGGGGTTTTAAACCTTTTCCCGGGGGGTAAAACGAAAAAACAAGGGAAAAAACCCCTGGGGGTTTACCCACCCCCAAAACACCCCAGGTACCCCCCCCTTGGACCAAACCCCCTGGGGCCAAAGGGCCCCAGGTAAGGGCCCCCGGGGGTAACCCCCCTTTAAAAGGGCCCCGGTCCCCCCCAAAAAATCAGTCCCCTTTTGGGTTTTTTTCTTCCGAAAAACTTTCTTACACTTTGACGCTTTCCTCCGCCCCCCCAAACCCGCGGGCTTGCACCCCGGGTTTTTCCCCTTTCGCGGGACTCTTGTTGCCCGAAGGTTGGCAGGGGCAATTTGAACCCACCCAAAACCTCCCCAAAACAATGTTAAGGTTTGGGGGGTTCCGGGGGGAAAGTTACTTTTGGCAAATCACTTTTATCAATCCCGGGCTTTAATTTACCCCCCCAAACTTAGGGTTTTTTTAAAAACCCCCCCTGGCTAGGCTCCAACCCCAAAAAACAAATCGTCATCTGGGGGGTTTAAGCAATTTGCCAAAACTCTTTAAGAATATACGTATTGAGTATGGAGCTTGTCCAAAAAGCAACATGGGATTTTCTTAAGACAGGGGGGATTTGGGCTTCTCCACGAACCTTTCCGCCAAGTTGGTCAAGGTTTCACCTAGGGGTGGCCGTCCCCCGGGTACTCTCGTTTAAAGAAAATTTTTTAAAAATTCCCCTGGTTGTCCAACGGGCCAGAAGATCTTTTCCTTCTGAACATCCTGGGCCCTTGGTCGGTGGGTTCCCCTTGTGCATCCCGGGGGTTCCTCTTTAAGCCAACTTGATCTTACCCTCTGTTTGGTCGGGCGGGCACTTTGCATAGTTGGCCATTCCCACGCCTTACAGTGCCTCCTTTAAGGCAGAGGCCTCAGTTGTAGGTAAGATTTTGTCATTTGGCCGGGTGGGGGTATGGCCCCCCTCTTTGGATTTTACCAAGTTGTATTTTCCCTTCTATTGCTTTCTTCTGCAGTATTCTAGTTTCCCCCCTTTTTGTGAAAGTCGGTCTTTATACCCCTTTGTCATGTTTGGGGGGGGAAGCGTAAGGAACAAAGGGGGAAAAACCCCGCGTGAAAACGGAAATCCCAGGAAACGAAGAGTTAACTGGGAGACATTTTCCCTTTTTCGGACCTTTCCCCGGCTCCTTTGGGGGAAACGGGGATGGTATCGAACCCCCCTGGGGAGGGGCCTGTTACAAAACCCCCTTCAGGGATTGAAAAGGCACCCCTTTTTTGGTATTCCCAGGCGGAAACCAAGTGGGGCTGGTTTTGTTAATTCAAGGTTGGCGAGGGGGACCAGTCCAGAACCAAAGGTTTATCAGGTGGAGCTGGAAGTTACCCAAGGAGGGGAAAAGGGGGTTGACCAACCGAAAGATAAGCACAAGCATCAAAACAATTCGGGCCCTCCCAAGGGGGGTCCCAATTTGGGGAACAGACAGTATTCCAAATTTCAGGGAATTCCCCCCGTTCCCACACGAGCAGGCCTCCCCCGGGCCCCCCCTAAACACGCCCCCTTTTTTTGGTGGTTTTGGGGTTTTGTTGGGGGGTGACCCAGAGGGGAAGGGGCCCCGGGCCCTTGGGGGGCCCCCGGCACGCTGCCCGGGCCCCCTCCCCCCAACCCCAGAGGAGGAATCCCAGTGGCGGTAACTTAAAGTTTAAGGGCCCCCATCAAAACCTCCAAGAGGCCCCCCTTATTCAAATTCTTTAATAGCTTATCCTTTTTCAAAGGCCCAAAGGGGCCTTTTTTTGGGGCCCCCTAAGTCCGGGCCCCGGGGCGTTTTTCCCCCTGCACGGGTATTACCCCCCTTAATGCAGCGTTGGGAAGGGGAGTGGGGGCCCGGGAAACAACACCTCTTGCGGTGGACTCTTGGCGGGGGCTGCCAAATTAAACTTTCACGCAAGTTTCTTCTGGTTCACAGCGGGGGGTCTGTTTTTTTATTGCCCTCCCTTTTCCTGGAGGAAAAGAAAATCTCTAATGCTATCCTGCCCTTTCTGTTGATCCCCGAATCTTTTTTAAAGGCAGGTGGGTTTTCAAAAGTATTGTTGGCATCAAAGTTAAAGGGACCAGGGGTCTTCTCCCGCTGACCTGACCAGTTTTAACCCTGGTCAATTTATAACCGTTGTTTTTCCAAAAGGGGAAAAATTTTTAAACGGTCCATCTTCCCGAAGTCTGTGGGTATTGGTTCCCCAAGTATTGCCCCGGGCCACGCCCCCCTGGTATTGTCGGCATAAAAAGAATTAAGGGTTTTTTTGGGTTGGTGCCGCAGGGGCAGGGGGCCCCCCCTGGACTTGAGTGTACCCGGCGGAGGAATTAGTTTGGCCGCCCCTTAAAAGCCCCTGTTGCCCGGCCCCGAAATTTTCCTCCCCTCTAGGTGAACCTTGCCTTGGTCCTCATTTGGGATGATAAATTTTAGTTTTCCGTGTGGGACAGGGTTTTCCCCTTTTTCCCCCCATTCTCAGAACTGGGTTTACTCTTTGGGGGTCTCCCAGATGAATTTTTCCCCTCGGGCTTCCCCAGCCCACCGCATTTTTAATGGCGACTCCAAAAAAACTGTTAACACAGTATGGCACCGGGCCCGGGGTCCTCGGCTATGGTCCTTTTTTGAACCAAAACGTGTGCGCCCCCAGGGTTCGGGTCCTTTAAAAACTGGGCTTTTGGGGACCTGCCCTCCCCCATACTGTGATCTCATTTGGAGCACTGTGCAGCGTCTGCTGACAGGCGGGGTCCCCCTTCCCCTCACCCCCCTGTACCCCCGTAATTGTTTAAAAATTCTGTGAACAAAGAGGGGGGGTTTAGTGCCAGGCCCTCCCTTTCCAATTTCAGCCCCCCTGTATGTAATTATCCCCCTCCTTAATCCAGGTCCCTTCTTCTCGTTTTAAGCATGAGCTGGATGTCCCGGCTCCTGCTGTGACAGTCTCCTTTTATCCCCCCGCCATGTTATCCCATGGAGAGGGCGGGGAAAAAGTGTTACCCACGAGGGGCGGGCAACACCCCCCCTGGGATAACATCCCGCCCGCTTTTGATAACATGGGGCAGGGGGGGATAAGGGGGTGAGTCATCGGGGGGCGGGGAGGCATCCAGCTTCTCGGCAGGTGCGGGAAAGGGGGACCATGATGCAGGGGAGGGAAATACCAAAGGGGGCGTGAAATTTCCCCTGTGAAGACTGGCTTCAGCCCAAAACCAAACCTCTTTGGTCCACATTGAATTTTCAAATTAAATTATCTCGGTAAGGGGGGGCTAAAAGGGAGGGGGACCCTTGCCTGAATGCAGCAGACTGCGCATTCAGTTGCAATTAATCAGCATGTATGGGGGGTGACAGGTCCTCTTTAACATCGGGGGGGGGTTTAAAGGGGGCCCAAGCCCCCGGCTTCGGCCCTGGGTTCTTTGTAAAAGGGAGTTATTGGGCTCAAAAGGGAAAAAGTCCCTGCTGCTGCTTGAAGCTACGGGCCCCCTCCCCCCCTTCACCCCTGTGCATCCGGGGTTTATGACAGGCAGTTGGTCCTTTGTTAGCCCCATTCTGGCGCACTCAGGCTCTTCACCTGCTTTGCTCCGGCCTTGGTGGGGTGGGGAATTGGAATACCCCCCCCCCAATTTTGGCTGGGGGGTCGTTAGGCCCTCCTAGTTGGACCCCGGTGTCCATTTCTTGGCTTACCCTTTGGGGGGTGAACTCGACACGCTCTGCTCCCCAGGCTCTTTCAACTTCCTCAGACCCGGTTAGGTCCTCAGCTAGCTTACTTCCGGGGGGCTTAGCACTGCTCTAGCCCACAGGATGTTTCCCTTTGTACTGCTCCGTAAGAACAAAACCCCCCCCCCAACCCGAATTTATAGAGGAGCTCCCCCGAACCCGGGTTTTAGATTCCCCCTTCAGGCCCCGGAGGGGGAAGGGTTTTTTGTGCTGTGGTTTTCCCCCGGGGGAATACCCTTTTTGCTCTCAGTATAAACTACGCCCCGAGGAATAATGAAGAAGGCATCCGAACCTGGAGTGCCAAAAGTGCTGAAAGAAAATACCCATGTCCCCCCCGAATATGTCTTGCAAGAAAACTTCAATGTTTTCCAAAAACCAAAAAAATATTTTTTTAAGCAGTTTCATTTTAAAATCAGTATTAAACCGATATGGCCAGTGTCAACAACCTGTAAGGTCCATTCAGAGGGAAAATTTTCGGGGAAAAAAAAAATTTTTAAATTTTTTAGCCAGCCCATACCAGGGCTTTTTCCAGCCAAAAAATTTTTTACCCCAAACTAAGCCGGCACATGCCCCCCCAAAGGGGAACAACAAGGAATGGAGGGCAAACTCCTGAGCGCCAAAATGAATTTTCAAGGCAACATTTTTCATTTAAAATCTAACACCCCCCAAATAAACTACTTGGAGCGGACCCAGCCCCGGGCCCCCCCCCCCTCCATTGGGAAAAAACCAAAATTTTTTAAGGCCGAAATAACTAACAACCGGGCATAAATCAAAGGTGCAGGTTCAAAAGACCGGGTCCCCCCCCAAAAATTCCTTTCCTTGAAAAAATTCCCCTTTTGTTTCTTTTTGGGGGGCCCCTTATCTGCAACTCTGGCTTAATTTTTTTTTCCATTCCCCCGCTGAGGGGCCCCAAAATAAAAAATTTCTCTCCCGTGATTCCCCCCGGGGAAAGGGGGAACGGGGGGGGCCTTCCCCCAAAAAAAAAAAACCCCCGGCCCCCGGGCAAAAACCTGTTTTTACTGGCAAAAGTTTTCCCTGGGCCCCCCCACCGACCCCTTTGGTCACCGGGGTTTTTGTGCCCCTCCCCCACCCGCCTGTGGGGTTTCCCTTTTGGGAAAACAAGGCTGGAACCCCCCCAGAATACCCCGGGGAAAAGGGGAAAATGCTACCTGACTCCACACTGCCCTGCTTTATTGGAAAAACCCCCCCGACCCAAAGGGGGTTGGACATGCCCTGTCTCGACACCCTTGCAATCTCGGGGAAGTCGGGCCCGGGGCGGGGGGCCGGGGGCCGGAGGTGCTGGGGGGGAAAAGGGGCTTGGTCCCGGGCCCCCCCCGGTCTAAATGGGGAATTTCGGGGGGTTTTCCTCTTTTCGACACCCCTATTCGGAGGGGGGGGCCCGCCGCCCGCCCTCCGGGGGAAAAAAGGGGGTGGCGCGGAGGAAAATTTTGGGATATTTCCAGGGGAAAAATTTCCCCCGGGGCAGTAAGGTTTAAAAAGTTGTGGATTTTTGGGGCCTTACTTTAACGCGCAGTAAGTCCCGAAAAGGGGGGAGGGTTAGGGGTTTCCTTTTACTTCCAAGCTTTTTAAATTTTTTACAGTCATTTTTCAATTCAAAACTTTTAAAATTCTTACAAAATCTCATACCGGGAACCCCCCCCCTCCGGGTTTTCCCCTTTGCCTGGAACTTTCTTTGCCCCTACACAGTCTTAGGCCTTTCCGGCCTAGGCCCCGTCTTTACTGGTTGTTCCTGGAATAAAAAGGGGTGGTCGCCTGGGGGGGCCCCCGGTTTATAAATTCCCTTTCCCGGGTTTTTGGGGACCCTAAGGGACTGTGTTCCCCCCGGGGGGGCCCCCCGGGGGAAACCCCTTCCCCCTAGAGCCGACCCTCATTTCCCCCCCCCCCCAAAACACGGGCTCTACCGCTCGGCCCCTGTTTTAGCAGCTTTAGGAGGGCACTCCCCCCAGCATTTTTCTGTGTGGGCACGGGTTCACCCCCCCTTTTTTCTGCACCTCCTGGTGAAACCCCCGTCGGATGGGTTTTTCCCCCCCCCCCGGAAGGGTAGACAATTCGTCTCCAAGTGGTTTTTCGCTTTAAATCTCAGCCATGTGGTCAAAACCCCTTACTCCCCCCTTCCTAATACGTCCAATCCCTCCCGGGGGGGTGAACCCCTCCCTGTCCCCAAACCCCTCAATTCATAGGGGTTAAAAATTTTTGGGGGATTTACCCCCTCGCACGGGGGTGTGGGTGGGGGGTTTTCCAAAAACAGCCCTTTCCTCCTTAAGCCCTTTTTCCTCTTAGCGGGGGGACACAAATAAAGATTATTCAGACAGAGATGTGGAAGATCAGCCATGCCTGTACGGTAACACACCATTCACAGTACATAGCGGGACAATATAAAGATTTCTCAGCACAGGAAGTGGTATATAGACCATGTCCTGTACTCAGACACATCCATTCACATTAATAGCAGGGACACATATAAAAAGATTATCTCAGCACAGGTAAAAAAAAATGTTTAAAAACATCCAAATTGGGGAAAAAAATTTAAAATTTTCCAAGATTTTTTTAGTTAAAAATAAACTTTTTTCATGGGAAATCCCAAAAAATGGGTTGTCCGTTTTACAACATTAATTTACCTAAAAGGGGGGGGACCCCCCGGGGAACAACGGGGGATTATCGATCCCCCGATCTAGTGCTTCCAAAATGTAGACTTGAATAATAATTATACTTTATTTATTTTATTTATAAGGCCCTTTTAATTCCATGGTGCTTACATATGAAAGGGAGAACCGGAAAATACATAAATTTAACAATCATTTTACAGAAAGGAGGGGGGGGACCCTCCCCCACAAAGGCTCACACAACCAGGGGTGGGGGAAAACGAGGAATAAAATATTATTTATATGCCCAACTTTTTCCGCATGCTTACAATTCAAGGGGGGACATGTACATAATTTGAGACAATAGTAGTAACAAAAAACTCAACAATACCATGTAAAAAAAGGGAAGCAGAAAAGTACCGTAAAGGGGAGAAATGCTGTCATATATAGCCCAGGCATCAATATAAAAAACTAGCTGTATCCCCGAGATAGAACTGTTCTTAGCTAAAACAAAAAGAATCTTTTTAACAAATTTTTCTTCTCTCTGCTGAGAAAAACGGGGTACAAGTGTAATACGGGGCTTTGGTGTTTCTCCTTTTTAAAAACAGGTCTAGGGTGGGTCCAGGCTCTAATACGGTGCTATGGGTGGTCACGTTCATACAGGGCTTTGGGGGGCACGGGGGAGTCTAAACGGGGGTATGTGTGGATCCTTTGTTTAAACGGGGCTATGGGTGGCTCAGGTTGTAATAGGGGGGTTTTGTACTCTTTCTCTAATACAATGCTTTGTGTGACTCCGGGGGCAAACAAAGACAATGTGGGCCCTTGTTGAATACAGGGGGCTGGGGGGGGCCTCCGCGAAAAGCGGGGACTGTGCCTGCACCCCCTGTATATGGGGCAGTGTATGGCCCCCTGCTGTAATACGGGGCTGGATGTTGCCTTCTCTGTATCAGGAGCTATATTTGGGGCCCCACAAAATTTTCTGGGGGCCCCTGTTTGGGGTGTGGCCTCCGCTATGTACTGGGGCCGTGTGAGGCAGGTTGTTAGAAGAAAGCAAAGAGGTGTCTTTTTTGTTTGGGGTTTGTGTGGCTGCTGCTTCCGATATCCCATGTAGAAATTTTCCCGAAGTCCTTGCCTTTCGCAAGTTCCCTGAATGTTTCACAGCAGAAAAAGCGTTTTTATGCAAAAATCCCTTCAATGCCTTAAAAAAAACCAATCAATGCTGAACTATATTGGTTGCTATAGGCCCCCGACAAATAACCAGGCTAACTGTCAAAACAGCCAAGGCAATATCTATCAAGCCAGGATTTGGACAAGAAAAAAAGTGCTATTAAATAATGGGGGGGTAGACATATGACCCAAGAGGCCAAATTTTTGGAAAAAAGGCAGAATGGTAAAGTTGAATAAGTAAGGTGAGGGGGTAGGCCGTCTAAAGAAATGCATTTTTGGGGGCCCCTTAAAACATTTATATAGGGAATTAATTGAATTGTTTTGGTAGTCTGTTCCGAGAATTGTGCTGCCATGAATGTCTTGGGATGGGAATGGGGGTTTAATTTAATAATGTTTGTTTGGTCACTTGCAGAACGGAGGGCAAAGACCAAATTTTGGGGGGATGTAGGGTGGGGCAAACGTGGAGGCTTTGGGATGGGGTGATCATTTTATATTTTATTCGTAGTGGAGGGGGAACCCCGTGCAATGACTGGCACAGGAAGAGGCATCGTAAAAGGGGTTTTTGGGGGGGGGGGGGAATATGATCCTGGCTGCTGAAAATTAGGATGATTGGATAGGAAAAAATTTTTAGTTAGTTGAGGGGACCATTGTAGAAAATTTGCAATAATCCAGACGAGAATGAAAAAGGGGGGAACAGAGGTTTTCAGAAAAAGTTGCATTAACGCAACAAGTAGGAGAACTGCTCCCTAAAGAAGCCAGGAGCTCTTTTACATACATGGCAATAATGCTAGACACAAAAAAGAAGCAGCAAGGGAAGTTTACTATATTACACTCACCCCTCACTTTCTATCGGGTGGCTAAAAGGATTTTAAAAAAAAAAAACCATTTTGATGACTCCCCAAAGATGAGCCATAAAATTTGTGATGGCCAACCCTTAAAAAAATTTGTTGTTAAACAAACTATATTGAATTGTCGAGCCTACATAATATGCCACACTGCAGCCCCAAGGGATACACATTTGGGGATTGTATCATTTTAAAAGGACAATCTTTTATCTTTTCAATCAGCAGTTCCCCCAGTACAGAAAAAACACCACTGAAGATTAACATTAAAATTTTTACTTTTTTTAACCAAATTCACTCAGATTTTTTCTGGGGAATTACGAGCACGATCTTCCAAGGTTTTTGAGCATGCCTGTTTTTTTAAGATATACATGCAGAGACTGAAAAGCCGGTCAAAGGGGCTGGTAAAGAGAAATAGCATTTTTCAACAATCATTTGGAATTTGTTTTGGGGCCCTTTTTGGTACACACATGCAAGAAACGGAAAAGGGGAAAGAAAAGACTACTGTTTTATACACAAAAAGGGGAACAAAGGGGCTGATCTTATGAACCCGCATTACAAATTTAGGGGGAAAATACGAGTAAGTGCGGGGAAAAACAGCTAATAAAATCACCCTAAATGTAAGCTCTAACCCTTTTTTTTAAAAGGTTTCTGTAATATCTCAAAAAGGAGTTGATGAGAGACCCATAAGTTTTTTTCTTAGTTTTACCCAAACCCGCAATCTTCTGGAAAAAAAGGGTTTGACATAAAAAAAAAGTTAGGGGATATCGCAAACGTCTCTGAAGGGTTTGGGGTCCAACAGCTGGAACCCCTGACAAACCTCAGGTAAAGACTTTAAATGCTGGTTAGGGGAAAAAAATTATGCATCACTACTAACCATATTTTTCCAATCTTTTGAATTCCAGAAAAGTGAAGACCCCCGGGGAAAACTTCCGAGTTGTGGAAGCCCAAAAAAATTTCTGAATAATAGACTCTTCAAATGGGGGACATTCGGGGTGTGAGGAGGAAATGAGGCGGGGGTAAGCAAAGGTTAGGCATGAAGGGTCACCGAAAAAAAAAAGGTTTAACTACACAAAACCATTTTAATCAGTATGTTTATGTGCTGTTCATCTATTTTTAAAAGTATAAAGTGGGCCCAACCACAAAAAAACATATAAAAAAATAAAATAGTTTTTAAGGTTTGAAGGAAGACTTTAAGGCCTCTAGTTCAACCCCCAACCAACACCCAAAACCAAAATAATTGTTAAGTCAACTGTATATATCAACAAGTGTTATAACATGGCAGTCGAGGTATATGACCTCAGCTATGTGCACAAGGTAAAGCCTAAAAATAAAATCACCAAAATAATGTTTTTGATACCACCCCCCAGTGATCGTTGTATCCCCATTTCTTTTCACCTTTATATGGGCTTTTCAAAACCCCCATAAAGACTTCCGAAAGCCAGTCTTCAGAAAAAACCAATTCTGTTGCAGCTTCCAATGCCATTTTCTGCCCCCACTAATTCTCTATGCAATATGATCAAAAGTCACTCATTGTGATCCATTCTCGAATGTGAGAATAGATCAGTGCTGAGAATATTGAAAATTAATTTTCCCCACATTCTCCCTTGTCTATCTTGACATATATCAGACTGCCCTTGGGACCCCGTGTAGTCCGATGATGCACACGCACCAAAGCACAAAACAAAACCCTGGTATGGGTTTCCCGGATCCGTTTATCGGAGCCACTCACAGCATCCTGCCCGAATCGGCGTGAGAAAAACATCACAGAACGGCACTTTCCCCCCTGGTATGAACTGGGGCCCAGGCTACCCCTAAAAGTCAGCTGTGTTAGTGTATACTCTCATGTAAGGAACCCTTACCTTTTATTGTTGGATTTTTTTT